>JAHZTW010000002.1:59523152-59574113 GCA_020283515.1 Alliaria petiolata
TCACTAAATGTGTTACTACTTTGATTCAAATCCAATGTATAGGATATCGACTTATAGTGATCAAAGAATGTATTAAGGTTATACACGTATAATATATTTGTTCTACATAGATAATATATTTATTTTATATGTAAAAATGTAAATACCTTGGGTGACGAAGGCAAAGAAGATAAGGAGGCAAATGTGTTTGCAAGCCTTTGATGTCATTGTTGGGTGTTTGGAGTTTTATCAGAGAATTTATAAAAAAGTTGCAAGTATTATGACTGAGTAGATGTGATGATAAAAAAGTTGTGCAAGTATTATGACTGAGTAGATGTACGAAAAACTCGAAAGTCCTCTTATATACAATGACAAAATGTTGTAAATAGAAAACGTATGCTAATTAATAAAAATAGTCAAAAGTTTAGCCCTTTATTAAATTAAAGTTTTTTCCTAGCTAACAAGGTCAAAATTAGGCCCAAGGCTAAATAATTTATTTAACAAAATTACAAAAGAGATTTTAAAATCATTGTATAGCATGAATTACCATTGATTTAGTTTGAGTTAAGGGCCTAATTCATTGATTGATAATTCAAAAATGTTAATAAATCATGAATCAAACAAAAACTTTAAAAATTTAAGTTTGAATTACATTCTATGGTTGATATATCTTTTTTTTTAAAAGTAAATTTATGGTTGATATATCATTTTTAGTTATGTCATTTGTAAAATTGTTAACTTAAAAATTAACTTAAAATCATGGAAATTTGGATATATTAGGGGTTGAGTTACTGTTTTTTTTATTCTTTCATATATCAAAGATACTTTTTCATATCTTTTGTCTTTCTAAATCCATTTTTAATAATTCCAATATTACACACACAAAATCATTAGTATAGTAAAATGAACTCAATTCTCTTCCATTTAATATAAAAACTAAAAGATTTCGGTTTTATGAAATTTAAATAAATAAAAAAAGCCAAATGGTTGATAAAAAATTCGGGTTCAATTCTGGATTAACCGTTTTAGTTTGGTTCGGTTCGGTTACTGTGCTTTTGCAGACCGCTCTAATTTAGAGCTGAAACTGAGCAAACGCCGGAGAAGCTCACAGTTATAGATAGCTATGGCAACGGCGGAGCCAAGGAAGCTGAGAGGCCACAAATTAACTGCCACCTGTTGTACAGCTTCTCGTGACCGGCCGGCACTTGTTGTCACTTCCGGCGAGGTCTCCAAAATCTCTAATTGAAACCTTTTTTCTGATTAATTTACGGTTTCATTATAGTTACTTCGCATCGATTTAGGTTCTTGCGAAGAAATTTTAAACGATTTTGAATGATGATTATAGGATAGTTGCATTTGCTGGTTTGATTTGCGATGTAAAGATGTCCAATTCACCATTGACGTTGGGTTAGAACCAGTTTCATCTCTTTGTTTCAAGACAGGTTTTGTCTCTATTTGGTTCTGTATCTCTCAAACACTTCTCTTTGTTTCAATTGGTGATTAAATTCTCTTTTGATTCAGGTAACGAGCACATTCTCTATGCTTCTTCTGGAAATGAAAACAAGTCTTTCGATGTTCATACGGTTAAAAAAGAAAAAAAACCGAAACTTTGATAAACTATAAACGAATTCTTCTTCACTCAGTTTCTCTTTCTGCATTTTCATAGCTAAGTGCTTCTTCTGGAAGCCATTTAAATGAGAAGTACGCTTAAGTTTTGCCCTGGTTTGCCTTGAAATATTACTTAAAATGCCATGGTGAATTTGTATCTATGTTGCATGAAAACGGAAACAGGTACGTGGAAACGGAACATTTTGAAACATAAAAACGCTATTTTAAAAAAATATAGAAATAGAAACGTTTTGGAAACATGTGTATATATATATATATATAAATATACAATAAGCATTAAACATCTAAATTACATTATAAGTAGAATATTTAAATCAACAAAATCTAATATATAATTTTAGATAATTATTAAGTAATAAAAATTAAAATCTGCAAATTTAAAAATTTAAAAGATTTTCTTCATTATCAATTTTATTAGTTCCATTAATCAAAACTATCTCTCATTCTAATTTATCGAGAGAACGATTTTTCAAACTCAATAATACCAAAATCTCTACAATATTATTTTAGAAGTACATTTCTAGAGATGATCGAAAAAGACATTTATTTACGTAAAATGCCACTGAGTTAATGAGAAAAATATGTTTGGCAACAAGTATAACTAGGGATAAAATCGGACGAGTGAACTGAGTCAACTCAGTTGGTTAAAAAACCCGACCCGAAATCCATTAAACAAACACGAGGATCTTCAAAACTTAAATCAAACCGATTTATTTGAATTTGATAATATCATTGGTTTACTTTATTAACCTAATTACCTGTTTTTGAAAAGGGAAATGAGATCTTTATAATTCGAAATCGTGGAGCTTAACTACATCGAATTTTATTTACCACATAAATCTACTGTTTATACCACATAATTTTACTGCAAATTACATCGAATTACAACATCAACTGTAACTCAACTTCAAAAATACAAGTCACCAATGAGAGCCTCAATTTCTCTTTTTGCATTTTCATTGCTAAATGCTTCTTCTTGAGTTTATTACACTACAAGGTACTTTAGCAAACTATTATTACAACTAAAGGCACTTAAAGGGATTGGTGCTCTTTCATGAGATGATAAAACTAAATCACCCCCATGTTTCAATTAAATCTTTTGTCTTGAGTCCAATAAAAAACCTTTAACGGCGAACATCATAGCCACCGGCCGCGTCAACCGTAACTCCAAATCATCTTCCCGATGTCACCCATCTTCGCTAATTCCACCGAACCACCGTCGAAGCAGAGAAATTGATTCCTCCACCAATTCAATCGATGGTCACAATCAAATTCACAAAGTGACACATTAAAGCAATATTGATTACATATCCGCTCTCTCAATCCCCAATGATGGAAGGTACTGTAAATAATAGAGTATTGTCTTTCTTCATTGTTCCGTTTGAGGTTTTTTATGCTAATTCACCCACTTTTTGTAATCAGGGTCATCAATGGAAGAGGCATGTGAAGATCATGGTTGCGTTTCGTGGGATCTTGCCGCCAGTAGAACTCATGCTGAGCTAATGGTAATGAATTTAGACTTTGAAGTTAATGGCTTTAGATATTTGTTTGTTTTATTTTCTATGAACACTAAAATACTAAGTAGCAGCACTACATTTGAGGTTGAATTGGTGAAAGAAATCATTGGTTTCCATGTAGACGAGAGCACATTGGTTCCATGTATTGGGTTTTTAATGTACGACAGTTATTTATCTATGAACTGGAATCGAGACTAGAAGTTGCCATTGTGTTCTTATTCTGGCTTTGGCTTTGCAGGTACAGAACTGGAATCGAGACCGCATGAACACAATCTCATGGACACACTACATGGACACAACCCAATGACCACAATCGCATGTAATGATACTCGTGGACATTGGATGTATCCGCTCGCTATTATCCATACTTCTGTGTCCACTCGTTAAGTGTTTTGGCTATCAGTTTCTCAGGGGTCCAATTTTGGTTTCGCGTGACCCTTTTTTATCGAATCGTAAATATGGTATCAGTTTCTCAGGGGTCCAATTTTGATTTCGCAGGGTTCGATTTCTTGACTTCCATTGCATTCATCTTCTTGGTCGGGGTGTTCATGTCTTCGTGGTTGGGGGCATCAGTTCTGCACCTAAGGGAGTGGTTTATCAAGCAGATGCCATTTGTTCATCGCATCTACAACGCCTCCAAGCAAATCAACACTGCCATATCTCCTGGTCTCACTTTAAAAAAAAAAAAATACTCATATTGTATCTCAGCATTTTTGGTTGATTGGATTTTCCAATCTCTCAACTTGTTCATATCCATATTTGTGAGATCAAAATACACAAGCTTTCAAGGAAGTTGCAATCATCAGGCATCCACGTATAGGTGAATACGGATTTGGGTTTATTACTTCAACTGTTGTTCTCCAGGTGAGTGAAAACGCTTCGTACAAGGATTAGTTATATGATTAGAAGAGGGCAGACACAATTTCCGGCCATTATTTATTATATGATTATATCCTCATTGCTTTCCAAATTTAGTTATGCTCTTTGTCCTTGCAGAATTACCCAACTGAAGAGGAACTTTGCTGTGTATACGATCCCACTAACCACCTTTACATCGGAGATATACTACTTGTCAACAGTAATGATGTAATCAGGCCAAATTTCTCTGTCCGGGAAGGAATAGGTGAGATCACAGAGCCTTTTTCTCGTAATCTATCACGGCGAGAAAAATGTCAGGTCTTAGATACATGTTTAGGTGTATATAGCACTCAAGTTAGTTTGAAGAAAGCTACTGAACTCTTATTATTCATTGTTCATCTGCAGAGATTGTTGTTTCGGGTGGAATGTCAATGCCTCAAATTGTTTCGACACTAGATAAACCGTCGGCCTCCATCGACAGAACTACAAGCGTATAGTTTGCTGTGGACAGGATTGTGTGGTTAAGTATCGGTGGACAGGATTGTGTGGTTAAGTTTCAGTGGCAGCCATGGATACTCGTTTGATGATGCAGACGCGTTTGGTTCCACAAGCCCCTTCAAAGTCTCCTCAGATGATAAAAGCCCCAAGAAAAGGTCAGATAACTGGAATTCCTTCTAGCCACAACTGTTTATCATTCCTGTTTTAATTTTTTTTTTTTTAATATTTCCTCGCTTGATGAACTTGTGGTTGTTTCATAAAAACTTATAAATTCCCCCCCCCAAATTCTGGTTTTGGATGAGACTATAGCGTTAAACTATTTGTAATTTGTAAAGTTTGTCTTTCGATTTTTCCCCTATTGTATCTCTGTTCTGTTCTTATGAATTCATTTGCTTTATATAAAAGAATTATTTGTTGTTTTTCCGTCTTTGAGAACGAATAAAAAGACAATGTAATGTGAGTACAAGATTTTCCTTTTTCCCATTGTCTGTGTCTCTCTTCTCCAAAATGTTTTATTACTTTGATCCTTCTTTAGCTCAAGTGACTCAAGTCTATAAAAACTTCTGCTAAAATTTAACAAGATCGGAACAGATACTCCGTTTACACCGAATGTGGTAGCAACAGATGCACCGATCTAGCAATCCAAATTAAATCCTCGTATTATGCCTATTTAGACTTATATTCACACAAAATAATCGATTTGACATATGAATTGATATTCTTGTCCTCTCATGTTTTTTATGTGAAATTGATCAAACTTCATAACTCATCATAAGTCTTAGACATTTAAGGTGGACTGATTATCATGGACAAATTGTCTAATTCGTCATGGAAAATGTAGCATGGACAAGATTGCGTGGATACAAAACCTCTTTCTCACACATTTTGTCAACTTAATCACTTTGAGCTGATGAGAAGTGAAACCCTTCAGACTGAGAACTGGACGCATGTGATAGAAGACAGTTTCAGCACTGTGTCGACTCGGAGGATCCATGTAACAGCTCAGAGCGCCAAGAATTGAGCTTTTTCTTCATCCTTTCAGAGAAAAAAGATCCGCCAATCGCACCAGCTTTAAATCCTCTGTTTCAACCACTGAATCGACGCCGTATAGCATTTCTAAACGCTTACTTGCCTCTCCCTCTTGTCGTCTCAACAAATAAGATATTCATGGGATTATTCAAATATTCAAATATGTATAGTATCCATGAGATTGTGTCTGTATGCTGTGTCCATGAGAGTCCGTCCATGAGTATTTGTCCATGACAGTGTGTCTGTATGCAGGATTCAAATCACTACCAAATTATGATTGTAACCAACAAGCATATATATACACTCTTCTTAAAAAGAACAACTCTAGTGGTTTGCGAACTAACCAGCGAGCCGATTGCTACCAAAATCCGGAACTTGGAATCAACATCTGCAGCTTCCTCTTCTCCAATCTGTTTTAAATTTCATATTTTTAGCACAACGATGATAATGCAATATTTAGTTCTAAGAGAGAGATTCAGGAAACTTCTTGGTACATTGCTTCTCTCAGAGTTTTGTGCAAGTGCTAAAGAGTTACTACAACACATGATATGATTCAATTCAATTCAATGCACGATGGTGAAAATTACCAAATTTAGTCTTACCTGCAATGCTGCTGAAAGGACTTGGGAATGGCCTTCTTGATCCTTCTTTTCAATTAACAACAATCTGTAACTGCGGGGGAAAAATGGATCATGGTATTGATGTTATGTATCTGATAAGAACTCAACAGTGAGTATTATAGATTATAGCTACGATTTGGCATGACTCCAACGAGAACAATAGTAATATAATAGAGATCTTACTTGGGAAGCAACGTCGAATAAGCCAACTGCAGGTTCTTATTTGGGGATGAATAACAGTTTGAGAAGGCATCAAGAATCTGCATTGAACGACAACAAATAATAAAGGATGAGTACCCGAGAGACCACTTCTTCAAATTACCATAATAAAACACACAAACACAAACATATATGCACTATAGTTTTTAAACTTCATTTCTACTCCCAGCCGCAGCTCAAACATGGATACTCGACACAGAAAAGTGTTTCCTTGTGAACAATGCTAACATGTCTTATCTTCTCAAACGTGTCCACACCAATTCGTACACACAAACGTATCCACACAAATTCGTACACACAAGAATCTTCGCTTTGAGCTTGTTATCTCTGAGAATTAGCTCCGCCGGAGAAAGGCGGACCATCTTGGAAAGAATGAAGTGAGAGACGAAGATCTTCGCTTTGTGTATTGGCTCGTGAAGGAAAATCTGACGGTAGCTGATGATAGGTGGGTTGTATAATCTGCGGCGGAGAGCTTCTGTTGAAACGACAGGGAAAATGACTTTACAGTGTCAGCTATCGAATCAGAGTCCATCGTCGCCGGAAGAAAACTCGATTGATGATGATGATGTTGCTCTGTTTCTTCTCCCGACCCTCTAGTTCCGGTCGCCGGCAAAGAAACCACGATTTTGGATCTTCTGGGTTTAGCGTTTGCCCCCGCTTGACGAATTGTATCGGCGGGGTTCTAAAGAGGAAACTTTATTAAGGTTACATTTGGTTTTTCAAGTTCAAAAAGTTAAGCTAAAGTTCTCTTGTAGCAAGAAGTACCTTTGAATGTAAATTAAAACTCAAATGTACCTTTGGGTGTAAATCACTCCTTCTTCTTGAAGCCAAATTAAAACTCAAAAGTACCTTTGGGTGTAAATCACTCCTTCTTCTTGAAGCCATTAAATGAGAGGTACGCTTAAGTTTTGCCCTGGTTTGCCTTGAATCTATTATATAAAAGTTGGCCAACTCTCTCCCTCAGCTTGACATGTCAGCGTTTGAGAGAGTGACACGTGTCATTCTTTATTTAATTTTCAGAAAATCATTTTATTTGTATAAAAACTTGCACCCATAAGGATTCGAATCCACAATTCTCTCAATATTAGACAACTGTTTTATCCATTAGGCTATGAGTACTACTTGACAATCCTCTCTAAAAAATTGTGATATTGTCTCTATGTACTACACATTAAATTCAAAGCAATTCTTTTTAACAATTGGAAGCACTTATATGGGAAATACATTGTATGATCACATTTAGACTTTCAATTTGATAGTTTTAAATGTGAATTTGGATTTCTGAATTGAGTCAAAATTTTAGATTTTTGATTAGTGAAATTTTTATTTATTTTGTTCATGTTAGTTTTGATTAATTCATAATTAATTATATGGCAAAAATATTGTACGCATTAATTTATTTAATTTCTCCAAAAAAACAACCTCTTCAATTTATCAAGCCGTGCTTGTGAATTGGATAGCTGAAAACCCCGCATGGATGAAATAGATACAAGAGGTAACATTTTTCATTCATCGATTTCCAATCACAAGAATGTGATCTTATTAAAGAATCAAATCAAAATTTTGCATCTTCTAACAAGTTTGATGAATATCGTTTAATATGCGCCTCAGAGAGGATGTACAGATCTCATTCAATTTTTATTTAAGTGTATGATCTAATATTTGTTTATAATATTCTACATAGTGAATTCAAATTGTATGTGAAAATTGATCCAAAAAAATTCTAAAAATTGAAATTAATCAAAACTAATATAAGGATAGAGATAAAACTCATTTATTAAACTTCAAAAATTCAAAATTTTAAAAAAGAAATATAAGCTATAAATACAACTGTTTAACTTTATGGAGTTTGTGGGAATGGAACAAGTTGTGGAGAAAGACGGAAGGACTCTTACCGTCTTCATTCCTTTCACATTCCGTCCATGTGAGTTTTAGTTTATTTTAAAAATAATTTAAAATTTTAATACCTATTAAATTTGGACTAAACTTCCTTATAGAATCAAACCACACTTAATGTATCACCATTTTTTTCTTTTCCATGGCACAACAAAATCATTTGCAAACAAAAATTGTATACTCTTTTAATATAAATATAGAATGGTTGAATGTATCAAATTATAATTAATTTTGATTGTTGTGAGCATAAAAGTTTTGAGATATATAAATAAGACATTTTTGAAAGAATATATAGAACCCGCGCGTATGCGCGGGTATTCTCCTAGTATTACTTAAAATGTCATGGTGAATTTGTATCTATGTTGCATGAAAACGGAAACGGGTACGTGAAAATAGAACATTTTGAAATGTGGAAAAGCTATTTAAAAAAAAAAAGAAATAGAAACGTTTTGGAAACGTGTATATATATATACATACACTAAGCATTAAACATCTAAATTATATTATAAGTAGAATATTTAAATCAACAAAATCTAATATATAATTTTAGATAATTATTAAGTAATAAAAATTAAAATATGCAAATTTAAAAATTTAGAAGATTTTCTTCATTATCAATTTCATTAGTTCCATTAATCAAAACTATCTCCCATTAATTCTAATTTATCGACATAACGATTTTCAAACTGAATAATACCAAAATCTCTACAATATTATTTTAGAAGTACATTTCTAGAGATGATCAAAAAAGACCTTTATTTACGTAAAATGCCACTGAGTTAATGAGAAAATATGTTTGGCAACAAGTATAACTAGGGATAAAATCGGACGAGTGAACTGAGTCAACTCAGTTGGTTAAAAAACCCGACCCGAAATCCATTAAACAAACACGAGGATCTTGAAAACTTAAATCAAACCGATTTATTTGAATTTGATAATATCATTGGTTTACTTTATTAACCTAATTACCTGTTTTTGAAAAGGGAAATGAGATCTTTATAATTCGGAATCGTGGAGCTTAATTATCCGACTTTACATTATTTGGTAACAAAGAAGCCGAAAGATATTCTATTTAATTAATTACAAAAGATATTTTGAGATAATGTTACTAACAATTTGAAAAGATTTTGAGAGATATTATTGAAAACATATTATATATTATGTTAAGGTAGATATTAGTTTAAAAAGATTTTGTGAGAGATAATCAGATCTTATTCTGAGAGATATTATTGCGCACAATTTGATATGCAATTAGTATTCAGTTACTGCTTGCAATTTTTTTAAATGTAATTTATAAATTCGGATTTATATTCCAAGATATTCGGAGAGAAATATTTTCTAAATTTGGATTTATGTATGTCTAAAAATATTTGATATACCAAATAAAAAAATAGAGAAAAAGTATCAATCTATTATATAAAAGTTGGCCAACTCTCTTCCTCAGCTTGACACGTCAGCGTTTGAGAGAGTGACACGTGGCATTCATTATTTAATTTTCAAAAAATCATTTTATTTGTAATAAAACTTGCACCCATAAGGATTCGAACTCACAATCCTCTCAATATTAGACAACTGTTTCATCCATTAGGCTATAAGTACTACTTGACAATCCTCTCTATAAAATTGTAATATTGTCTCTATGTTCTACGCATTAAATTCAAAGCATTTTTTTTTTAACAATTGGAAGTATTTATATGGGAAAAACATATTGTATGATCACATTTGCAATTTAAATTTGATAGTTTTATATGTAAATTTGGATTTCTGAATTGAGTCAAAATTTTAGATTTCTGATTAGTGAAATTTTTATTTATTATGTTCATGTTAATTTTGATCCGTTCATAATTAATTATATGGCAAAAATATTTTACACATTAATTTATTTAATTTCTCCAAAAAACAACCTCTTCAATTTTTCAAGCCGTGTTTGTGAATTGGATAGGTGAAAACTCCGCATGGATGAAATAGATACAAGTGGTAACATTTTTAATTCATCGATTTCCAATCACAAGAATGTGATCTTACTCAAGAGTCAAATCAAAATGTTGCATTTTCTAACCAGTTTGATGAATTTCGTTTAATATGTGCCTCAGAGAGGATGTACAGATCCCCTTCAATTTTTCTTTAGGTGTATGGTCTAATATTTGTTTATAATATTCTACATAACGAATTCGAATTGCAATCGTATGTGAAAATTAATCCAAAAAAATTCTATAAATTGAAATTAATCAAAACTAACTAATATAATGATAAAGATAAAACTCATTTATTAAACTTCAAAAATTCTAAATTAAAAAAGAAATATAAGCTATAAATACGACTGTTTAACTTTATGGAGTTTGTGGAAATGAAACAAAATGTGGAGGAAGACGCAAGGACTCTTACCGTCTTCATTCTTTTCACATTCCATCCATGTGAGTTTTAGTTTATTTTAAAAATAATTTAGACTTTTAATACCTATTAAATTTGGACCAAACTTCCTTATAGAATCAAACCACACTTAATGCATCACCATTTTTGTTTTTCCGTGGCACAACAAAATCATTTGCATATAAAAATTGTATACTCTTTTAATATAAATATATAATGGTTGAATGTATCAAATTATAATTAATTTTGATTGTTGTGAGCATAAAAGATTTGAGATATATAAATAAGACATCTTTGAAAGAATATATAGAAAAAACCCACGCGTATGCGCGGATATTCTCCTAGTAAAAATAAAGAGAGCCCTAGATATGTTTATCTTATAAATAGGTTCAACTTTACAATATGTTTTCAACTTCTCTCCCATCGTCCACTTTGTTTTTGTATTTTCATGTAGGTTTTAGTTTAGTTTTAGATTTTTGTTTTGAATGTTCTCTCATCTATTTTTTTTTTTTTTTTGTATTGTGCAGAAAAGATTTTCGCCAATAAAACTAAAACACGGAAGAAGATGATGGTGTGTTCTTATAAGTGCCGTGTTGCGATTTGCGTTGCGGCGGTTCATTGTTCTCTATTCATTTGTCCATGTTAGTGTTTTTTTTTTTGCGTGTTTGGGTTTTCGTCTAAAACAAAACTAATATTTTCTTTATTATATCCAAAATATGCAGAGTATTTAAAAACAAACTTCTCTTATGATGGAAATATGGAATCAAACATCATCTCAGCTTCACACCTCTTCAAAGGTTATTTCCTACGTCTTGATTTTGTGTAATCTAAGGAGATCATGTCAAAGAAGAGCATGATTTTCTAACGAATCGGTCCATTCACCCATATTTTTGTTAATCTTTGTTTAGCCATCCAGATTTCATGTAGTGTTGTTTCCTTTTTAGATTATATAGTGTTTCATGTTTTACATTTGGCATCTTCATGGTAATTACTATAATAGTTGGCGACAATTTTCTAATCTTAAACAGGAATGCATACCGACCAAAATTTTGATGGAGAAAACGGATGTTGAAGGTGACAATATATCAGATGTTTCGGCCTCCACTTTCTAAGTACATTAACAGGATTCATTAAAATCACAGAGATTGATCGAAGATCTCCTCGCTGAGGCTGCTACGATCCAAGGCAGGCGGAGGACATTTAGGAGAGATGGAGATCACGTAGGAGGAGTAACTGGAGGAGATTGATCAATCAGAGGAGATCTTGCTATATGGGAGGAGATTGATCAATCACCTTACAAGCAAAAGAAGAAAAACTATATATCCACAATGTTTCACATAAGCTGATGAGCAAGTCAATTAAACACGGTTTCCTCTTAACACGTAACAAAACGTGAAAGGAATTATTCTTTGTGTTTTTAACAAAAATTAGGATGATATTTTATTATGTTCTAGATTTTTATTTTTGTGACAATATTATTATAATTTTTCAACAAAAAGGCTGTAAGTTTTTTTTAAAACTATATTGTATATTTGAAGACAAAAAAAATGTTCTCTGTTTCCAAAGAGAAGTGTTTAATTTAAAATGTAATGGTAGGCATAATGTTTTCCCATATGAAATCCTCCAACGTTTATGGGAGCCATGTTTGTTTCTACTGACTGATTTCAAGAAACTCAAAACGGAGAATAATTATAGTAATATTTTATTATCCTTAGAAATAGTTTGATTAATCTTAAACGTCAGAGTCTTATAGGTTAGACATACTAAAAGTAAAAATTCTAGAGCTTTTGTACATAAGTAATTTTACCGAGGTCAATCGTTAGATGCCATTTAAAGAATCGCAAGTTTATAGTTAAAACTTAATGGACAATTAATTTGAATTTGCAAGGACAAGAACAGGGTAGAGTGTTGATCCTTATTTATGAAGTTAGTGATTTCGATTTCATTGGAGACAGAGAACCAAACGGGATGGTGGTTTCAACTCCGACAAAAAATGGACGAAATAAGCGGTTGGTTCTTCAACTCCGGTGAAATAGAAACTCAAGGTAGAGTGTCTAACTTTTGTTTTAAGTGATGATTGTTTTGATTCTGACAAATACAAAAAAAAAAAGAAAGGTGGATTTGGTGGTTTCTATCGCAATTAGTTATATCATAAGTTAGTAGTACAACATACAACCTGTTTAGCTTAAACATCGTCCCTAAAACTTTTGCAAATCATTTAGTTTATTTAGATTAGGCAAACCTTAGTGTTGTTTGTTTAAGTTGACTTTTGGTTCTTGGGCCAACTTTAGGGATATCTTAGCCCGATCATACAACGATTAAGTATCTTGATGACAAGGTCAGATGCTATTTGAATTTTGAACTTATTTTTACTAGATAGTATGTGGCCGCGTTTCCGACAAAATAAGCAATCTTGGCTGAATGGTCAAGCGGCCATAAGACAATATTGGGTTCCTCTAAGAAGTTGTCCGGTCGCGGTCATGTAAGTCATTTTTATGTAAATATTTTATGATTTCTCTAGTCATAAACTCATGTCAGTTTTCGAATAATAAGAACAGAAGCGGAAGCGTACTTTTAAGATCCATTGCTTATGAACTGAATTTGGGAATAACTCTTCCACAACAAACCTTGAATAGCCTTAGATCTCTGTTGATGGGATGCAGAGAGTTTTCTGTATTTCACATTAGTGTTGTTGTTGGGACCATAACCCTTCTATTTATATAGAAACAATTTCTAATTTGGCCTTTCATCAAATTAGAAATTACTGAATGTATCCACGCATTAAATTTTCATAACACTTATGTCCCATAATCTTTTATTTATACAAAAGTGACCACATAAGTTTTGACTACTTTAAATAATGACCCTAACACATTGATTATACACATATGACCCCAAAATAATTCTTACATTTTACTCTTAAAAATTTGAGTTCTTCTAAAGCATTCGATTACACTAACTTGTAGATTCTTAACATTTAAATTTTCTTACAAGTAAAAATAAACCCACCATAAACCCACATTTAAAAATTGAGTTATAACTTTGGTTTAAAAAGTTGAATCAGTTTTTAATGTTGATATTAATTTAAACACACGTAAGATCCCAGAAAAAACTTGGAAATGTCCCCCCATTTCTCCAACAGACGACAAGGAAATATGATTAGGTTGCATTGTTGCAAGACGCTTGCTTTTGTTGTTCCTACAAATCTGCACCTTACATTCAATCACCTACTAATAAGTAATAACACATACTAAAATAATAAGAAAATATAATCGAATAACTTGACACGTGTCACGATCATGTGAACATTCAATCACCTACTAATAAGAAAATATACTCATTCTCTGTCATTGTCCATACTGGGTTTGACAAGTCACAAGGTGCCACTGTTCAGCAAGAGGTTTGACGACGGCTCGTCAACCTTTTCCCGATCACTACAACTTCACAACTGTCTCTCGTTGTATGACGTCAATTAACACTAAACCGAACGATCAGTGGTACAAACATCAGCATTTAAGCCACATACACCAATATTATCATACCGTATAACTTCCAACTAAACAATACACTAAATTCCAATCATATGAAAATTACCACATCAACGGTTTTCCTTTTATCATGAACATTATATTTTATTTAACTAGTTATCATATGAGTAAATGATGCATATGAAAGACTACTAATGCAACAATCATCACAATCATTAACAGCAACATTAACCAACATTACACATTCATTCGTCTAGCTAATCATCATATGTTTTTAATAAAATAAATAATGTATTGGATGAATTCTCATAACACATCCCCACCTGGTACGCCTCGATGCAGCAGATCTGAGTTAGATCTCCTTGACTTTTATCATGCTTATGAACTCATAAAATTCGCCATTGCAGCTAAAGAATTACAAATCTAGGGTTCCTGATTTTCCAGAATAATCTGATTTCTTGGAAAAAACGCAACACCCACAACTCTCGGAGGTTATCTCTTAATTTGGATCAGGAACTTGCCGCGTAAAGATGACTAGATGAGCTTTCAAACGTATGCTCATCGTCGTTTGAATCGTCCAAATCGATCTGTAACTTCTTGTACGAAAGTGGGAAAAGTCAGATTTCGGGTTTTCACAGAATGATCCGCTAATATTGAAACGATCATAGCTAATGGAATATACCTTCAAATCGGACGATTCAAGAGGTTCTTGAAAGATAGGAGAATCGTACATAGATCGCTATATCGCTATATGGTTACTTCGGAGTCGACGGGAAACGGCCTCTAAAAGTTGCAGGTCGGAGATTAGATCTACAGAAATCTTCCTCAGGAAAACACGCACAACTCTCAGTATAAAACAACAAATAATGAACCGATTTCTGCTAGAGATCGATCTAGGAGTTGAAAATTTAACCTCAAATTTTCACGCCAAACAAAACCGATCTGACCAGCCGTTTCTCTACTGCACCAAAACAGGTCGGAACTGCTTTCTTTGGTCTTCTAGGTTGCTTCCCTTCAAGGTGTCTAGCTCGGTTTTGGCAGGATTTTGCCGAATTGGTTTATCTCTGCTTCTCTCCATCACCACGAGCTCCTTATATAGGGAAAGAGAAATTAGGTTTTAGAGATTTCAAAAAAAGAAAATAGGCTACAATAAACATGGATTTGGTTTAAAAGAAGGGATTAGTGCAAATCAACCCTCAAACTAATTATTTTTTTGCAAAATCAACCCTCACTTCAAAAAAATACAAGTCAAACCACTCGGCTCATAAGTCACCCGCTATATAGCCCTCAAATATTATAACGTGGCATAATAAAACGTCGTTTGTAATTCAGACGGAATTGAAAACGATGCGTTTTAATTATATTTAAAACAACAGTATTATACAAACACCATGTTGTTTTAGAAGATAAAACAACACACAGTTTTTGTTTTTCTTAGATTTCTGGGTTTTAGGATTTTTTCTTTATGAATTATATATCTTTCAATTCATAAATCTTTGTTTCTTCTGCATACTCGAATTTCTAATTGAACAATTGCTTGCACCATCAAACTTTCTCCCAAGAGAAAAATGAATTCAGAATCCTTGGAAAAACTCCATTGTCTAATCATTGAATTGTTGAAATCGTTCGTGAATTGTTGTATCTCCGCCGAATTTACATGACAATGATGATAAAGATGAATTTCCTCTTCCATCTTGCGGCTTCGACGATCTTCGTCTACGTCATTAACAACCGCATGNCAGTATTTTTAATTGCAAAAGTTAGATAAAAACTAGTTTTATCAATTAAATATAGGTGTAACCACAATTTGATTTGCCGTTATGTATATACATGAGACTTACGTAGGAATTCTAATTACAATTTTAAAATATTTTAAGTTTAAATTCACATATCATAACAAATTACTCATTAGATTTCTTTTCTACACTTTTCTAAAATACTTATATTAACTGGTTGTTTAGATTTAACTGGTTGTTTAGATTTCTACTACTTAATATCTTCCTAGGGATGTAGTAGAAATCACGTTCACATATAACTTTTTGATAAAAACGTGATTTTTCTCTCTTGTTAGGGACAATGAATCGAAGATGATTGAAAAAATTGCCAAAGATGTCTCAAACAAACTAAACACTACAATCTCTAGCGATTTTGAAGACATGGTGGGTATTGAAGCGCACTTGGAGAAAATGCAGTCTTTATTACATTTAGATGATGAGGATGAAGCTATGATTGTTGGAATCTCTGGTCCTGCGGGAATCGGTAAAACTACCATTGCGAGAGCTTTACATAGCCGACTCTCTAGCAATTTTCAGCTTACTTGTTTTAATGAGAATATTAAGGGAAGCTGTAACAGTGGTCTTGACGACTATGGTTTGAAACTGCACTTACAAGATCAACTTCTTTCCAAGATTTTAAACCAAAATGGTAAGAGAGTATTCCATTTAGGTGCAATACGGGGAAGGCTATGCGACCAAAAAGTGCTTATCATTCTTGATGATGTGGACGATCTGCAGCAACTTGAGGCTTTGGCTAATGAAACTAACTGGTTTGGTCCTGGGAGCAGGATTGTTGTAACCACGGAAGATCAAGAGATTTTGGAGCAACATGGTATCGATAACACATACTATGTCGGTTTTCCAACTGAAGAAGAAGCTAGCAAGATCTTTTGTAGATATGCCTTTAGGCGGATCTCTGCACCATATGGTTTTGAAAAGCTTGTCGAACGAGTAACAGAGCTTTGTGGAAACCTTCCTTTGGGTCTCCGTTTCATGGGTTCAACTTTACGTGGAAAGAAAGAAGTTGATTGGGAAGGTGTATTACTTAGACTTGAAAATAGCCTTGATAGAAAGATTGATGTAGTACTTAGAGTTGGATACGACAGTTTACATGAGAATGATCAATCACTATTTCTCCACATTGCATTCTTCTTCAACTACAAAAACGATGATGATGTGATGGCCATGCTCGCTGACAGCTTGGATGTTAGACTCGGGTTAAATAAACTCGCCTATAAATCTCTGATACAAATATCAACCGAAGGTGAAGTAGTGATGCACAAGCTGCTACAACAAGTGGCTAGACAAGCTGTTCAAAGACAAGAGCCTTGGAAGCGCCAAATCTTAACTAATGTTCATGAGATTTGTGATGTCCACGAAACTTATTATGTAAGTTCTCTCTCTGTTTTTTCCCCTTAAAATATACTTAGTTAAATCGGGTGAATGGCAAAAAGACTTTCTTACCTATTGTGCTAACATTTGTTCTTTTTTTTTTTTTTTAATTTGGCTTAGGGTAGTAAAAGTGTTACGGGTATATCTTTGGATATATCCACAATCCCAAACGTTTTGAATATAAGCAAAAATGCATTTAGAAATATGTGTAATGTTCGATTTCTCAGCATCTACAAAACAAGACGTGATACGAATGTTAGAGTGCATGTACATGAGGAGATGGATTTCCCACCCCGTCTAAGGTTTTTACGCTGGGATTTATATTCTAGGAAATGTCTTCCTCGTACATTTATACCGCAATATCTTGTGGGGCTCGAGTTGCAATACAACATACTAGAGAAACTTTTGGATATGGGAAGATATCCAGGTTGGTTTTTGTATTTGTTTATGTTGTTGGAGAGCTTTATTAGTTTATGGATTTCAATTGATTTAGAAAGCTATCTAGAATTTTGAAATCTTTCAGATTTTAAATCAAACATGTAGATTTCAAAATAACTAAAAATTATTCACAGAATTTATTTGAGCGTTTTGTAGTTTTTTTTTTTTGTGAATTACTAGAAGGTTCTGGGCCGAAGTCCGTAATCCCCCCATGCTCGAATACACAGCATGTAATATTGATTTCGTCCCAAGCGTCATTCGATTTTGTGACCTCTAGACTTTTCCTAGAGTCATTTACCAGTCGAGCTAGCTTCTCTAGTCTGTTGTAGTTTTAACTTAGAAACATTTATAGATTTGTTAAAATCCAATGTGAAATCAATTTCTTATTTAACTCCAACTAGAAATCATTAAAAATAACCAAACTTGAACTAGTTTTTAGAAATATTGGTTGGATTTTCAAATGAATTGAAAAGCATTAACCGGTATAACTATATGTTGATTGATATCAACATATATGTTGATTTGTGTCATCATATATGTTGATTGATGTTGTTAAATTTGTTTGTCCTGTTTTACATTCAGGCCCTTACAAATCTCAAGAAGATGGATTTGTCATATTCATGGTGTTTAAAAGAACTCCCGGATCTTTCAAGCGCTACAAATCTCGAGAGATTGGATCTGACCGACTGCCGGAGTTTGGTAGAAATTCCTTCATCTATTGGAAATCTTCCTAAGCTAGAAGTGTTGCAAATGGCTTTCTGTATAAAGCTACAGGTTGTTCCGACTCTCTTCAACCTGCCAAAAGTCTGCATGATGGGATGCTGGCAATTGAGGCTAATTTCAGATAGTTACAGGAACATCACATTTCTCGCAATTACAGATACGAGGTTAGAAGAATTGCTTCAAACAATTAGCCTTTGGCCTCGCCTTCAGACTCTCTTTATATTTGGTAGTATCAATCCATATCCACTTTCGGAGGAAAATCTTCCAGAGCTAAGTAGCGCAGATATTGAGAGACTTCCAGATCGTATCAAAGATCTTCATGGGTTATACCGTCTTTTAATATTTGGATGTCCAAAACTTGCATCACTGCCAGAGCTCCCTGGCTCGCTCACAAGACTAGCAGTACACACTTGCGAGTCACTGGAGACAATAACCTCTTTCCCAATTGACTCTCAAATTGAGACACTCTATTTTAACAACTGCTACAAATTGGGCCGAGAAGCAAGGAGAGTAATTACCCAGCAACCATCTCTCAACAAAGCATGGTTACCCGGATGGGAAATACCTGTGGAGTTCCATCACCGAGCTCTAGGAAACTCCTTGACCATCACTTCATCTTTGTACCAATTTAGAGTTTGCTTCATGGTTACCCCTAAAAGGCATACCAAAGCAAGACATTTTGGAGAACTTTTTTATGTATTGTGTCGCATAAGCTTAAACGGTTTCCCTATTGACGAACAAGAGGTTACGGGTTTCTTCAATATTCGAGGGAAACATCTTTGTATATTTCAGTTGGAGTCGCTTAAGGATTACAAAGGGCTTGAACAAGACAGCGAGGTATTATTCCAATTCAGCACCTCATCCCATGATGTTGAAGTTGTTGAATGTGGTGTCCAGATCTTGACAGTCGACGGTGATGATGAACGTCTCCCTGCTGGGAGGCATGAGTCTGAAGACTAGAATGATGGAAAGTCTCTTATGGGTGTCATACAGTCAAGATCTCTGAGGTTGTGTTATATTATTATTTTCCTTGGTTTTCTTCTTATACAATAGTCTCTGATTTTGTTGTTGTATTGAACTTTGAACTTTCTATTTACAGAGTAGACAGTGCTCACTCATTTTTATAGTTCACTTGGTTTGAAATTTATTTTTTATTTTTTATTTTTTTGGATCATCAAAGGAGTTGTTCATCAATGCATACAACAGCCAAGAGGAATATTAACCGTAATATATTAATAATAACAATATGAATAAATGTCAGTTGCATTTGAATAAGTTGCATCTTTTCATTATTATTATTTGTGTCTTTCTATGAAGGCAAACTTTAATCCAATAAATAAATACTTATCATGGTTACATATTTTCATCATAACTGTTATTAGAATATGTGTTTTTCATTATACATAAGTTTTCTTTTCGTTTATAACCGCTTATTTTATGAAAAGTTCCATTTTTAATATTCATATCATTTCAACTCTATAAAAAGACACAAAAATTCTGAGGATCTTCATTTTTTTTTTGAGATGCATGTTTAGCAAAAAAGTTTAGTAAACTAAAATGAGGAGTGGCATAAAGCAATGAAGAAAATATTACTTTGCGCTGCACCAAATCAATTGTGTAATTTGTTTTTCATATTGTTAATTTAGGAATCCATTAAAATTAAGAAATTCATATTGGATAATGCAAAGACTAATCATGCAAACGAAAGTTCATGCACTTTAGGGATTTGAAAAACATGTTTCCGGTAAGATTCAATTTAAGCTACTCTCCAAAGTTCTAAAAAACAGAAATCAAAATCAAAAATTTATGAAGGTAATATATATTAATAATTAAACAAGTTTTATAAATGCTCATTATGGTTCAGCAAACTAAATAAATGTCATTAGTGGCTGCGTCTTTTCGTTATAACTTTTTCATAACCGTTATTAAAGTTTGTGTCTTTTCATTATTCATTATATACATTTTTGTTTTAACTACTTATTTAATGAAAAAATTGTATATTTTAATATTTATATATTTTCCACTCTATAAAATGACACAAAAAATAATGAAGATCTTCATTATTTCTTTTTAGATGCATGAGGCAGTAGAAAATTAAAGAAAATTAGACTAAAGAAAATTAAATAAAATCCTCACTGTTTATTAGACTACAGTGAGGATTGGCATGAGGCAATTAAAGAAAATTACATTGGGTTGACCAAATTAATTGTGTAATTTATTTTGTCACATTCTTAATTCACTGCAAAGTTACAAATCCATGAAAATTATAAAATTCAGATTGCTTATTGAAAAGACTGATGCAAATGATCTTTGATTTTTCTACACTTTAGAAATTCGACAAACTCGTTCCTGGTAAGATTCAATTAATTTCACTCTCCAAAGTTCTAAAGAAACAAAAACAAAAATCAAAACTTTATAAAGGTAATATATATTAATAATAACAAATTTTATTAGAATTTGTGTCATTTCATTATTCATTACGTTCATTTTCGTTTATAAATTTTCGTTTATAACCGCTTATTTTATGAAAAATTGCATCTTTTAGTATTTATGTATGTTCAACTCTATTAAAGGACACAAAAAATTTTGAAGACCTTCATTATTATTTTAAGATTCATATTTAGCAAAAATGTTTATTAGACTAAAATGAGGAGTACTGACATAAGATAATGAAAGAAATATTATATTGGGCACGTAGGTGAATTTCCATTAAACTTTCAGTTATGCACGTAGGTTTACCTCTTTTATGTATCTTTCGTTATACACCTTTTCGTCTTTAACCGTTTCTCCTACAAAGAGTTGCATCTTTTTGTTTACGTTTTAAACATTATCTACACTAACAACGCTTCTCTTAGTTTTTTTTTCTCTGTTTAAAATATATTTGCATATATATATATTCTACTGAATTGTTGATTTCCTTTTAAGATATCATCGCCATCAGTATTTACCATGCTCTTTTATTCATTATTTTCGACTTGTCGTCCATGTTTTAACAAATTTTCGTTTGCATTTTATAGTAAGTAAAAATAATAATTATAAGTTTCTTTCATATCTTCTAAAAATCGTTGCATAATATCATTTTATTAAATATTTATATTTTTGTAAATCAATCAAATTCGTTCAATATTNACAATCGTCCCATTGTTTGAAGTTTGATACTCGGTCTTGTCAGCCTTTGACATCTTAATCAGATTCTCATCCTCCTCTTGAGCTAACCGGATCCTTGTTAACAAGTCAACCTGATCCGCAGCTCCCAAACCCAACGGTTCCGTATCCTCAGTCAGAACGTTCAGCCTTAACGTCCTTAGGAGATTCACAACTCCTTCCACGTCTTTCGCAGACGATACACTAGCCCGTCTCCGGCTTAATGCATCAGCAACGAGATTAGCCTTCCCCGGATGATAAGCTATCTCCAGATCGTAGTCAGCGACTAACTCCATCCATCTCCGTTGCCTCAGATTCATTTCAGGTTGAGTTAAGATGTACTTCAAACTCTTATGATCGGTAAATACCTGAACCTTCCCACCATACAAGTAAGATCGCCATATCTTTAACGCAAAGACTACGGTTGCCATCTCCAAGTCATGAGTAGGATAATTCGCCTCATGCTTCCTTAGCTGCCTTGACGCATAGGCAATCACATTCCCGTGCTGCATTATGACACAACCTAGTCCCTTCCCAGACGCGTCCGTGTACACCGCATACGGTTCATCCGGCTCAGGTAGAGCCAACACTGGTGCACTTGTCAGCATCCCTTTCAGTTTCGAGAAACACTCCTCACACTCGGCTGTCCATACGAACTCAATGTCCTTCCCGGTCAAGCGTGTCATCGGCTGAGCTATACTTGCAAAGCCTTTAACAAAACGCCTGTAGTAGCCAGCCAACCCCAGAAAACTCCTTATCTCCGTCGCATTCTCAAGTCTCGGCCAATCCGCAATGGCCTTGATCTTTTCAGGATCCACGGACACTCCCTTGTCTGAAACAATGTGACCCAAGAACCCAATGTGCCGTTGCCAAAAGCTACACTTGCTCAGCTTGGCAAACAACTTCTGCTCTCGCAACTTCTCCATAACAATCCGCAGATGCTTCTCATGATCTTCCGGATTCTTCGAGTATACCAAGATGTCGTCTATGAAAATAATCACAAACTCGTCTAAGTATTCTCTGAACACGCCATTCATCAACTTCGTGAATGCAGCTGGCGCATTCGTCAAACCAAACGGCATGACCACAAACTCGTAATGACCATACCTTGTCCGAAAGGCAGTCTTCCGAACGTCCGGTTCATCTATCGGTATCTGATGGTACCCGGAAGCCAAATCAATCTTAGAGAACCAAGTAGCACCCCTAAGCTGGTCCAACAACTCGTCTATCCTTGGAAGTGGATACTTGTTCTTCACTGTAACACGGTTCAACCCTCGGTAATCGATGCAAAGCCGGAAGCTTCCATCCTTCTTCTTTACGAACAGAACAGGTGCGCCCCATGGTGAACTGCTCGGCCTTACAAATCCCTTGTCAAGAAGATCAGCCAGTTGCTTCTTTAGTTCAGCCATCTCGGCCGGAGCCATACGGTACGGTGCCTTAGACACAGGAGCAGTTCCCGGCTCAAGTTCAATCGTGAACGGATCTGAACGAGCCGGTGGCATTCCCGACAAGGCTTGGAAAACATCCTCAAACTCTTGTACCACTGGAATGTCCCTTAACTCCGCGTCTGGTCCAACCTCAATCGAAGATATCGTCGCCAGATATGCTTCACAACCTTTCTCTAACATTTTCTCCGCTTGAATTGCCGACACAACCAAGCTACCAGAAGTCGGTATCACTCCTTGGTAAACCAGAACTTGGCCATCCCTCTCGAACTCCACCCTGCCTCGGTGACAATCCAGATGCGCCTTATGCTTACCGAGCCAATCCATTCCGAGGATGACATCGTAAGACTTAACTTCCCAGATCACTAAGTCTGTTGGCATATTGACCTCGCCAATCCAGACAGCAATGTTGCGAACGGTCCCTAGTGAGAACATCACTTGGCCTCCAGCCGCCCTCACTAGTCTGAACTCTTCCCCGGGTTCCTTCTGGAATCCTCCTTTCCCAATCATCCCTGGGTTAACAAAACAATGACTCGCTCCGGAGTCGAACAGAACATGGGTTTCCACCTCACCCATTAATAAGGTCCCTACACATTCAATCCTTAGAATGCTAAGACACTTAACAGAACACGCAGACACAAACAAACTCAGAAAAACGTAAGTACTAAAACTTACCAGTGATCGGTCGAGAAGTGGTCGGATCTCCAGTCCCATCCGCGGTCGCTGCATACACTCTTGGTATGATGGCCTGCCTCTTAGCCGGTTGTGCCAGCACATCTCCTGCACGCTTAGGCTGAGTGGCCGCCTGCCCAACTGCTCCGGACCTTGGACAATCCCGCTTGTAATGTCCCGGCTCTCCGCAACCGAAACACACAACGGACGTGTTACTTCCATCCGACACTCTCACCAACCTCGAGTCTGGCTCAGGACAATCCCGCACCCTATGCTCCAAGCTACCACAACGGTGACAAGCTCCAGATGCACGTCTACACACGCCAACATGCACCTTTCCGCAAGATCCACACACGCTGCGGTTCCCACTCGACTTAGCTGGAACATTCTTCCCAAACTTGCGGTTCTGTCCTCCAGACACTTGGCCACTCCTGGCCACGGTACCAGCCTTAGACAAGGCCTCCTCGGCTTGTCCAGTCTCCAACAAGGCCGCTTTCTCCACAAGCTCTGTGACCGTCGCGTAGTCACGCACCAGACAACCATTACGCAGCTCGACCCTTAGTCCGCTCATGAACCTTCGGATCAGCTTCTCTTCAGTATCTTGGTCACGTCCCACATACTTGCGTAACAGGTTGAACTCAGTCTCATACTGCCGAACCGTCTTGGTCCCTTGGCGCAGATACAGAAACTCAGCCTCCAGTTGATTGTAAGCTTCTTGCGGGAAGTACTTACTTTGGAACATCGCAGAAAACGTCTCATACGAACATTTCGGACTCACCAAACGCCCCGTGGTCCCTTTCCACCAGGTATGCGCAGTACCCTCCAGGTAATGCACAGCTATGTCCCGCTTGTACTCCTCGGGACATCGGATAGACTCGAAGTTCCTCTCAAGCCTCATCCTCCACTCATCAGCCTCAATCGGCGCAGTTCCTCCAGCAAAGAACTTGGTTCCCAACCTCGCCATATGATCCAGAACCTTGAGGTAAGACGGAATCGCCATGACCTGATCCGCTTCCTCCATAGCCATGTTCCCAACGTTCGGATCCACCACTTGTGGTGCCACGGCCGGTACCGCTCCCGGTACAGGCGCAACCACTTGTGGTGCCACGGCCGGTACCACTCCCGGTACAGGCGCAACCACCGGTAAACGCTCTAACACTTGAGCTAGCAATCCCAGCACAGCCTCCAGCCTGTCTGGAACAGCACCCGCAGCATTCCCAGCCACGTTCCCAGTTCCAACCGCAGCCACATTCGCAGCAGCCGCAGCCTCGGCCGCCGCAGCAGCCTCAATCTCATGCTGGTTCCCAACCGCATCCTCAGTTCCCGAACTCCCCAAGTTCACAGCACCATTCAACCTTGCAGCCCTAGTCCTTCTCGGAGCCATCTGCAAGTCAAAACAGCACATGTTAGCCCGAAGCTAACACCAGACAAGAGTTCCAAACTCCACAGAAAACAACAGACCGCGAGATTCGGCAGTGAAAGGTGGATATTTCTAACCCCAACTATGCAAATGAACAATCCTAGAATCGACCATGCTCTGATACCAACTGTGGCGACCCAACCCGATAATCCTAACCAGGCCGGCCGTCCCGAGTCTAACTCTAACCAGATTCCATACTTAGCATATTTTTCAGATTTTTCTTAAACTTAAACAACACATTCAATTCATAAAAAGCCCATTCTCATTGCATAATAATTCCAATCCAGATATAACAAAGGTTTGTAAAATAGAAAACTAACTTAGCCAAATTCGTTCTAAGTCATAACAGAAATGCAAAGCCAAATATCCAGAAAAACTCATGATAAATAAACCCCCAAACCCAGTCCTAATCCACTTCTTTCTTCACTGCCTTCAAGTCCGCTTTCAAGATTAAACTTCCCGGTTAACATCTTTACCTGCACACTCCACACATAAGAGAGGCATAAGCATTATCACAAATGCTTAGTGAGTACGGTCATCCCGTACCACCAGCCAATATTAGAAAACGCAATCAAGCAACAGTTATATAATTCGCATTAACACTTAGCAAGCAAGCACAGAAAACACAATCACGGTTCTATGATCATCTCAACTACTTGTGAATTTCCTCACGGCCTCGGTTCTACTCAAGCGAGAATCACACATCCCCTTGAGCTAGCAACTCGATCCTGATATTCACACAGCTAGTTAGACACCACGTATAAACCACGGTATCCAATACCAATCACAGAAACACATTGACCTTGCTAAGCATACACTAACTTACACAGGCAATCAATGAAAACCAGATAACCTAGCAATCCTACGGTTCCAGGTCAGCTACAGTCACGCACTCACCTTAGACACAAAGGCAAACGTTTCAGTCGGAAGAAACTCGGTGATTTCTCGGTCAGAAAAAGAGATAGTCGGACACACTTGCGTTCTCTTGGCTATCGCTACGGCTAAACCCGCGAGATCCAATCTCCTCTCGGCTATCTTTCAAACCGCTCACTTATCCTCGAACAATCTTCTGTATTCCCTCGGAAACAGGGCAAAATAATCAGATTAGTCGAAGGTTACTCGACAGAAACTCAACCAGAAAAGAATTAGCCGAACACTCACTGAATTCTCTCGGACGGTTCTAAGTGTTCCCGGCTATCTCTCGGCTACGCAGAAAATCCTCGGATATCTCTCGGATAACTTCGGCCAAAACTTTCCTACAAACAGATAACTCGATTATCTCTCGGTGAAAACAACCCAGAACAGAAAACTCATGGTGAAATCGCACCAGAACAGAATTCTCTCGGAGAAAACGGATTACCTTGATTATCTCTCGGATGCTTCGCGATCCGATCGAGAAATCCCTCGGCCGAATGCACTTCCCTCGGCAAATCGACCCTTCCCATTCGTTTCTCTCGGACAGAAATCCCAAAAACTCGACGGCTCTCGAAAACTCTCGACGGCTACACTTTTCTCTCGGGAAAAAATATCGCCTCTAGGTTTTCTCTCGAGAAAAGTCACGCGGCCACGAGAGAAAACTCTTATATAGGCCGAGAAACCCTAGCTCGACCGCCCTTCCTCGGTTTAACCCACGCGGTTTCACTTTCTCTCGGTTCAATTTAAGTTTCTCTCAGCCAACCCAACAAACTTTCCTTTTTCTCTCGGCCAGACTTAACCCGCTCGACCAAACACGGGAGAAAACCTTTTTCTCTCGATAAAAAACCACATTCTCTCGAGAAAACTCACGGCCCCCGGCCTAATACCTTTGTCTTTCGACACTTAGCCAAAATTCCACAGAAATATATTCGGTCCAGCCACAGTATGGTACTTAACCTCACGGACGTACCACGGTTTGGTACCACAGACATACCACAGACGTACCACGGACGTACCACAGACGTACCACAGACGTACCACGGACATACCACAGACGTACCACAGACGTACCACCGACGGTACCACGGACGGTACCACGGACGGTACCACGGACGTACCACTGTACAACACACATATTTACAAAAACGGACGAACCTCTACTATACCAGGACATAAATACAACGGTCATCCCATGACCCGCACGACCATACTTAGGATTTCTAGTCGCGGATGCTACAGGTTTCGTCCCAAGCGTCATTCGATTTTGTGACCTCTAGACTTTTCCTAGGGTCATTTACCAGTCGAGCTAGCTTCTCTAGTCTGTTGTAGTTTTAACTTAGAAACATTTATAGATTTGTTAAAATCCAATGTGAAATCAATTTCTTATTTAACTCCAACTAGAAATCATTAAAAATAACCAAACTTGAACTAGTTTTTAGAAATATTGGTTGGATTTTCAAATGAATTGAAAAGCATTAACCTTTATAACTATATGTTGATTGATATCAACATATATGTTGATTTGTGTCATCATATATGTTGATTGATGTTGTTAAATTTGTTTGTCCTGTTTTACATTCATGCCCTTACAAATCTCAAGAAGATGGATTTGTCATATTCATGGTGTTTAAAAGAACTCCCGGATCTTTCAAGCGCTACAAATCTCGAGAGATTGGATCTGACCGACTGCCGGAGTTTGGTAGAAATTCCTTCATCTATTGGAAATCTTCCTAAGCTAGAAGTGTTGCAAATGGCTTTCTGTATAAAGCTACAGGTTGTTCCGACTCTCTTCAACCTGCCAAAAGTCTGCATGATGGGATGCTTGCAATTGAGGCTAATTTCAGATAGTTACAGGAACATCACATTTCTCGCAATTACAGATACGAGGTTAGAAGAATTGCTTCAAACAATTAGCCTTTGGCCTCGCCTTCAGACTCTCTTTATATTTGGTAGTATCAATCCATATCCACTTTCGGAGGAAAATCTTCCAGAGTTAAGTAGCGCAGATATTGAGAGACTTCCAGATCGTATCAAAGATCTTCATGGGTTATACCGTCTTTTAATATTTGGATGTCCAAAACTTGCATCACTGCCAGAGCTCCCTGGCTCGCTCACAAGACTAGCAGTACACACTTGCGAGTCACTGGAGACAATAACCTCTTTCCCAATTGACTCTCAAATTGAGACACTCTATTTTAACAACTGCTACAAATTGGGTCGAGAAGCAAGGAGAGTAATTACCCAGTAACCATCTCTCAACAAAGCATGGTTACCCGGATGGGAAATACCTGTGGAGTTCCATCACCGAGCTCTAGGAAACTCCTTGACCATCACTTCATCTTTGTACCAATTTAGAGTTTGCTTCTTGGTTACCCCTAAAAGGCATACCAAAGCAAGACATTTTGGAGAACTTTTTTATGTATTGTGTCGCTTAAGCTTAAATGGTTTCCCTATTGACGAACAAGAGGTTACGGGTTTCTTCAATATTCGAGGGAAACATCTTTGTATATTTCAGTTGGAGTCGCTTAAGGATTACAAAGGGCTTGAACAAGACAGCGAGGTATTATTCCAATTCAGCACCTCATCCCATGATGTTGAAGTTGTTGAATGTGGTGTCCAGATCTTGACAGTCGACGGTGATGATGAACGTCTCCCTGCTGGGAGGCATGAGTCTGAAGACTAGAATGATGGAAAGTCTCTTATGGGTGTCATACAGTCAAGATCTCTGAGGTTGTGTTATATTATTATTTTCCTTGGTTTTCTTCTTATACAATAGTCTCTGATTTTGTTGTTGTATTGAACTTTGAACTTTCTATTTACAGAGTAGACAGTGCTCACTCATTTTTATAGTTCACTCGGTTTGAAATTTATTTTTTATTTTTTATTTTTTTTGGATCATCAAAGGAGTTGTTCATCAATGCATACAGCAGCCAAGAGGAATATTAACCGTAATATATTAATAATAACAATCTGAATAAATGTCAGTTGCATTTGAATAAGTTGCATCTTTTCATTATTATTATTTGTGTCTTTCTATGAAGGCAAACTTTAATTCAATAAATAAATACTTATTATGGTTACATATTTTCATCATAACTGTTATTAAAATATGTGTTTTTCATTATACATAAGTTTTCTTTTCGTTTATAACCGATTATTTTATGAAAAGTTCTATTTTTTAATATTCATATTATTTCAACTCTATAAAAAGACACAAAAATTCTGAGGATCTTCATTTTTTTTTTGAGATGCATGTTTAGCAAAAACATTTAGTAAACTAAAATGAGGAGTGGCATAAACAAATGAAGAAAATATTACTTTGGGCTGCACCAAATCAATTGTGTAATTTTTTTTTCATATTGTTAATTTAGGAATCCATTAAAATTATGAAATTCATATTGGATAATGCAAAGACTAATCATGCAAACGAAAGTTCATGCACTTTAGGGATTTGAAAAACATGTTTCCGGTAAGATTCAATTTAAGCTACTCTCCAAAGTTCTAAAAATAGAAATAAAAATCAAAAATTTATGAAGGTAATATATATTACTAATAATTAAACAAGTTTTATAAATGCTCATTATGGTTCAGCAAACTTAATAAATGTCATTAGTGGCTGCGTCTTTTCGTTATAACTTTTTCATAACCTTTATTAAAGTTTGTGTCTTTTCATTATTCATTATATACATTTTTGTTTTAACTACTTATTTAATTAAAAAATTGTATATTTTAATATTTATATATTTTCCACTCTATAAAATGACACAAAAAATAATGAAGATCTTCATTATTTCTTTTTAGATGCATGAGGCAGTAGAAAATTAAAGAAAATTAGACTAAAGAAAATTAAATAAAATCCTCACTGTTTATTAGACTATAGTGAGGATTGGCATGAGGCAATTAAAGAAAATTACATTGGGTTGACCAAATTAATTGTGTAATTTATTTTGTCACATTCTTAATTCACTGCAAAGTTACAAATCCATGAAAATTATAAAATTCAGATTGCTTATTGAAAAGACTGATGCAAATGATCTTTGATTTTTCTACACTTTATAAATTCGACAAACTCGTTCCTGGTAAGATTCAATTAATTTCACTCTCCAAAGTTCTAAAGAAACAAAAACAAAAATCAAAACTTTATAAAGGTAATATATATTAATAATAACAAATTTTATTAGAATTTGTGTCATTTCATTATTCATTACGTTTATTTTCGTTTATAACCGGTTATTTTATGAAAAATTGCATCTTTTAGTATTTATGTATGTTCAACTCTATTAAAGGACACAAAATTTTTTGAAGACCTTCATTATTATTTTAAGATTCATATTTAGCAAAACTTTTTATTAGACTAAAATGAGGAGTGACATAAGATAATGAAAGAAATATTACATTGGGCACGTAGGTGAATTTTCATTAAACTTTCAGTTATGTACGTAGGTTTACCTCTTTTATGTATCTTTCGTTATACACCTTTTCCTCTTTAACCGTTTCTCCTACAAAGAGTTGCATCTTTTTGCTTACGTTTTAAACATTACTTACACTAACAACGCTTCTCTTAGTTTTTTTTGTCTGTTTAAAATATATTTGCATATATATTCTACTGAATTGTTGATTTCCTTTTAAGGTATTATCGCCATCAGTATTTGCCATGCTCTTTTATTCATTATTGTCGACTTGTCGTCCATGTTTCAACAAATTCTTGTTTGCATTTTATAGTAAGTAAAAATAATAATTATAAGTTTCTTTCATATCTTCCAAAAATCGTTGCATAATATCATTTTATTAAATATTTATATTTTTGTAAATCAATCAAATTCGTTCAATATTTTTACCCATCAGATTTCTCATTTTCTCGGATGCTAATTCGGTAAATTCATATTCATTTTTTAATGATCTATGTTGTTATTTCAATTGATTTTTATATTAGTATCCATTAAATCATTATTATATATGGTGCTTATTCATGACTGTTATAGTTAGTTGGCATGTCTGTTATTAGAATTGAAATTTGTCATCAACATGATCAACATCTTTTGTCATCATATTATGATAAAATATTCTTATTTTTCAAAAAAAGTCGTGATCGTGTTCTAGTATTGTTTCATCTTCCAGTTTTTTTTGTTTGCAATTATTGAACCTCATTGAGATGTAAATTTTGTTTGGTATGAACCTCATTGAGTTCAATACATATTGTTATCTTCTGTTAAATATAAAATTTACGTGTCATTTAAAAAATATATATTTTTTATGTTTTTATAGTAGACACAAATAGACTTATATTTAACATTGAATTCATGGAATAAAAGTCATAAACTTCATTTGTCTTTTAAATTTGATTAGAAGCTAAATCAAATTTGTGGTGAAATTAATAAAAATTGAATTGAGCATATATTTACTAAAAAATAAATTGACATAATAGAATATATTAATATATAATATAAATACAAATTTTGAAATACTAATAATAAAAATTATATATAACCCCACGGAAATAGGCGGTACGATTCTTTGTCTATGTTTTCAAAATCATTGCATATATCTTATTGTATTGTAGTATTTTGGTTAATCAATAAAAAAACATAATCGGACTTAATTTTTCTCTTAATTGAGAAGCCGATTTTTATGGTTAAATTTGTTTATATACATTTTATATTTTCATTTTTAAGGTATGAAATTTTTTACTTATAAACTATAGTAATCATTATGTATGTTTCGAATAATATAAAAATATTTTAGAAAAACAAATTTTTTTTTATTTATGTGCTTGTGAGTTATAAGTTTTAACCATAACAATCTTAGAAAATATATCGGATGATCGCATTTCTTTATCGTCATTTTTGTCAATATACTTTTACTTATAACCATTTTTAATAATTTTATAACATATTTTGAATAATGGTGTGCTTTTCATATAATTTTTATTTTGTAATTTTACATTTATAATCATAATAATTCTATAAATTATTTTAAAGTTGATATATATATATATATATATATATAAATTATAAATAAATCTTAGAGATAAAATTTTTTATTAAAAATAAGTTTCCACGCGAATGCGCGGATTCTATACCTAGTTTGATTAATATTAATTTAAGAGAAATATTTTTAAATAACATTAAAATAATTTTTAACAATAAATTCATAATTATTATTTTAAAAACACTATAAAACACAATTCAACCAATGATAAAACGATTTGTCGAACACAAATGGTTAAAAACACTAAAAATTAATTAATTTTCATTGAAAGTTGAAAACATAATATAATCTGAAACAAAATTTTGTCCCTACAACATTATTTACTATAAAATATGAGAAATATATATAAATTATTAATTTATTATATTAATTGGACCATGTATTTGTATAGGATTTTTTAAAATATTATTATCTTATCGAATTACATTATATTTTAAACCGGACCATCTCGGGACCGGAGAAAATTATTAATTTATTGAGTTTCTAATGTATTTGTCTTAAATACATTTATTTAACTAAAAATATAATTTTTTACAAATATCCAAAACTAGTTAACTTTTTTTGGTTATTAATTATTATTAAAAACTGATTATAAGCTTAGGTTTCTTCACAAGTTGGTTATGGGTGGCGTGCTACTGCTCTTATCCACATTTTCCAAAACCAAGGTATAAGGCAATTGGGGGCAGCACAGTAAAAAATGAAAATGTTTCATATGATTTTATATGGTTTTAGGAATTTGCCGACAGTAGATTTGTAATGATTAATTTTATATAACTATCTTAAAAATAAAAAAATGTAAAGAGTAAAAATAAAAAAAAAACACTACAACCTAGCCGTAAAAACGCAAACATAAATTTTCCCTTCACATCAACTCCGTTAATTACTCTGTCTTACTCTCTCGATTTGGTCAGTTTTCCCCCAAAACAATGGCTCCTCGACCCGGTGATGAAGAGGAGTGATTATTTCAAAAAGAGGTTCCCGGTTTCAAGAAGAAAGCAAAGGAACTCTCCGTTTCTCTGCGGCAACTCAGTCGCTTTCATCTGTCACACTACCGACGACAACAAAGTCCATGTCTGGCCTGAGAATCGACAAGAGCTCCAACAGGTCGTGACGACGACAAAGTCCATGTCTACGACGGGTTGTCTGCTGAGGAACTGATGAATCATCTGTCGCTCATCAAAGCACACAATTAGCAGGAATCAAACAGAAAAAGGAAGAACTTATGTTAAAGAAGAATATCAACGAGGAACAGAGAGGATCTTGTTCTTCGAGGGTGTGAATTAGGGTTCGGCCAAACACTAGTTTCCAATTTGGGATGTGGTTCTTCGAGGGATGGTGTTGGTGCTTCGGGTATGGAAGCTGGCGATTATATTCCACGATTATATTCCAGCTGATTCTCAATTAGGGTTTCACTGCGGCGGTAGCGTACAATCCGTCGGGGTTTTGTGGCAGTGATTGTATTTGGGATTCTTCTCGGCTGGATTTGGAGTTTTTCGGTTCCACTAGGCAGCCGCTTCCAATTGTCTAGTTTTTTTTTTTACTCATCATAGCTTTTTATGTTCTGATTATGTTTTATGCTTTGTTTGAATGCAATATTTCAATTTGTATGCATGGTTGAATGATACAATTGAAAGATTTCGTATTATCTCAATATATGAAAATAGTTTTCAATTTGCTTTTAGGTGGTTCGATTTTCCATATGATTAGGCATATGCGTATCATTCAGCAGAGAGAGACATACATGTGAAACGCAAAGTCCCATTAGTATTATAAGCTTTGCTCAAAAATAGAAAACACAAAGACAACGACCCAAGAATACAAATCAATACTAATGCTATTGTCTTTTAGCTCTTCCTTCAAGTTTGAGTATGATAAAGCCACTCGAAACGAAAAGCAAAACAAAAAGACAAAGCTGATGAGCCTGATGTTACCTTCGAAGGCAAATGAAGCAATGAGGTGGTACAAAAGCACGATCCATATCAGCTAGTGAAACTACCATCTTCTTAGCTTCACTCTTGAATCCCATCAAGGCTGTTGATTATTTTATGAAGATGAAACATGCTACTGAATGAGCAGCGAAATTAATCAAAGGTTCACACCATATTAGTAAGTTTCAGAATTTCAATCCTACACAAGCTCAAATTAGAGGAATAAAAACACCAGATAAACTATAAACACTGACATGGACACAACACCTCGTCAACGCATAGTCGTGCTGGGTCTTTAGCCAACATGCTACTATATTTTACTAAGAAATGACATGCTACTTTGGTCAAGTCATGTTTTGTGTAGATTGCAGGAGGTGGAAGGTCGTGAGCAACTAAGAGAAAACAAGTGAGACAATAAGACACTAACGTTCCACTTGTTTTCATCAAAGACCTTGCTTTTGTTGAAATCTGCAGCGTCACAGAAGTAGCTTTCTTGAGTCGCTGATATATGGTTTGTGCAAGTGATCACTGAATGGAGAAAGTAAGGGTCACAAGAGAAATGCACAGTAGAAAATCTAGTGTAAAAGACAGGTCATGATCTAGCTACACATGGAAAGTTTTAAAAAAATTCTACCACTCTCTGATCTCTAAGACCTAATACCCCTTCAACGGAAAATGCCATGTGAGCCTCAGATGGAGAACATTCTTCCAGGTTGGTTGTTGTATGATCATCAGCAAACGAAGTCCTATAAGATCGTGAAGCATCAAAATTTCTGTAAGATACGGAGTTTTATGGTGTTGATTACCATTGTTTCTGTCATTAGTAAAGCTCTCAGACCCAATCGTGAGCTGATGCTGTTGCTGTCTCCGCTGCTCAAAAGTAGTATTGTTCTTTTTGCCTTGAGGTTCAACAAAGATGAAATTAAAAAAAAAATGTGAGCAATAAATAGGTCTACGGCATCATCAGTAGGAATCATAGTGCTGACAAACATCTCTTAAACAGAAGAAGAATACACACACACCTCTTCTTCACTAGCGTGTGTGACTGAATGCCCCCAAAAGATGCAAGAGAACAAATAACAAGTCAGAATTAAAGCAAATTATCATCTAAAAATGGAGTTGAATCAAACACTCAGGAGATGAGTTTATAAGAAAAAAAAAAACTATCATCCTAACGAACAAAACTTGCATCACTAAAAGGAAAAAAAAAAAAAAAACCACTCACAGCGACTGTAGCTGAATCGCGTCCCGAAAACAGAGTTGGGAGCATAGAGGAAAACTGATAATGGCTGATACACAGCACACCGATGAAGCCGATGATCTTTGTGGTTGCGATTCGCAGAAGGACGACGAATCAAAGAGCGAGAGCGAGCGAACGGTCTTCCCAAAATTTCGAAATTTTCTTGGTGTTTCGTTTCCCGCTGCGAGTTCTTGAACCATTTATCAAGTACGAAACCAATGGGCCTTACAAAAAGCCCATGAAAGACGGAAAAAAAAAAGAATCTCAAACGGATCGTATAGGTTTGAATTTAATGATCCTCCCGAAATCGAGAAGCTGCAGGAGTAGACTTATCCTCCTTACTCTACTTACATTGATATCATTGCCCATGGGCCCAATTTGTGAGAGACGCATCAATTATATTATTTTTGACTGAATTTTACAAATATGAGAAATTTACTTTAGTTTTTTTTTTTGACAAAAGAGAAATTACTTTAGTTGCATAAAAAAAAGAGAGTAATTTCTTGAATATTAAAAAGAAATAGCGAATAAAAAAATTATGATAATACTTTCCTTTTTGTTCAAGACAAATTATGATATACTTAATTAAATAATTTGGTATTTCTTTCAACATCTTCAGGCTTCAGTTAGACTTATTAACAAAATGTAATTAAAATTAAATCTATTGAAAAATTAAGTAGAAATCTAGCCGTTGCCTATATATACCCGCGAGCTTTTACTCTCTCTATCTAGAAACACTCTAGAAAGTTATCACATCTTCTTAAGTGTTTTCTAGAGAAATCCATTTAGTTAATTAATTAGATATTTGTGTAGAATTTTCTAGAGATTTAGGAAAAATCTAGGAAGTAAGGAGGTTGTAGAAGAAGAGTCTTAGATCTTTGTAAGATAGTTTTGGGAGTCTATAAATAGCCCCTCACCCTCTCATTTGTAAACACACAAGAAGTTAAACAAATTAATAAATAGTGTCCTTCATAAGTTCTCTTAAGTGTATTTCCTCATTACTTTTTTTTTTTAAGTTTATCTCAAATGTTCTTCCATATTTTAAATTTATACTTAGAAGGTCTTGTTTCTTTTGGGTCTCTCGGGTATTAAGGTCTTGGATTAGTGCTAAGCACTATCGGTGTCGATTTCTCTACATAAACCACATTCAATATTTCAATCAGAACACGATAAAAGGAAGTCCATAAACTCATCTACCTTAATTAATACCTAATAAGCATATACCGTACTTGTTAGATGAAAACCTCAAAAAACAAAGATCTGAACATAACAGAAATAAAGCAAAATCAAATCAAGTAGCTGACATGTAGAATCAGGTGATAAAAGTGTGAGGAAATCGAGGACAAACCTTCAGGCCCTTGAAGCGGAGCCTAATGACCTGATAGTATGATATTTGTTGACACCCCTTCTTCTACATACACACTAGAGAAATACAACACGAGGGATATGTTGGACTTTGTAGTAATCTTCACCTTGTTTCTCCAATTTACCTTTAAATTCTCTTTTCATCATGCCAATTCTTAGTGCCTTCAAGGAAGTGAGAGATCTAATCCCATCAGGAAGCGCCTTTAACTTTTCACAATGGCCAATATAAAGAGTGTGAAGAATTGGCATAGTCCCTGCTTCTACTATCCACTCTTCCCACTCACCAAATCCATGTAAATATAGCTCTTGCAATCGTGGAAACCCACCCGCTGAACAAACCATTCTCCTCCCATAAAAAGTTGCACTTCCAAAACTCACCACATTCAAGTGAAGCAACTTCTCTAACATTGGAAACGGATCCTCCTCCAAGAAACAACAACTAAGAAATATGCTTTTAAAGTATGCAGGAAACTGATGATCATTTGGTAACCTTGGCATATACATCTGCAATGACAAGTAGGTGAGATTATGGCAATCCAAAACAAATCCTTCGGCGTCACCCTCGTAGACGTTGTCTGTGAAATCATGTATAGTAAGACTTTCGAGGTGTCTCAGTGCACTTAGAGATGAAGATAACGTTTCCATGTTGCACCCTCCATTGAATAATACAGAGAGAGTTCTGAGCCTCGTGATACATCGAAGATCCCTCACACTGATATGCTTTGTTTGGAAATGCCTCATGATCTCCAAGTTGGTTAGATTACATAGTTCCAACTTTGTCTTATCATGCACATTCTTTGGTAATGCAAGGTACTTCAGTTCTCGCATCTCGTTAAAGATATTGGGCACATAAACTGGAGATTCCCCAATTACATATAAATTCAAATAGAGCAACAACTTCAGATTTTGTAGAGAATAAGGTAGATGAGATACCATGGCATGGTATAAACTCAAGTATCTCAAATGTATGAGCTTTCCAATGTTAGAGGGTAACTTCTCTCCCTGAAACTGGGCTCTTGAAAGATCTAACACCCTTAGCAATTGTAACCTCGTAAAGTTTAAGCTTGATGCCATCCAACCTTCTTTGAAGTACTCCAAGTGAAACAAGAGAGATCTAAGATTTGTCATTATCTCACCTCCTTCATGAAATGTATCATTAGGCAATTGTATGACGAGTCTGCGAGATTTATAAATAGATTGAGAGTGTGAAGTTGAGGTTGAGGCACGAGCGTTGGTCATTTGTAGGAAGTTCTCTTCTTTGGCTTTAAGTAGACAAATTTCTCTCATCATGTCATGCAAGTGACATGTTTCAAATCTCAAAGACATAACATCTCTTTCAGCAATAACCATATTTCTCTTCACCAACTCTTCTATGTAGTCATCTGGAACATCACTAATACCAAGGCTTTAGTGTTCCTTCTGCAGCTCATAACTCTCTCTTTAATTTCCAACGAATATTTAATAAGCGATCGACTAATTCTTGCTGATTGAATCTTTAAATTTTACACGAGTTTTCGTCTGTAATGGAAAGCCATACCCTAGAGCGAAGGTTAATCAGAGAAATTANGGATTTCTATCGAAGAACTTGTTCAACAGCCGAACCGGAAGCACTGCACCAAACTCGACCCGGATTGCGAAGATGGTACACGGTAATTTGTTGTCTAAAATTTTTTATATTTCTTGGCCTTTAATTTTTGTAAAATTTAAATATGTTTCTAAAGTTTTTTAATCTACAATTTTTTCAGGTTCGGGTTGGACCCTGAGATCAACAAGACCATATTGCGGATGTTTCATACCATGTTGCACCACCCGTATGAGACCTACTCATCGATGCCGCATGACGTGAAAGATTCATGGCATCGATCTTTCGCCGTAAGTTTTTTTTAAAGATTTTCAAATTTTTAAACAAAGTTTTTATTTCATTATATCTTACGTAATTTGTTTTTACAGCAAGAGTTCACTTGGGATTGGCGGAGAACCAAAACCGTTCTCGATGAGTTCGACAGGTTCACCGCCATCCAATACACAAGACACATGTACGAGTGGAAGCAAAAGTTCATCGAGGAAAAAGATCCGCCGAAGGATCTCGAGGAGAATGTCTGGAACGCTTTTTGCGAGTATTGGAGTCGGCCTGCCACAAAGATACAATCCGCAAAAAACTCGAAGAACCGGAAGAATGACCGAGGAGGAAAGGGCATTTATGTTCACAACGGAGGCGCAAACTCGACCTTACGTCAAGTGGCTGAAATGGTAAGTAAATTTATTTATTTTCATAATTTCTTATTTATTAAATAGTTTACCTTATATAATTTTATTTTTCAAAGACGATAGAAGCGGGTGGAGTCGTTCCCGATTACCTCGACGTTATGGAGACGAGTTAATGGAACCCTTGGATGGATTATGCTCTTTGTTGGCGCATTGGATAGATCGGATAGATTGGATAGATGGTGGATCGATGAGACCGTCAAGAGATGCGGAAGTCTCTTGGTATTCTACACTCCACGGAACCGAGGAAGTAACCCTTAACCACGGATCTTAGGAGGTTTGCTGCGTTTGGAAGTAACCCTTGCCAAACTCAACGAAATGTTCAAGATGAACAAAGAGATTTCTCTCAAAGAAAAGATGATAAAAACTTGGATATTTTATTAGAATGAATCTTACAAATACTTATAGAATTCGTAACACGGAAAAAGAAAAGAGAAATAAAGTTTTGTGAATTTCCTAAACTTAGAAAATGAAAATAGAAGACTAGAATTAAAACTAAGTAGAATAACCCTTGAACTTCAAAGTGACTCCTCATATGTGACTCTTGAAGTCATTTTCGTCACCCTCCTTTAACCACAAAATAAAGTGATTATTTTGGGCTGTCTTGGGCTTGAATTAAGTTCAAAAGAGGCTGGTCTTGGTAGCTAACATCCCCAAACGAATTATGCATCTTTTCCTGCCCAGAGTTGCTTGAATTAAGCCCGCTAAATGCATCTCCAAATTGCTCGGCTTGGATAATTTGATTTCTAGAGTGGACACGAATTGGTCTAGAGACTCGGTCATCAGGACGGAGTTCTCTTCGTAAGTTATTCCCGGACAGTGTTGGATCAAAGCGTAACACGGCTGTGTCGGACTGAACATGTTCGCGGCCAATGCTGGTCTCTCCTCGATGAACCTCAGTTGTACCATCCATGTCCTGCTCTGGTACATGTTGCTCCTCATCATCCGAACCATCCGAAGATGTTAGGCTCGGTGCTCTGCCACGAAATCTATCATTCCCCTCCTCTTGAAAAGGATTTGTCCTCAAATCTGGATCATCTGAAACAAAAGGAGATAAATCAGAAACATTAAAGCTTGTGGAAATGTCATACTTACCTTGAAGATCCAGCTGATAAGCATTGTCATGAATCTTCTTGACCACCGTGAATGGTCCATCTTTCCTTGGCATGAGCTTGGACTTTCGTTCCACAGGAAACCGTTCATTCCTAAGATGAATCCACACGAGGTCTCCTAGTTGAAACACCACCTTACGCCTTCCTTTGTTAGCGTACTTCTCATATTGCTTTGTCTTGGCTTCAATGTTGGCTCGGACCTTCTCATGAATCTGTTTGACAAGTTTGGCTTTCTTTTTGCCATCTAAACTGATTCTTTCACCCAAAGGCAAAGGAATTAGATCAAGAGGAGATAACGGATTAAAGCCATAAACAATTTCAAAAGGTGAATGCTTTGTAGCCGAATGCACAGAATGGTTATAAGCAAACTCTACATGCGGTAGATTCTCTTCCCATGTTCTAAGGTTCTTTTTAACCAAAGTTCTAAGCAAGGCAGAGAGCGTCCTATTAACTACTTCCGTTTGACCATCGGTCTGAGGATGACAAGTAGTAGAGAACAACAGTTTAGTGCCTAGCTTAGTCCACAAAGTTTTCCAAAAGTAACTTAAGAACTTAGCATCACGATCAGAAACTATAGTCTTAGGCATGCCATGAAGTCTAACGATTTCTTTAAAGAACAGTTCAGCTATGTGAGATGCATCATTGGTTTTCAAACATGGAATGAAATGAGCCATCTTAGAAAACCTATCTACAACCACAAAGATGGAATCTCTTCCTGTCCTAGACTTAGGCAATCCCAAAACAAAGTCCATAGAAAGATCAGTCCACGGGTGAAATGGAATCGGTAAAGGAGAATACAAACCTTGGGACGTGTTCTTGGACTTAGCCTCCTTGCATGTCACGCATCTGCTACAGATTCTTTCAACGTCCTTCTTCAGGCCTGGCCAATAAAAGTGTTCCTCGAGCACTTTAAAAGTTTTTGCCACTCCAAAGTGACCCATTAATCCTCCTCCATGAGCTTCCCTGGTGAACAACTCTCTCAAAGAACAGTGAGGCACACACAATCGATTATCAAAGAATAAGAAACCTTCAGAGATAAAGTACTTGCCATGTGCGTGTCTAGAACATGCCAAATAAGGTTCCCTAAAATCTGAATCAGCCTCATACAAATCTTTTATAAATTCGAACCCCAAAAGCTTGGTTCCAAGAGAAGAAAGAAGTACATACCTTCGAGAGAGAGCATCAGCAACTATGTTCTCTTTACCTTGTTTGTACTTAATGACGTATGCAAAAGTTTTGATGAACTCAACCCACCTAGCGTGTCTCTTGTTAAGCTTTTGTTGTCCCTTGAGATGCCTTAGGGATTGGTGATCCGTATGTATGACAAACTCTTTGGGCCACAAGTAATGTTGCCACGTTTGAAGAGCCCTCACCAAAGCGTACAATTCCTTGTCATAGGTGGGGTAGTTAACAGTTGCACCACCTAGCTTCTCACTGAAATACGCAATGGGTTTTCCTTCCTGCATCAAAACAGCACCAATACCCACGCCTGAGGCATCACATTCAATTTCAAAAGTTCTCGTAAAATCTGGGAGAACAAGTAATGGAGCTTGAGTTAACTTCCCTTTTAAGGCTTGAAAATCATCTTCTTGGGCTTGCTCCCACTTAAACCCCATGTTTTTCTTGATCACTTCCGTGAGATGGGCTGCAATGGTACTGAAGTTTTGGACAAAGCGTCGGTAGAAGCCAGCTAAACCATGGAAGCTTCTAACTTCACTTACACTACAAGAAATATGTACATTGTTAGCACGGAAAATCTGCTATCTTACGTGTTTGATAGCGTTTTCATAAATGCTATGATATCGGCAGCTATCGTAGGTGCGAGACATACGATAGCATTGATTTTGTATGCTAAGATACGTGTGGATATTATAGCAATATCAGTTTGCTCTTGTTTCTTTTGTAATTTTTTTCTCACAATACATTTTTCGTGCTATGGTAGATCCCTTTACAATAACATATCTGTTTTGCTGTAATATATGCTTTCACAACTTTTGCTTATGCTGTAACATGTTTATTTAACAGGTCATGTTTCGTGCTATGGTAGATCCCTTTATAATTATTGCTCCGTTTTTTGCTATAATATATTGTTTCATTGCAATGTGCCCTCGCTATGCTATAAGAATATATCTCTTCTTTTTTGCTATTATATATATTTTCGTTGCGCTGTATATTATAATAATAACCTGTTAAATAACACCTGAAACCATATTTCATAACATAACAAAAGTCTAAATCCATAATACATTACGCAAGTCAATGACCAAATCCAAAACATAATGCATAACACAATTCTAAATCCAAAATACATTGCATAACATAAGCCATAAGTAGTTGTTTAGCTAGTTTTAATCCTCATAACATAAGCCATAATCCTCATATTCATCTTCTTCTGAATCACTTGATGAATCCTCAATATCAGACCCCACTCCACTACACGCAGGCGGTTTTCTTTTGCGTCCAGATCTTTTCAGATTACCAAACTCATTTTTGAAATGTCTGAGTTTTTCAGAAATTTTTGTACCAGTTAATATCCTCCCCTTTCTACCATGTTCCGCTTTTCCATCAAACCAGGACTTCTTTCCTCTGAAATTGTGTGTTGGTGGCAGACCCTTTCTATGGCACATATAGACATGTTTTCGGCTGAACTTCAACCACATACTATCTGTATTTTTCCCACATTAAGGACAGCCCATTTGTCCCTTTACTTTACAGCCTGCAAGATTCCCATAGGCCGGGAAATCACTAATCGTCCAAAGCAGCATTGCCTTAAGATTGAAAGTAGATTTACTAAAGGCATCATATGTTAACTCTCCATTGCTCCACAGATGGTTTAGATCCTCTATGAGCGGCTCTAAGTAGACATCAATGCTATTACCAGGCTGGTGTGGTCCTGGAATCAACAATGTAAGCATGATATTCTCCTTCTTCATGCATAAGTCAGGCGGCAAATTGTAGTTTAATAACAAAACCAGCCAGCAACTATAATTGGTATTCTTCATGTTGAATGGATTAAATCCATCGGTGCAAAGTCCAAGCCGCATGTTTCTTTCTTCCGCTGAAAAGGAAGGGTATTTGTCATTCATCTGATCCCATGTCACTGAATCCACAGGATGTCGGAGTTTTCCATCATTGCTTTTGTTATTAGCGTGCCACCTTAGTTCCTTAGCCATTTCCTCAGACCTAAACATTCTCTTCAGCTGTGGGATTATAGGAAAGTACCGTAATACTTTCCGTGGCACACCTTTCTTTACTTCACCAGTGTGCATGTTTGTCTTCCATCTAGAAGCCTTACATTTAGGACAATTGTCGAGCTTCTTGTACTTATTCCTGAATAGGCAACAATCGTTGACACATGCGTGAATCTTTTGATAACCCATATCAAATGATTTCAGAAATTTCTTCACCTCATATAGTGATGTGTGTAGCACATTGTCCTCTGGTAACATCTCCGGCAATGTCTCCAGCAGATCATTGAAGCTCTTATCAGACCAGCCATTCTGTGTCTTCAGTCTGAACAGGGATACAATAGCCGACAACTTACTATGGTTCACACAACTTGGATATAAGGGTGTCTCGGCATCTGCAAGCTTTGCAAGGAACTCATCTTCTTTCTTGTCCTCACCCTCTGCAATCTCACCGGAGTCAGGCTTACTAACAAGATCCTCGTCCATAAATTCAGCAGCCTGATATAACCCAACAATCTCATCATTCCACATATTTGATTTGCGGTCACCTTCAACCCCTGGCTTCAATTCTCCATGATGATACCAATCAGACCGACACTTATAAGACTCATCCATTCCCCTTGTAACAAGATGATAAACTACAACACTTCCTGGATGCCGATCTATATTGCGGCAGTCAATGCAAGGACATATAATCATATCAACACCTCCCAAATCCGCAGCCACCACTCGTACAAAATTTGAAGCCCCTCTCTCATAAGCTGGATCAGCTCTTGATTGCAGAATTAATGAGAACAAAAAAAGTGAACTCTCCAAACCCCTAATGAATCCTACCGTATAAATTTTTATTTCTAACCTGCGAAGATGTACCCAGTCCTTGTCCACCATTATATGTTCTAACTCCTAATCCTAATTAACAAATCTTCCACATCAAAAATGCACTCAATACTCATTCAGACTAGTAACATTTAATCAAACCACAAGCACAAAATGGAATAAAAAAACGTATGAAGTATTATCTAAACAAGACAATTCAGTAAACTATGGCAAGACACATAGCAATTACTATAAACACAAGCACATTATTCTATCAAAAAGATATCAACATATAAAATTGTTCATCAGTGCAAAGAACAATGCCTCCTAAAGCCGCAGCCACCATTATATGTCATAACTTCTAACCTTACTTAAAACATTTANAGGGTTTCGACAAAGGGGTGAAGTGAAGGAGAGAGTGTGGAATAAAGGTGAGAGAGAGGGAAAATCGAGTAAAGTGAGAAAAAACCCGTGAAATTTGCCTAAGAATTTGGCGGAATAAGTGATTTTAGTTTCCCGCTTATTAAAACTCTATCATAAGGTTTATCAAATGCTATTATATGGTAACCAAATTAAAAGCTGAAGTTCGATAGCAATTTCTGAAATCGTGCTATTACGAGGTGCTATCAATGTAGACTTTTTTGTAGTGTTACGGTCTTTGAGCTAGGCCATTCTTTGATTGCCTTAAACTTTTCCTCATCCACACGGATACCATCAGCACCTACGACAAAACCCAAGAAAACTAGGTGATCCGCTCCAAAGATGCATTTCTTTTCATTAGCATATAAGCATTCTTTCCTAAGCACTTCAAAGACTTTTCCCAAATGCCCAATATGCTCATTCATGCTCTTACTATAGATTAAAATGTCATCAAAGTATACGACAACAAATTCCCCTATGTAAGCCCTAAGAACATGATTCATCAAACGCATAAAGGTACTAGGAGCATTAGTCAAACCAAATGGCATCACAAGCCATTCATAAAGTCCATGTTTAGTTTTGAAAGCCGTTTTCCATTCATCCCCTTCTTTCATCCTAATCTGATGATATCCACTCCTAAGATCTATCTTGGAAAAGACCCTAGAGCCATGCAATTCATCCAACATATCATCTAAACGAGGGATGGGATGTCGATACTTAACCGTAATGTTGTTGATGGCTCGGCAGTCCACATCCGCCAAGATCGGTCCTTCTTAGGCACGAGCAGTACGGGAACAACACAAGGACTGAGGATTTCTATGATGTAGCCTTTTCCCATCAACTCATCCACTTGTCTTTGCAACTCCTTGGTTTCAACTGGGTTGGTACGGTAAGCAGGGCGATTTGGAAGAGACGCTCCGGGAACTAGATCGATTTGGTGTTCTATTCCACGGATAGGTGGCAATCCACTCGGAGTTTCTTCCGGAAACACATCCTGAAACCTGCTCATCAACGGCTTAAGTTCACTCGGCAGCTCCGGTGTAGAGTTAGTGGCCATTAGTGATTCTTTAAACACAAGTAAAATGAGAGAAGGTTTGGAAAACAAAGTTTTCTTTACCTGACTTGGTTTAATGTAGAAGTTGGACCTTTTGACCGGTGCATTAGCTCCTTCCTGTTGTTTCTCAAGTTCACGGCTCTTTCTAAGTTGCAGCTGATCCTGGTGAACTTCGGATGGCGACAAAGGAATAAGAGTGATCTTCTTGCCTTGATGATCGAACATATGCCGATTGGTGTAGCCATCATGCACAGCCTTTTTATCGAACTGCCAAGGTCGTCCTAAAAGTATATGGTTGGCATCCATAGGAAAAACATTGCATATGATCTCATCTTGGTATCGTCCAATGGTGATTGGTACCGTGACTTGTTCCTTGACGTGCTGAACACCATCTTCATTCAGCCATTCAAGCTTGAATGGTCTCGGATGCGGTCTGGTTTCTAGTCCAAGTTTCCTGACAAGCACATCACTAGCAACATTAGTGCAGCTCCCACCATCAATGATCAATGAACAGACTTTATCATTTATGAAACAGCGAGAATGGAAAAGGTTCTCCCTTTGTTCGGTTTCATTGGTTTTGGGCTGCACACTTAGTGATCTCATGGTCACTAGAAGATTTCCTTGAGCCGGATAATCATAAGGTTCTTCCTCATCATAGATGGGTCCGGTATCCTCCTTTTCATCGTTTTCAGCTTCGGACTCTATCTCTCCATTCTCAAGTAGAATCATCACCTTTTGATTAGGGCATTTGTTCGCATAATGTCCTAATCCCTGACACTTGAAGCACCTGATATCTCTAGCTCTACTCGTGGATTCCACGGTTTTGCCTTTGTCAAAACGAGAAGGTTGGTTAGTCTTAAACTCAGAAGTAAAAGACTTACCTTTATCTTGAAAACTCGGCTTAGGTGGATAAGTGTTTTTTGGAGCATAAGCTGGTTTTGAGATACCCCTCCTCTTGACTTGTTGTTCTATCAAGATGGCTTTGTGGAGCATGTCCTCAACACTTTCAAATTCTTGAAGCTCCAGCCGGTCCTGAATTTCCCGGTTCAAACCTTCAAGAAAATTAGCCAAGGTTGCATCTATGTCTTCCTCTACGTCCTCCTTAAGCATAAGAGTTTCCATCTCTTGGAAATAGTCCTCCACGTTCTTTGTGCCTTGATTCAATCGTCTCAACCTTTGATGAAGATCCCTGTTATAATGGCTTGGTACAAAACGCTTTCTCATTAGTTCGGTTAGTTCTTGCCAAGTAGTTATTGGTCTTTCACCTCTTCTGCTCCTAAGAGAAATAACTTGATCATACCAACTAATGGCGTAGCCATTAAATTCAGAAGCAGCAAGTCTAACTTTCTTAAGTTCTGAGAAGTTTTGACAATCAAAAACCAATTCAGTTTTTCTTTCCCATTCCAAATACGTGTCAGGTTCATTCTTACCTGCAAAGGATGGTATTTTGAGCTTGAGACCACCGAGTCCATCATCTGACCTTCTAGAGAACGGGTTCTCTTCATCTCGGTTTCTATGGCCTCTCCTTGCCCGGAAGGTAGAACGGTTGTCATCGAATTCTTCTTCTTCATGACCGTCAAAGGAACGGCTATGTCTCCTTTCCCGGTTCCTTCTTTGGGCTGGCCGCGCTTGGCCTTGTTGATCCTCCTGGATTTTGTCAAGCCTAACATGAACCTCTTCAAGACCTGCGTTCATAGATCTCATCAAATGTTCGGTTAGTGCTTTCATTTGTAAACCAGACAATCCGGATCCAGGATTGTTATTTCCTTCTTCTCCACTATGACTCATTGTTTTCCTGAAAATTACTTAACAAACGATTAGCAAAAACTCTCTTTCTCTCAAGTGTTTATTGCCTCACCCACACACGTGTTTTGCTCACTGATTTTATGGTGATCACACTGAGTTATTTTCTCGATGTTCTTATCAAACAATTCAAGCCAAATCCAGCAAATACTCCCACGCAACAAAGGAGAAAGAAAATACAGAAATTTCGAAGGGAAATCCGTTTAGCCACCTCTTGACTGGATTTCTCCTCAGCCAGCAGGATTTCTCTTCCACCACCCTCACAAACTGGATTTCTCCTCATTTTTTTTTAAAACTCTTCGGTTTTCTCTTTTTTTTTATACTTTTTTTTTTTTGAATGAGGGTAGAGGATGGCCCGGATTTACAATGGAAAGAGGGAGAAGTGAACAGATTATATAGAATATATTTTTTTTTTTTAATGAGAAGAAAAGAAGATGAACAGCTTTACCAACAAAGAGTGGCTCTGATACCACGTAATGGAACCCTTGGATGGATTATGCTCTTTGTTGGCGCGTTGGATAGATCGGATAGATTGGATAGATGGTGGATCGAATGAGACCGTCAAGAGATGCGGAAGTCTCTTGGTATTCTCCACTCCACGTAACCGAGGAAGTAACCCTTAACCACGGATCTTAGGAGGTTTGCTGCGTTTGGAAGTAACCCTAGCCAAACTCAACGAAATGTTCAAGATGAACAAAGAAATTTCTCTCAAAAGAAGATGATAAAAACTTGGATATTTTATTAGAATGAATCTTACAAATACTTATAGAATTCGTAACACGGAAAAAGAAAAGAGAAATAAAGTTTTGTGGATTTCCTAAACTTAGAAAATGAAAATAGAAGACTAGAATTAAAACTAAGTAGAATAACCCTTGAACTCCAAAGTGACTCCTCATATGTGACTCTTGAAGTCATTTTCGTCACCCTCCTTTGACCACAAAATAAAGTAATTATTTTGGGCTGTCTTGGGCTTGAATTAAGTTCAAAAGAGGCTGGTCTTGGTAGCTAACATCCCCAAACGAATTATGCATCTTTTCCTGGCCAGAGTTGCTTGAATTAAGCCCGCTAAATGCATCTCCAAATTGCTCGGCTTGGATAATTTGATTTCTAGAGTGGACACGAGTTGGTCTAGAGACTCGGTCATCAGGACGGAGTTCTCTTCGTAAGTTATTCCCGGACAGTGTTGGATCAAAGCGGAACACGGCTGTGTCGGACTGAACATGTTCGCGGCCAATGCTGGTCTCTCCTCGATGAACCTCACTTGTACCATCCATGTCCTGCTCTGGTACATGCTGCTCCTCATCATCCGAACCATCCGAAGATGTTAGGCTCGGTGCTCTGCCACGGAATCTATCACGAGGCACACCAACAAAAAGACCGGGGAAGTCCAAGACGTCGGTGTTCGGGAGGTTGTGGAAAAATGCAAGAAGAAGAAGTTCGATCGCCTGACCCAACTCTCCCAGGAAAATCCAGATGACTCGACCTCCTCGAAGGAGCTAACCCGAGATGAGATCAACGACATTGTTCTCTCGGTAAGTTTTTTTATTTTTATTTTTATTTTTAATTTTATTTTTGATATCTAATATCTTAATAATTTTGTTTAGGAAACTCGGAAAGTAAAAGGTCGAACCGTAGGGTTAGGCCCACTTCCGAGATTCGATGGAGCTGATTCTTCTTCTTCGGGTTTTCGTTACGCTTCGCAATATCAAAAAGAGATCGAAAGGCTTAGCCAAGAAGTTTAAAGAGCATGATGTGATTGTCGAAAAAATGGGGAAGAAGCATGAACGGTTGGAGTCCGAACACCAATCGACACGGGAAGAGCTACGCCAGATGAAAGAAATAATGGAAGCTTCGTTTACACATTTGTTTAAAAAGTAGTTTGTTTGTTCTAAACAATTTCTTTTATGTCGTTTTTAATTTTTATTCTAAAGCAAATTTATAATATATTTTTATTTTCTAAAATTTTAGTTTGATTTTAATTATTAATTTAAAATTAAATTCGATATAATATATATATTAAAAAATTTAATAATTTAACGAATTATATAAATCCGTCGGAAATCCGTCGGCATCTGTCCGTCATAAATCCGTCGGAAATCCGTTAGAAATGAATCCCTCATAAATCTGTCGGAAATTAATCCGTCGGATATTCATCCGTCAGAATTTCCGTCGGACATCTGTCGAAAATGATTCCGTCGGTAAGTCATCGGATTCATCTTCGACGGACTCCCGACAACCTTTCGATCTACTTTTCTGACTACTGAGTCGTCGGAAAGCCGTCAGAAAGTATTCGACGACTTATATCTGTCAGAAATCTATCGGTTTATTACCGACGACAGTAATCCGTCGGAAATTTCCGACGGATTTCCGACCAAAGTTGAGTTTCCGACGAACTCTAACCGACAGACTATTTTGGTCGAAAATCCATCGGAAACAAGATTTTCGACTAAAATGGCTGTCGGATTTTGGTGTCTTTCTTGTAGTGGTGTGAAGTTGAGGGTTGAGGCACGAGCGTTGGTCATTTGTAGGAAGTTCTGTTCTTTGGCTTTAAGTAGACAAATTTCTCTCATCATGTCATGCAAGTGACAATTTTCAAATCTCAAAGACATAGCATCTCTTTCAGCAATAACCATATTTCTCTTCACCAACTCTTCTATGTAGTCATCTGCAACATCACTAATACCTAGGCTTTAGTATTTCTTCTGCAGCTCATAACTCTCTCTTTAATTTCCAACGAATGTTTAATAAGCGATCGACTAATTCTTGCTGATTGAATCTTTAAATTTTACACGAGTTTTCATCTCTAATGGAAAGCCATACCCTAGAGTGAAGGTTAATCAGAGAAATTATCATCTCATGACTGTCTCAACCAGATAATCAGTTATGTAAACGAGCTAGAGAGCATCGATAAGGAAATCATTTTCTATCTGAAAAGAATTGACGTCTATTGAGCTCCAGAGACTGTGTCAGCTTTGATAACTTAATTTATGATCAGGGTAAGAACTACAAGATAAGCAAAATGAGATCAACTAAAAATTATTACAATGACAAGGAACAGAGTTAATGATAGATCCATTGGTTTCTAAGTTTCAGATCACCAAGAAACCTGAGACAACAAGTGCATTCTCCAAACAATGGCAAAGTCATCATCATCTTGCTTGCAGGCTGCAGCTGTATTTATGATGAACAAAATTTCAAACGAGTGGCTTATTATTAAACTAGTACATACTACTAGTGAGCACTACTATCTATTGGGTAGATAGAAAGTTCAATTCAATACAACAGAATCACATACTCAAGTCTCAAATGCTTCTTTAGAAAGTTATACAACACAACACTTGAAATCAAACTCAAAAAGAAAGTAAAAACTAAAGAAAGAAACATAGTATAACCCTTAAAGATTTTTACTCTGGGTTCATCAAACTCATTGCTCTTATTAGAGATACTTTCATCTCCGTCTTCACTCTTCATACACTTTTTCTGAACAAGATTCATAGCTTTGGTAATAATTATTAGAGTATAGAAAGTCAATATTACCGTTAGCTATAATCTCTGTCATTATGTCTCAGTAAAGGTGCATATTATTAGAGTATAGAAAGTCAATATTACCGTTAGCTTAATCTCTGTAATTATGTCTCAGTAAAGGTATCTACTTCGTAGAATAGCTAGCTACCTTCCTTGTACATGTCGTTAATCTCTGTATATATGCAGAGCTCTATTCCTCAATAATACTCACTCAATTACCTAATCTAATA
>JAHZTW010000002.1:59576533-59587908 GCA_020283515.1 Alliaria petiolata
AAATGGGGAAGAAGCATGAACGGTTGGAGTCCGAACACCAATCGACACGGGAAGAGCTACGCCAGATGAAAGAAATAATGGAAGCTTCGTTTACACATTTGTTTAAAAAGTAGTTTGTTTGTTCTAAACAATTTCTTTTATGTCGTTTTTAATTTTTATTCTAAAGCAAATTTATAATATATTTTTATTTTCTAAAATTTTAGTTTGATTTTAATTATTAATTTAAAATTAAATTCGATATAATATATATATTAAAAAATTTAATAATTTAACGAATTATATAAATCCGTCGGAAATCCGTCGGCATCTGTCCGTCATAAATCCGTCGGAAATCCGTTAGAAATGAATCCCTCATAAATCTGTCGGAAATTAATCCGTCGGATATTCATCCGTCAGAATTTCCGTCGGACATCTGTCGAAAATGATTCCGTCGGTAAGTCATCGGATTCATCTTCGACGGACTCCCGACAACCTTTCGATCTACTTTTCTGACTACTGAGTCGTCGGAAAGCCGTCAGAAAGTATTCGACGACTTATATCTGTCAGAAATCTATCGGTTTATTACCGACGACAGTAATCCGTCGGAAATTTCCGACGGATTTCCGACCAAAGTTGAGTTTCCGACGAACTCTAACCGACAGACTATTTTGGTCGAAAATCCATCGGAAACAAGATTTTCGACTAAAATGGCTGTCGGATTTTGGTGTCTTTCTTGTAGTGGTGTGAAGTTGAGGGTTGAGGCACGAGCGTTGGTCATTTGTAGGAAGTTCTGTTCTTTGGCTTTAAGTAGACAAATTTCTCTCATCATGTCATGCAAGTGACAATTTTCAAATCTCAAAGACATAGCATCTCTTTCAGCAATAACCATATTTCTCTTCACCAACTCTTCTATGTAGTCATCTGCAACATCACTAATACCTAGGCTTTAGTATTTCTTCTGCAGCTCATAACTCTCTCTTTAATTTCCAACGAATGTTTAATAAGCGATCGACTAATTCTTGCTGATTGAATCTTTAAATTTTACACGAGTTTTCATCTCTAATGGAAAGCCATACCCTAGAGTGAAGGTTAATCAGAGAAATTATCATCTCATGACTGTCTCAACCAGATAATCAGTTATGTAAACGAGCTAGAGAGCATCGATAAGGAAATCATTTTCTATCTGAAAAGAATTGACGTCTATTGAGCTCCAGAGACTGTGTCAGCTTTGATAACTTAATTTATGATCAGGGTAAGAACTACAAGATAAGCAAAATGAGATCAACTAAAAATTATTACAATGACAAGGAACAGAGTTAATGATAGATCCATTGGTTTCTAAGTTTCAGATCACCAAGAAACCTGAGACAACAAGTGCATTCTCCAAACAATGGCAAAGTCATCATCATCTTGCTTGCAGGCTGCAGCTGTATTTATGATGAACAAAATTTCAAACGAGTGGCTTATTATTAAACTAGTACATACTACTAGTGAGCACTACTATCTATTGGGTAGATAGAAAGTTCAATTCAATACAACAGAATCACATACTCAAGTCTCAAATGCTTCTTTAGAAAGTTATACAACACAACACTTGAAATCAAACTCAAAAAGAAAGTAAAAACTAAAGAAAGAAACATAGTATAACCCTTAAAGATTTTTACTCTGGGTTCTTCAAACTCATTGCTCTTATCAGAGATACTTTCATCTCCGTCTTCACTCTTCATACACTTTTTCTGAACAAGATTCATAGCTTTGGTAATAATGACTACTGAGGGAGATAGATGATAAAATTCTCAACCTTTTTCATTCCTTTAACCCTTTGATAAGTAAACAAAATTTCAAACGAGTGATTTATATTCCATTCAACTGGTGAGCGGTGTCTAGATAGAAAGTTGAATACTACAAAATCACATACTCACGTCTTAGTGCACATTTTTATCTTGTGATACCATGTCAGGTCTTCATAATCAGAGTCTCTCAATTTGAGAGTCAAAAAGGAAAAGATACTTCTCCAATGATTCCCATTTTTTCTACTCTTAGTATTCTGAGCGATCCAAGGAGCTCTGGTAGTGATGCAAGTTTTGGACGCAACTGTTTCGGATCATATTTTTTAATATGGACATCTCTTGAGCTCATCAGACTATCCTCCCAAGATTTTGTCTACATATATATTGAATCATCACATTTGATAATATATGTAAAGTATTATCAGGGTAAGAACAATGAGATCAACTAGAGAAAACACAGTTGATGATAGATCCATTGGCTATCGATCTGAAACAGTTTCCAAACCATAAGTTCCTTTTGCATCAAAACAAAACCTCACCGTTTCATTTTTTTTAACTCTGAAAACTAAACAAAATATTCGAATTAACGAGTGAATCATTAAAGTCCATATATAGAAAGTGCAATACAACAAAATCACATACCAAACTCTTGAGACGTCTATACAAAAGAACAACACTTGAAAGTTGAAAGCAAACTCAAAAGGAAAATGAAAAATCAAAGAAAAAGAAACATAGTATTAACCATTACTGTCTGGGTTCATCAAACTCAATGCTCCCATCAGAGAGACTTTCATCACCATCGTCCTCTGTAAAGATCTGGACACCAAATTCAACAATTTCGAAACTTCAGGGGATGCCCGTGCTGAATTGGAATAACACCTCGTTGTCCTGTTGAGGAAGACGGATGGCTTGAACAGGACAACGAAGTGATATTTGAATTCAGAACCACATCCCATAATGTTGAAATTGTTGAATGTGGTGCCTAGATTTTGAATGAGGCAGATAAGCTTCTTAGACTATAAAATACTTATGAGGAGAATTTTTTTTTACTCGTACTCGTGTCAGCTCATCCAAGAGTCTCTTCTTGCTCGATTCCCTTAGTGCTTCAGATATTGCATTCTTCTCGGACTTTTTGACCTGCCAACAGTTCATATTAAAAAAAATGTAACATGAGAAAGAATAATCTTAGCTACATACCATTCTGCAGAAAAACCATTAGAAGACACAAAGAAAAACCATTCTGCATACCATTGTGTTTTAAAAAGCTAACACCACGCGCCAACACCACGCGCCCCTAAAAGACGATTCCAAAAGCGAAAACAAAAACCTACTCTTGCGTTCTCTCGACGAATCCGCCGTCGCGGATATCGTCGCCGTCGCTGGCCAATTTCTTACAACGGCCAATTTCTTTCACCGGGCTATCATCTTCTATGTTCGTTATGGTTTCAACCAACCCAGGTTCTCCAAAGAGGACTATGGCATCTTGACGATTGTCTAATGTTTGTTGCGCCATGGACTCCGAAATCAACATTAGCTATCCCAGAGATCAAAACAATTCCGGTGTGGGTAACTTTAAAGAACATACCCAACATTCTGTATTCTATTCCTGGAATAAGCCATATTGCCTCAGGTCTAGGTGCTCCGATGGCAACTCATAAGCCCAGATTAGACCCCATCTTCATGGGTGAGGCTAAGATTTTGGTCGAGGTTGAGTTGAGTAAAGCTTTTCCTCCTAGAATTGATGCGGATGATAAAAATGGAGTTATCTCAATGGTTGATGTGGAATACGCTTGATTGCCTTCTAAATGTGGAAGATGTGGTCAGCTTGGACACAAAGTCAAGCGTTGTTTACTTGCTGTCAGTGAATCCCATACCGAAGACGGTGAAATTGACGCACCTGCAAGCATTGTAGCCTTGAGCAATGCGCCCAAATCTGCTTTCCCAAACACTTCCTCGGCTCCTTCAAGCATAGAGGTATCTCCTTCTAACATCCATGTCGCCACAAATAATGACTCAAACTCTATTGATTCAATTACTGTTGCAACTGAGGATGATCTCATTTCGTTAGCTACTCTCTCGATTCTTGAGAATTTCTCAGTATCTATAGATCAATCCGCTCCCGTTATGGTCATCATCAATGAAACTTTTGAGTCCCCTATTTTGGAGTCTGCCCGGTCTTTAGACATTGATACTACAAGTGCTCAAGCAACTTCTACTGTCCAAGGGGAAAGTAGTAGAATAGTTGAACCCGACTTAGGCTCAAACAAGTTTGGCTCATTGATCTCTCTGGAAAGAGAAGGGAATTCAACGGATTCAGACAAAGAGTCGGATTCGATGGAGTTTATGACACCATTAGGAAAAAGAATCCTCCGAGAAAGACCAGTTAAACCATCAGCAAAAGCTAAGGAGATGCTTTGGCAGCCTGTGGGTCGTGGATGTGGCAACCGAGGACGTGGCAACCGAGGTGGACGCGGCTAGAGGTACTTTAATCCTTAGCACTAAAGTCAATCGAAGCGGAAGATCCGATTGTTTCTTGTTCATTATATTCACTTACTTTCTCTCTGCTTGTAATCACTTTCTAAAACTGCATGACTACCGTCATGGTCTGTATCGGTTTCTTTTAATTAAAAAATATTTCGTTAAAAAAAAAAAAAAAAAAAACAGAGTTATTCATACGCGAAAGCCACTGTGCCAAATCATCTGAAACTCCACCAAATTCATCCAAACACCAGTACGATGAAGCATTGTTCTTCGTGAGCACCACGATCGAGATCCTCGATTCCCTAATCGCTTGAGTGAGTGCAGGAGCGATATACCGTGTCTTCACGATCTTTTCACGGCCCTGACGTCCGTAAAACCTTTTTTCAGTCATCGAACATCGAAATGTAAATGACTGAGAAAGGTTTTACGGACGTCAGGCGCGAGAAGAATAAGAAGAGGAAGAAAGCATGAGACAAGGTCTTTTAAATTTATTTGTTATACAGAGATTAAGTTCTCAGCAACTTTCTACTATAAATATGAACATTTGATTCCAAAAGTCCCTTTGAAGTTTTTGATTAATTATATCCTTAACGTGAAAACATTGTGTAATTTATTCTTTTCTTTGTAATTGTGATAATGATGTTCTTTCCACCCAAATAAAAAATCATTTTTCCTTAGCTTATGGTTTACGTTATTTATGAAATTATCCAACTGTTTATGATATTAATTATGATAGGGCTCAGGTTTTACCCTAATAAAACTACTGCAAGTGCACAGCAAATGTAATCGTAGTATAAGGCGTATCGAATCCCAAGGGAAGTAGATGGTACACTATGGTTTCTAAGTTCGAATTATGCTAGGTCGGATAATAAGAAAGTAAACTAAAGCAAGAAATAAGCTAGTAATCACGAAATAGGTTCTTAAAATCAGGAGACGAAACGCTAGGTTCAGGGAAATTCTCAGGTCATCTAAATTTCAGGTCTAGACAGAATGTTAGGAATAATGAAGATCCGTTCTTAAACTCGAAACACAACAATAAAATCAACCAACTCTCGCTGCGAAGACTTTCTATGTCTAAACCCTAGAATCCCAAATCTCTTTGCAAATTCTAACAATTCAAACAAGCATTAAAGTTCAGGTTCGATTGTTCACAAAATCCCTAAACCAAATTTCTTTGCGAATAGGTATTTTGCTCATCTAACATTAGTTCAGGCAATCAATAATACTCTCGCATCTATTAATTAACGTAAGATCAGATTCTAGGTCGTGAAGCTAGAATAAGCATTAAACACAAATTCAGATGAAGAACTCTAATGATTTTATCCTAACAATTTAATTTGACCTAATTCATCAATCACCTTTGAAAAACCCTAAACCTAACTAGCAAATTACTCAGACATGATTAATCAAACAGAAATCATAATTTGAATAGAAAGCATGAAAGAAATCAATAGAAGAAATAAAGGGGTTCAAAATCTCTCAAGAACAGAGTATAGGATCTATCTCCCCAAAAGCTCTCTAAAATCTCTCTCTAAAATATTGTCTGTTATAAAGTATAGCCTAAACAATGGCTGAAAAATTATATTCATAGGCAAACTCGCGTCAGGGGCAATCTTGTAAATAATGAAAACTTCAGCTAATTTCCTTTTTCTGATGGAATTCCGTGAAACTTGGCGGTCTTCATTGGTGTCGATCGACACCACATGACTTCATCATTTCGGATGCTTCTCCAAAATGCTCCAAAATGCTCCATAGTCTCTAATTATGCTCCAAACGTAGATAAACCTGCAAAGACTCTAATAGGACTCTAAAAATACCAAAAGACTCTATAAAAAGACTTATATCATGGTCAAAAAATTGGTAAAAACCATGATATATCAACTCCCCCAAACTTAGCTTTTGCTTGCCCTCAAGCAAAACAGAAACTTAGAATGAAGTAGAAGTTTGAAAACAGGAACTTCGAGTACCTCTTCAGAACGCCACATTGATTAACACTTCTTGAATCCACATGCTATAGAGCCAACCGTAGGAAAGTTCAGTGTACTTACCACAAGCTTAGCAATCTCCCAGTTTGAATCCAGATCCTTTTCTTGGTAAAATTTCGAACTCTAACAGTGATATTTCCACAGAACTTTAGAGATTCTTTTCCCTTTCTTAGTGCCTGAACAAGACATTCTCATATAGCTCCCCTATTTTCTCTTCCCTTAGTCAACTTCTGCCCATTTTAGGGTGTGTAAGATCTTTTCATTGACTCTTCTTTTTCTTATGAAATCTCTGGAAATAGTGCTACTCTCTACTTGTGTTCCTTGTGAGGAGACGTGTTCAAGAGCATCACCAATATTGTTCCTTGTGAGGAGACAGGCTCATGACAAAGTCACTATTCCCAGACTAAAACTCTTTTTCTTTCTTTTCTCAAGGGAAGATCAAGGAGAGACTGCAATTGCCTATCTGTTCGGACTAAAAGGGGGAATCAAGTTCTCCGCATACCTAGTTCTTATAAGGGGATCTGAACTTGTTATGTTAGACTGATTCCACTTGCAGCTCTCTACTTAGTAAGACCTGCAATCAACTCTTATAGCAATGGTTCTTTCAAGTGTCAACTTCCTGTGGTTTAGTTCCTAGAAAAACTGAAAATTTCACCTTATTTTGAATAAATAAAACAAAATTTTTGAAAACTTTTTGAATCTCAAAACAAAAATTTTGAAAACTTTTTGACTCTCAAAACAAAACACAAAGTCAGTAATCACCTCCCCCAGACTTAAACAACACTGTCCCCAGTGTTATCAAGCTCGAAGTTGGTTAAAAGAAAGATTAGAAACAACTGAAAAGACCAGATAGAAGACTTACCTTCGTCTGCGCGTGGTGTCAATCGACACTTGGTGGTGTCGATCGACACTGGTCTGTGTTGAGTCCAATGTCGCCTTTTTTCAACTGACTGAAACTAGGACTTAGTAAAACTTAAACAAAATAAAAGAAAAACGTACCTAACAGTGGGTTGCCTCCCACTCAGCGCTCGTTTTCAGTCATTAGCTTGACTGTGTCGGTGTTCAGACGTCTGGTGGATCAGATGGTGGCATCGAATGCTTCCCAGTCGAATATTTTCTCATCCATGGCGGTGTATAGGCAGTAGGTGCATGAGAGCGACCAAGGAAATGAGGAACAACAGCAGGGTGGGCCTTGAGTTCGGGTGGGATACTTCTTTTTCCTGCGGCATCATTAAAAGAAATACCAAGCTTTTGAACTGGCGGTGAGAATCTCGTTGCTTGCATAAGTGCGGAGCAGCTTTTGAACCTTTGGAGTTCTTATTGACAAGATCAGGGGGTTTGGAATTGATTCCAGGAAATGCATACCTTTGCTTCCTTCGAGGTTTCTGAGCAGAAGGATGTGGAGTCGTCTGTTTGACAACATGAGATGGACTTGCATCATTGGAAACAACTTCTGGTATGATCCGCGAAGGGTGTCGATCGATACTAGTAGTGTCAATCGACACCAAACCAGCAGCTCGAATCTCTACACTTTTCTGCAACTCAGCTCCGCAATCTTTGTCTCCATGATGAACACGTCTTCCTTCATCAGTTTGGCATTGTTTAGACCTTCATCCTCGCCCAAAGTCCTGAAGATATGATTATTTCCACTCCAATCTTCAAGTTCAACAACTTCTTCAGAATTCTCAACCAATGCCTCTTGAACAACCACTTTGTTCACTTGCTCTTTAGAATCCAGCTCCTTGACATTCCCAGCAGTAATGTCGTTTGAATATTCCCTGATTGGATCTTGATCCATGGAAATCTCTACTGAAAAGGATTGACCATTGATGGTGGAAGGTCCCATTAACTTGTCCATGTCAAAATTCATGAAAACATCACCCAAATCAAGCTCTATTTTCCCTTTCCTCACATCAATAATGGCACCAGCTGAAGCCAAGAATGATCTTCCCAAAATAAGAGGATCTGTAGGTTCTTCATCATACTTCAAAACCACAAAGTCTGTGGGAATCATGCAGCCTTCAATCTTCAAAGGAACATCTTCTAAGACACCTTCTGGGATTCTCTTAGATCGATCAGCTAGGACAAGGGAGATTCTGGTTGGCTTGAAATCAGTCATTTCAAGTCTAACAGCAACTGAGTATGGTATCAAGTTGATACTTGAACCTAGATCACAGAGAGAACGAGGAAATTTTCCTGTTGAGATTGAGAAATCTAGCACAAAGTTTCCTGGATCAGGTAACTTCTCTGGAATCCTCCTCTGAATCACAGCACTGACTTGTTCAGAAACCCACACCTTTTTCTTCTTCCTTGGAACTATGTTCAAGAGAATTGCATTCATGTCTCTGGTAAGCTATGCTCCTTCCTCAGGACTCACACCATTGACAACCATTCTCTTGATATATCTTCTTAATGCAGGTGAAAGTTGGACTGCATCAACTAAAGGCAGCTCAACCATCAGCTTACTCATCATCTCCTTGCATCTAGCTTGCTCTATCTCCTGTTTAGATCTTCTGGGAGGCAGGGGATAGGGTATTTTTAGTTTGTACACCCTTTCTTCTGCAACCTTTGTTATTGTGAGCTGTTCTGGTTAAGTCCGTGTAGAGCGTCGATCGACACCCTCCTGGTGTCGATCGACACTCGCCTTTGGTGTCGAGTTTGCTCGTTTCGTCTGGTTTCTCCTTGGGTGTCGGTCGACACATAGTAGTGTCGATCGACACTGGCTCCGCAGCCTCTTCCACATCTTCAAGCTCCTCGAATTCTTTAGCATTTAGACCCCTTTTCAGCTCTGTTTGAAGGCTTCTTTCACTCTGGATTGTGATGGCATTCACGTGGTGTCTTGGATTAGTATCAGTTTTCCCTGGAAGGAAACCTTCTTGCCTACGAACAGCTTCTGCAGTTTGAGCAACTTGAGTATCCAATTTCTTGACATGGTTGTTCAGAGATTCGAATTTCCCATTTAAGTCTTGGTACATGGCGTCCATCTTTCCAGTCACATCTTGATATAATGTGTCAATCTTCCCATTAAAGCTCACTGTCATCTTCTGTTGCCCTTCTAAAAGCTGTTCTATCATAGACTCCATCTTATTGTCTTGTGCAGGAGGCTTCTGGTAAGAAGAAGAACCATAGCTTCTCTGGAAGTTGTTGTACTGAAAAGGCTTCTGGTAAGAAGAACCATAGCCCTGCTGATTGCCAAACCTTTGACCTTGAAAACCAGCTCCATTAATGTAGTTAACTTCTTCTTCCTCGGGCTCAAATGTTTCCACTTCATTAGCAAAATGGACTTGCTTCTTTCCCACCAAGAGATCCAGCTTCCTGTTGACTTCAGCAATTTGGCTTCCTCCATTTGCACCAGCTTGTTGTCTTCTTTCAAAGTCTGCGTTCTTGGTGCTGTTACAAGAGGCCAAATTCTCTATAAGCACCACCACGTCAGCTGGGTATCTGGTGTTGAAGTTGCCATTGCTTGCAGCGTCTAAAGCCATCTGGTATCGCCAATCGATCCCTCGGTAAAAGATACCGATAAGCTGCGGCTCGCTGAAACCGTGGTGTGGACATTCCCTCTGGTATGATCTGAATCTCACCCAAGAAGCTTTGAATGCTTCAGTGGGTCCTTGAGAAAATGCAATGATCTTCATCCTCAGCTCTTCACTTCTTGCATCATCAAAGAAATTGCATAAGAATGCATTCTTTGTGTCTTCCCAAGTGGTTAAGGATCCTGGATCAAGCTGCTTCAGCTAATATGATGCATCTCTAGCAAGCGAGTGAGGGAACAGCTTGCAGAAAAGATAATCATAGGACACTCCATTAGCCTTGATGCTTGATGCGAGATCCTCAAATCTCTCAATGTGGTCCATTGGATGCTCATTAGGAAGACCATGGAAAGGATGCTGAGCCACCAGTGTGAAGTAGGAAGGCTTCAGCTCGAAGTCGTTCCTCTGAAATGCAGGAGGACGGATCGCAGCTCTATTAGCATAGAACTGGTCTGGGCGGTTGTACTCGCCAAGTGTTCTTACACGTCCAACTTCTGCAGCTTATATTGCTGGATCGACGATGAAGGCGCCCGCCTCATCAATTCTCTGGCCTTGAGCGTTCCTTCTATTGCCTTGTAGGTCAAGAAAGTCGTCTGCCTCGTTGCGTATCATGATCATAGGTTCTGTCATCTTGGTCTGCGTCTGGTGTCGATCGATACAAGCGGTGTCGGTCGACACTAAGGATGGGTGTCGATCGATGCTATCTGTGTCGATCGACGCTCGAGCAGACTTGCGGTTCGTACGTTCGAGACGGCCTAGTTCCTGGTTCAGTGCGATTAGTTCCTCTTCCTTGTTGCTTCTGGTACTGGGCATGCACCTGAAACAAAAGTTAGGAAACTAAATTAGTAACAAAAATAAAAACAAAACCTAGTCAAAATCCTAATACTAGATTCAGTAGGCAGCTATTACTTCCCCGGCAACGGCGCCAAAAACTTGATAGGGCTAAGGTTTTACCCTAATAAAACTACTGCAAGTGCACAGCAAATGCAATCGTAGTATAAGGGGTATCGATTCCCAAGGGAAGTAGATGCTACACTATGGTTTTTAAGTTCGAATTATGCTAGGTCGGATAATAAGAAAGTAAACTAAAGCAAGATATAAGCTAGAAATCACGAAATAGGTTCTTAAAATCAGGAGACGAAACGCTAGGTTCAGGGAAATTCCCAGGTGATCTAAATTTCAGGTCTAGACAGAATGTTAGGAATAATGAAGATCCGTTCTTAAACTCGAAACACAACAATAAAATCAACCAACTCTCGCTGCGAAGACTTTCTATGTCTAAACCCTAGAATCCCAAATCTCTTTGCAAATTCTAACAATTCAAACAAGCATTAAAGTTCAGGTTCGATTGTTCACAAAATTCATAAACCAAATCTCTTTGCGAATAGATATTTTGCTCATCTAACACTAGTTCAGGCAATCAATAATACTCTCGCATCTATTAATTAACGTAAGATCATATTCTAGGTCATGAAGCTAGAATAAGCATTAAACACAAATCCAGATGAAGAACTCTAATGATTTTATCCTAACAATTTAATTTGACCTAACAATTCATCAATCACCTTTGAAAAACCCTAAACCTAACTAGCAAACTACTCAGACATGAT
>JAHZTW010000002.1:59588152-59720347 GCA_020283515.1 Alliaria petiolata
AGACTGTGTCAGCTTTGATAACTTAATTTATGATCAGGGTAAGAACTACAAGATAAGCAAAATGAGATCAACTAAAAATTATTACAATGACAAGGAACAGAGTTAATGATAGATCCATTGGTTTCTAAGTTTCAGATCACCAAGAAACCTGAGACAACAAGTGCATTCTCCAAACAATGGCAAAGTCATCATCATCTTGCTTGCAGGCTGCAGCTGTATTTATGATGAACAAAATTTCAAACGAGTGGCTTATTATTAAACTAGTACATACTACTAGTGAGCACTACTATCTATTGGGTAGATAGAAAGTTCAATTCAATACAACAGAATCACATACTCAAGTCTCAAATGCTTCTTTAGAAAGTTATACAACACAACACTTGAAATCAAACTCAAAAAGAAAGTAAAAACTAAAGAAAGAAACATAGTATAACCCTTAAAGATTTTTACTCTGGGTTCTTCAAACTCATTGCTCTTATCAGAGATACTTTCATCTCCGTCTTCACTCTTCATACACTTTTTCTGAACAAGATTCATAGCTTTGGTAATAATGACTACTGAGGGAGATAGATGATAAAATTCTCAACCTTTTTCATTCCTTTAACCCTTTGATAAGTAAACAAAATTTCAAACGAGTGATTTATATTCCATTCAACTGGTGAGCGGTGTCTAGATAGAAAGTTGAATACTACAAAATCACATACTCACGTCTTAGTGCACATTTTTATCTTGTGATACCATGTCAGGTCTTCATAATCAGAGTCTCTCAATTTGAGAGTCAAAAAGGAAAAGATACTTCTCCAATGATTCCCATTTTTTCTACTCTTAGTATTCTGAGCGATCCAAGGAGCTCTGGTAGTGATGCAAGTTTTGGACGCAACTGTTTCGGATCATATTTTTTAATATGGACATCTCTTGAGCTCATCAGACTATCCTCCCAAGATTTTGTCTACATATATATTGAATCATCACATTTGATAATATATGTAAAGTATGATCAGGGTAAGAACAATGAGATCAACTAGAGAAAACACAGTTGATGATAGATCCATTGGCTATCGATCTGAATCAGTTTCCAAACCATAAGTTCCTTTTGCATCAAAACAAAACCCACCGTTTCATTTTTTTTTAACTCTGAAAACTAAACAAAATATCCGAATTAACGAGTGAATCATTAAAGTCCATATATAGAAAGTGCAATACAACAAAATCACATACCAAACTCTTGAGACGTCTATACAAAAGAACAACACTTGAAAGTTGAAAGCAAACTCAAAAGGAAAATGAAAAATCAAAGAAAAAGAAACATAGTATTAACCATTACTGTCTGGGTTCATCAAACTCAATGCTCCCATCAGAGACACTTTCATCACCATCGTCCTCTGTCAAGATCTGGACACCAAATTCAACAATTTCGAAACTTCAGGGGATGCGGTGCTGAATTGGAATAACACCTCGTTGTCCTGTTGAGGAAGACGGATGGCTTGAACAGGACAACGAAGTGATATTTGAATTCAGAACCACATCCCATAATGTTGAAATTGTTGAATGTGGTGCCTAGATTTTGAATGAGGCAGATAAGCTTCTTAGACTATAAAATACTTATGAGGAGAATTTTTTTTTACTCGTACTCGTGTCAGCTCATCCAAGAGTCTCTTCTTGCTCGATTCCCTTAGTGCTTCAGATATGGCATTCTTCTCGGACTTTTTGACCTGCCAACAGTTCATATTAAAAAAAAATGCAACATGAGAAAGAATAATCTTAGCTGCATACCATTCTGCAGAAAAACCATTAGAAGACACAAAGAAGATGATCATAACAAACCCAGAATCCAAATAAAAAAAAAGTAATTCACAGAGTTATTCATACCCGAAAGCCACCGTGCCAAATCATCTGAAACTCCACCAAATTCATCCAAACACCAGTACGATGAAGCATTGTTCTTCGTGAGCACCACGATCGAGATCCTCGATTCCCTAATCGCTTGAGTGAGTGCAGGAGCGATATACCGTGTCTTCACGATCTTTTCACGGCCCTGACGTCCGTAAAACCTTTCTCAGTCATCGAACATCGAAATGTAAATGACTGAGAAAGGTTTTACGGACGTCAGGCGCGAGAAGAATAAGAAGAGGAAGAAAGCATGAGACAAGGTCTTTTAAAATTATTTGTTATACAGAGATTATGTTCTCAGCAACTTTCTACTATAAATATGAACATTTGATTCCAAAAGTCCCTTTATAGTTTTTGATTAATTATATCCTTAACGTGAAAACATTGTGTAATTTATTCTTTTCTTTGTAATTCTGATATTGATGTTCTTTCCACCCAAATAAAAAATCATTTTTCCTTTGCTTATGGTTTACGTTATTTATGAAATTATCCAACTGTTTATGATATTAATTATGTGATCAGTTATTAACGCCAATTGATAAGTGCCAAATAGAAAGAAAAAAAATCTAGATTTTATTAGCTCGATACAATCTCTTTATTCTTTTTTTAAGATTTCAGTTAAGCTCTTTTTAAATGATTATTTATAAAACAAAGTTAGTCTCAATGAAATTGTTTTTATTATAAATTATTTGTTGTCAGGGCATTTGAGCCGTGCACACGAAATATATATCAAAAAATTATTAAAGAAGTTATAAAATTTTGAAATTTTGGGTTGATTTGAACATGATTTTAGATATAGAGGAGAAGCTGGACAAAATTTGAGACAACAGACATAATTAACAGTTGTCCGGGCTACACTAAAAAATATCTCAGGTTAATTCTGCTTCACACTAGTCACTACAATCTCCAAGTTCTGTTGGTGAACATACTAAAAAAAACGCAGGATTAGGAGAAGAAAAGTCTCTCTTAGTACACAAAAGAAATTGTTTAATGAATGAAAGAAATTGTTGAAAATAAAAAAAAGAACACAAAAGAAAATATAGTCAATATCTCCAACTAACAAAAAAGGGTCCATGTACACGAAGAATGTAAATAGAATGAAAAAAAAAAAAAGAGAAGAAGAAGAGTAAAAAAATAAAAAGAAGAAAAAGAAAAAGAAGAGATAAGAAAGAAGAGAGAACAAAAAAAGTGAAAGAAGTATTAAAAGAGAAAAATGTGCGGGAGAAGGAAAATGGAAAAAAAAACGAAAAAGAAATGTAAGGAAAAATATAAAGAGAAAAGAAAGGAAAAAATAATAAAAAAAGAGAAAAAAAAGAAAAAACGAGAGATAAAGAGAATGTGAAGAAAGGAAAGAAATGATAAAGAGAAATAAAAAAGAGTAAAAAAAAAAGAGAAAAAATTGAAGAAGAAAGAAAAATGAAAATGAAAGTGGAAAAAATAGAAAAATAAAAAGAAAGAGAAATAAATAAATAAGAAGGAGAAGAATAATAAAAAAAATGAGAATAAGTTGCCAAGGAAGAGAAGAAATAAAGAAAAAGAGAGGAGAAGAATGTAAAAAAGTGAAAAAGAGTGAAAGATAAGAGATAAGAGAAAACAGAAAAAAAAAGAGTGTAGAAAGAATAGAAGAAAGAAAAAAAAAAGAATAAGGAAAGAAAAAAGAGTGAGAAGAAAATGAGATAAATAGAGAAGAGAAAAAAATAATGTAGGGCAAAGCGGAAAAAGAAGAAGAAAAACCAAGAAAAATCAATAAAAATGGTGCCAATTATTAGATTGGTTATACACATTAAAATCTTGGTTTTTTCATTATGAAGTTCACAGCAGCTCTGTTACTAAGAGTTGAGAAATATGAAACTGATATTTATCCCCTTTTGTTGTAGGCATTAAGGTAGATGATTGATTAGGTGCACGATTTGTTTCTTAAAATTGTATTTTTCTTATTTGCAATTTGAGCATTTTGAAATTAAAATAGATTTTAGCTTTGTTACTAAAAGCATAGAGTTAAGAATCTTAGATCCCCTTGTTTTCATCTCTAGCATTATCTTTAGCCCTAATTGTTTTTGTTTTCGAGGTGTAAGCTACATGATTTTTGTTCTCAAATTACCTTTTGTGAGTTACAATTTGATTTAATGTCGATCTAATCAAAAAGCTTGTAGACTACAACAGTAATATCTCCATACCTCTTTTTTTTTGCCTTGCACGCTCTACTTTATCCTTTTGTTAATTTCCTTACTCTATTCGAATACTTTTCTTGCAGCTTTGGAGAAATCCGATTCCAAATAAAGAGGTGGTGTTTCATGCAATGTGAAGAAAAGAGAGATCCTACACTGTTATTTGAAAGGAGAAAACATTGAAACAGCACTTTTTGTTCTTAGGTGATTACTTTCACCAATAACAGCGTAGAAGCATCTCTCTTTTCTTCACATTGCAGGAAACACCACCTCTTTAAACCCAAGGGTACCATGATCATGACCTCTTCCGTGAAATTATTAATTTCCTTCTTATCCCTATAGCCATTGGTCCTTAACTTCTTCACTGTAATTCTAGATAATTCCCCATTCATACCAGATGAGCAGTGTTTTGCCCAGAGAATCTTCGAAACTGAATCAGCTGACTTGATCCTCCATCATATAACAATAAGATTTCCAGTGTATTCTCCATCAAGGAATATCCCTTAGCATGAAAATGTTCTTTGGATTCACCAACATAAACTTTCTTGCTTGTAGCAATTCAGTAGCTTCAACAAAACACATAAGCTCATATTTGCCAATGGAGTTGACCTTCTTGAAATCATTTTTGACATTTCCTAGCTTCTTCTTACTGCCTCACTAACCCATTTGATGCCTATATCCTTAGGCGTCGCTGAAAAACACACCTTGTCCTCAAGGTGGATCAACAATCTTAATTTCAGGACATAATGCGCAGCAAGCTTCAATTCTCCAATGGTATTTGTATTCAGCATTACCAATTCTGTTACAATCTCCTTTATGCTTAAAATAGTGAGGGTCAAACCATTCTAGCAACTTCTCATTTACTTACAGTATCTGGATCCAAAAACAATTTCAACGCCGAGAGTCTGCACAAGAAACATAAATGAGAGAGAGACAGAGAGAGCAGAGAGGAAAAATCAATAACATACAAAATTACAACAAACTGACTCACCTCTCCGACGCACTTTTGGGTCGTCGACCTTTGGAAGAAGAGATATGATTGTTTGTTCTTAGCTATGAACATCAACTTAATGAATATAAGTTGTGACTCACATAAATAAACAATTCAAATATAATCATTCACAAAATAATAATAAACAAAACAGAATGGCGCACCATGCACGTTATCCATTTTGGTCAACTGAAAACAGAGAAATTTTGCCACTGAAATTTTCCTTCGTTGATCTATCTAGACATTTTGTTGTCTATTTTGTGTTTTAAAACAACTTTACTTAGTTTTTATTCAATAAAATTATGTTTAATCCATATCCTTCTTGACTACAAAATTGTACAGAACATGTAGTACGTATATTGTTTGGAATCTACCGATTGTTCCTACTGGCTACTGCATTTTTTAAAAGCTCTTGAAAAGAAAAGAAGAAACAGAGAAGAGGCTTTTACAAACCTTGAAAAGCTGTTAAGAGCCCACTGAAACTGAGTGCACTGTTTGAAACCCTTCTTCTTCTTGCCTCCGAAGAATGAGATCCCAACTTTTATCAGCCATATACAGGATGCTCTATTTCACCTTCAAAGCATATTTAAAAGAAAAATATGCAGAGTAGCGTTCCATAGATTTGAAGAAATATATAACAGTTTTTTTTTGGCAAGTAAATAAGTGCTTCTCAATATTATTTCATTCTTTAAATTTTGCCTATCCTATTGAGAAACCTTCGACGAATCTCATCTCCTTTAGATATGTTCTCTTGTCTCTCTTAACATATTATTTTCTTTCGCAAAAAAAAAAAAAAAAGTGTATCTCAAAGAGACAGCGCAACAACAAAATTCATTCAATATAAACAAATAGCTCAAATAGTAATCGCATATTCTATATTGTATATTGTACTAAAATAGTTCAAAATTACAGCATCTAAATTATCAGATTAGTTATGTTCAAATAAGCAAGAATACAGACTAAAGAAGAAGTTTTTTTACCAACAAAACAGAACCTACAACTTAAAAAAAAAAAAAATCTATGCAACCAATATTAAAATATTATAAATGAACAAAATACATGTAAAAAGCCGTATGTGTGAATATTGGCCTAGTATAGTTCAATAATATATTTTTTTTTTGTCAACAAGAACGGCTTATTATACCGTCGGATTAAGCAATATCATTAAAAAATTTAACGATTATTATCCAAATATGAAACCAAAACTACATAACGAAAATGTAAAGCATCAAAACTCATCAAAGACTTTGAGAGGATTCTTTGGGTCAACATCTTCAATAATGGGAAGATCCACAGCTAAGTCCTCAGCTCCAATACCTTCTTCTTTAAGCTTCTTTGCAACTTCTTCAAACACTACTTTGTTCCCAACCCGACTCAAGTGTAAACCGTCCCTAAAAATCCAAAAGACCTAATTAGTCACGCGTTATAAATAGATTCACTATTTCGAAGGATGCAACATATAGGTAAGATTATGTATTACCATAGACATTCCGTTTGCCAATTTGGAATTTGCTGCATTTTGGACCAAAGATCGACGGCTGAGATTTGACATTCCCTAGCTACGTCTACACACGCTTTCGCGTATGATCCGGCTGCTTCATTTGTTCTTTCTGGCAAGCCGGTCATGTTTTCGATATAAGGATAACTAAGAATATCAAAGATCACTGTCTTAGATATAAAATATGGTGGCAAAAATGATATAACGTTGCATAAAAATCATGTTTGACTTTGATAAATACAAAACCTGGCGATCGATAAAATATTGAAAGACGAGAAAGGTAGAGAATTCGTACCGGAGGCGAGCCTCTTCGTCGACTGGAGGTGGAGTTATGAGAATAATGACCGTTTGTGGCCAACTATTCTAAAAATTCAAAACACAATTTTGTTAGTAACAAAATTTATGACTATAAGAAATCCATTATTTATGTAAATGAATCATGTATAAATAATCAGTGGTTCGACAAAGTCTATATAAACTTTTCCAAAAAAGAGAAATATGATCAAACCATTGGCCTTTTCAGTCAAATAGTATTAAATAATTTGATGAATTAATATTATAACTTATAATTAAAATTTGACAGATAAGCCACTATTAATTAGGTACATGCAATTTGTTTATTATCCTTTAATTTATTCAAGTTCTAGTGACCATTAATTATTTTTCTTCTTCCACGAGGGTTAACCTTTTAAGTATGGCTATCATTTAAACCAAAAAAAAGGTCTGGCTATGAGGATCACCATCTACCACTTTACAAAAGCAACTAAAATAAATAATTACATAAATGCAGAATATTTGGTATGATGTCATAAGTATATACATGTGCAAGATGACGTTAAATTAATGCATGTGCAGAATTTAAATAAGATATAAAAAAAAATTAGAAAATTGTTACCTTGAGAAATGAAACAATAGAGCGAAGATTCTGTTTGTACTCGTGAAGTGGCACGTGCTGAAACCCGGAGCATCTCTCCGGCAGACATGCATCGTTTGCTCCAAAGAATACACTCACCGCCGCCGGATATTCTCCGCCGTCTTCTGCTGCCGCCGGAAAAACTCTCTCCATCACTTTTAACGCCCATCTCGTGTTATATCCACTGTATCCTCGTAATACCACATCAGCCTAACAAATTTTATATATAAGAAGCGTCATTAGAGTTAAGACATAATTGTGATTTTAATACTAAGAAAAAAAGCCATAAATCAAAGAATTCAAAACGAAAGAAAATACTACTTCCTCCGTTTCACAAAGAGTGTCATTTTAAGGTTTTGTTTTTGTTTCACAAAGAGTGTTACTTTGTATTTTCAATGCAACTTTTAAAACAAAAATCCAGTTTTGACCTTGTAATATTGATGTATTAATTAGAAAGAGAAATGAGTTTAGTGTATTAATAAGGGGTAGAATAGGATTTTTATCAATTTTCTTAATATGTGTGAAAAAGAGTAGAATGACACTCTTTGTAAAACAGAGAGAGTACTATGTAAACTGAAGAATATATAACGCTTAATTTCCTGAAATTATGTTTACATAATGAGGGCCAATAACCATCTATACAACCAGTTCGAAAAGATAAAAGAACGATTTTAACAAACAAACTTGGATTTTAATTTTTTATTTTATTTTTATGACTATGAGGTTCTAAGCCCATGGACTATGAGTACATCTTTCGAGGGCGATGCCTAAACCATGTAATTTAACTTTTGAATCTGCTGGCGAACTCATCGTTGGTAGATTAGATTTTAATTTTGAAAACAAAAAGAGTAATAATGACATAGAACTATAGAAGAAACTAATTATTGTCTTAAAATTGGCAGAATAAAGTAAATATAAATCATGAATCACACAAATTTCTGTAATCTGATTGATAAAATCCTTATAATCGTGGAGTTATTAATCAAAACCTATGTAAATAAATCTTTACATAATTGATAAATAGATGCAAATGTGAGAGAGAGATATACCTTGCGGCGGAGAAGATCGGCGAGAGAAGCTCCCCAACCACCGTCACTAAACGATTCTTCAGTGATGGAATCACCAAAAAGAAAGATCTTCGGCCTCATCTTTTGAGTTTTTTTTCCTTCTTCGAACTTTCTCTCTTTCTAATTTCCCCAAGAAAATCCGGAACGAAACGGTTTTGCTGAAATGATCGTGCTTGATTTACTAAAGAAAGGATTATTATTATTGGGGCAAACAAAAATAAAAGTCGATGTGTGATAACTCAAATCGGTCTTTCGAAATAAATAAGAGTTAATGGGTTTTCAAGAGAGATCTTTATTAAAAATAGCCGGAGCTCGATAGATACACGATGAGTGTAGGTCGTCGGAATGAGAACGCCGACCTAAACTTGAAAGAGAAGAAAGCTAAAGTGATAAAGCGATGGATTGCTAAATTTGCCTTAGATCTTCTCTCTCGATTTCTGAATGCTTGGATCATTGTCAGGTCGCCTATATTTATAGTGCCCTCAAGTCGGTCTTCTTGGATAGGTCTTTCCTTTTTGGAATAGGAAAGTAAGCCGACTTGGCGTTCTTATTGGATAAGAATAGAATATTTCCTTTTATCTATGCCGATTTGGTATCCGATAAAGATAAAAGGAATATTTCATTTTAAGTTTGCCGACCTAAAATAGCCAAGGGCCACTTTAGGGTTTCATAGAGGCCGAGTTAGGTTTACGTCGGGCTTTGTAGAGGGGGTACGAATCCCGACTCTAACAGTTAGTCCCCCCCCAGTTCGGTAAACACAACGGATGAGTTTACCGAATTTGAGAAGGAAACGGTTCGATATAAATCGAGGTCGGCCTCATAAAGAGTTAGTGAAAACAAAACAAACTTCGTACCTTTGCATTATCTGGTCGGCTTCAATTAAGGAAGCCCTAATTTTTGCCGCGTGAATTCTAGGTTTAGCATCGTAGGTCCGCAAAAATAGGCATAGACCCAACACGTGTCATTCATGCGATGGGCCGCCGATTAAAAATATTATGAGGAAATACGAACAGTCGCCGATGCAATGATGACTCTTGGGAACCGCTCTGAAATTCTCTATAAATAGAGTGAAGTTCTCTCATTTTCACACTTCTGCGTTTTTGCGAGAGAAAAGGATTTCAAGGTTAGCTCCCAACTCTCTCTGCTTTTATTTTATTTATTCTCACCGGTAGTCTTTCTCTGCCGTCTTGTCTCGGTACTCCGCCTTTGATTTCTCCGATCTGCACACTACAAGAAAACAGCTAATTTGCGACTACATTTTGTGACTACGACCGTAGTCGCAAACATAAACGACTAGTTAGTGACTATTTTGCGACTAATTATGCGATAACCTAAAATTAGTCGCAAAATAGTCGCTAATTAGAGATTAATAAATGTAGTCGCCAAATAGTCTTAAATTTGCGACTACATTGCGACTAAATTATGGTCGCTACATAGTAGTCGCAACATAGTCGCAAATTTACGACTATTTGGTGACTTCTGTGTATGTCGGCAGAGTTTGTGACTATTTTGCGACTAATATTATACGTAGTCGCAAAATAGTCACAAAATAGTCGTGACCTTTGCCGACATAAAAAAACCGGTGAGACACGTTTTCTGCGTTATCGGTGGGTATAAATTTTCTTGTAGTCGCTTTATAGTCGTTTTGTAGTCGCAAATATTTATATATATACAACCATCGGTTCTCATTGCATAGAAAGCCATAGAGAAAAAGTGTATGATAAAAAAAAAAAAGAGAGTACAACATTTTTTTCCAAATAAAAAAAGTGATTAAAGAGAGATCTTATTAAAAGAAAGTGAGTGTTTGATAAAAAAAAAAGAGTGATAAAGTTTTTTTTTCTCATATAATGTCGGGAAATTACAATTATAGTAATTGTCGGGAGTGGATGTATAAGAGAATAGATGAAGAGACGGGAAATTTCTCGGCAGAGTTTGCAGCGGGGGTCGAGCAATTTATGACATTTGCAAATAACCAGCCTCTAGCGCAGAGCAATAGGGGTAAGTTTCACTGTCCTTGTAGTGGTTGCAAAAACGCCAAATTTATCTCGGGGAAAAAAATTTGGAATCATCTGTATAGTAAAGGATTTATGCCAGATTATTATGTTTGGTATAAGCATGGAGAAGAAATCAATATGGATTTAGGAACGAGTTATGTTAATACAACGCAAACAAGTGGGAGTGAAGAAGTGGGTAATGTAGTAGAAGATAGATATGTAGATATGGTGAATGATGCATTTCGTGATACCGAGTGTTTTGATAACTTTCATGAGTATGATAATTATCAGAATGTAGAAGAACCGATGCATAACCATTCCCAAAAATTCTACGACTTGTTAGAAGGAGCGAAAAATCCATTATACGATGGTTGTCACGAAGGTCATTCGCAGTTATCCTTAGCTGCTCGAGTCTTGCAAAATAAGACAGATTATAACATGAGTGAAAAGTGCGTGGATTCAATTTGCGATATGTTGACAGAGTATTTACCAGACGGAAACCAGTCAACCGGATTCAAAGCTGTGTTCTTCAGATATGTTGAAGATCTGTTCAAACAAATCTGGGATGAAGAAATCCAGGTCGGATCAGGAAAAAGCCGATGAGATCGGCGTCACTTTGGATGAATTCCTTAAGATGTCAAAGGAAGACACGATCGCCCAGAGCCGATCTAAAGGGAAGAAAATCGCTTTATCCCCAAATCAATCCGACTCAGGGTCCGATGAAGATACTGAGGTTGACTTTGCTTTGAGGAAAGCTGCAGCGGATCGTTTTATAGCCGACCAAGTTGGGATCGTTCGTAGGGATGATAGCGAAACATCGACTCGTGCCCCTTTCTTGGTTCCAGAGCTTCGCGATGAAGATGACCGATCAGAGGGACCTGGGGCGATGGTGATTTATCGCGAAGGTGACCGATCTGGAGGATCGAATGAAATGGCTTTGCAGGACGACCTGAATCTTATGTTTGCTGAGGAGTATGCGAACGAGTTCGGCATCATTGATCTGAACCCGAGGGTTAAGAAGGTCCGTCCAAAGAAAGGTGAGCCGAAGGTCAAACCAATAGCCGACAACGTTCATGGGGTTTTTCCAACGAAATCCACTATGGAATCGTTAGTTTCCTTGAAGGTGGAATGCGGTATCGATCCGAATGTGATCCTGATGATTCCCAGTCCGTCAGAACGTCCATGAGATGCTCCATCAGGGTGGATTTGTCTGTACAAGAGTTTCTTTCGGAAGTTTCATCTGTGGTTCCCCTTCCACGATTGCTGTTGGAATATGCGGATAAGCGGGGACTGTCGATCCTACAGTTTACACATTCCACCATCCGCCTGATCGTCAGCCTTCTATACATCTCGGTTAAACACAAAATACCGCTGAGTTATGACGCGTTTCATGCAATGACACTGACGCGGAGGAATAAAAAGCATCTGAAGTACCGAGGCTCGTATTATACAAGTATGAAACGTCGGTTCAATATCGTCACCGGTGGACATTCTTCTAAGGTGTCGAACTGGCATGATCATTATTTTTTTGCGTTGATTGACGAATCAACCATCATCGACCGGGATATACCGATCAGGACGTAATGGGGAAAGATTATCGGTAGAAGTTTATTGCTCGCCATCTGTTTATAGTAGCCGATACCGTTTCTGACCGTTTTTTTTTGTGCAGGACATAACTCTATCGCTTTTGTTGACGACCCGAAGAACATTTTTGAGATTGAAGAACATTTTACGGCTCTTTCAGCAATTACTTGGCCAAGTATCACGGAAGAGAAACTCGCGAAAACCCAAGGTTTGTGATCGTCCTAGTTGTGTTGATTTTATAACTCTACTGCCGATCTGACAATAAGTTGTTTTTGTAGCTGCATTAGCCCGAGCTCATAAAAGAATGAAGGCCCGTCAGTTAGCTGGTTTGGATGGTTTGGAAAGCGTTTTGACTTCTCCAAAAACTCGTCAGTCATCAAGTCAGGATCAAGTTATCCCGACTGAGAACCAGGATTTAGACCCGCCTTCCGTGGAGGCTTCTGATCGGGTTCGCACCGAAGGTCTTGTCGAAGAAGCAACGAAGAAAGTTGCTAAGAAGAAGAAGAAGACTGCCAACAAGAAACGCAAGAAAATCCAAGAGGTGGGTGAGGAGAACGACGCGACCGATCCCGCAGCTGTCGGACCGATCAGCGAGAACGTCGTCATCCCTGGTTCGAGAGAGGGAATGCCTGAGCCGAAGAGGTCTCGGATTGAGAGGGCTCTTCACCCTTTCGGTTTTTCATACGAATACCGCGGGTCCGGGCCCATTACATCTGATCTGATGGCTTGTCTCGACTTCTTCCTCAGGCTTAAGGATCATCCGGCTGGGTCTTCCACAGATATCTCCGATCTGATCCATCGGGAAGATATCGCGCGTTTTGCGATGGAACAGGCTCGGGTAATTTCGCAGTTTGTCGACTTGGTAATTTTGATCTTTTCTTATCCTGCTCGTGTTAACAGAATGCGTACTGTCCTTTGGCAGGCCCTTAGCACCACGTTAAATGTGATGTGCAAGTATAACCGTGACGTCCGTAATCATGCGGACGATCAGACCGAACTGAAGTCTCTTAAAGAGGCTCTCGAGAAAAAGAATGCCGATCTGGAGATTGCGGCACAAGAGGCCGAAGCGGAGAAGCAAAGGGCTCAAGCAGCTGAGGAAGCCTTAGAGACTTCTCAGAACGAGGCTGAAAAATGGAAAGAGGCAGCCAGTCGTGTTCTGAAGAAATTTCAAAACGAGAAGAATGCCAAGGAGAGGTCGCGTGAGCATGCGAGGGCTTCGATGAGACGGGTAAATGGCTATTACATTGGTCTTATCAAAAAGATGAATAGATACTTGGCCCAGAGGGACGAAGCTGAGAAGATTATCTCCACCACAACTCAGTGGAAAGGGGCCGACCAGGCTGTTCAGCTTTTCGAGAAGGAGGGTCTTATGTTGCCTGCTCCCGTGAAGGATAAGGTAGCCGATACTCTTCGGGAATGGGAGGCCGAACAGGAAGCTTTCGAGGAGATAAGTTTCGAGCCCGGCGAGCTGAGAGCTCTAACCCTCGACGAGTTATTCGGGGAACAAAGGCCGATTATCCGGAAAGATCCCGCTGCACCTACGATCGAACACGTGACCGAACCCGAGTCTGGGACTAAGCCCGCTGAGCTAGTCTCATCAGTCGAGAGGGTTTCTTCTGAAACTCAAGAGAAGGACGGGGATGACAATCCGCCCAAGGATGTCGACCAGGATACGTCTGAGAAGATCGCATCCGTGACAGAAGGGACTGAGGAGACGGTCGTTGAAAGGACCGAGGAAGCGATTGAGAAAACCGGAGACTGATCATCCCCAATATTGTATTTTGTCTAAGTATTATTAGCAGCCGATGTAAAATCGTAGCTTTTGTACTTTTATCCAAGGGTTTTATGGCCGACTTGGATTTTGTAAAACTTTGTCGTACCTAATCGAATGAATTTCTTATCTTTAGCGAATGATTGCGTTTAGTTTTTGAAGTACGAACATGATTTTGCGAAATGGTATCGGCTTTATTAACCATGTGACTAAAATTCTAAGTGTGGAATACGCGAATCTGGTCGGCGATATTTTAAACACTTAGAAGAATTCCTAAATCGACTGTAAGATGCGATTTGGTCGGCTAAATAATGTTACAGGATTTAAGATTTGCGGAACAGAATTCGGCTTTAAACAAATGTGAATACAGAACATGCGAGTAGCTCGGCATACATTTGTTTTGTACCACTTATTTCTCTAAGTATGAATATCAACTGCGAAGCAGGTCGGCGTCTTTATTGATACTACTTAGAAAAATCTAAGTCGAATGTAGGTTGCGAGTTTGATCGGCTTACGTACTACATTGCTTAGATTTGCGAAACAGGTCGGCTTGTTCTGCGGCAATGCGCGATGCTTAGAGCGTATGCAAGCGGACTTGGCTTTTTATACCGAACTGGGTGGATCAGACCCAGTTTTTTAGGCGAATCGGACATCTGGCCAGGATGACGATATGAAAGAGAAGAATTTGAAGTGAACTGTAGTTTTATTCATGAGAAAATAGCCGATAAGGCTTTACACAGTAAAATAGACTTAAGTCCCCCCTTTTTTGATTGGGGGGAGCAGTTGTACCCGTCCTAAGACGGGTTGCCTACGTACCCCTTTCGGGGATCAAACCGCTCCGTAGTTCATAGTGCTCATGTGAGCATGTCTTTTTTTTTTTTTTTTTTTCACAAAGCTATTGGAAGCCGTCCTCAATGGAAGTAGCGTTTGAGACTTAGTTCGTGACGAGGTCGCTCTTCGGCTTCTCGTGGTGAATGACTCTGGGGTCGAGGTCATTGCCGTTGTCGATCATGTAGGTTGCGGCGTTCCGAACTCATTGCTTGTCGATATAGCAGTGTCGTGAGACTGCCTGATCGCCACGTATGGTGACGATACTTCCTTTGATCGGCATCTTACACACTGATGATAAGAGGATGGCACGGCTCGCATGGAGTTGATCCAGGGTGTGCCGAGAATGACATTGTATATCGCAGGCTTATCGATCACTTCAAACCTGACGATTGAAGTTTTTCCTCCGACTCGAACAGGGAGTTGAATGGTTCTGATTGTTGAGATGGAGTCTCATGCGAAGCCAGTGAGAGGTGTTGGTGCGACTTCAATCTCCTTGTCTTTGATGCTCATTTTTCGGAGAGTGTTCCTGAAGATAAGATCGACAGAACTTCCTGTGTCGACGAGAATTTTAGACACCTCATCATCGCCGATCACTAGGGATATGACGAGAGGGTCGTTGTGAGGTCGGTCAATGCCGCGTGCATCCCTTTCGGTGAATGTGATGGGCACATCGTCAGAGAAGAGGGAGGGCGAGTCGGCAGGGACGTTCGCGGCCTTGCGTTCGTACCGCTTGATGGAGTTGATGGAGTCCGAACAAGTCAGGAGTCCTCCCATGATCATGTTGATCCTTCGTCAGGTGGGTGAGGGAGGTGGCATTTTCTCGTCGTCCCGCTCTCTCTTGTCGTCGTCGCCGCCTCGTCTATTCGGAGCATTGTTTTTGTTTGGTCGGCGGTCGTGACTGCGTGGCTCGGGGAGCTTACATTCGCCGTCCTCCAACTTTTTCTTGAGGAGACTATAGAAGATCCGACATTCATCGATGTCGTGACTGTAGGAGTTGTGGAATTTGCAGTACAGACTTTTTGTGTCTGAAGTCTTCGGATTGTTTCTGTCGTACTTGTTCCAGCCTGGTGGACGAGATGCGGCGTTCACGCTACGTCGGTTCTTGTTGCCCCTGTCCTGATGTTTACGAGGTTCCTGGTGGCCGTCTTGGGAGGCGGGTTGTGATTTCTTGTCTCGTGCCGACTTGTCGTCTGCTAGTGATTTTGCTTTAGCTGCTTTGTCTTCCTCCACCCTGATGTAGCTGGTGGATTTGTGCAATGCTTCTTCTAGCGTTTTGGTTTTCCCGATCTTCAACTTTTCGCAGAATGACTGGTCGTCGCGCAAGTTCTTGATCAGGATCCCGAGAGTGATCTCGTCAGGGAGTCTGCATCGAGAGACGATGGACCGGAATCGGTCGAGGAAGCTGCGAAGTGATTCGGTGTCGCCTTGTACGCAGGCCCACAGGTCAAGCTCGGATGTCGACGTATCGATATAGAGCGAGTAGTGCGTGAGGAACTTTTTTCGTAGTTCCTTGAATGAACCGATCGAGTTAGGGGGGAGTCGTGAGAACCATGTGAGTGCGTTCCCTGAAAGCGATTCAACGAAGTACTGGCAAAAACATGCGTCCTGCTCGTCCTCAGAAACGCGTGCTATGCCCATGGCGACTTTGAATGCCGCCAGATGTCTTTCGGGGTCGGTGCTTCCGCTGTAGTTGGGTGGTAGTGATAGATTCTGGTCAGGCTCGACAAGAATCCTTCCAAGACCTTTCACTCCAAGGGGTAACGTGATAATCCTAAGCTTCGGGTGGCTCGTGTAGACCCAACAAAAGGTATATTAAACCTTATGCCTGATGCTATCTTAAACGATCCAAAGGAAGATAGGCGTTGGAACCTCCAAATGAAGATTGTGTAGAACCAATAGCAAGTATATTAAACTCACCACCTGATCTATTTCAACACAATCCAACACCTTTTGGTTGATAGAATGGTCACACAAGAGACTTCGGAATGACTCTTGATATACTGGTTTGATATCTTATATATTACACACTAAGAAATCGAAATGTTCATAAAGGAACAAAGAGAATCACTCTCAAAGAAAAAGAAGATAAAAAGTTGGTTGTTATTTCTCAAAGGAATTACAAGAGTATTTATAAGAAATACTTTGTAGAAAACTAGACAAATAAGTTGTCTTGAAAATAACTAAAGACTAAAACTTAATGAAAGGAATTAATGTGTTGAATAACTCTTGGCCTCCAAAAGTGACTCTTGAATCTCCATTTTCGTCACTTTTCTTTGACCAGAAAATAAAGTGATTATTTTGGGCTTTCTTGGGCTTGAAATAGATTCAAAAGAGGCTGGACTTGGTAGCTATCTTCCCCAAACGAATTCTGCACATTCTTCTTGTCCAGAACTTCAGAAATAAGCCCATTAAGTGCATCTCCAAATTGCTTGACTTGCAATAGCTTCAGAATGGGTTTAGAAAACCATGTGAACCAATTTGCCTCATTAAAACCTTTCCTGGAAAACCCATTGGGATAAAACCAAGGATAAGGAAAAAGAGTACAAATGGTCACAACCCATTTGTAAGCGTTGCCTTCACGTTCAGTAACTTGTTTTAGCTTGGCGTCATATTTGAGCTCGGCAGCATGCTTGATCTCAGCATCATGTCCTTCTTTCTTGGTGCTTTCCATGTTCGGATCAGGTTCAAGCATTGCATCCCCTGGTTCAAGCTCAGTTCCCTTAGGTTCGAGCATAGCTTCCTCAGGTTCAAGCTTAGCTCCCATTTGATCATCTTTGTTGCTTCTCATGATCGTATCATAAAAGTCGAATGGGTCGGTACTCGGATGCTTGACTTGGACAATCTGATTTCTAGAACTGACTCGAGTTGGTCGAGAGACTCGGTCATCAGAACGGAGCTCCCTTTGTAGATTATTCCCGGATAGTGTTGGATCAAAGCGGAACACGGCTGTGTCGGACTGAACACGATCGCGGCCAATGCTGGTTTCTCCTCGATGAACCTCACTCGTACCGTCCATGACCTGCTCTGGTACATGCTGCTCGTCATCATCCGAACCATCTGTGGATGTTTGGCTTGGTGCTCTGCCACGAAATCTATCAGGTAGTTTGATCTTGCCGAGGTCCTTCATGGGGGCATTCGTGATAGCCGACGTGAATGGAGTTTGGTCGGTCTGCCTGAGTAGTTTCTCCAGCTCGGGGGCCGTTGTGATAGCGTTATGGACCCTAGAATCCATACTGTCGAGGCGCTTATGAATCAGGTCGGCTTCGGATGCCGTAAGGTTTGAGGTCTGGGCGGTGACTCTCGAACGGGCGTTAGATCTGTCTTGTCCTTTTCGTAGGTCAGTCGTTGGAGTGACCCCGAAAAGATTGTTGATTACTCGATCGGTGTTAGGGTTTCGCCGTGGTGTGTTTTCTCCGTCTGGTCTATCAATGTTGTCCGCATCGAGGCGAGTTCTGAGGATACGGTCCACGTCTTCGCGATATGCGATCTGCTCGGCCCTTAGCAAATCGAGACGCTCGTCCAATCCCTTCTGGATCTGTGTTGTGAAGAGCTTCATCATGTCGGTCATGCTGACTGGAGGCGGATCTGGCAGATCTTGCCCTACTGGCAGCGGGTCGGTGTGCGTTGTGTCATCAGCTTGATGTTGGTCGGCTTTCTCCGTGATGGGCAAGCCTGTTGCAGGGTCGATTGGCCGACCAGAGATTGGATCGGTGAGCCGATCTGAGGTGTTGATGTCATCGATCCGATCTGATTGATTTCCAGATCGGTTCTCGCCGGTGATTGTGATCTTTGGGTCGGTTGATGCAGAGGTGTCAACCATCTTCGAGTTCCGCGATTTTTCATAAAGACTGAGTCTCTTATTCCCCACAGACGGCGCCAAATGTGATAACTCAAATCGGTCTTTCGAAATAAATAAGAGTTAATGGGTTTTCAAGAGAGATCTTTATTAAAAATAGCCGGAGCTCGATAGATACACGATGAGNCACAGACGGCGCCAAATGTGATAACTCAAATCGGTCTTTCGAAATAAATAAGAGTTAATGGGTTTTCAAGAGAGATCTTTATTAAAAATAGCCGGAGCTCGATAGATACACGATGAGTTTAGGTCGTCGGAATGAGAACGCCGACCTAAACTTGAAAGAGAAGAAAGCTAAAGTGATAAAGCGATGGATTGCTAAATTTGCCTTAGATCTTCTCTCTCGATTTCTGAATGCTTGGATCATTGTTAGGTCGCCTATATTTATAGTGCCCTCAAGTCGGTCTTCTTGGATAGGTCTTTCCTTTTTGGAATAGGAAAGTAAGCCGACTTGGCGTTCTTATTGGATAAGAATAGAATATTTCCTTTTATCTATGCCGATCTGGCATACGATAAAAATAAAAGGAATATTTCCTTTTAAGTTTGCCGACCTAAAATAGGCAAGGGACATTTTAGGGTTTCATAGAGGCCGAGTTAGGTTTACGTCGGGCTTTGTAGAGGGGGTACGAATCCCGACTCTAACACGATGCACTAAATGCCTTCACAGTTTCACCCACTAGCCACCGACCTTTTTGAAGATTTATATAATGTGTATATAAAGAAAGCTTCAAATAAATCATTTTAAAATCGTATAACATTTAATGGAATCACATGTTTGTATTTTTTTCCCCTTTGTTTGGTCATCTATAACAATTTTGAAATTTTGAGCCAAAGGGTTACAACGCAAAGCCGATAAGAATTGAAACCGTACCGAAGACAAAGCCGACGAGTTCACATAACGAAAATCTCGGAGTCAAAAGCCTGAACAAAGTGGCAACACAAACGAATACAAACCCGAATCCAACGAGGCAAAATAAAACTAAAACGACAAGACAACATAACTCGCAAAACAGAACTGAATTCAAAGGCTCAAAATGTTTGAAAGCAAAAACTTGAAATTTATTAGATTGATAAATAGTGAACTGAAGCATAAGGAATTTTTATAGGCTCATGAATCATGATAAAGACCTCCAACGGTAAAAAATAACTGAAACGTAAAAAAAGGAAATACGAGCACAAGTCATTGAACAACATCAACACAAGAAAATACGTACTAATTAGATTATAACTGTTATGATATGTAATTGCCTAATTCTCATTGATCACTAACGCTCTGTTTATATGTACAGAGGAAGAGATTGTACAAGGAAATCCGAATATACGGGAGTAATGAGAGCATAATTTACAGGGAGAATTAATATTCTAATTATCTACTTTCTATATACTTACACACCCCCTCAAGATGGACGGCCATGAGAGAGTCCGATCTTGACACATAGAGTTTCAAATCGTGGTCTCGGTAGGGGTTTTGTAAGTGCATCCGCAAGTTGATTTGCTGTGTTAACATGAGAGACACGTAGTTGCCCACTTTGAATTAATTGTCTCACAAAATGATAGTCTAAAGCCACATGCTTCATTCTAGAGTGAAATACCGGATTTGCTGCCAAATATGTAGCTCCGATGTTGTCGCAGTAGATGATTGGTGTTGTTGTAGGTGTGACTCCAAGTTCAGATAGCAAAGAAGTGATCCAACAAACTTCCGATGTGGTTGCTGCTAGTGCTCGATACTCTGCCTCTGTTGAAGATCTTGCCACTGTCGCTTGTTTCTTGGAGGACCATGCGATTGGATGTGTGCCGAGGTAGACAATGTAAGCTCCGGTGGAAGTGAAGTCGTCCTTGTTGCCTGCCCAGTCCGCATCAGTGAAGGCATGGAGGGTTGGTGTATTGTCTGCAGGAAGAAAGATTCCATGTGTTAGTGTTCCAGCAAGGTAACGCAAGATTCTTTTTACCGCATTCCAATGATCCGAAGTGGGGCGATGCATGAATTGTGACAATTTGTTGACACTGAACGAGATGTCTGGTCGCGTGAGAGACAATTATTGTAAGCTGCCGACAATTGTTCTGTATTCGCCAGGATCATCCAAGGCTGTGCCCGAGAGAAGAGTAAGCGTTGAGTTCGGACACATCGGCGTGGAAACTGACTTGCAATCCTCCATCTTTGTTTTATGTAGCAAATCTGCAATATAACGATGTTGATTAAGGTGCATTCCATTCTTTGTACGTTGTACTTCAATACCAAGAAAGAAAGAGAGATCATCTAAATCTTTAAGAGAGAAATGAGTAGATAAGGATTCGATAAACCGATTTGTGTGAGAGGAGCTGTTGCCAGTGATGATTAGGTCATCTACGTATACGAGCATGTAGACGAGAATTTTGTTGTTGTTGTAGACAAACAGGGAAGCATCTGCCATTGAATTTTTGAAGCCCGATTGTAGAAGGAATGTACGGAGCTCATTGTACCAAGCTCGAGGATCTTGCTTGAGTCAATAGATGGCTTTTCGTAATCTACATACAGCATGTGGATTGTCTTTGTCGATGAATCCTGGTGGCTGAGTCATGTATACTTCATCTTCAAGTGTGCCTTGAAGAAAAGCATTGTTGACGTCAAGTTGTCGTATGTTCCAGTTTCGTGAAACCGCGATGCTGAGAACCGTGCGTATCGTTGCGGGCTTAACGACTGGATTTGGAGATGAGACTCCAGCAACAGTCACTGTGGCAGGAGGAGCATCAGAGATATCGTCGATGAACGGGTGGAGTTCATGGCCTTCGAGCAAAGCACGGACCTGCTTACTCCACATGAGATAATTGAGGTGAGTGAGTTTTGTCACACCACTCATATTGACCGAGAGGAGGGTATTTTGTGGATCGTTATTGTTGAATATTGATGTGCGTTCTGCTGTAGAATCAGACATCTTTTAAGAGGAGGATGGGAGAAAATAGTGAATGAGTTTGCAGATTTTAGAGGTAAGAAGAAGAAGAGAAGCGGCGGAGGGAAAAAAAAAGGTTAGACCTATTCCTGCTCTGATACCATGTTATGATATGTAATTGCCTAATTCTCATTGATCACTAACGCTCTGTTTATATGTACAGAGGAAGAGATTGTACAAGAAAATCCGAATATACGGGAGTAAAATCCGAATATACGGGAGTAATGAAAGCATAATTTACAGGAAGAATTAATATTCTAATTATCTACTTTCTATATACTTACAATAACATGCATCACCTCTATGAGATTTTCATGCCATAGTTCCCTCTCTCTCGACAAACTCACTGATCAAAGTTGTACATGAAAAACTAAATCTCAGTTAGACATTTCAACACCTTCCTGATTTTTTTTTACGTGACCACTCCTCATGTTTTTTTTTTTTTTTTTGCTTAACCGCTCCTCATGTTAACATAGTCACATAGTGACATAGATACCTACCATAATATTTACAACTGCATTATATTTATGGGCTACGTAGAGATCTAGTTTACAAGCATAACCTATGAATCCAATCGACCAGAACTTCACTTCCACAAGGAAGATCGGTAACGCACTTCGCATGAAATCAATGAAGGCAATGCAATTATGCTCTAGCTCTACGTTTGTTATACAATCGAGTATTTAAGGATAAGAGCCCAAATTAGGCCCATTAATCCAATACTCGGGTCGGGTCAGCTTCTAAAATTGTAGTTTAATGCCATTGAAATTAGGGTCAATTTGGTAGATGGCTAAGTTGAGAGAAAAATTAACTTATAGGCAATGACATAAACGTTAGAAGGAAATAGTTAAAAGGTACCCGTTCAAGGTAATTGGCAACATCAATTTACTGAAAATACCATCTTGGTGCGCGTAGGAACTTACAATAAATGATGACAAAATTTGGAGACACACCGAGTGACGTCAGCATGAGAGAGGCGATGCAGAGCGATGTGATGGATAATAAATGCTTGAGCAAACCTTGTTATCTTGAATTTTGTTGAACTAAGAGCGGAAATTTGAAAAATATCAAGGTACACCTAGGTTTTTGGAGTGCCCATATATAATTATGTAATATAATTATGTTCAACTTAAAACTTGCAATGCTAAGTCGTATTATGAACGTCTAAATTGGTGTCTGATATATATATATATATATAAATATATATGAACTTGTATCATTATTTTTTATACATAGACACTTGAACTCACGCCAAAAAACGAAGTCTTAATAAAGAAACGAACAAGAACATTTGCAGAATACAAAATACATATATAACCAATTGGTGTTTTGACGGTTTGATGGGCAAGTAACAAAAAAGGAGTTCAGAGAGATGGATGAATCGCACAAACAAAGAGTTTTTAGGACAAGTCAATCTCGCCGCAACAGTTCTCGAACATGTCCATGGCGAGCTTCTCACCACGTTCCCGGATCATTAATTCTTGGACGATATAAACTTTAGAACAATCATCCAGTAGTATGCGCCTCCAAAATGAATAGAGCTAGACTATGACACATTTCTATATACTATTAGGGGCAACAGAACGAGGGAACATATATCTGTATATATTATTAGATAATAATTTAAACGCAATTTCTAGATATATATATATATATATATATATATATATATATATATACATTCACAATCAGATATATATGTCAACATTTTATATTGTAGTAATGTCATATGAATTAGTTCTGAAATTTAATTTGTAGATTTCTAAATAAAATATTACTTCTCTATATTTATATATATATATACATCCACAATACGATATATATATATCCGTAGTTTAATATGTAGATGCCTAACAACCTAAATTACATCAGTTCATCGTACTTCAATTATCAATGATTTATATTGGTTTTCAACATCATTCTCACCGGAAACAAGGAGAAATACCGACCTCACAAATTCAATTATGTGGAAATCGTGTTTGAGCCGTTACGAGAACAAAGGTAAAATCGGCTCTTTTGTGGCGAAGGAAGACGTAGATATGTAAAACTAAACTTAGAGCTGTATCGTTGGTTCTTTTTGATATTGCTCTTACTCTTGCTGATTCCTAAAGGATATTGATAAAGATCTTGAACTTATCACCATCTCATCCAAAAAGAGAAGATTTTCACACAAATCTCCGAATTAGATCCAAACTACGCACATAAACAAAGTAATAGCTCCAGAAATCGAAAGCCAATTGTAAAAATCAGGTAGAAGATGCGCAAATCAGAGAGAGTATATACATATATGTATGTATATATACCTGGGATTTTGAGTTCCGGTGATCGTCGATCTCGTCGCCGTGTCCAGCTGCATCTCCGGATTGAAATCCATAATCGGCGGCGCTGTTTTTTTCGTTATCAAATATCTCTCGCGGCGTGTTTCAAAATTTCCAGATGTCAAGATTTTTTGAGAAAAGAGTGTTGGTGTAAAATATAGATTGCTCGACCAGGCGTGTGGGGATATACTCGTCTAATTTGATGGTGAAATAGTTTGCAGGTTTGGACTTCCATAAAAATATGTGGTTTACCTAATTATCCTTTGAAATTATGACCTATTACTCAATTGATAGTCAAACTCTCATTTGATTAAACAATCTCAACTATTAAGAAATTTGACAAGAACATGTACTAATTGCTAACCGATTAAAAACGGGAAAAATCAACATTGACGTATTTGATTTCGGGCTTAATTTATTTTGTTATTTCGTCTTATGTCAAGTATTGTATACATATATATATATATATTTTTTTGCTCCTTCCACAATCTTTGGGCTAGTGCACATGATCGGTCGTTCAACAACCTAACTAAAAACAGCCAATTAAACCTAAGACGAATCATGATGCACGTCATGATGAAGACCGTTGAAACGACGGCGTATTAACGGTCAAAAACCGAACCAGTCCAGCATGGCGGTTTTGAGGAACCAATTTTATGAAAATTCATTTAATCTCTCACGCGCCACGCTCAGCTCAAACACGGAGGAGGCTATTCATATTCGGTGACTAAAATTTTGTGAACGTATTTCGTAATTATTTTAAGGGATTCTTTTACAGCTTAACAATGTATTACATAACGCTGACAAAAAATATTATGGAGGATCTGGCATTTCAAGGCAACAAATTAGTGAAAAAGCGCAGAAAATAAAATTATTGGGTTAGTAAAATCTCATAATTTCATATTCTTTTTATTTTACATTTTTTATTCTAATATTAATAATTTGTATATCAAAAACTGAAAGTTAATTATCTACCCATTAGCTCTTAGCCTCTTAGGAGAGATGAACAACGGTTAAAATGATGTACGAAACCGTTGAAGTAAAATCTAAAAAAAGAGAGAAACAAATCACTTGTCAAAAAGGAAATAAGCCAATTTTGCATGTATGGCTAATGACAGATTTAAGTGTCGTGGTAGAGTTGAAGGTTGAAAAAAAAAAAATTCGAATTTCATTCAGTGATGAATCCAGATAAAAATTGAATCAGAGGCATATTTACATTATAAAATATTTTGCTAAGAATATCTAAATAAACTTATCTTAATTATATAGAAATAAGAAATTAAACGAAATACGTGACTCCGTATGTCGTAACGTATGTCCGCTCCAGATTCTATTCTCGCCAAATGCAGTAAAGAAGAACCTAGAAAAGAACTTTAACCACATGTAATCATAGAATCTCTTAGTTGAGAAATCCAAAACGATATCAATGGGATGTGTATTATTATTATTTTATTTTTTCTAATGTTTTAGAAAAAATGGATGTACTATTATTATCACTAGGAGAATATCCGCGCATACGCGTGAGTTTTTTTTTCTATATATCCTTTCAAAAATGTCTTATTTATATATCTCAAACATCCTATGCTCACAACAATCAAAATTAATTATAATTTGATACATTCAATCATTATATATTTATATTAAAAGAGTATACAGTTTTTGTTTGCAAATAATTTTGTTGAGCCATGACAAAGCAAAAATGGTGAGGCATTAAGTGTGGTTTGATTTTACAAGGAAAGTTAGTCCAAATTTAATAGGTATTAAAAGTCTAAATTATTTTTAAAATAAACTAAAACTCACATGGACGGAATGTGAGAAGAATGAAGACGGTAAGAGTCCTTCTGTCTTTCTCCACAACTTGTTCCATTCTCACAAACTCTATAAAGTTAAACAATCGTATTTATAGCTTATATTTATTTTTTTAATCTAGAATTTTTAAAGTTTAATAAATGAGTTTTATCTCTATCCTTATACTCCCTCGATCCCATTTTAAATGATGTTCAAGAACCTTTTTTTGTCCCATTTTATTTGATTTTCTCACGTATCTATGCAGTTTTTTTAATTTATTTTAATCTAACAATAACTAAAAAAGGTTTTGGCTAAAGAAGCTCAAAAGTCCAAACCAGTTTATTGGCCATTTGCATTCTACTTTTATCTTTTTATTATTTTAATCCACTTTCTTGATTTGTGTGTTTTTAACTAAAACATCACTTAAAATGGGACAGAGGGAGTATTAGTTTTGATTAATTTCAATTTATAAAAAAAATTTGGATCAATTTCCACATACGATTGCAATTCGATTTCGTTATGGAGAATATTATAAACAAATATTAGACCACATACCTAAAAAAAATTGACGGGGATTTGTACATCCTCGTGAGGCGCATATTAAACGATATTTATCTAGCTTGTTAGAAGATGCAAAATTTTGATTTGACTCTTGAGTAAGATCACATTCTTGTGATTGAAAATCAATGAATGGAAAATGTTACCCGTTGTATCTATTTCATCCATGCGGGTTTTCACCTATCCAATTTACAATCACAGACACGGCTGACTTCACGAGCACAACTTCATAAATTTAAGAGATTTTTTTTGAAAAAGTTTAAAAAATTAATGCGTAAAATATTTTTGCCATATAATTAATTATGAACGGATCAAAACTAATATGAATATAATAAATAAAAATTTGTTATTTCTAATATCAGAAATCTAAAATTTTGAATAAATTCAGAAATCCAAATTTACATATAAAACTATCAAATTTGAAGTCCAAATGTGATCATACAATATATTTTCTATATAAGTGTTTCCAATTGTTGTTAAGAAAAATCTTTCAATTTAATGTGTAAAACATAGAGACAATATCATATTTTGTTATAGAAGATTGTCAAGTAGTACTCATAGCCTAATGGATAAAACAGTTGTCTTATATTGAGAGGATTGTGGGTTTGAATCCTTTTAGATGCGAGTTTTAATACAAATAAAATGTTTTGTAAAAATTAAATAGTGAATGACACGTGTCATCTCCTGCTGTGCGAAATAGGAGAGTGCCCTTCCTCTTTCATATAGTAGATTAACTATTAAAGCTAGAAAAAATATAATTTTTTTAATTAAAATAATCATTTTCAATTATATCATCATTAAAATGCTATATATTAATGCAAAATTTATCATAAGTTAAAGACTTGTTGATAAAAATTCATTAGTTAAATACTTGAATTTAGATGATGAAAACACCTTACATTTACGGCGATTATTTAGAGCAACAAAGTGGGTCCCAGTTGTGTATCTGAATATCACGCGGCCTATTGGCGCGTGAAAATTTGTTCAACGCGGAACGTTCTTTTTTTCTTTTTCTTGCATCAACGCGGATGGATTAGGAGAAATAATAATAATACTTTAGGGTCGAAAATGGAAAATTTGAAAAATTATTTTATTTTATTTTATTAGTTCAACCCGAAGGAGGAGCAATTTTATGAGACGAAGAAGCTTTTACTCTTAAAAAAAAAAAAAAAAAAAAAGTTGAAACGGAAGAGAGGCTGGTCTTTGGTCTCCTCTCTGTTTCTAGTTTCCACCGTCGAATTCAGATCTCTTCCCTCGCCTAATCGAATCAATCAGGGAGACGAAGAATCGACGCTAATAATAGTGAAGTCAAATTCTCGATTTTGAAGGTCGAGACCTGTTGGATCGGGGTGAATCCCAAATGGTTCGATCGGGTGGTTTAAGCGTCGATTCGTCGGCGAGTCATCGGCGGACGCCGTCTCGGACGGTGACCTTGGGTCATATACAGCCACAGGCTCCGAGTTATCGTACCGTCTTCTGCAATGATCGGGATTCTAATCTACCTGTCCGGTTTAAGGTACGCCGGAGTTGTAGTGTTTTTTTTCCCGGCGCGGCACGTGTGTTGATGTTCGCTCTTGTGATGCGGTGTTTTGTTCTGAATCTCGATTGCCGGAGATGCGCATTGTAATTTGTGCTATCTGGGATTCATCGATCTGTTTGGATTCTAATGGATAACAATGGTTTCAGGGTAATTCGATTTCTACAACAAAATACAATGTTTTCACTTTTCTGCCCAAGGGTCTGTTTGAACAGGTAAATATAAAATATGCATTATTTTTCTTTGTTGCTAGGATCTAAGGGTTGCTAACTTAGCTCCAGCATGTATCTAGGAGTTAGTCTTTTCAAAATCCAGCAATTTTAATGGAACCCTGCGATGTACTAGCCGAGAATTGTGCTTTCATGTGGAATGTCTTGAATATTCTTGTCTCTGATGCAATTATATTTGAAGGAAGACTAGTGTGAGTTTACCTATGGAATTAGGATCAAAATCGTAAATGAAATTACACTTCAAACACCTGCATTCCTATGCACAAGCCTTTTTCTGTTATGTGTTTGTGATCTTAGTTATATTGTGTTTCCTGACAGTTTAGGCGCATAGCGAACATATACTTTCTTGGGATTTCATGCCTATCAATGACACCAATAAGGTATGCTAAATCCATTGGAAATTTTTAATTTTGACGATATTTTGAAGTTGCCTCCTGTGCATAGAACGCCGTTGTTCTTGTTGGATGAAATTTTATTGATCAATTATGCATGATTTATGCAGTTATAACTAGATAGATTGTTTTTTCCTGCAGCCCTGTGAGTCCAATAACAAATGTAGCTCCACTGTCTATGGTGCTTCTCGTCTCTCTTATTAAAGAGGCTTTTGAAGACTGGGTAAGGGATAACTGTTTGTTCTTTTTTTGTTTTTTAATTGCAGAGATATCTCATTTCTCCTTGCTTTAGAATAGAATTATTTCAGCGCTAAAATAATATGTTCAAGTTAGTAAAGAGTAAAGACCCATCTGTGTCTCAATTTTCTAAATTCTTCTGTGGATAATTTGGTGCAGAAACGGTTTCAAAATGATATGTCCATAAATAATAGCAAAGTGGATATCTTACAAGATCAACAGTGGGTAGCTATTCCCTGGAGAAAGTTGCAAGTTGGAGATATTGTCAAGGTTAGTCCTTTATTGTTCTAACATGATTAGATGAATTGCTCTTTGGTTACCCGTTTTATTTATTGTTGTGTGTATTTCAGTGCGTTGTTGGTACACATGTACATGTATAGTTGTTTGTACAGCCTGCATAAATTGTCGCCCGCATAAATTGCTATACTCCCCTGCTACTTATACCACCAGCTGAGCTGGTTAATACGGGATACTTACAGTACTTCATTACAGTATTAAAAAAAATTGAGTAAAGAAACACTACGCAATCGCAGCCCTGGCTGCTCTTGAAACTTTGCTTTTAGTCAGGTTGAGACACTGCGCTCGTCTTCTTCCTCTCTACCTCATCTTGATATCTTTTGTCCTTCACACGTAGACCCGTCAATGCTTACTATGATCGAGGAATTAACAATGCTGACATCATGCCTTCTTGCATTAGAGCAGGATTTCAGAATCTTGTTATCTTTGAATTAAGACCCATAAACGTTAAATAAGTTTCTTGATTTTGCAGATAAAACAAGATGCATTTTTTCCAGCAGATATTCTTTTTCTGTCCAGCACTAACCCGGATGGTATCTGCTACGTTGAGGTGCTTCTTCTTTGACAGCCTCTTTCAAAAATTATATTGCTCTCTTTTGTCCAGGAGAAAAGCTGCTATTCAAGAACGTTTTCTTACCTAGTGTACCGTTCATTTGCTTATTTCTTGTGAGTGCAGACTGCAAATCTAGATGGAGAAACAAATTTAAAAATAAGAAAGGCCCTTGAAAGGACATGGGATTACTTGGTACCAGAGAAAGCTTCTGAGTTTAAAGGTTAGCCTATGGCTTTGATTGTTATCATGCAATAATTTTTTTGTAGATGGATCTGAACCTGTTGCAGTGATATTGTACGTACTTCGCTATGATCTAGTTTGCAAATAAAGCTAGTGGGTTCTAGCGATTTGGCATTGATTGTCGAAACACTTGTCAGTATCTATTATCATACATTGGATCATTAATTGAATAAATAATTGAAACTGTCTAGAAAAGGTTCACCTGGGTCAGGTTACTTTTTTAAAGTTACCCTGCAAACTCCTTGCCTTTTCTTATATCACACATTCTGATTTGTACGGATCGAAGCACCACCAAAACTAATGGCAGCAGAGTCTTAATATCTGTTGATTTATCATTTGTTTAGTGTTTGTCTGGCTCTTGTAAATAGAGGTTATTGTTAAATTTCGGGTAGAATTTTTTTAATATCATTTTGCTGACAGAGTTACAGCTCATTTCTCTGACTGATGATACACGCTCTTGTCTCTTATCCATTTTCTTCTGCTAATATATGTAGATGTAATTTTTATTTTTCCTGACGGGCCTTCATTTTATTCAACTTTTTTCATTTCTGTATGATAGTGTGGTAACTGTCTAACACATGTCTTCAATTCTCCAATATCTCTTTCTTTTACCATGCAGGTGAAATTCAGTGTGAGCAACCGAACAATTCTCTGTACACTTTCACCGGGAATCTTATAGTGCAAAAGCAGACATTACCTCTCTCTCCAGACCAGCTTTTATTGCGTGTATGATCGACTGTTTCTGCTGTTGGCTGCTTTTTCCTCTTCTGCCTTATTTTTGCAATTTCATGATTTGGTCATGCATGTTTTTCTTTGTTTTGGATAGTCAGATATCTTGATTTTTTTTTGAACTTTATATCCTTGGATTAATAAAAGTATTCCGAACAGATTCCCTTGCATGTAATGCAAAGCTTTGTATCCTTGGATTTAATAATATTCTGAGCCTTTTGGCATCTACATTTTCAGGGATGCAGTCTTAGGAACACAGAATACATAGTTGGAGCTGTAGTTTTTACTGGCCATGAGACGAAGGTGAGCTTTTGTAAGCTTGTTTTATGTGAAACTAGCTGTGCAAACATGTGTTTCTAGCTCAGAGGATTCATGTATTCTAAAACCATTCTATGGTTTCTACTTCATTATATAGTTGCTATGCATACAATCTGATGCTATTCTATGGTGGATTCTACATATGTAGGTGATGATGAATGCCATGAATGCTCCTTCTAAAAGAAGTACGCTGGAAAAGAAGCTCGACAAACTCATTATTACAATATTTTGTGTCCTTGTCACAATGTGTCTAATTGGAGCTATAGGCTGGTGTGGTTTCTTGTCAGTCTTGTGATTTATCAAGTCCTGCTTTGATTGTTGTGATATGCTTATCTATATTTGTTAATTTTGCAGTTCAATTGTGACGGATCGTGAGGACTATTACTTGGGTCTACATAAGTCAGATTGGGAATACCGTAATGGACTCATGGTAAATAGTTGTGTAGTTGAAGTTGATATTTGTCTATTTCCGGGTTGCTGGTTTTACCATATTGCTTCTGTTTGCTGCCACAGATAGGGTTTTTCACCTTTTTCACTCTAGTCACTCTGTTCTCGTCAATTATTCCAATCTCCCTTTATGTTTCTATTGAGGTACGTCTTTCCTAGTACCCTATTATAACAATCTGCAATACAAGGACCGACAATTTGAGTGATTTCTATCTTATCTCCTTAAACGAAACCCAGATGATCAAGTTTATCCAGTCGACTCAGTTTATCAACCGAGATCTCAATATGTATCATGCTGAAACAAATACCCCTGCCTCGGCCAGGACTTCCAATTTAAACGAGGAGCTTGGACAGGTAGCTATCAGTCCATGTTGCATATTACCACTACTGATCCATATGACACATTGTTGCTAGTATGATATAGATATCCGTTTTGTTGCTAGTATTTTAACTGTTGCTAGATTATTATTTCTTTGATATACTATGGTATTGTTCTCACTGCAGTTGAAATTACTATGGTATCTTTCAGGTGGAATACATATTTTCTGATAAAACTGGAACGCTGACGAGAAATTTGATGGAGTTCTTTAAATGTTCAATTGGAGGAATAAGTTATGGATGTGGTGTCACTGAAATAGAAAGAGGAATCGCTGAGCGTCATGGCTTAAAAGTTCAAGAGGTATTATTTCTTTTCAGATGGGGAAGTTGCTTAATGCATTCTGGTGTAATGGAAGCATGTCTAATTTGTACCGCTACAAATATTCTCAGGAGGAAAGATCGACTGGTGCAATAAGAGAAAAGGGATTTAATTTTGATGATCCAAGGCTAATGCGGGGAGCCTGGAGAAACGAACCTAATCCTGATCTTTGCAAGGTGCCTGACTTTCATTCTCTAGAGATTTGGCTCACAATAGGTTTACCAATTGAAGTAGCTAAGTTGTGATGGGGTTATAGCCTTATAGGGCTAATCTAAAAAAGATTTCTTGCTTCCTTCTGTGAAAAGTGCGGTCTACGGTGTATTTGATAGGTGCTGAGATGTGAACTTGTAAGGTTATAGCTCGAAAAGGTTCTTTTGTTTTAGTCTAGGTCTTTTTTTTGCGAGTCTTGTACTAAAAACTACAGAATGGTTCTGACTATAAAATATTGTAATGACATTTTCATGGTTTAGAGAAATTCCTTGGTTTTGGGATCCAGATTTCTGCTGTGTCTATTTCTGGGGATGTACATGCAGATGCTCATTTATCTTAAGATATTGTTGTACTTTTGATATATGTAGGAACTTTTTAGATGCCTGGCCATCTGTCACACAGTCCTTCCTGAAGGTGATGAGTCCCCTGAGAAGATCGTGTATCAAGCTGCATCTCCAGATGAAGCTGCCCTAGTTACTGCCGCCAAGAATTTTGGTTTCTTCTTTTACAGGTGAATCTCATTACTTTTCAATTCATAAAGACAACTTGAAATTGCAGGCAATCTGACAAGATAAAATTTCCCAACTAGTTAACTTAGCCCCATGATTCCTAGTTCTAAATTTTAGATTTTCTTCTATAGGTGCTTTTGTTTCTCAAGTCACTATTAGTTTGTTTGAGACTAGTTTCTTTTATTTTCAGGCGTACTCCAACTATGGTGTATGTTCGCGAGTCTCATGTGGAGAAGATGGGAAAGATTCAAGATGTGGGCTATGAGATCCTTAATGTTCTCGAGTTCAACAGGTCTATATGACACTGAAATGTTTGTTTATTGTCTCTATGTCGTGAATCGTGATTTAAGCATACTGAAATTTCACACAATGCGTAACAGTACAAGGAAGCGCCAGTCTGTTGTATGTCGTTTCCCAGATGGAAGGCTTGTACTCTACTGTAAGGTAGTAGTAGTTCTTAAGCACCTGCTTCTCCGTGTACTTCCAGGTCAAATTCTGATCAGTGCTTGAACTTTGTCCGCAGGGTGCTGATACCGTCATCTTTGAGAGATTGGCTGATGGTATGGACGATGTTAGGAAAGTAACAAGAGAACATTTGGAACATTTTGGATCTTCTGGATTGCGTACCCTTTGTCTGGCCTATAGAGATTTAAACCCTGAAACTTATGATAGTTGGAATGAAAAATTCATCCAGGCCAAATCTGCATTACGAGACCGTGAAAAGAAGTTAGACGAGGTAAACTTATTATTTCTTACCTATTTTCTTTTCAATAAACGACTTTGAAAAAAATTCCAGAGGTTGAAAATGGCTTCCAGGAGCAATAAAAGTTGTTTGTATAACAGGAACGAAAACTATTATATGATTATGTCCTTAATTAGTGAGAATGATTGTACACTTAAGTACAGTTTTTGAGTCGCCAGGAAATAGTTGATAGTTATAGCTGATGAGTGTGAGGTGTCTTGATCCATGAAGGTGGCAGAACTTATTGAGAAGGATCTTATCCTCATCGGATCGACTGCAATAGAAGACAAACTTCAGGAAGGGGTGCCTAACTGCATAGAGACCTTATCAAGAGCTGGAATTAAAATATGGGTGTTAACAGGGGACAAAATGGAAACGGCTATTAATATTGCATATGGTAGGGTGTACCACAAACGGTTGCTCTTGGATCTTTCTTATTCTTCTTCCATTTAAATATCTAATCTTTGATTTTATTATGCTACAGCATGCAACTTGATCAACAACGATATGAAACAATTTATTATCAGTTCTGAAACGGATGCAATCAGGAAAGCTGAAGAAAGGGTAATTGTTTTACTGTGCAACTTGTCTTGTGTAGGATTTTTTAAGGGGACACAATCGTTTTAGTTTTTTTTTTATTAATAAAAACTTTTATATTAGGGTGATCAAGTTGAGATTGCTCGTGTTATCAAAGAAGAAGTGAAGAAGGAGCTGAAAAAGAGCCTTGAAGAAGCTCAACACTCTCTGCATACCGTAGCTGGACCAAAATTGGCACTCGTTATTGATGGAAAGTGTTTAATGTATGCATTAGACCCGAGTTTACGTGTGACGCTGCTCAGCTTGAGTTTGAACTGTACTTCAGTTGTATGCTGTCGTGTTTCTCCGTTACAGAAAGCACAGGTAATTTCAGATGACTAATTTCAAAATAAATTCGTACAGGCTTTGAAGGAACTTGTGTATTATTGTTCTGGGGATTTGGTTACGCAATTAGTAATCACATATTTTCTAGGGTTTGAATTCTGGCAATTAATTCATATCCAATGAGTAAGTTGGTTATATGTGTTCTTTGAACCGACTTCTAAATTATAGTATATATGTAATTCTAATTTCAGGTGACAAGCTTGGTGAGGAAAGGGGCAAAAAAGATTACACTTAGTATTGGTGATGGAGCCAATGATGTTAGCATGATTCAAGCCGCTCATGTTGGTATAGGAATAAGTGGGATGGAGGGAATGCAAGCTGTGATGGCTAGTGATTTTGCCATTGCTCAGTTCAGATTTCTTACAGATTTGCTTCTTGTCCATGGACGGTGGTCATATCTTAGAATCTGCAAGGTTGAATTTGTCTTTTGCCGCATAACATGATTTTTAAGTTAGGAAATTCTAATGATCCTTCGCTTGGCAGGTTGTCATGTATTTCTTCTACAAGAATCTTACCTTCACTTTGACTCAGTTTTGGTTCACATTTCGAACTGGGTTTTCTGGTCAAAGGTTCTATGATGATTGGTTCCAGTCATTGTATAACGTTGTATTCACAGCTCTTCCTGTCATTGTCCTTGGGCTGTTTGAGAAGGTACTAGCTTTTCTCAATCTCTACTTGATACAAAACAATATCCATCTTAACTTACTAAATTTCATTTCTATGTTGTGGTCTTGGTAGGATGTGAGTGCGTCCCTTTCGAAGAGATACCCAGAACTGTATAGAGAGGGGATACGTAACTCGTTTTTCAAATGGAGAGTCGTAGCAGTATGGGCTTCATCTGCTGTGTATCAGTCTCTTGTGTGCTATCTCTTCGTGACCTCCTCATCTTTTGGTGCTATAAATTCATCAGGCAAAATATTTGGTCTCTGGGATGTTAGCACAATGGTCTTCACATGTCTCGTGATTGCTGTGAACGTGCGCATTCTTTTGATGAGCAATTCCATTACCAGATGGCATTATATCACAGTTGGTGGGAGCATCCTTGCATGGCTCGTTTTCGCTTTCATATACTGCGGGATCACAACACCACGTGATAGAAATGTAAGCGAGTATATATCTTTTGGTTTTCTGATGTTAGTTTTGTTCATAACTTTGGCAAATCTGATTTCTTTCTTTTTACACGTCTCTGCAGGAAAATGTCTACTTTGTCATATATGTCCTCATGAGCACATTCTATTTCTACTTCACATTGCTGCTTGTTCCCATTGTCTCTCTTCTAGGCGATTTCATCTTCCAAGGGTAAGTAAAGCATGTCGTTATTAAACATACACAGGATGTTTTTGTAAGGACTATGACATGAGAGAATCTGTGTTTACTAATGCAGGGTTGAGAGATGGTTCTTCCCATATGATTATCAGATCGTTCAAGAAATACATAGGCACGAGTCAGATGCAAGCAAAGCAGATCACCTGGAGATAGAGAACGAGCTTACGCCTCAAGAGGCGAGAAGCTATGCGATATCCCAATTGCCTCGGGAGCTCTCAAAGCACACTGGTTTTGCATTTGATTCACCAGGTTATGAATCTTTCTTTGCGTCTCAGTTAGGTGTTTACGCGCCACAGAAGGCGTGGGATGTGGCAAGGAGAGCCAGTATGAGGTCAAGGCCAAAGGTACCGAAGAAGAAGTAAAAGCGATATTTATTATTGCTAATTGTCTTTGTACATTTAGGCAAATTTCATCCAATTGGGGGAAGGATTTTTTGTTAGGGCTTTAGTTTAAAAATATATGTAGAAATGTACCTCTTAGATGTTTTACTAATGATCGGTTCATGTGTTTGTGTTTTGCTTTAAATGCCATTTTTTTATAGCTCCATTTATGAACTTATGTGGAGAGGCAAGCTTTAGGATTCCATTACTTATTTCCCCATGTACATAAATTTGATTTGATAACACTTATGATGTCTCTTTTCTCCCTTTTTATTCTATACAAGCTACTGAATTACATCTTCTCCAATATTTCTATTTTTAAATATATCAATATAAATAAATTGTTTTCATTAATTTGGAGAAATTGCATCTTTTGAGAATTGCGACCGAAAGAATTTCCACAATAATATATTATTAAAATCTCATATATAAAAAACAAATTCATACAACAATATATACAATAAAATCTCATATTATTAAAATCTCATAATTTTCTTTGTTAAAGAGTTTCGTCAAATCTCATCATAAAGCCGAGTCCATTTTTAGATTTGGCGGGTGAAAGTGAAACTCTTTTCTGGAATCTGTTCTTGGGTCGAAATTTCATAAACATTTGACGATTGACACACAAAATATTTTAATTATTTATGTAAAAAATAAAATGGTTGCCTTAAATTAAAATATTGAAGTTGAATACGACATCAATCAAAATTAAATTAAAGTTTATATATCTTTCAATGTATACTAAATAGTCCAGAAATAAGCAATTAGATGTCTTTCTTTTCATATTTATCTTTTTAAATATGAAAGTTTTTGGACTCAAAAAGTTTCAACAATAACATGTTAATCTCATTTATAAAAAACAAATTCATACAATAATATACCAGTCTCTCATAATTTTATTTTTACTTTGTTAACATAGATATATAATTTTATTTAAATATGTTTTGATGTTATTAAAAATATTTATATTTAAAAAGATAAATATGAAAAGAAAGAAATCCAATTGCTTATTTTTGGACTATTTAGTATACATTGAAAGATATATAAACTTCAATTTAGTTTTGAACGATGTCGTATTCAACTTCAATATTTTAATTTAAGGAAACCATTTTATTTTTACATAAATAGTTAAAATATTTTCTTTATCAGTCGTCAAATTTTGTGAATAGTTAGATTATGACTTTTGGTCCTTTGAATTCGATGTAAAAAGACGAACAAGGTCACTCGTTCTTCGATGAGACCAATATGCGTCACAAATATAAAACGTCGCTCAAATAAATTAGGGTTCAGACGTGAAATCGCTGAGAAGGGAGAGAGACGAATAGGTTCGGCGTCGAGTCAAATGTGGATAAAAAAAGATTAGGTGAGAATGGAACCTGAAAACGAAGAGCTCGATCTGAGAACCGACGGAAGTAACTATGGAGCAATCTCGCCGGAATCGAAAGCACGACAATTGCAACTTGCCAGAGCGATGACAGCCGAATATTGGCCTTTGTGTGTATTTTTGTTGGTCTGAGAGGACTTCTCTACCTGCTTGCGACTCTAATTGCTCAGTTAGTTTTAGGCAATACGATAAATGCATTTATATTTTTAATCCCCTATATATTAATTGAGAAACATTTTTAAAGAGTACGCTTATTTTTTCAAATATTTACAGTGGTGCCATTTTGCTGATGTGTCACCACCACACTTATTCTCCCATTATTTTAATACAAATTTCCTTTTTTGATTAGATTAATTACATTATAAAACTTTATCCATTTATTACTTTTAATATAATCAGAAAATTATGTTTTAATTTTTGGATTATTTAAAATCGAATTTTAGGTTCTGTGATAATTTATGATATAAATCATATTACACAATACATTTTTTAAAAATAAATAACAAATAGTTTTTAAAAATATTATTTAATGAAATATAATCTATACACAATTTATGATATACACAATACTTTTTTTTTATTAGGCAGTAAATATGTTTACAATAAAAAAGACTTCAATATGAGTGATTTTAATTTAAAAAACAATTTAATATAAATTTCCTTTTTTTGATTAGATTAATTACATTATATGCATTTATCCATTTATTACTTTTAATATAATCAGAAAATTATTCTCCCATTATTTTAATACAAAATTCCTTTTTTGATTAGATTAATTACATTATATGCTTTTATCCATTTATTACTTTTAATACAATCAGAAAATTATGTTTTAATTTTTGGATTATTTAAAATCGAATTTTAGGTTCTGTGATAATTTATGATATACATCATATTACACAATACATTTCTTAAAAATGAATAACAAATAGTTTTAAAAAATATTATTTATTGAAATATAATTTATACACAATTTATGATATACACAATAATTTTTTTTTGATTAGGCAGAAAATATGTTTACAATAAAAGAAACTTTGATATGTGTGATTTTAATTAAAAAAAAATTATAACAAATTAAAACTATAATTTAGGTTACAATAAACAAATACTTTGATATGTGTGATTTTATTAGATATCCATATTTATAAATATTTTTTTGTTTATATGATTTGTTAATAGAATCATATAAATTAACCAAATAATATAAATATTTAAACTTGAAAACAAGTTAAAAATATTATGTCAAAAGTTGAAATATTAAATTATATTATTCACATATATATAAAACTGATTAATTTTTTTTTACTTTAAACAATTTCAAAATCATTTTTAATAAAATTATTTATAGATTTTTCATCCCGTCACCTAGTTTATATATTAAAAAGAGAGAGATGGAGAAAAAAAAAACTTATGATTTATTTTTCTTTTTAGTCAATGTTTTTTTTCTTGAGCAAGCGTCAATGTAACAAGAGAGCAAAGGGACTAAAGGGAGCAAAGGGTACATGACTACATGAGCCATCATCATACGAAAAGGAGAAAGAGAGACCACGACGCTACATATTAGCTTCTCGATGAATATATAAGAAGTTGTAGTTGAATGAAGGAGAAGCTTAGTTTAAGGAAATTATCATTAAAATTTCTTGAATCTCCCCCACAAGGTTACAATTTTTGTTTCTACTTCTTCTACGGTCATGCTCAATGATTACCTGTGCGTCTTCTATAGAACTTGAAAATGGATCATCGTTCCTCAATGACTATAATTTTTTTTTAACAATATGTTTTCTATCATTTTAACAAGAACTTACACATATGTAATAACTAACAAGAGTGAAGGTTCAATTTTTTTTTTAATAATAATAACAAGAGTGGAAATTTAGAAAATGGCATACGCACTTAGAAAATCAGAATATAATAATATAATAAAATTATTTGAAAAATATAATCCTATTTTATCATAAAATTATGTGTTACATAGACAAAAAGAGTTCTACATATTATCCAAATGAATTTTTGAAAAAACAAAATATGTACTATTTTCTAAACAAGAATAGTAATGGTCATTTGGTTAATTTTATTTTCATTTATGATCATTTGCCAATAAACTCTTAATATAATCAATTCATTATTATGATATGGATAATTTGCATTCTAGTAATTAATATACTTATTGTATGATCAATTATTTTTTTATTTTTAGATTTTTTTTCACCACTGTGACTTTTCAATAATAACAAGTGCCTTATATATAGAAAACCACATTGTTTATTAATAACAAGAAATCTAGTTATTGTATGATCAAACTAGATTTCTTGTTATTAATTGTTCTTTAAATTCAAAAATATATGTTCAAAATAGCCGGAATCATTACTAAACTTAATATAGATGTCAAAATATAAGGTACCAAAAACGTAATTCTAGTCTCTAGAGTGTTTGAAAAAGAAATTTGTATAACATTAATGGATTTTATCTTAGTTTATTGTAATAGATCTCACTTGTATATATATGGGAAGATTTTTTAAGAAAGAAAAAAATCAAGGTTGTTATAAATACAATTTAGCATAATTAGAATAAATAATTAATTAAATAAGTTGTAAATTTAGAAAATAACATATGCTGCTAACTTAGAAAACATATTCTTACAAGTAACTAAATTTAGAGATTGTTTCTAAGAGCATTTATACTATTTAAATAAATATAAAAGACAAGAAACTATTTTGGCCACAACTATACATATAAATATATGTGTTGAGCTCTTCAAACTCCTCAATTATTTTATTTTCTGAAAGTATCCTTTTAGTTATATTCTTAAAACAGTTAAAAGTTTAGTACTATGGATCAAACTATGTTGATAGTAAAAACATTAACAGATTCTGATTTTCCTCGTAGTGGTTACTTGAATTTACCAAAAGTGAAGGTCGAGAACATACTAAACAAGATGAAAATTATTATGCCCCAAAATGGTATTCAAGTGGAAATTAAGGATAATAACAAGTCTTATCGGGTAACCCTTTGTCAATGCAATAGTTATTATCAATTCACAAAGGGATGGTCGAGAATCAAAGATGCAAGAGATCTAAAAAAAGGTGATATCATCAGATTATATTGGGCGGATACCAAATTCATTTTCTCGGTAGAGTGAGTCTTCTTTTATTTTCATTAATTATTTGTTTTTAAGTTGATCTATCGAACTAATATTTTCTAAATAATGATATTTTTGATTGGTTTTATGTATATCATAATTAAAATAGTGGTATGTCAATTTGCATTATGAACTAAATTATGAATATGTTAGTTGATATCACCACAATTTATATGATCTTAAAAAGTCTTATACAAAAACATGTAATTGTGATGTAGCTATATAACATACTGGGAATTTTATAAATGCTAAGGTTTATACTTAAGATTTTAAATGGTGACAATAGATCATCAGATGCAAAACAAGCAGATGAGCTAGATGCAAAAGAAATAGATAATGCAGAAGGGAGCAGTTCAAGTATAGTTCTTACAAAAACCAAAAATAAGGTAGAAGGAAGCAGTTTAAGTACTGTTCCTGCAAAAAAATAAAAAAAAAATAAATAAATGGTGAGGGACAAATAGAAGAACAATTAAATGGTGAATGTAATATATAAATAAATATTATAATTTTTCAAAAATTTCAAATAACTTGGATGGTCTAAATGTGTTTCTATGAATAAAACTATATTGGTTAATAATATTTTTAATCCATAGATTTTTTTAAACAATTTTGAATAAAAAAATAAAATAAATATCAAAACTGCACCTTAACTACGCAAAAAAATATGATCTCTCAAATTTTCCTACATTAAAAATAAATGATCGCATTGGTTGACTAAAAAAAACGCATGAGAGTTCATCATTCATAATGAATAGTGTGACTTGAAGAAAAATTTGACCACATGCACCACCTAAAAGCGGTATCTTCGACTTCACGTATGTGATATGTATTGAGAGATCGAGAAAATCGACTATATCGAGATTATGAAAATCATGAAGATCAAGAAGATTATGGATATTTATCAATATATTAGATAAGGAAATTTATCTTTATCTTAAATGTATTATTTACACATTAGTTTAGACAATTAGTTTACTACTATCTCTATATGCTACTATCTCTATATAAGCATATGTATCTTGTAATATTATTCTGATGAGAGTCTAATAATAATTCTTCCTAAACATCTTTGTGTTCTTAGTCTCGTCAATTTATCATGGTATTAGAGCGGAGATTCTTAGGGATCAAACTTAAAATTTCCGCATCTATCTCTTATATTTTTCGTTGATTCAAAAAAAAAATATATTGCGATAGGTTTTGATATTCTGGAGAAGTCTATTGGTCTTCGTTAATGTTTTTGTTTTGATCGATTAAAAAAGGAAAAAAAAAGTTTGTGCTTGGTTTTTCTGAAAGGTTTTGTTTGATTCATGTTCTACTCCTTTGCACACACGACTGTGCTTGGTTTTTCTGGAAAAAAAAAAACAAGAAAGAAAGAAGAAGGTGATGATCATACGTGATCCAATTAGTTGATTGTTTTGTTGATTTGGTCGATGATTGACCACGATTGGTTTTTTATTGACTGCCACAAAACGTGGTTATAGATTTTGAACATGAATCTACGAGTAGATTTGTTCAGTTTGATGTTCTTCTCACCTACATGAGTAACTTCTTTTTTTTTATCTGACTTCTCGCCCTCGTGAGTTGTTTTTTTTACTCGCAATCACGAATTATTTCTGGACATCGCAATCGCGAGTTTTGTCCTTTACTACTTGAAGAACCATACGACCGGGTATAAGCGTTGTTGATGACCTAACGGCGAGGTGTTGTAGCTGATTGACCTAACGGTCAGGTTTACATGCCGCTGAAGAACCCTACGATCAGGTATAAACGTCGATTACTCGATGGCCGAGTATAAAGTCGATATTCTGAAGACTTGTCTAATCTCATTCGTGTTACCACATATGAGCTTGCGGGAGGGGGAGGGTATTGAGAGATCGAGAATATCGACCATATCAAGATTATGGAAATCATGAAGATCAAAAAGATTATAGATATTTTTACCAATATATTTTTTTGTTATCGTCTGAAATATTATGATGACAATTACAAGGATAATTTTTTAAACGGACAATTTATCTATTCGACAAAGATCCACAATACATATGCAGGCCAACCATGAGTAGCTCTATTTGCACCGTTCTGAAATTTTTTCTTATATGATTTGCCTCCTCCAATAACCTGCAGAAATCGCATCTCATGGGAATCGAAACTCAGACCTCGTGGCATATAAGCATTAATGAACCGTTTAGTCAACCACTGGACTACGGGGGCTTCCACCCCAATATATTAGATTATGAAATTTACTTTTATCTTAAATGTATTATTTACATATTAGTTTAGGCAATTAGTTTACTACTTCTTTATATAAGCATATATATCTTGTACTTTTATTCTGATGAGAGTCTAATAATAATTCTTTCTAAACATCTATGTGTTCTTACTCTCATTAATTTATCAATATGTTATGTCAAAATGATTGATAAATACATGAATCACACACACTACGTACACAAAAAAGTTTTGATAAATACATGTTCCATTTTTACAAAACTCGTTGATAAGGTTGTCCAAATTCTTCTAAGACAAACCAATACCCTCCTCCAAAGCCTTCTTCGCCATCTTAAAAAAAAAAATATAAGCTATTTTTTGAGTATTAAAGTGTAAAAGCTATTTTCCAAAATTTAAAATATGCTTCGACATTCCTCCTCAGCTCTTTTCCAAAATTTGAGTACTCTTTCTTGAGATCAATATATATAGGCTATTTTTTTAATAAAAAATGACTTTTCAAATTCTATTTCTATTATTTTAATGAATGTTAATTATTATGAGTATTAAAGTGTAAAATAACATTAAACATAATAAATTAAGTTAAAATTTTAAAATTAACAAAATAAGTGGATGATGTGTCATAATTTTAAGAGATGTGCTAATGATGTGATATCATAAGAAGAGACTCTATTCTACTTTATGCATCATAAGAAGAGATTCTATTCTACTTTATATATATATAGATATATAAATGTTTTGATGTTTAAAAAAAAATTAAACTCTAAATATGAAAATAAAAAAACTCAATTGCTTATTTTTAGACTATTTAGTACAAATGAAAAGATATATAAACTTTAACTTAGTTTCAAACATTGTCGTATTCAACTTCAATATTTTAATTTAAGGCAACTGTTTTATTTTTTATAAATAGTTAAAATATTTTGTTTTTGAGTCGTCAAATTTATAAACTGTTAGATTATGTCAAACTTTATATTTACTTAGTTGTCAACTTATCTACAAATTTTAATTTATTTCCTTATGGAAAACATTATTTATAGCAAGCTTTAAAATCGTACCACAAAGATCAATTATTTTTTATGTAGAATCAATATTTTAATTTAAGGCAATCACTTTATTTTTTCATAAATAGTTAAAATATTTTATTTGTGAGTCATCGAATTTTGTGAACTGTTAGCTAATATCAAACTTTATATTCAATTAGTTGTCACCTTATTTACAAATTTTAATTTATTTCCTAGCAAAATATATTAGTTATGGGAAGTTTTGTAAGTGTATCACAAATATAAATAATTATTGTCTATGAATCTGAAGAACATATCTTTTTCAAATAACAAAAGGGTGTGATGGTTTCTTCTCTTAATCACGTTGATGGTCTTAAATCTCAAAATAATTTAAGGTGATTTCATATGATATGTGGTTTAAAAGGCCAAAACTGAGAATTATACGTATGAGGCCATCTTTTCTCCATTTTTATTCTAGACAAGCTATAGATAGAATTTCATCTTTATCCACATTTCATATGTTTTAATGTTATTAACAGGAAGAACCTCCATCAATTGCTTATTTTTACACTATTAAGTATAAAATGGAATGATATATAAACTTTAACTTAGTCTCGAACGATGTTGTATTCAACTTCAATATTTTATTTTAAGGCAACCGTTTTATTTTTTCATAAATAGTTAAAATATTCTTTTGTGAGTCGTCAAATTTTGTGAACCGATAGATTATGTAAAAGTTTATATTCAATCAGTTGTCAACCTATTTACAAATTTTAATTTATTTCTTATTAAAATATATTATTTATAGAGAGTTTTGTAAACGTGGCACAAATATCAATTATTTTTTATGAATCGAAAGATTCAATATTCTAATTTAAGATGCTTTACTTTTCATAAATAGTTAAAATATTTTGTTTGTCAGTGGTCAAATTTTGTGAACCGTTAGATTAGGTCAAACTTTATATTCAATTAGTTGTCAACTTATTTCTAAATTTTAATTTATTTTCTATTAAAATAAATTATTTATAGGAAGCCTTATAAAAGTACAACAAATATCAATTATTGTTTATAAATTGAAAGATTCAGTATTTTAATTTAAGGCAATTGTTTTATGTTTTTATAAATAGTTAAAATATTTTATTTGTCAATTGTCAACTTTTGTGACCGCGACAATTGCCTTAACATTATATTTTATTTTATACACAGGTACATGCTGACTCATCAGAGTTAACGGTTGGCTCACAGAAGTGACAGTCAACTATTTTTTCGGCACCAAAATTATAGTATGGATTGGATTTTTAAGTTTTAAAGATGTTCAGATAGGAAATGGCACCAAGTCTTAGTTGAGTTAGAAAAAGGCACCGTGCAATTAGTTCAGCTAGAAATTTACCAAATTATTTACAAATTTAATTTATTATCTAGCAAAATATATTAGTTATAGGGAGCTTTTAAACGTATTGTATGAATCTAAAGAACATACCTTTTCAAGTAACAAAAACATGTGATAGTCTCTTCCTCAATCACGATTATGGTTTAAAAACTTTAAATAATTTCAGGTAATTTCATATGATTTGAAGTTTAAAAAGTCAAAACTGAGAATAACACATATGATGCCATCTGAAGAACATACATTTTTCAAGTAACAAAAGTGTGTGATAGTCTCCTCTCTCAATCAGAATCATGGTTTAAGATGTCAAAATAATTTCATGTAATTTCATATGATTTAAGGTTTAGAAAGCCAAAACTGAGAATAACACCTTTTAAGCCATTTTTTCTTCCTTTTTATTCTATATAAAATCTTTCTCCATGTTTCTTTTAATTTTTTAATAAATCATTGAAATTGCCTTCATTAATTTGAAGAAGTTGCATCTTCTAGGAATTAATCTTCGAACCTTCTGGGCTCCTGGTGTAAAATCATTAAAGAACTATTTGTCAACCACTAGACTAAGATAGCTTTCACAATAGTATGTTATATAAATCTCATATATAAAAAACAAATTCATATAATAAACAGTAGTCTCTAATAATTTAATCTTCACTTTGTTAACATAGTTTTATAATTTTATTTTCATATGTCTTAATGTTATTAAAAATATTTATATTTAATAAACTAATTATGAACAGAAAGAAAACCAATTTCTTACTTTTGGGATATTTAGTTTACATGGAAATATATAAAAACTTTAATGAGGTTTCGAACGTTGTCGTATTCAATTTCAATATTCTAATTGAAGGCAACAATTTTATTTTTCATAAATAGTTAAATATTTTGGTTTTGAGTTGTCGAATTTTATGAACCGTTAGATTATATCAAACTTTATATTTAATTAGTTGTCAAATTATATACAAATTTTAATTTATTTCCTATTGAAATACATTATTTATAAGAAGCTTTGTAAACATACCACAAATATCCATTATTGTTTATGAATCAAAAGATTCAATATTTTAATGGAAGGCAACCATTTTTTTTTCTTATAAATAGTTAAAATATTTTATTTATCAATCATAAAATTTTGTGAACCGTTACATTAGATTACGTCAAACTTTATATTAAATTAGTTGTCAACTTATTTACAAATTTTAGTTTATTTCCTAGTAAAATATATTAGTTATGGGGAGCTTTGTAAAGGTATCAAAAATATCAATTATTATTTTTTATGTATTTGAAGAACATACCTTTTTCAAATAAAAAAAGCGTGTGATAGTTTCTTCTCTTAGTAATGATTATCGTTTTAAATATAAAAATAATTCTAGATAATTTCATATGATTTTAAGTTTAAAAAGGCAAAACTGAGAATTACACCTATGAGGCCATCTTTTCTCCTTTTTTATTCTCTACACGCTATAGATAGAATTTCATATTTACCCATATTTTTTAAAAATAAATCACTTTAAACTTCCTTCATTATTTTGGAAAAGTTTCATCTTGTAAGAATTGAACTCTGAACCTTCTAGTGTAAAATCATTAAAGAACCCTTTGTCAACCACTAAAATAAAAGAGCTTTCACAATAATATGCTATTTGAATCTCATATACAAAAAACATATTCATATAATAAACATTAGTCTCTCATAATTTTACCTTTACTTAAATGTTTTGAAACCTGACGTTGACATCAAACCAGAATGTCTATCGGATCACCGGGTTTCCGGTTTGTTTGGGTCTATCTGGATCAACCATAGATCAACTAATTGATATAATTTTATATAATATATATGTATACTATATAATTTTGAATATAGAAAAAATAAATTAAATATAAGAAAACATCCATACCATGTTTAACAAAACATACTATATCCAATAACAATAATAAAATATAAAAGTAATTAAACATTCTAAATTCAAATTTAACCAAAATAAATAGTGAAAGTCATTAAGAAAGTAGAAAATCACAACAACCAATCTTGATTATTTCCATCGTCATTCCTCTCATGTTCTTCAGGTAGCATAGTGAAGTCTTTATAAATATATAAGAGAAAAAAGCACATAGTTTAGTCAAAATATTATATACAAGTAAAAGATAAATCATAAAATCTACCATTAGAATTTTCTGAGTTTGTTTCTTCATCATCTTTGGGATATTCTTCAGCAAGAGCCTTTTCTAATTCAACATAATCAAGTTCACGTGCTTCTTTTTCTTCTACGATCCAAAATTATGTTTTATCAATAGATTCATAATCAACAGGATCATACAATCTTTTTCTTTTTGTCATGTATATTACAAATCATGTAAGAAACTTGCTACAATTTAAGCTAAATAAAGACACAAAGCTTCATACTCTTCTCACCTATCTTGCAAACGTAAGTAATAGTGAACACGTACGAGGTCAGCGGTTCAACCAAGTGGGATATGGGTCAGCGATTCGCGGGTTTCTCGCGGGTTTTTTCGTATTTTCCCGAATTTACAAGTGATATAGATTTTAACGTGGGAAACCAGGCGAACCAAGCCGTCCGGATCGGGTTTCAAAATATTGCTTTACTTTGCTAACATAGTTTTATAATTTTATTTTCATATGTTTTGATGCTATTAAAAAAATTATATTTAAAAATCTAAATATGAACAAAAAGAAACCCAATTGCTTATAGTTATACTATTTAGTACACATGGAAAGATGTATAAACTTTAACTTAGTTTTGAACGATGTCGTATTCAATTTAAATATTTTAATTTAAGACAACCGTTATATTTTTTTCAAAAATAGTTAAAATATTTTGTTTTTCAGTTGTCGAATTTTTTAAACCGTTAGATTATGTCAAACTTTATATTCAATTTGTTGTCAACTTGGTTGCACATTTTAATTTATTTTCTATTAAAATACATTATTGATAGGGAGCTTTGTAAACGTACAACATATATCAATTATTATTTATGAATCGAAAGATTCAATATTTCAATTTAAGGCAACCATTTTTTCCATATATACTTAAAATATTTTGTTTGTCAGTCATCCAATTTTTTTAACCGTTAGATTACTCAAACTTTATAGTCAATTAGTTGTCAACTTATTTACAAGTTTTAATTGATTTTCTAGCAAAATATATTATTAAACGGAAACTTTGTAAACATACCACAAATATCAATTATTATTGTTTATGAATCTCAAGAACATGCATTTTTCATGTAACAAAACCATGTGATGATCTTTTCTCTCATTCATGATAATGGTTTAAGATATCATAATAATTTCAGGTAATTTCATATGATATCAGGTTTAGAGCTAAAACTGAGAATTATACCTTTGAGGCCATCTTTTCTCATTTTTTAGTTTTTTATTCTATACAAGCTATATAATTTCATCTTTTCCCATATTTATTTTTTAAATAAGAAATTTTAAATTACCTTCATTAATTTGGAGAAGTTGGATCTTCTAGGATTTGAACCTCGAACCTCTTGGTATAAAATCATTAATGAGCCCTTTGTGAACAACTAAGCTAAGAGAGCTTTAACAATACTATGTTATTTAAATCTTATATATATAAACAAATTCATGTAATAAACATTAGTCTTTCATAAATTTACCTTTACTTTGTTAACATAGTTTAACAATTTTGTTTTCATATGTTTTGATGTTATTAAAAAAAATTATATTTACAAATCTATATATGAACAGAAAGAAATCAAATTGCTTATTTTTAGACTATTAGTACACATGGGAATATATATATATATATATATGTAAACTTTAACTTAGTTTTGAACGGTTGTATTAATTCAACTTCAATATTTTAATATAAGGCAACCATTTTGTTTTTTCATAGATAGTTAAAATATTTTGTTTGTTAGTCGTCGAATTTTATGAATCGTTAGATTACGTCAAACTTTATATTCAATTAGTTGTCAATTTATTTACAAAATTTTAATTTATTTCTAGCAAGATATATTATTTATATGGAGCTTTGTAAATGTATCACAAATATCAATTATTGTTTATGAATCTGAAGAACATACATTTTTCAAGTAACTAAAGTGTGTGATGATCTCTTCTCTCAATCACGATAATAATCTAAGATCTCAAAATAAATTAAGGTATTTTCATATGATTTCAGGTTTAGAGCCAAAAGTAAGAATAATACCTTTGTGGCCATCTTCTATAAAAGCTATATAATTTCATTTTTTTCCATATTTATTTTTTAAATATATAATTTTAAATTACCTTCATTAATTTGGAGATGTTGCGTCTTCTAGGAATTGAATCTCGAACCTCCTTGTATAAATCATTAAAGAACCATTTGTCAACCATTGGGCTAATATAGCTTTAACAATACTATGTTATTTAAATCTGATATATTAAAAACAAATTCATGTAATAAACATTAGTTTCTCGTAATGTTACCTTTACTTTGTTAACATAGTTTAATAATTTTGTTTTCATATCTTTTGATGTTATTAAAAAAAAATTATATTTAAAAATCTATATTTGAACAGAAAGAAACTCAATTGCTTATTTTTAGACTATTCAGTACACATGTAAATATATAAAAACTTTAACTTAGCTGTAAACGATGTCGTATTAAATCAACTCAATATTTTAATTTAAGGCAACCGTTTTAATTTTACATAAATAGTTTAGATATTTTGTTTTTCATTCGTCGAGTTTTATGAACGGTTAGATTACGTCAAACTTTATATTCAATTAGTTGTCAACTTATTTACAAATTTTAATTTATTTTCCAGCAAGATATATTATTTATATAGAGCTTTGTAAACTTATCAAAAATATCAATTATTGTTTATGAATCTGAAGAACATACATTTTTCAAGTAACTAAAGCGTGTGATGATCTCTTCTCTCAATCACGATAATGATCTAAGATCTTAAAATAAATTAAGGTAATTTTATTTGAGTTCAGGTAACTTTAGGTTTAAAATAAATCTTCAAAATCGAATTACACACCAACATTAATTAATATCGGTTTACTGTTTACCAATCACTCTTAAACTAAGTTTCGGTCAAGCAAACCCAAAAATTAAACAGGATTCAATTTTAATTAGTCATAACCCAAAAATTCAAACCTTCAACTAACCCGGCCCGTTTTCTTCTTCTTCACCCGACGCTTTTTTTTTTTTTTTTTCTTCTTCCTCTTCTTCTTCACCTGCTAAACCATGGGAGAAGGTATGCTTGATTGGAACTCCGCTTGTCAAGGGAGATTGATTCTTGCAATCTGACCCTTCTCATGATTAGTTTTCAATCTTCGAGACCACTGCAAAAATCTCATCGGAATTGCCTTCGCCTTTCTCTTCGTCTTCTGTGACGTCTTTCTCGTGGTCTCTCCCAAGCGATGCTGTGATACTCTCTTTCCCATCTCTCTCCGCCTCCTCTCTCTCCCATCTCCGATCCTTCGTCTCCCTCTCCAATGGCTTCTTCAACCTCGTCTTCTCTGCCGCAGAACCCACTTCCTCTTCCTCTTCCTCCTTCGGATCTGTCAACAATTGGGTTTGCTTCTAGCAAAGTTTATCTCTTCTCGGGAATTATGAACAGAAGAGTCAGATCAATGGTGAGTTTCTCGCACTGATTGGCTTCAATTGGATAGACAATTTACAAGACGACGGGAATGATGTTGATGTGACAAATGTGTTGGGTTTTAACGATGACAAATCATGCTATTAAACATTTCTTCTTCTCCAATTTCTCATCGAATACCTCACTTCCTCTCCAATTTCAACAACCCAACTTCAACTTTTCCTCCAAAATCGAAAACCCATCTTCCAAAATCTCATCTTTCCTTCGATCTCTCCGCTTTCTCGAATCACGGCCTCTACTTCACCAAGGACAGAGCTTTGTTCAGAAACAAGAGGAAACCCATATGATGGTTAACTAGATCGATTACAGACCACGAGCTCTCGCTGGATTCGATTTTGGAAGTTTTGAATCAGTTCTCGAAGCTTCCGCTGTTCTCACGGCGATTATCGTCGTCCACAAAACCGGTCAATTCTTAGCCGAGTCGGTTTGGTATAAACTGAAACTGGTTTATGATTGGTTCGAGAAGAATAACTGAGTCGTGAGGAAATTGGTTTCGAACTTTCATATGGTGTGGAATTGGATTTCGAACTTTATTTTGAAGTGCAATTGGAACGAAAGCCAAAGTCTGTGTGGACACGTTGCTATATAATAGTTGCGAGGGAGAAATAGTTCGTCAGCCCAGATTTATTGTATAGAGAAATTGGTTTCGAACTTTCATATAGTTTGGAATTGGATTTCGAACTTTATTTTGAGGTGCAATTGGAACGAGGGCCAAAGTTTGTGTGGACACGATGCTATATGATAGTTTCGAGGGGGAAATAGCTCGTCAGCCCCCCTTTTTATTATATACAAGCTATAGAATTTCATCTTTTTCAATTAACGAGAGACTAACATATGGCAAAATGGTTTGCCTTTTAAAATAGTATTTGAGATAAAATTATAAGAGTAACACATCAGCAAAAGTGATAATGATATGCAATGTTTCATGTTTAAGTACTCCTAAAACAAGGTTGGGGAGCACGAAATCAAAAGTGGCGACTATTGAAGAAGACTGCGTTTACAATAATTTGTTATTGAATTGGATAATTCTAATAAATGAAAGTAATGAAGATTAGCTAAAATGAAAAAGAGACATTTATATAATAGAGTGAGGCTTCTCCTACAAACCTTTATCAGAGTGTATCAACAACAACAAAAATGATTGGTTTTTGTCTCTGGTATCAAATTCCATTAAGAAACAGAAAACAAAATAAAACAAAGAGACAACACATCTACAATGATACAGCAACAAACAAACTTGGGAATCTTTTATAAATAAGAAAAAAAATTGAAGTGGTAAGAAATCACAAAAAATAATCAGGGGTCTTGCGAGTCGTATCGGGCTCGACCTGTCTAGGTGCTGGATCGAACTGAAGGAAGTTCTGTTCCATCTTCTCTCCAATCTCAAGAATTGCTGCCATGTTTCCACATCTGTAACAGTAGTTTGGTGCACTAAACACAGTCACTACATTCTTTTCCTATCAACACACAAACCCCAAAAGATTCAGCTTTCTCGCAATCAGAACCCGAGAGATATGTCAATCGATGTTATGAACATATATATNTTAATTAGATACCTTAGTTTAGAGATTTACTATTAGAGATAATCTAAAACTTCCAGCCAAGATCTGGTGGTATGTGTTGGGCTTACGGCCCATTAGAATATTGTCAGTGATAATTTACACATCTGAAACAAACCTAAAAGTTGTGGGGTCTTTTGATTTAACAAACAAATTGGGGCTATTTTTAAGAAGTTCTTAATTTAAAAAATTTCAAAATTTATAATTATAATAATGATAAGAACTCTTCATGGATTCTTAGCATTGGAGGTGCTCTAAAGCTCGCAGCCGGTGGTATGTGTTGGGCTTACGGCCCATTAGAATATTGTTAGTGAGAATTTACACATCGGAAGGAATAACTGAAACAAACCTAAAAGTTGTGGAGTCTTTTCGATTTAACAAACAAATCGGGGCTACTTCGGTTATTTATTTATTTTTCTTTTTAACTAGAGCACCCTAAAAGCCCTAAAGTCCTAGACGCATTTCCTCCTCCTCTTCTAGAAATTTGACTCGGGCAGCTACAGGTACGCTGATATCGTCCTTCTCTTGAATCTTGAACAATCTTCCATATCTTCCACATAATTGATCTGTGTTCTTAGATTTATCCATTGAGATTTTTTAAAATGAAGAAAAAGAGAAGGAACGGTTTTAGTTTATCTTCTCTAGCTGGTTTAGTTTTCGTTTTGCTGCAAATGTATTTGGCGAACTTAGCTAGACCTTATCCTCTATAAGAAGAATCGATTCTAGCCTGTGATGTAGATTGAATTTTACACGTCTTGTGCGTTATTGATTGTGATTTAGTCACAAATTGATGTCCTCCAACTGTTTGATGAAATGTCTGAAAGAAGTCAAATGATGTTCGTTTTTAGTGAAAGTTTAGAAGTTTTCCTCTTACTTCTTTCCAAGGATGGTGATTCCACCGGCAGTGAGACCACCACGTCTCTTCGACTACCTCAAGCCTTACATGTTGAAAATGCACTTCACAAACAAGTTTGTTCACGCCCAAGTCATCCACTCACCAACGGCCACAGTGGCTTGCTCAGCGAGCTCACATGAGAAAGCATTGAGGGAAACAATGGATGTCACACGCGACGTGGCTGCTGCTGCGAAGATTGGCAAAATCCTTGGGGAAAGGCTCTTGATGAAAGAGATTCCTGCTGTTACTATTCACATGAAGAAAGAGCAGAGGTATCATGGTAAAGTCAAGGCTGTGATCGATTCCGTCAGGGAAGCTGGCGTCAAGTTGCTTTGATCATCATTATTTATAATCCATTAAGCCAAATCAGTTTCATGTTGTTGATTCGAAACATTGTCGTTTTTTTTGGGCTTATCGAACGGATTGAGATCATATCAGTTTCATGTTAATCCATGTTTCTTCTTCTTCTTCAGGTTATGAAGAAAAATGTCCAAAAGATAATAGATGTTGTAAGCTTTGACTATTAAAATAAAAATCGAGTTTATCAATTTCATTTCTTAAAATTTCGACATATATAAAGCAATTTATTGATTAATGGTGTTTTCTCCAGAAGATTATTATAAGGGATTGAATTTTTACACACAAAAAATTCCCAGAGAGAGGGAAAAGTTGATCAATAAAGAGTGAGCTAAAACCAATAGGGCGGAACGGTGCGGTCTATACATGAGAAACGCATTATATGGGATAAGTGTTTATGCAGAACAACCGGTGCAACATGCGGTTCAAGATAACTATTTGAATGGTAAAAAGAATAACATGCGGTTCAAGATAACTATTTGAACTATTTGAATGGTAAAAATGCAATAAGCAATAAGCAGTGCAGGATACATATTTTAGATAAATAATTTTAAAATTAAAATGAATTGCTGATACTAGTATGGTTATTTATTCTTTAGTTGGTGTTTTCATATAAAATTATATTTTTTGTTACATCAAGTAAAACATTATAGGGCAATTCTCATATTTAGCATGAAAACAAGTTTTTGGGCCAAAATTACATGGACGCACAGTTTATTCCGATGGTAACATTTTTTATTAACTGATTGACCATTCTACCCTTCCTTCAAAACATAAAATTTTATATTACACTTTTTATGATGAATTATTTGACCATTTAAAAACTAACTAACCATTCAAGTAAACATAAAATAAAATGATTTTTAGTGCGGCTACGGGCAAACAGTTGAAGCAATCAGTAAAAATCTTCCAAAGGCGCACCTTGAATCTCCTCTTGCACTCGTCGTAGAAACCGTAAATCCTGTCGATTTTAGCGTCCTCGTGGTTCCCTCTCAAGAGATGTACCTTTGATGGGTAACGAATCTTGTAAGCAAGAAGCAACCATATGGTCTCGAGACTTTGTTTGCCTCTGTCAACATAATCGCCGAGGAAGAGAAAGTTTGATGAAGGAGGATAGCCTCCGTATTCGAATAACCTCAGAAGATCTTGATATTAGCCATGGATATCACCTGAATGCCCAAAATTGAAGAAAACGTTACGACAACTATGCACTAGAAATTACAATACCCATATGCTCAAATTCACAGAGAAACGCTAATTTTGCAATTTCACCCCCCCCCCCCCCCCCCCCCCCCCGCATAATCATGCAATTTCCATCATCAATCAATCATTGGAGTGAGAGAGATTACCGCAGATACGAATTGAGGCATTGAGCTCGAGGAGATTGGGCTGAGTTGACAAATCTCGCTCTCAGAAAGCTGAACATGTTTGTCTCCTCTATCTTCCAACAACCTCCTTATTATTAACAACAACAGCTCGCCTGATGAAAGGAGTAAAGAAGAGCTGGTTCAAAACGACAGAGCATCATTAGTGGATCTTAAAGGGAAGAGAAAAATGGGCCAAGAGAACGAAGCCCAATATGAAACAAATGTGAAGCCCAAAGAAAACTCTCAACGGTCAGAATTGGTAAAAGACAAACTCTACAAAAGCAGAGTACGAGAGCAAAATGCGTGGAGACAGTGAAGTCAAATGTAACGACCCGGGCCCGACCCTTTCAGTTTGGTATCAGAGCGTAAGGTGCTACTCCGGTTCTGACCCGGAGAGCCGTTTCTTGTGAGTTGTTCAGATTTAAAAGAAAAAAAAAAATTTCAAAAATGATTTTAAAAATAAAATGTTTCCGGAAACGATAAAAAAAAAAGATTTGGGAAAATGTTTTGAGGGAAAACGATCTTTAGGTGTCTATGGTCTCGCGCTAGAGTTGTGTTGTTGGTTGTAAGTGTTGAGTTGATTGAGTTGGTAGGTTATAAGTTCTAAGTTGTTTTATTAAGAAAGAAAAAAAAAATTGTGTAGTGTCCGGTTGGATTAGTTTAGCCCCACACTTTGTTCAACATCGGATCCACACCTAGTTGTGAGTTTCGAATTGAAAAGTGTTGAGCTTCAAGAGGCGTGCTGTTAAGAAGGCAAAGAAGAGTTGGAACCGTGCGACGAATAATGGTGAAATCTTGGAGACTTAGAAGACATTTGGTACAAGCTGAAAAATTTGGAAATGAGGTTAAACTGGAATGAGGTGACCATAGAAAGAGAAGTGAAATGTTATGTCGAGATCAAAGGAAGTGTATAGGACTCATGGTAACCGTTGGAATTTTAATCATCAGTGAAACGTCGGTCAAATCAGAACTCGTTGGATGAAGTTCGAGGTGAAAAGCATGTCAAGTGGGAAACTTAATGATACAAGGTGGAGTCGCGTATCAAGGATATAGAGTGAAGTTTGACTTGGAACGATTACTTATAAGAGTCAGGGATGTGTGGTTAAAACCGAAGGAGTCATGGATCAAGGACATGTATAACGGCCTCATGGTGTATATTCAAGGTCATTTTCTACATAGTAGCTTTGGACGAGGATGAGGAGAGTTCTAGTAAAATGACACAACCCCGTAAGTTGTTTATGGTGGAGAAAGAAATTTTGTGTTTGAAATGTTTGTCGGGTATCAAGATTAACTTCTGAAGGATGTTTAAGGTGGTATCTTCAAGAACGTGTTATAGAGGATTGACCTAAAAGGAATGAGCATTATCATATATATTAAATAAAAGGGAGATAAGATATGGTGCAAGGGTACATCTGCTTGTTCTTGCCAATGTAATGCAATACATGAATCTGAGGGCTAAAGAAAAGCGTGAGAGTTGTTGACATTTTCCTAGAAAAAAAAAAAAAAAGTTGCATATGTAATAGTCGTAAAGGAAATACGATCCGAAAGAATGGAAGGATTAGAGGAGTAGCCGTTTGAGAAGGAAATGTCCATTTAAGTTGTCAGAGAGGTAGGGTGGCGCATCAAAAATTTGATGGTGCAGAGAAAGCTTTGTGGCAGCAAAATCATAGTGGTGCAGTGATTAATTTTCTGGTTAGGTAAGTAAAAGCAAAGAAACGCTTAATTGTTTGGGAATATGGAAAATTCTTTTAACCATGAATATGGAAAATTCATTAAACCACGAACACTAAGCCATAAGCATGATTAAAAAGTTTTGCGGAAAATAGACCTCGTGTGCAGTGGATGTATTTTGATTGTAAATCTTCTAGTGAAGGAACTTCGGAGAGAGCGCTACAAAAAACAGAGGCAGTGGGATTGAAAAGTGAGCGGATCATTGTAAAGCTTTTGTGCATTTTCAGAGCAGCTAAGGGAGTTTACTCAATCGGTAGTGGTGGGTGTGTTTTCCCAAAATGGTAGTGGGAAGAAGAACTAATGCATTTGAAGTTACCTAGTAGCAAATTTATGTTGTGTGGTGCAAGTGAGAAATGGAAAAGGGAAAGTTAAAAAGAGGATGGAAACCCAAGAGAAAGTGTTAGGAAAACACTACAACATATCAACAAGGTAGGAAACTTTGAGTTGGAAGTTAGCTTTGCATCAGAAAGAGCGTAGAGGAAGTGTAAAAAAAAAAAAAACTGTCGAGGAGAATCTATTTGGAAGTAGAGGATCTCATTCAAGTTAGAGTCATAAGGATGAGTAGTGATTCAGCTAAAGGTTCTGCTTTCCCCTATGTTCATTTTTTGCTAAGTGTCATTGTTGATCAATCTCACGGAGAGGGATAATATTTTGTTCACCTCAAGCTGGAAATGGAATATGGTGATGGACATTAAAAAAAAAAAAAAGTTATGAGGTTTGTTTGAAAACTAAGGGGAAGCAGTCTAATGGATTGGAGAGCAGAAATCATTTAAAGTAAAAAAATGGTCAAATTCAGTTTTTATGGTCAGGGAGTCTTGCTGTCTTTTAAAGGTTCCGGTGGAAATTTTTCGGCGCAGAATTCGGGACGAATTCTCGTTAAGTGGGGGAGAATTGTAACGACCGGGTTTCAGAATTTTGGGCCTGATTTTAATTTCAAGTATTTAGGCCCGATAGCCCAAACTATTTTGTTGTCTCCGCCAAAACGCATATGTGGGAGTGTAAGCGTCTCCCTCTCCATCTTTTACCTAGCCGCACAGAAGAAGAAATCCAGAGACAAGAGGAAGAGAAAATCGGAGAAGAGAAGAAGGAGAAAATATAGAGGGAAGGAGAAGAAAGGAGAAACCAAATCCGAAGCTCTGCCAAAAAATCGGTCAGTCATATTTAGGGGATGATTGCCGACGGTCTAGAATGTTTCACATCGAGATCTTTGTCTCTATGGAAAGCTCTTTCTCTTGGCTTTCTATAAAATCCGGAATCGCGTCATTTGAAGGTATATTCAGTGAGTTATGGGTATTTTAATATGAAGATGTACTTCTGTTAAAACCCAGAAATCTAAAACAGTTTCTATGTGGTGGTTTGCGGGCTAGATTACGGACGAACTAGGATGAATCAGGCGCTGTTCTTGGTGTCGCTTGAAAGAGGATCCTCCCAACTTTCCAGAGCCTCTTTAATCGTTCGATTTGAAGGTATAGTTTGTCAGATATCGTGAATTCAATCCGAGCGGGTTATCTTTGTAAACACAGAAACATGACTATCTCCCAGTTTTCGCAGTAGAGATTGCGGGACGTTTTTCCGTCAAGTCAGGAATATCCAGCGGCAGATCTTGCAATTCAGATCGGTATTAGGTGAGATATAGCGGTTTCTTGTTGAATAAGCAGATCTGTTAAATCTGGAATTAAGAACCCTAGTTCCAGAGTTCTGTTTTTCTCCAGAATGTTGGTTGAGATTTTGAGTGTGCTTTCCGAGCAGATCCGTGATATTAGGGGCAAGCCATGGTGGTTCATGTTAGTGTACGTGGCAGGGAAGCCGTAGGACTAATCAGAATTGTTATAAAAGGTAATCCCTAAAAGTTACAGTCGTTGCTTGTTGCCCAAGAATTATCGGAATCTGTCAAAGCTCAGGAACCCTAATCTGTTCTGTCGCAGCAACTTCAGGAGTTTGTGGAAGCCTCACATCAACTCCGATCCGAACGAAATTTGGTGGAGATGATCATGCCACTGCAGGCTTGGGAATCAACGGTGGGATTAAGTTTTCAACGGTTCAATTGCAAGTTACGTCCGTGTCTTCGAGGCAGCTAAGAAAAGTGTTCTTCATTGTCAAGTGGCTAAGGTGAGGGTGGGATCCGTGGATTTTTCAGCTTCTATTTAATTAGTATTCGTAAATGCTAGGTTTAGAAGATTGTTTGTTGATTGTGGTGATGTGAAAGGTTGATGATAATCGATTGTTATGTGTATTGGATGAATACATGATAAGTTAGTATAAAGTGTTTGGTAGAAAGTATGTGATGTTTGGTGTAGTCGGACTGAGAACGAGGACATGGCGATCCCGTTGAAGTTCGATGTTTCGGTGCAGTAGTCGGACTGAGGACGAGGACATGGCGATCCCGTCGAAGCCCGTAAACCGGCTGACGAGCCAAAGGTGGCGTACGACCTTTCGAGGTGACGGCCAGCCCAGTGTGTCAGGTGTCAGTGTCATGTGTCATGTGAAAGTGTTGAGATGTGTGATGTGTTATGACGTGATATGATTAACATATTGTTGATGTGTCGTGATTGGAATTACTTGTTGATTGCCGCTTGTTCTAGAGTTAGTATTTGCTTGTACTGTTGAATAGTGGTGTTGGGAATCATGTTGGCGGACATGACCTACCTCATTGAGTAATTCGTTGCTCACCCCCCTTTTCCCTCTTTAGTGTGTGCAGGTGTATTGTTTGTGGTGCAAGTTAGGGCGCGAGACCTAGAGCACCAAAGTGATGGGAACGGTCCTTTCAGTTTGGTATCAGAGCCAAGGGAAGTCAAACTGGTTCTGTCCCAGGAGACTGTCTTGGGGTTTGGGGGTTGAGGTTCACACTGGCATGATGAGAATTCGGGGACGAATTCCCGTTGAATGGGGGAGAATTGTAACGACCCGGGCCCGACCCATTTGAATAAGTTTAAATGGATTGATTTGGCTACCTATGTCATCAAAGTGCACTTACCTTTTCCGGTCACTTACCCTAAGAGAACTCCAGAGTTAAGCGTGCTTATGCTGGAGTAGCACTAGGATGGGTGACCTTCCGGGAAGTCCTCTGCGGAACCGTGTGAGTGAGGTCAAAACACGGGAAAAGGTCACGTGGTGATTGCAGGGACAAGTAAATCAGTCGGTCGGGCCACCGAGAAAAATAATGCACCGACCGTCGGACAGGGGCGGGGTCCACGAGTCCGACAAAGGGATGGGTGACTCACCGGTAGGGACGGTCGGGGTGTTACATCAAAGACCGTTGCTGGCAACATCTATCCGTTCAAGCTGTCAAATCCATTTGCAGCGCTTGGATCCTTAAACATGACATGATGATGATATCTGTCTGGATACCTAGGGTTTTAACTTTATGTATAAAAGATCGCATAAACACTTTGTAATTTTTTTAAGTTGATGAAAAAAAAAATGTTTATCTTCTTCAAATCTCTCTGAGTTTTACAAACTTCTTTATTTATAATATCATCCAACACTCCTTTTTCCACCATTCCTTCCATACTCGTCGTCATTGTTGTCTTTCATATCGTAAATTTAGGCTGTGCGCCAAAACAGGCCAAGAATTAAGGGGTGTCTTTGAATAATAAAGAGCCGAAATCAAAAAGCTTTTTTCCTATGAATTTAGAAAACTGCGGGAACAGGAGGAATTAAGGAAATGAAGAGGAGGGTCGAACAATGAGAGAACCCACAAGAAATTTGTTTGTCTTAAGGCTGCTAATGGTGACATCGTATATGATAAAGTGGGAAAAACGGATTGGGGTCTAACTGCGGTACATATGGAGTGCGAGACAAATGCGGTTATTATATAATAAATGGTGCAAAATAATGTTGATTGGTAAACTAAATTTTTTTTTTAAGTTTGACTAATTTTATTTAATATTTGTTATAACTAAGTTTTTTTTTTCCAAATACTAAATAACTTAACTATTAAATTAACTCATACAAATTTTTTATTTAAAAAAAATAAAATAATTATAACCAAAACTGCATTTGACCACACTAAAAAGTAGCGTACCATATAATCAAAAGCAGATTTTGTTTTTTGTTCATGCATGTACACTTTTGCGGTACAAATTCATTTTTCTAATTATTTTCTTTATTTTTAAATGAAAGCGTGAAAGCGAATCAACTAAAAACCGCATAAAACCAAGTTAATGCTATTAATGAAAAGAATTCTCACGGTTCGCCCTAGCCGCTAGGAAGAGAAGGAGAAAAAAGTGCGATTTTTGGTGTGCCTCTCCGGTGTCCGGTGGTTCTCGCTGGCACCGTGAGAGGGTGGTTCCACTTGTTTTTGCTTTGCTTGTTAGGATCTGTCTTTGATTTTTGTTTGGCTCAAGTGTTTTTTCCTCGGCGAGAAGGTATCAAGAGATATCATCTTCAATCTGGTGTTGGCTTTCTTCGGCGGCTCCGGTTTCAGGCGGTGGCCTGCGGAGGTGTGGCTAGGTGGAAGTGCGTCTCCGGTTTCGGTGGTGATTTTGATGTCAGGTCTGGTTTTTCTGAAGTGGTGCGGGTTCTGTTTCGACGGATCTGTGGCGTCGGTGAGGAGAGGATCTTGTCACCTACCAGGTTGGTTGTTGTTTAGTTTGATTAGTGTTGCGTCTTCGCAGGCGGATTCCGAAACCCAATCATGGGTCAGAACGGTTTCCGAGTGGTGTTGCGGATCTGTGTTCTCATAGTTTCAATAGATTGGGAGTTTTTGAGGCACTAGAAGATCTAAAATTCCTTAAGCTTATTAATGGAGAGGAAGTTTTTCTTTTCAATTTCATCAACCGTTTAGTGTGCTTCTTTCTTTCCAGTTTTTTTGCTTCAATCTTTTGTATTTTTCATTTTTAGTTTGTTGGTTTTGGATGTATTAGTCTGGGTTCAACAATCGCATCTCACCTCTGTATTTCTCCATGTATCTTTTGACGCTTTTAATAATATCAGATGAAAAAAAAAAAAAAAACCGCATAAAACCATACCGCACCGCTTCACCGATTAATAAGTGGTTAAGGTTTTCGTATTATTCGCACTACTTTCTGTTTTTAACAGCTACAAAAAAAAACTATTTACCGTGAAGAAAAAAAAACCAACAAAATCTATGACAACTCTGATGAAATTGCGAAAATATCCTCTCTCTTCCTTTTTATTACTAAACGTGTCTTTTATTAACCGTCGTCGTATGGAGATATATTTTTTGCTCATAACGGCCAATTTTCATCTCTTAACATCATCACTACTTCCTTCTTCATCTCCAATGGAAGCGAGAATCATCCACCAAATTCGAATCCCGAAGAACCCTAATCGCAGATTATCTCGTCCTCCCCTCGATTTCCCGCGCTTTATCAGAGCTTCTTCTTCAACCTCGCAGCCGAAAAGTTACAGAGGTCCGAAACCCAGCAAGAATTTGGTAGCCGACTTCGTCTCCAGAAACGATGACTCGGTGCGGAGCTTGCCGATCTACGTCGGAGGCGCTTCTCTCTTGGCCGTTCTCTTTAATCGCGCTGTTTCCGGCATCGCTCCTGTTGCCGACGCTAGCAGGTAATTTCTCTTAGCTCTTGTTTCAAAACTCTCTGCAAATCTGAGATGATACAAGTTTAGTTCGGCTTATCTGTTTTTTGAGCTGCGCCCAAATTTAAGTTTGAGTACGGAATTTTCAGAAACGGAATGTGATTCGAGGGTCAAGATTAAAAGAACATTGCTTTGGTGTTTTAATTCGATCAAATTCTGGTTTTTTTATAATTCGTAGCTCACAGTCTAGAGCAGATCTATTGGCGCTTGGCTTGGCCGTCACCAGTCTATTGACCGGTTTAGTCTGGTTATCGATCCGGCCTAAGTCCATAACACCAGTAAGATTTCTAAATCCTTCTCCTTTTTCACTCAATAAGCAAGTGTGATTATGAATCTTGGAGGATTTGATGAGAAATGTTATTCTTGGTTTTGTTTGATATTAGGTACAACCTGAAGGTGTGGAATGTAAAGTTGTAGAATCCAATCTTCCTGCATCAATGGTCTCTGAGTTATTATGGTAATATACTTTGTTTCATATCTCATAATACAATACATATGAGATGTATGTTCTTGTGGACAGATTACATATGAGTGACTTGTATATTTCCTCAGGGCTTGGGAATCTCTTAAGTCAGCAACATGTTGTAAGTCTCTGGTTATTGTTTACAATGGAATTTGCCTAATTCAAATCGGGATGGTTGCTGAATCTCCGGAAGAGAACAAAGCAGTCATAGTAAACACTGATAATCTGATGCAAGGATCGGTTTATCAAGGCGTAATGAGATCAAAAGCACGTAAGTACGAATCTCTGGTTTGTATTTTTGTGAGAAATATGGCATTTATCTAAGAAGAAAGGAGAACGATTGTTTTTTGTCAGAAAGTTACTTGGCCAATCTTTCTCTTTATCCTGGGAGATCAGAGCTGCCATTTCTGCCTGCAAATACACAGGTTTGTTTGAGGATTTCGAGTATTAACACTTCATAAATAGAGGGAATAATGAAAGTGTGTGATAAATATATTTGTTTTTTTCTCTGCTAGGCTGTGATTTTGCAGCCGCTTGGTGATAAAGGAGTCGCAGTTATTGGCGGAAACACAATTAGAGGCTTCACATCTTCAGACCAGGTAGGGAACATTTTTACTTCTCTATATTGTTTTTGACTTCAAGAAATATCAACAAGATAAGTAAAAAGAGTTAGTTTGTTCATTATACATCTAGGCTTGGATTTCTTCAATTGGGGAGAAGCTAGATGCAACATTGGGGAGACATTTTATTGATTCTGCTGAGATTTCCGAAGAAACAGATCGAAAACAACCAGACCGGGTAAACGGAAAACAGATATAATACATTTACAAAGCATCCATCACTGTGTGACTGTGGGAAAGAACTATTCATTGTGTGATCGATCATATGGTTATACACAAAGTCGAAATGAATGTAAAAAATAGCTTGTACATTAGCTTAGAGTTTATGTATTTCAAGATAAAGTATTGAATCTTCATTGCAAAGTGTTGTTGTCTTAGGTAGAATGATATTTTTAGGAATATTTTCAGTTCTGTAGACAGGCGTTTCGTTTGTGGTTTCCGTTTTGTGTTATGGTCCGAGTGACTAATAAATCAGTGGAGATTACGCTGAGTGATGTCTCTAGACCGCGAACTCGTCTCTCCAGAGATTGCATCCCGTTCTGCGAGCTCTCCATGAATCGCTGAAAGAGGTCTAAGAGACTCGACTGTTGTTTTTCGATCTGAGTAATCTGGTTTCTTATCAGAGACAACTCTTCAGCATTCTTTCTCTGAGTAGAGCTGCTTGCTTCAGGGCTCTCCTCATCATCACTACTCTGAACAACAACAACTTGTGACTGGTTAGATCCATTCTCTTTGACCTTAGACGGCTTTGGCTTTGCCGGGAACAGAACCCTTTTAGCTCCCACTGTCGAATGATTCCGCTTCTCTTTCGCCTCTGCAACTTCCTTGTCAACTTCCTTGCTATCTTTCTCTTCAACATCATTCAACTTTGAGCTTAATGTTGCGTTTGAGTTCCTATCTTTGCCTTTCAACGTCTTGTTGCTTCTTTTACCTGAAGAAGCTGATTTGGAGAAGGAAGAAGACTCTGTCGCAGACAAACCAGAAGAAGCTGGTTTGGAGGAGGAAGAAGACTCTGAGACCTCTGTAGATTCACCTTCAAGCTGCTTCCATAGACTCAATGTACGATTCATCGTTTCTCTAACAAGTTTAACCTTATTAAATCTTCTGCTCTCGAGAATATCGACTCATGCCTTCTTATACAATGGAGCTAATTCTTGTTCCTCTATTGCTACTCTAGCCATGGCCTCTGCAGCAGCTTTTCTCGCATGCCAATCGTCGCTGCTTAGAAACTCAGAGACGTTCGGTATAAGCCAATCGAGCACCGCCTTGTCGCTGTTTCTTCCGCCGACGGCGCCGATTACGCTCCCTATGGCTCCGAGAAGTTCCGGTTTCGCCTTGAAACCTTCCGATTTTAGCAATTTCCCGATCTTCGGGAGCGCTTTCTGCAATTGCTCAACGTCAGGCTCGTCAGCCGCGTCAACCGCCGCGGCAAGGCACACGGCGGCGCCGATCTGCGCGTTGTGATCGCAGTCGTGGATTAGGGTTTCGATCATTGGTCCGGAGAGCATTGAGAAAAGCGATCCGGTGATGCTGGTTGTCATATCGACGGAAGCGGCGGCGCAAGCGGCGCGGACGTAGGAGTCGGGATCGCGGAGACGGCGGAGGAGGGTGGATACCATCTTGGAGAGGTGAGGAGCGAGAGATTCTCCGTGGGAACGAGAGATGACGGAGAGGAGCGACACGCAGTGTTTCCTAACCGGAGATTTCGCGGAAGAGTCTGTGCTCTGGAGACAGTTTATAAACAGAGAGAAAGTCTCCGGAGTTAGGTTAATAGCGATGGAATCAAGCTCTGCGGCGGCGAGAGCCAGAGTATCTCGATCGGAGAGTCGATTGAGACAGGCGATGACTCGCTGCTTGAGATCGGTAACCGTCGCCGGCGAAGAACGGATTTGAACGGAAGGCATTATTCCAAGAAAAAGAGTCACCGGAGATTATCGTTTGTTTGTAGTTAGCAGAAGTTCGCCATGGAAGGAGAGAAGAAAAAACTTTGAGGAGAGAAAAAAAATAGATTTGGCGGCAGAAAAAGGCAATGAAGAAGATGACTGTGTACGGTTGGTACTTGGCTTTTAAACAAGACTCGTCGTCTTTGGCTTGCCTTTTAAACTTATCAAATTTCACCACCTTCCACAAAATTTTACATATCCCAAAATTTCCTTTTTTTCTTCTCAAACTCCAAAGATTTCTTTTTCGTATTATAATATATATGTGTCTGATAAAAAATATTTAGTGGACAGCAACATAAAAATAGTTTTTTTAAAAGATAGCAGTACCAAAAAAAAAAAATAAAGCAGTATTTTTATTTTATACTCCAGTATTGTGTTAGTTATCATTTTTAGTGACTCATATAACAATTTTTTTTTTCATCTGAAATTTTATTAAAAACTTGATGGATACATAGAAAGATGCATAGAGGGAAACATTGAAAAACCTTAAACTAACAATCCTACTTGAAAACCAGAGGAGCCAGCCTGAGAAAAACAAACCTAGTGGTAGACAACACCAATCTCCAAATATAATTGCAGGGCAGAGAAACTTGTTGGACCCTTGAAGAAACACCCTATCTGAAAAACCCAAAAAACAGTTTTGGTAGAACCTTAGAGATTCGCACATCATAACACCGATACCTACATCAGCTCTAACCATATTGTCACCCCAATTAACACATATGGATCTTCATAAGAGAAACAATTGATGAACTCTGGCTTCGAACGAAACAGCCACTCCACTCAACCAGAGATTAAAACAGGAAAGATAGACTAAAAATCTTTCAAAAATTGCATCTTAACCACCGAAGAACAAACCACTTAGACAGATAAACACGAAGGAAAGCATAAAACAAAACCGGACTGATGTCGTGGCTTTGGAAGCCCACCACCATCAGCCGGAGACTAGATCTGACTGATATAACAATTAAAACAGTATATTTCTTATTACAACTATAAAAGATTATCAATCAAATTACCTGTCAAATTTCATGTATCTTAATTACTTGCTTCTCAATTTTGTTTTAACTAAACATTCAATTATACCCTTGACCAAAAAAAAAACAATTTTACCAGATAAAAAAAAATTCAGTTACAAGTATCCAAAGTCTTAGTCATGAAATACTATGAAAGGACTAGTATTCAATCTATGGATTTGTCTATGTCTCGGTGCCACAACTAGGAGTGTTATGTGGAACAAAAAATGTAGAAATAGAATACCCTGTCTACAATGGTCAGAAACAAATATGTAAATGTCAAATATCTACGAAAAAACAAAAAGAAAATCTAAGATTCTACAAGTACTGTCTTACCTTATTTTATTACAAGCAAAAAAAAGAAGAAAAACTATATATCCACAATGTTACACATAAGCTGATGAGCAGGTCAATCAAACACGGTTTCCTCTTAACACGTAACAAAACGTGAAAGGGATTATTCTTTCTGTTTTTAACAAAAATTAGGATGATATTTATTATGTTCTATATTTTTATTTTTGTGACAATACTATTATACCTTTTCAACAAAAAGGCTGTAAGTTTTTTTTTTAGACTATATTGTATATTTGAAGACAAAAAAAATGTTCGCTGTTTCCAAAGAGAAGTGTTTAATTTAAAATGTAATGGTAGGCATAATGTTTTCCCATATGAAATCCTCCAACGTTTATGGGAGCCATGTTTGTTTCTACTGACTGATTTCAAGAAACTCAAAACGGAGAATAATTATAGTAATCTTTTATTATCCTTAGAAATTGTTTGATTAATCTTAAACGCAAGAGTCTTATAGGTTATACATACTAAAAAGGTAAAAATTCCAAAGCTTTTGTACATAAGTACCTTTACCGAGGTCAATCGTTAGATGCCATTTAAAGAATCGCAAGTTTTTAGTTAAAAATATTAATTGAAAATGAGAGAAGGAAAACCAAACAAGAGACTGGTGCTTCGAATTTGCAAAGACAAGAACAAGATAGAGTGTTGATCCTTATTTATGAAGTTAGTGATTTCAATTTCATTAGAGACAGAGAACCAAACGGGATGGTGGTTCAACAATATTAGTGACGGAGGGACCTGTTGAGGAGGATTCGCCTGCTGCTAGGTCCTTCGAATCAGTTGGATGAGGGTTCCCCGGCGAGGCAGAACGCTCCTTGGGATCGAGCCGGAAGGGGGGGGGGACGAGGAGGGGAGGCTTTCGATCAAGAATTTCCAGATGGTTTGCTCTTAGAGACTGGGGAGGGGCGAGGAGGAGGTTTCTTACGCTTCCCCATTGGAGGAGGAAAGGGTAGCCACAGCCGAGATCGGCGACGACGGTTTGGAAGGAAAGGGGTCGTTTTTTCGCCCTTCCAGCATCGATCTCTAGATCTCAAACGCAAGTTCTAGATGATACCTCTTCAAACCCAGCTGAAGTGGATTCCCAGTCTTCAAAACCAGCTTGGACTGACTTGTTCAAAGGTCCTAGAGCTACTATGAAGAAAAAAGGAACGCCTTTTCTCCTTGATTCAGACGAAATCTGTGTCACGATACCAAACGAGGTTATCACAGAAAATCAGAACAGATGGGAAACATTCATCATTGGTCAATTTCATGGAAACCTTCCTTCTCGTGTAACTCTACACGCCATTCTCAATGGTATTTGGAGCAATAAGGCGGGAGACATCACTGTTTCGAAGTTGGGACCAAAAACGGTTCTTATCAGAATTCCTTGTTCTGCGACACGTCAAAGAGTTCTGAACCAAGGTATTTGGCATATTGAAGGACAAACGATGTTTGTTGCCAAATGGAAACCTGGATTGACCCCTTCCATGCCCGAGTTGACAAATGTTACAGTTTGGCTGGAGTTCAGAGAAGTTCCCCATCACTTCTACAATGAGGAAGGACTTGAATACGTGGCTGGAGCTCTAGGACAACCTATCTATCTCCACCTTTCTACAACTACTCTAACAAACATTGAGGTAGCCAAAGTCTTTACCATAGTAGATCCCTCTATCCCTATCCCTGAAGTGATGAACGTTAAGTTTGAATCCGGAGAAACCCATAGGGTGGAAGTTTTTTCCCCTCGGCTCCCGCCTACCTGCGAGTTCTGCACTGAGATTGGTCACACTATCCGCCGATGTCCATCTGCTCCAGTTACATGTACTTCCTGTAACTCCACAGCCCATCTTCTCGAAAATTGTCCTCGTGCAAAAAAGAAGGAGCCAATCGTAACCGAGGTCGCAGAGAATTCAAAATCTTCCAAGAGAAAGAACCCTCCACGCAGGAAAAAAAGAAAAAAAGAAGTCCTCAGATACTCCTGTTTCTTTGAAGAAGTCATCAGCTCTGGTATTGGATTCTGATGCAAGGAGGAAATGCAAACAAATTGTGGAGAATCCTAACACTGAGGTTGCAGGCTCGTCACGAATAGGAAAAGAAAAGAAATCAACCAGAAAGCCTCCTATAGCCCCGACCTCCTCATCCTCTTCTTCTGACTCAGAATCTTCGGATTGTGAACCCGCAGAGAGCTCATCTTCATCTGACTATCCATCAGGTGATGAGGACAACCCGGTTGATGATTTTCGATTCATAACAATTGTATCCAAGAAACAAAAACGATTTGAGAAAAAAGCTGAGGGGAAACTCCCCAAAAACCCTAAAAATATCTATGTTAGTGGATCCCTCGGTTAATCTGACCATCCATTCTAAATCAAGCCAGATGATCACTTGCCTTGTTGAGCTTCCTCATTCCACCTCGGAGGTAATTGTTTCTTTTATCTATGGTCTCAACTATAAATATGGTAGACAACAACTTTGGGAAGAGAAGAGCAATCTAGCTAGAGACCCAATCTTGTTTGGGAAACTGTGGGCGGCATTGGGTGATTTTAACCAAATACTCAATCCTGACGAAAAATCAAATGGAAGTACTAGGATCTCAAAAGGGATGTTGGATTTCAGATCTTGTGTTGACTATGCGGGTCTGTTTGATTTGTCCATTAGAGGGAATGACTTCACTTGGTGGAATAAACAAGAGGAGTCTCCTATTGCAAAGAAGCTTGATAGAATCCTAATCAATGACCAGTGGCTTCTAAAATTCCCCTCTTCTTATGCTCATTTTGGTGACCCGTTCTTCTCTGACCATAGTCCGAGCTGCATAGTGTTTGAGGATCGTGTTCAGCCCACGAAGCATTTCATGGTCTCTAACTTTCTCTTCCATCATCCAGAATTCCTACCCAGAATCACGATAAAATGGCAGAAAATGTTATTTCATGGATCGGCAATGTTCTCTCTCTCTCAGAAATTGAAGCTTCTTAAGAATGAGATAAAGGATATTAATAGAGAGCACTTATCTGACCTGGAGAATAGAGTCAAAGAGGCTCATTCAAGGCTTACCTCATGTCAAAGACAATTACTGGCACACCCAACCACTATCCTTGCTCTCCGTGAGAAAGAAGCATAACAGAGATGGATTACTTTGGCCCTTGCAGAGGAGCGTTTTCTGCAGCAAAGATCAAGGGTAAAATGGCTGGAGAGTGGTGATGGGAACACTGCTTTCTTCCACAGGATGGTGGTTTCGAGACGCTCTGTTAACCAAATTCATTACATGATTGACTTGGAGCGATTGAGATTGACTAATAGGGATTCCGTGAAGTCTCATTGCGTGGGATACTTTGAAGAGTTGTTTGGTGCCTATACTCCTCCTCTATCGCCGAACTGTTTGGATCATATATCGTCCCTAACAAAGTTCAGATAAAACGATTCAACAAAGGCATTGCTTCAGGCTCCAGTCTCTGCGGAAGATGTGAAACGCGAAGTTTTCTCTCTCCCTATGAACAAAACTCCAGGTCCTGATGGGTATACAGGGGAATTTTTCAGGAAGACTTGGGACATCATTGGTCCTGAACTTACCAAAGCGGTCTTGGAGTTTTTTTAGCTCGGGTAAGTTGCTAAAACAGTGGAACTGCACTGCCATTTCTCTCATTCCGAAGAAAGTTGGAGCAGAAAAATTGGTGGATTTTTGACCCATCTCTTTATGAATGTGGTTTAGAAGATCTTCTCTAAAATTATGGCTCGAAGATTGCAAGAGGTGACACTTAAAATGGTTTCCAACACCCAGTCTGCTTTTGTTAAAGGAAGACTTCTGGTGGAAAATGTGCTTCTAGCTACGGAGATGGTCCAAGGGTTTAAGAGACCAAACATTTCCAAAAAAGGGTTGCTGAAGGTGGATCTGAGGAAAGCTTTTGACTCGGTAAATTGGGAGTTCATCATTCGGATTCTGGAAACCGCAGAATTCCCGCCTCTTTTTATCACTTGGATTTCGCAATGTCTCACGACAACCTCTTTCTCCATCAATGTCAATGGAGAAATTTGTGGTTTCTTCAAGGGCACCAGAGGCTTAAGGCAAGGGACCCCCTTTCACCCTCCCTCTTTTTTATGGCCATGGAAGCTTACTCTAACCTCCTCAACACAAGTTTTGACTCGGGTGAGATTGGATTTCATCCTCTACGCAGGAATCCAAATATCACTCATTTAGCTTTTGCAGATGATATCATTATCCTCTTCGACGGGAAATTTGCTTCGCTCCAGGGTATTGCCTCTACTCTTTTAATTCTATCTCTGGCGTGAGTATGAACATGGACAAAACGGATCTTTTTGTTGCGGGATTGAACCCGGAGGAAACTGAAGCTCTTAACATTTTTGGTTTCCAAAGGGGTTCCCTCCCCGTAAGATACCTTGGCTTACCTCTTATGCATCGAAAGATCCGGCAGGCGGACTACTCCCCCCTCACCGATAAGATCAAAGCCAAGTTTAAAAGCTGGACAGTTAAGTGCCTCTCCTTTGCAGGCAGGTTGCAACTGATATCCTCTGTCATTTATAGCCTAGTAAATTTCTGGTTCACAGCCTTCTCTCTGCCTAAGAGTTGTTTGAAACACATTGAGAAACTTTGCAATCGTTCATGTGGTCTGGAGATCAGTCAAAGCGAGCTTCAGCAAAGGTTTCTTGGAAAAGAATCTACTTACCAAAATCAAAAGGAGGTCTAGGTCTTCGAAACCTCCTCATCTGGAACAAAGCTCTTAATCTCAAACTTGTATGGCTTCTATTCTTCTCCAGTGGTTCTTTGTGGGTGGCATGGATGAAAGAGCATAGGCTGAAACGACAAAATTTTTGGTCGCTTGAAGTTAAAGATACTGATTCCTGGATTTGGAAGTTTTTGTTATCCCTACGGCCTGTTGCAAGGTCACTTCTAACCTGTAAGATTGGCAATGGAAGGAGGACAAGTTTCTGGTATGACAACTGGTGTGTGCATGGTACTCTTCTGGACTTCGTTGGTGAACGTGGGCCTAGACAAATGGGAATTCCCGTGCAATCGACTGTCTCTAATGCTTTGCTTTCACAGGATTGGCATAGGCCTTCTCGTTCGAGAAATGCAAACATCTCTACTCTGAGAATTACTCTCCAAGCTATGTAGATTCCGAGTACAACCACTGACCAAGATTTGTTCCTCTGGGGACCTCCAAATCGTAGTAGTCCCGGTTTCTCAACAAGCATAACTTGGGATTTTCTTCGTCCAAGAGAGGATGTTAAAGATTGGTTCAAAGCTGTATGGTTCAAAGACAGGGTCCCAAAGCACGCTTTCAACTTTTGGGTGGCAAACTTGGATAGGCTTTCAGTAAATGTAAGGCTGGCTCAATGGGGTCTGAATGTGAACCCAGACTGCTCCATCCATGATGAAAACAGATATCATTTGCTTATCCACTGCAATTTTTCGGCTCAGGTTTGGACTCTTGTACTTCGACGCTTCGGGAACCAATCTCAACTGTTTCAAACATGGCAAAGTATGATCCAGTGGATGCTTTCTCGGAACAGAAGTGGTAAAGTACAGTTCCTCAAAAAGCTGGCTTGTCAAGCCACTATCTACTTCATTTGGAAGGAAAGGAATAATAGACTGCATAATGATATCTCTATGCCTCCGGCACAACTGTGTTTAAACAAATAGACAGGACCATCTGGGACACTCTTTTGTCGAGAAGATTCCGTAAAGGCTGCTCAAATCTCCTTTCAACTTGGTTCACTTATACCTAGGCTCTGACTAGTTCTCTTAATTGTAGCTTCTCACTGGTTTTTTCTTTTTTTTTGGCCATAGAAGTATCCGGCTACTGCAACTATTGTAATTAAACCTTGCTTTTGGTAATATAATTTACATTTTATCAACAAAAAAAAAAACGGGATGGTGGTTTCAACTCCGACAAAAAATGGACGAAATAGGCGGTTAGTTGATATATCATGGTTTTTACCCATTTTTAGACCATGATATAGGTATTTTTATAGAGTCTTTTGTTAGATTTCGAGTCCTATATGAGTCTTTGCAGGATGGAGAACACTTGGAGCTAAATAGGAGAATCTGGAACGTTTTGGAGTATTTTGGAGAAGCTGCTGAAGTTATGAAGTCAGAAGGGTGAATTCTCGAGCTGAGTGTCGATCGACACACTCAGTGTCGATCGACACCAAAGAAGGTCGGCCAATTTTGACGGTTTCCAATCAGAAAAAGGAAAGAGGCCAAGTTTTGAAGAATGACAAGATTGTCCCTGGACGAAAAATCCCTTCCTATATATAGTTTGTCTGGTTTCGCCTTGGGCGTCGATCGGGCCTGATTTGTCTGGTTTCGCCTTGGGTGTCGATCGACATAGACTCCACATCATATTTTTCATCTTCAAGCTCCTCCAAATCTTCAGTATTTAACTCTCTTTTCTGCATAGGCTGAAGGTCCCTTTCGTCCTGGATCTTGATGGCATGCACATTTCGTCTCGGATTCACATCTGTCTTTCCAGGAAGAAATCCTTCTTGTCGCTTGACAGCTTCAGCATTTTGAGGAACCTGAACATCCAGCTTATTCATGTGAGAGTGTATGCTCTCAATCTTTCCATTCAGGTCTTCATACAGTAAATCAATCTTGCCATTGAAGCCCACTGTCATCTTCTGCTGTCCTTCCAATAGTTGCTCAAGCATGGCCTCCATTTTGTTGTCTTGTGCAGGAGGCTTCTGGTAGGAAGAAGAACCATAGCTTCTCTGGAAGTTGTTGTTCTAAAAAGGCTCCTGGTAAGAAGAACCATAGCCTTGCTGATTGTTGAACCTTTGACTTTGAAATCCAGCACCATTGATGTAGTTAACCTCTTCTTGCTCTCGCTCAAAGGTCTCTACTTCATTAGCAAAATGGACTTGCTTCTTTCCCATCAAGATGTCCAGCTTCTTGTTGACTTCTGCAATTTGGCTTCCTCCATTTATCCCAGCGTGTTGTCTTCTTTCGAAATCTGCGTTCTTGGTGCTGTTACTAGAGGCCAAATTCTCTATAAGCACCACTGCGTCTTCTGGGCGTCTGGTGTTGAAGTTGCCATTGCTTGCTGCGTCTAAAGCCATCTGGTACCTCCAGTCAATACCGCGGTAAAAGATTCCGATGAGTTGCGGCTCGCTGAAACCATGGTGTGGGCAGTCCCTCTGGTAAGATCTGAACCTCTCCCAAGAAGCTTTGAATGCCTCAGTAGGTCCTTGAGAGAATGTAGTGATCTTCATTCTCAGCTCCTCCGATCTCGCATCATCAAAGAAATTGCATAAGAATGCATTCTTTGTGTCTTCCCATGTGGTCAAGGATCCCGGTGGCAACTGCTTCAGCCAATATGATGCGTCTCCTGCAAGCGAGTAAGGGAAAAGCTTGCAGAATAGATAATCATAGGAAACTCCATTGGCTTTAATGCTTGAAGCCAAGTCTTCGAATCTCTCGATATGATCCATGGGGTGCTCGTTGGGAAGACCATGGAAAGGATTCTGAGCTACGAGCTGGAAGTAGGCAGGCTTCAGCTCGAAGTCATTCCTTTGGAATGCAGGAGGACGAATCGCAGCTCTATTAGCATAGAACTGGTCTGGGCGGTTGTACTCGCCTAATGTTCTTCCACGTCCCGCTTCTGCAGGTGCGATTTGCATCGCTTGTTCTATGATGACGGCGCCAGCCTCATCAAGTCGTTGTCCTTGGGCGTTCCTTCTGTTGCCCTCCAGGTCTGCGAAGTTTCCATCCGCGTCGCGTACCAGAATAAGACGTTCCATCTTAGACTGCGTACGGTGTCGATCGATGCTTGTTGTGTCGATCGACGCTGAGGGATGGTGTCGATCGATACTAGATGTGTCGATCGACGCTCGGGCAGATGCTCGGTTCTCGCGTTCCAAACGACCGAGCTCCTGGTTCAGTGCGACTAGTTCCTCTTCCTTGTTGCTTCTGGTACTGGGCATGCCCCTGAAACCAAAGATGAGAAACTAAATCAGTAACAAAAACAAAAATAAAAACCTAGACAAAATTCTAATACTAGAAATCTGTAGACAACTAATCTCCTTCCCCGGCAACGGCGCCAAAATTTGATATGGGTCAAATTTACCCTAAGCAACTCTCTCAAATTAAGAGATCAGTTGTAGTACTTAGGGATCGAATCCACAGAGAAGGGATAGTCACACAACGAACTTCTAAATTCGAATTAAGCTAAGTAGAAAGATAGAATTTAAAACACAGAAAGCAATTAAAACGGTGTAAACTTCAGGAGACGAAACGCTAGGTTCAGGGAAATTCTCAGGTGATCCAAATTTTAGGTCTAGGCGATAGTTAGGAATTATTAAGCACTGTTCTTGAACTTGAAACACTAATGTAAAATCAACCAACTCTCGCTGCGAAGATTATCTATGCCTAAATTCCAGAAAACCAAATCTCTTTGCGAATTCAAACAATTCAGACAAGCATTAATATCAGGTTCAATTGTTCACAAAATCCTAAACCAAATCTCTTTGCGAATAGGTATTTTGCTCATCTAACATTAGTTCATGCAATCAATAACACTCTCGTGTCTACCAATTAACCTAAGATCAGATTCTAGGTCGCGAAGCTAAAATCAGCATTAAACACAAATCCAGATGAAGAACTCTAATGATTTTATCCTAACAATTTAATTCAATCTAACAATTCATAATCACCTTTGAAAAACCCTAAACCTTACAAGCAGACTACTCAGACATGATTAATGAAACACAAATCATAACTTGAATAGAAAGCATAAAAGAATTCAATAGAAATAAATGAGTTCCAAATTTGCTCTGAAGGAGACAAATTCTTCTCTCTAAAAACCTAAACTTCTATTGTTCTTAAAGTATCAGAATATGCCTAAACAATGGCCGAAAAACTATATTTATAGGCCTAGGTACGAATCTTCAATTCCTTGAAAGATTAGGAAAAGTTTTGGAGATTTCCTTTTCTTCAAAATATGGAAACTTCTCGATTCTGGAAACTGGAAAACTTGGTGTCGGTCGATCGACACTGTTCATCGACACTGTTCATCACAACTTCATCTTTTCAGCAGCTTCTTCCACAATGCTCCAAAATGTTCTAAAATTTCCAATTATGCTCAAAACGTACCTGAACCTGTAAAGACTCTAATAGGACTCTAAAAATACCAAAAGACTTTATAAAAACACTTAAATCATGGCCTAAAAGTGGGTAAAAACCATGATATATCACCCATGCGTATTTGAAAACATAGTCTCCAAATCCGATAGACTTCCCATTGTTGAGGAGACACACGTCACCAGTTTTCGTCAACACCGAGCTATCAATGGTTGTGACAGATTTGAAACCGACGCACAACAACTTTATCTCAAGGAACTAGTAGGAACATGGGTCTGTCACTTTCACTTCCCACTCCGGTTTGTTCTTAACCATATTTCCGGTCTTCGATTGTGTCAGGGTTAGACTGTCACGATCACACCCATACCCTTCCAAATTTTCCAACGGAAACAAGAAAATCTTATTTTTCTTTAATTTTGAACCAAAACAAGAAAAACATATAAAATCTATGTATATAAAAAGTTAGATTTTTTCTCTTCTTATGAAGACACCACATCCTGCACATCATTGCCACATCATATTTTTTAATCCAATTTTTTTAATTCCAAATTTGTTATAAAATTTTGATAAAATTTTAATACACATTTTTAATGAAAATTTTATACACATACTAATTATACATTTTGTTTTAACATTATAAAAAAAATCCAAATGACACCATTTATATTCTAAATTAAAACAAAAATTTATATGAATAGAATTGAAATAAATATTAAAAAGTTTTTTAAAATTGTTATCCTAATATATTTCAACTTTTATAAATATTTAATTAGGTTAAGTTGTATCGCTAATATTATAAAAAAACTACGATATCAAAAAATTCATAACAATTAAAAATATAAGTTATCCTAGAACTAAATTTATAAAAAAAAAAATAAGTTTCTAAATCCTAACATCTAATAAAAAGATAAATAAGTAAAACTAAGGTATACTTGAAACAGCAATTGAAAATTTAATACACATACACTGCAAGAATAAGTTAACATAGCTACATTTTTTGTTACAAAAAAAAATTGTAGCTATATTTTGTTACAATTAGCGACAAGTTTGTTACAATAAAAGATAAATGATAAATTGTAGCAAATTTGTAACACTTTGTAGATACTTTGCTACGATTTGCGATGAAGTTTTATGTGTTGTAAATATGTTTCAAAAACCTACAAAAAATATATGTAACAAAGTTAGTAACAAATTGTAAGAAAAGTCGGAAATAGTTACAAAATAAATTGTGGTTATTGTAATTAAAACTAAAACCCTTCTTTGTTTTTCTTTCATTTTTTTCCTTCCTTGTTTGTTCCGCCTCCATCTCCTTCCGACGAACTTTCTCTCTCCCTCTCTCAGTTTCTTCTCCGATCTCTGTCACTTGTTCCCACCGATCTCTATCACTTGATTCTCTATTAGTTATGTCTCTCTCTCTTTCTCTAATTTTTTTTTTTAACCTCTGCAATTTGGGCATCTCCGACAAAATCAATCCCACCTTCTGCGATTCTCCTTCTCCTCCTTTTCCTGCTTCTCTGAGTTTTTCTCCTCCTCCGATTCTTCTTATAGAATCCCTAAACGAAGTCGACCCATCTCCTCCTTCATAGTTGTCGAGAAATCAATTGCAAGATTATAGGTGGAGCTGATGGTTGAAGCTAAGTCAGATGTGTCAGGAGTTTACTCCAAAGGAGATTATCGGTAATCAGAGCTGTTATTGAAGATCTGGGTTTGAATGGTAAGCTTAAGGATCAGAGATTAGGATTTCGAGCACCTAAACTAACCATCTCCGATAAGCTGTCTCTTGGGAAGAGAAAGGTTTGTCCCTTTTTCTAATTGTGAATTCCCAAATTGGGAAAATTGGAAAACCTAAATTATTCACCACTACCATTAGTCTCCTCCTCCTCGCGCGAGGTCGAGAAATCAATCCCAGGTAAGAGCGTTCTCTTCTCTTCACCGATTTGCCTTTTCCTTTTTTGATTCTCTGCAACTTCTTCTCCTTCTTTCTTTGCGATTCTCTGCAAATTCTTTCTCGTGAGAGCTTGTTTTCCACTCTGTTTGTGCCTTTGTCTGTCTGTGATTTTTGCTTTCGAAAATTTTATGTTTCTTACTCTGTAAGTCGGAGCGTCTGACTCTGTCTGTGATAATTTTTGAATCTACTTGAGGCTTGGATTTGAGAATGTGCGATTTGCGTAATGTGTGATTCTTGTTTGTTAAAAAGTTGCTTTGCTTGATGCGTGGTAATGAGGTTCATCATTGATGTCTGATCTTAAGTAGCCTCTTATTTCTGTAGTCTCTTACTGATGTGAATTGATTTGAAATCGCGTCTTATGTTTATTGAGTTGAGATTTGAGAATGTGGCTCATGTTTGGCAGAACAATTGATGACTTTGAACTTATATGACTTAGGATTAGTAACTTGGTATGATTTCGGGATTTGATGCTTGTATTTTGATTGTTAAAGACTCGCTAATAACTTGATGAATATCGATGATGACTTGATGGTTGCTGCTTGTATTTGGATTGTTAAAGACTCACTAATGACTTGATGAATCGATGATGCCTTGATGCTTGTTATTTACCGGTTCTTCACGCTTTTGTGATGTTCGCTTGACTCTTGCATTTGTTTTGACAAGGGTTTGTCTTTAAATTGAACTTTAACCTTGTGTTATGTTATGTTCTTTTATGTTTTAAAACTTGATTCTTATGTTATGTTATGTTATGTTCTTTTATGTCTTTAAAACTTGAATTTAAGAACTTTTGGTGCTATAGTTTTTAAGTTTTCACAACTTGGGTTGTTTAAGGATGTTTTCAATTGAGTGTTTCTAGTAGTTTTTCGGGTTAATCGGGTCCAATTGGGTAGTTCGGGTCCAAATTTTATTGGATTTATAAAGAGGTGAGTGCTCTCTCCTAACTTTTAGTTTTCCTCATCCATTTGTATTACTTGTGTGTGTATCTCCAAAATGGAAACTTGTATACCTCTTACGTTTGTCTTAATGAGTGACTAGTATTTAGATTTCTGGATAATGGAGATTGCATAAGCTTGACCAGCATATTGCAAAAGGGAAAATCATTCAAACGATTTGGAGGTACAAGTTTCAGACTCCAAACTTTCTAGCTTGTACATGTATGTCTCTGTCAAAAGTTATTGCAAGATGGCATGTGTATTGTTTAGGAATATGAAAATCACCAAATCAGTGTATAAACTAATGCTATTGAGATGCAGTATTCAAGTCATGGATGGAATGCTGAATATCTGAAACTGATCAACTAAAGCCGCTTGGAGATTTGCTTGAATGTGTGGGCTTTTTGACACAAAGGTAAGATAACTTCCGTTTTTATTTTGTTTTCACCTCGAGATCCCCAAGTTGCTCAATTTTCTTCTTTTGATATACGTTAATATAAGATATACGTATCACCAGAATGGAAGACACCATAGGTGAGTTGAAGAACAACGTGACAGACATGAAACAGACATGAAACAGACATGAAACGAGCCATGGAAGTGCTTATCCGGATCAACATAGTAGATCTTTTAATTTTTATGTATTTTATTTTAAATCTTAAAACTTTATGACTTTTGAATGTTTTATCTTTAGATTAATAATTTTTTAATTATTAATCGCATTTTTATTTATTGTAATTGAATTTAATTTTTTTTTTTAATTTTTTTTTAAAAAAATACTCACATAATATTTGTAGCTATTTGTGGTAATAGTCGCACATTATCCGTAGCAAAATTGTTATTAATTTGTTACAAACTATTGAAACTATTTGTCGTAATTGTTACGATTATTTTGTAGAATTTTGTTGGTTTTTTCGACACAAATTTTGTAGCATTTTGTGGGAAATTATCACAAATTATTTGTAACAATTTTGAAACAAATTTGTTACGATCTATTTCGTAGCTAGCTATTTTGATTTAAAATGCGACAAAATAGATTTGTGGGTACTTGTAGCAAATTTGTTTTAAATAGATACAAAAAAATTTTTGCTACGACCCTATAGTCACGGAGAAATTTTGTAACAAATTTGTAGCTAATCTATTATTTGTCACAAAAAATAATTTATTCCCACAGATATATTTGTAGCTATGCTGACATTTTCTTGTAGTGATACTAATTATATATTTTGTTTTAACATTATAAAAAGAATTTCAAAAGACATCATTCATATTCTAAATTAAACCAAACATTTATATGAATATAATTCAAATAAGTAATAATTTTTTTTATAAAAATGGTTATCCTAATATATTTCAACTTTTATATATATTTAATTAGGTTAACTGATATCACTAATATTATAAAAAAAACTACGATACCAAAAAATTTATAACAATTAAAAATATAAGTAATCCTAGAACTAAATTTATAAAGAAAAATATAAGTTTCTAAATCTTTACATCTAATAAAAAGATATATAAGTAAAATTAAGGTATACTTGATGAAACAACAATTGAAAATTTAATACACACTTTTAATGAAAATTTAATACACATACTAATTATACATTTTGTTTTAAGATTATAAAATAAATTCCAAAAGACACCATTCATATTCTAAATTAAACCAAAACTTTATATGAATATAATTGAAATAAATAATAAAACGTTTTTTAAAAATTGTTATCCTAATATATTTCAACTTTTATAATATTTATTTAGCTTAAGTTGTATCGCTAATATTATAAAAAACTACGATATCAAAAAATTCCTAATAATTAAAAATTTAAGTTATCATATAACTAAATTTATAAAGAAAAATTAAGTTTCTAAATCTTAACATCTAATAACAAGATAAATAAGTAAAATTAATGTATAAATAAGTAAAATTAAGTTGTTAAAAATATCATACTTTAATAAAAATATGTATAGAATGAAATGAAAAATTAGTATAATTTATGTATGATTAGTTAATTTTTAACAAAATAATTCAAAAAAATAAAATTGAGTAATTATGCTTATTATTCCTCACTTCTCCTTGCACCTCATCCTCTTATATTTGACAACACATAATTGAGAGAAATTTCAACACCAACCTCACTCAGACCAATTTAAAATCGCTCTGACTTCTTCCGTTGTAATCTCCGCTTCTTTCTACACCCATGGAAGCCCTTCTCGATAGCATCACGGTGCCGCCATGTAATATATATAGAAGTTGTCATCTGAAATCCTTTTTCTCAAATTCATAAACTATTAATTACTTTTAATTTTCAGGCCTTGCAAATACGCAGGAGAAAAGAGAAATTTGACTACAACTGTAACTGAACACAAGATTAACTGTAGAAGATAGCAAAATCTGATATGGGTCTCTTCTTCAAGTGATTAAATACGGTTCAAGTATAATTATATAAGGATAAGGCAATTGAGAGTTGGTTGGGGATAAGAGAGTTGATTTGGGTCCAGAGTATCGTCTGGATTGTTGACGGTTGAGAAGTTGTATCCATTGATTATCATCACGGCGTGAAGCGGAGGACCTTCTTGATGGTCTTCATTTGCTTCTCGCTCGGTCTCTGGGAATTGAATTCAACCATTGGATCGAAATTCATGTTCTTTTGAGGCAATTACGAGCCCAAAAAAACCGGGTTCAAATAATGATCAATTGTTGAGTTTCTTGCGCTATTGGGCTACATAAGGGGCTATGACCATAAAATAAGAAACGTGATCGGTTATTAATTTTAAAAGTTACTCATGCATTACAATGATTGCCCTTTAGAAGAAAGGAAAAACAAAATTAATACAAACACTTTTCAATTGTCCGCTTTGAAATTAACACGAACTCTACCTGAAGAAATTTGCAAATTCATTTCCATATAATTTAAGTAACACAACATAATGAGTAACAAAATAAATCAAAATATGACCATAATATCAAACACATACGAATATTCGAGAATTACCAAATATTAAATAACATTAAAAAACAAAACATAAATAATATATATATATAAATTCCTGCTGCAAAATGAAAGTAAGAAAACATAGATCAAGATTTGACGTGAGCAAATATTATAAAAACTAAAAGATATATACAAAGAATAGAAAATGTATAATGAACCAACACAATAGTAGAATAATTATACTATGGAAAAAATACAACTAAAGATTAATGACAAAAAAACTTCCGCGCGAAGCGCCGGCCAACAACTAGTATTAATTATAATAACATATCGGTTGTTAATCAAAAATAGCTTAGTGATGTCACTAAATGTGTTACTACTTTGATTCAAATCCAATGTATAGGATATCGACTTATAGTGATCAAACAATGTATTAAGGTTATACACTTATAATATATTTGTTCTACATAGATAATATATTTATTTTATATGTAAAAATGTAAAGAAGATAAGGAGGCAAATGTGTTTGCAAGCCTTTGATGTCATTGTTGGGTGTTTGGAGTTTTATCAGAGAATTTATAAAAAAGTTGCAAGTATTATGACTGAGTAGATGTGATGATAAAAAAGTTGTGCAAGTATTATGACTGAGTAGATGTACGAAAAACTCGAAAGTCCTCTTATATACAATGACAAAATGTTGTAAATAGAAAACGTATGCTAATTAATAAAAATAGTCAAAAGTTTAGCCCTTTATTAAATTAAAGTTTTTTCCTAGCTAACAAGGTCAAAATTAGGCCCAAGGCTAAATAATTTATTTAACAAAATTACAAAAGAGATTTTAAAATCATTGTATAGCATGAATTACCATTGATTTAGTTTGAGTTAAGGGCCTAATTCATTGATTGATAATTCAAAAATGTTAATAAATCATGAATCAAACAAAAACTTTAAAAATTTAAGTTTGAATTACATTCTATGGTTGATATATCTTTTTTTAAAAGTAAATTTATGGTTGATATATCATTTTTAGTTATGTCATTTGTAAAATTGTTAACTTAAAAATTAACTTAAAATCATGGAAATTTGGATATATTAGGGGTTGAGTTACTGTTTTTTTTATTCTTTCATATATCAAAGATACTTTTTCATATCTTTTGTCTTTCTAAATCCATTTTTAATAATTCCAATATTACACACACAAAATCATTAGTATAGTAAAATGAACTCAATTCTCTTCCATTTAATATAAAAACTAAAAGATTTCGGTTTTATGAAATTTAAATAAATAAAAAAAGCCAAATGGTTGATAAAAAATTCGGGTTCAATTCTGGATTAACCGTTTTAGTTTGGTTCGGTTCGGTTACTGTGCTTTTGCAGACCGCTCTAATTTAGAGCTGAAACTGAGCAAACGCCGGAGAAGCTCACAGTTATAGATAGCTATGGCAACGGCGGAGCCAAGGAAGCTGAGAGGCCACAAATTAACTGCCACCTGTTGTACAGCTTCTCGTGACCGGCCGGCACTTGTTGTCACTTCCGGCGAGGTCTTCAAAATCTCTAATTGAAACCTCTTTTTCTGATTAATTAACGGTTTCATTATAGTTACTTCGCATCGATTTAGGTTCTTGCGAAGAAATTTTAAACGCTTTTGAATGATGATTATATTATAGTTGCATTTGCTGGTCTGATTTGCGATGTAAAGATGTCCAATTCACCATTGACGTTGGGTTAGAACCAGTTTCATCTCTTTGTTTCAAGACAGGTTTTGTCTCTATTTGGTTCTGTGTCTCTCAAACACACCTCTTTGTTTCAATTGGTGATTAAATTCTCTTTTGATTCAGGTAACGAGCACATTTTCTATGCTTCTTCTGGAAATGAAAACAAGTCTTTCGATGTTCATACGGTTAAAAAAGAAAAAAAAACCGAAACTTTGATAAACTATAAACGACATTCTTCTTCACTCAATTTCTCTTTCTGCATTTTCATAGCTAAGTACTTCTTCTTGAAGCCATTTAAATGAGAAGTACGCTTAAGTTTTGTCCTGATTTGCCTTGGAATAGTACTTAAAATGCCATGGTGAATTTGTATTTATGTTGCATGAAAACGGAAACGGATACGTGGAAACGGAACATTTTGAAACGTGAAAACGCTATTTTTTAAAAATATAGAAATAGAAACATTTTGGAAATGTATATATATATATATATATATATATATATATATATATACTAAGCATTAAACATCTAAATTACATTATAAGTAGAATATTTAAATCAACAAAATCTAATATATAATTTTAGATAATTATTAAGTAATAAAAATTAAAATCTGCAAATTTAAAAATTTTAAAATTTTTTTTCATTATCAATTTCATTAGTTCCATTAATCAAAACTATCTCCTATTCTAATTTATCAAGAGAACGATTTTCAAACTCAATAATACCAAAATCTCTACAATATTATTTTAGAAGTACATTTCTAGAGATGATCGAAAAAGACCTTTATTTACGTAAAATGCCACTGAGTTAATGAGAAAAATATGTTTGGCAACAAGTATAACTAGGGATAAAATCGGACGAGTGAACTGAGTCAACTCAGTTGGTTAAAAAACCCGACCCGAAATCCATTAAACAAACACGAGGATCTTCAAAACTTAAATCAAACCGATTTATTTGAATTTGATAATATCATTGGTTTACTTTATTAACCTAATTACCTGTTTTTGAAAAGGGAAATGAGATCTTTATAATTCGAAATCGTGGAGCTTAACTACATCGAATTTTATTTACCACATAAATCTACTGTTTATACCACATAATTTTACTGCAAATTACATCGAATTACAACATCAACTGTAACTCAACTTCAAAAATACAAGTCACCAATGAGAGCCTCAATTTCTCTTTTTGCATTTTCATTGCTAAATGCTTCTTCTTGAGTTTATTACACTACAAGGTACTTTAGCAAACTATTATTACAACTAAAGGCACTTAAAGGGATTGGTGCTCTTTCATGAGATGATAAAACTAAATCACCCCCATGTTTCAATTAAATCTTTTGTCTTGAGTCCAATAAAAAACCTTTAACGGCGAACATCATAGCCACCGGCCGCGTCAACCGTAACTCCAAATCATCTTCCCGATGTCACCCATCTTCGCTAATTCCACCGAACCACCGACGAAGCAGAGAAATTGATTCCTCCACCAATTCAATCGATGGTCACAATCAAATTCACAAAGTGACACATTAAAGCAATATTGATTACATATCCGCTCTCTCAATCCCCAACGATGGAAGGTACTGTAAATAATAGAGTATTGTCTTTCTTCATTGTTCCGTTTGAGGTTTTTTTATGCTAATTCACCCACTTTTTGTAATCAGGGTCATCAATGGAAGAGGCATGGGAAGATCATGGTTGCGTTTTGTGGGATCTTGCCGCCAGTAGAACTCATGCTGAGCTAATGGTAATGAATTTAGACTTTGAAGTTAATGGCTTTAGATATTTGTTTGTTTTATTTTCCATGAACACTAAAATACTAAGTAACCAGATTAAGGTTCGTCTTTGTGGTCTTCCGTGTAGATTCTTCTTATTTAATTTCAGATAGGATTTATTTTCTATGACTGTGTTAGCGAAGGAGGAGAATCGAGAGGAAGAGGAGAAGACGGTGTGTGCGGCCAGGAAACCCACTGGAATACCCTAGAAGATTGAAATTAAACAATTTGAGGCTTCGAATGGATTTGAGATTTCCAATTGCAGAAAACTATCAAATAAGCAATCAAATAGAAGATTCAAAACATGGAGATGAAGACTGGGAGGTATGGATTGGAGAGTTCTCCTACATCGATCAATATTGAGATCAGAATTTAAACCCTAGCTGAAATTGAATAAGAAGAATCTACACAGAAGACCACAAAGACGAACCTTAATCTGGTTATGATGTTGTGTCGTCGAGTTAGGTAAAATCGATAGATCCCCACATGTATGATATGGATGGGTGTATAGGAGTGAAGTTATATGGATGGGTGTATGTGGATGGAGTTGTATGGATGGTGCTTGGATGATGTGTATATATGGGTGTGTATGGATGGTGCTTGGATGATGTGTATGATATTTTGAACACATGGATTGTGAATTGTGGATGGCTTTGTATGGATGAAATTATACGGATGGTGTTTAAAAATATGATGAAGTTACAAGTTCTTCTTATACTAGATCGTAGGTGAGATTCAAGAAATCTCTACTGAAGGTACAAGAGTCTTGATTTGAAGTACTCGATTTTCTTGAAAATCAAATCATTCTTTTAAGAGTTCTTAGTTTTTATTGTAAAGACTTTTTTCGAACTATTCAAACTTGTGTTGGTGGGCATGAAGTCGTGGACATGGCGTCGTGTATATGGTAACGTGAACATGATGGCGTTGATTTATGTACCTGGACAAACTCTATTTTAGATCGATATTATATGAACAAGCACACATATTGTAAGGAACTACACAATGCTCTATATCTCAATCTACTTTTGGTTTTGGCTTCATTGAATTGTAATGGCTTTAGATATTTGTTTGTTTTATTTTCTATGAACACTAAAATACTAAGTAGCAGCACTACATTTGAGGTTGAATTGGTGAAAGAAATCATTGGTTTCCATGTAGACGAGAGCACATTGGTTCCATGTATTGGGTTTTTTAATGTACGACAATTATTTATCTAAGAACTGGAATCGAGACTAGAAGTTGCCATTGTGTTCTTACACTACAAGAATATTAAGTTTTAATAGGGGTTTTTAGTAATAAAACCCCTCAACTAAAAATAGATCGTAAAAAAAAACCCTCAGGTATTAATCTAATGATAAAACCCCTCACGTTTAAATCTGTTAATGCCAATCCCCCTCCGTCTATATTATCGTCAAAACTAAACGGAAACCTGTTAAATCTAAACGTTGCGTTTTGAACAATTAAAAAAACTACATGTTTTTGTACACCATCAAGAACTTCATATTGAAAAGAGATAGAAAAATCCCCAAATTGAAAATTAGGGTTCTTCGTCCATCACTATCATTGAAGTGGAATATCTGTGCTTTTAATCGGAAGAAATTCGTCCTACATAGAAATCGAATTCGCCGGAGTAAAAATTTATTGAATCGATTTTTTGTTTACAAAATAAAACCACAAACTCAGCACATCTATTAAAATCGAAACAGAATGAGTAAAAAATCAACAAAACACTGTTACCTTATCAACTTCGAAGAAGAATAGAGAAAGCTGCTTGAAGAGAGTAGGAGAGAAGACCGAGTCAGTGACGACAATGGTAGAAATCCGGTTCGGTTGAATAAAAAATTATAGATCTCGGTACGGTACGTACGGTTCGGTTTAAAATGTGTATCTTCTTGTTCTTGTTATGTATGAACCAAATGTGATTTTTTCTGGTTAACTTTGCCCAAAAGTGACAGAAAATTAGACTTCCCTTTCTGAATTCTGATGTGAAATTGGTTAAGCTAAAGAAGATTCAGAAAACAAATGAGCATTAATAATGAAAACAAAATGTCTTAAAAGAGAAAAGACAGCGAGACAATAACAAAGCTATTACAATCTCAAGAACGGGACTAGAAAAACTCAGATCATGTGCTCTCTTGTTTCTGCGAATTACAATGGTGACACATTTTCTCAGGTGTCTACTTTATTACCGTGTCATCAAAGGAAACAAATGGACTTTGATCTCGATGTCTCGAGACGGTCTTCTAGACCTTTCAAGAACCATCTGATGGCGAGGTGCTCTGAAACATAGGTAATGAAGGCAGTTAGAATTATGGCTACACCGACCATTAGACCCAACCTGCTCAATATTGTAAATAAGCCAGCTAATAATTCAATCATGACAAATCCTAAGGGATGATACAAGTCAAAATATAAGGATAAGCAAAAATGTGTTGAATCAGTAACAAGAACCATTCCCAGCAAGTTTTGTTACGAAAATTACCTCAGAAATAAAGCGGTGACCCCTAACATGCGACTTTCTTGCCATGGTGATGCACCAAGAGCAAGAAGCAACCAAACAAAAGAAAGAAGATTGTAAAAGTCCATTCATATACCAAGACCAAGCCAGTCCATGGCATGATTTGCCTCGGCACAATGACAAAGGAAATTCCGACAGATATCAGAACATCTATAAAACAGACTACAACTGAAACCGTTCCAAAGTACTGCGGAACCTTGGAGTGTGTGTTGCTGCTGTGGAGCTGTTAGATCGACAATGTAGAAACACCGCTATAACCAAGTGTTCCATTAGATCTAATTTTGTAATAAAGATATGGGTCTAATCTGATTGCATAATGAGGTTCTGCACAATGAACCCTCATGACCCTGCGAGAAAAACAGTAAGAAAAAAAAAATGAAATTACAATCCAAAAAGGATGAATGTAACAGAGGTGAAGGAAACAAAGAAGTCTTAACCTGAATGAATCGGTAAATGCGGAACAAAAGTGCACAAAGAGGTAAAAAGAAAAGGAATTTGACAACGAGCTCATCGTTTTGGTTTTTACCACCTCCAGTTCCCGGAAGAGTTTCCTCAAGATTTACCCTAATGCTCTGAAAGTGTTTGCGGCGAAATCAGACTTGGTGCAAAATTCAGTAGAAGAAAAACTTAAAAACCCAAGAGAAGAAGAATGCCTACATGCCAGGTATCAACAGGTTTCACAAGCCACGCTGTCCACCAGTCCCAAGGCTTTAGAGGGCCTAGAGTGTAGTGATTAACATGAAGCTTACTGTCACCGATCATCCACTGCAGAAATAATGAGAAAACTTAAGATTCTAAATATGAAACAGCTAAAAAAAAAAGTATACGTTAAACCGACTAAAGCGAGTCCCAAATCACATCAATTTCATACTAAGCCATCGAATTTAACAGAAAAAATGAAAACGGAACCAAAGAGACCCCAAAGGCTAACAACTTTGATTTCTATCCGAATACCTTATTAGCAAGCATATAAAGACCAACATCCGCGTTGTATTATGTCGAAAGACACTCCCAATATCTATCACTCGACTTCGAAACCACACAAACTTCAGAGAATATCACTTTGAAAAATTAGGGTTCTTCGATTTGGGTGTTGGTTTGGGAATTTTGGAGCCTCATTGAATTTGAGAATCGGGTTTTCAAACACCCTGATGTTTTGTTTAGATATCGTGTTGTTCCAGTGTAAAAAACATGTCGTTTTTCACTTACACAAAACACAACGTTTAATTTTAACTGTCTCCCGTTCAGTTTTAACGACAGTATAGACGGAGGGGAATCAACATTAACAGACTTAAACGTGAGGAGTTTTCTCATTAGATTAATAATTAAGGGGTTTTATTACGATTTATCTTTAGTTGAAGGATTTTATTACTAAAAACCCTTTTAATAGCAGTATAAGATAGCGTTTTAAGTGTTTATGCTATGGTTGACTTATGCCTATATTTTACATAGCGTTTCTAAAATTTTAAACGCTATGATATGTTGTCGAGTTAAAAAACTCAAACTTGCACTTATTTTTTTTGCTTTAATGTCTTTTAAAACGCTATCAATGGTAAGCGGGAAATTTTTTAGTGCTCGCCGCTAAGTGAAATTCTTTTAATCATTTGACCTAAACACTAAACATTTGTTTTTCCCCTTTAGGTCTCCATTACTCTCTTCTTTTCAGAATTTCCTCCTAATCTCACTCTTCAGATCTCTCCTCTAATCTCAACCTCTCTCTCTCTCTCTCTCTCTCTCTCTCATTTTCTCTCCCTTCGCGGTGTAGATCCGAGTTTGGGAGACTCAGGCTCCCTAAGTTAGCAAAAGCACTCTCCTTTCGCTTCTACAACTACCAATCTCTTTCCATTTTACTCCAGATTTGCTTCGTCTCGGTTTTGTGGGGATAGTGGCCGACGTGCTGGTTTGTGACGGGGCTCGAGACGGGGCCAGATCTACAGTTATTCGCCTTCGCATTCGTCTCTCCGGCTTCTCATCGGTTCGGTTTTATTGGGCTTGCAGCTCTGTTGTTTCTCCTCCACGGGCGGCGTTTAGGGTTTTCTGATTTTATAAAAGGTAACTAATCCAGATGATCGGAGATCTAGTCTTCCGAAACTTGAAACTTGATGAGTTATCTGGCTTCATATTGAGTTAGGTTCAAGTTTGGTGAGTTTCTAAATTTCTGGAGATTGTAAAATCGTATTTGGGTTTTCTAGTTTTGCTAAGATAAGAGTTATTCTGTGTTTCTGAATTTAACTTTTTATAGTCTGCGTTACTGAAGTCGGTTTATAGAAATCGTAAGCGAGTTCCTGACTTTGATTTGTTGTTTGTGTTGTGCTAAGACACTGAAGTTGTTGTTTTTTAAAGCGAAACAACAAAAATTAAATGATATAATATGAGTTTTTTTTATGAACTTGTTAGATTCTAGTAGGTTGGAATCGTTTTCTGTTTCTGTATCATTTTCATGTCTAACATATTGATATTGTATCCTATATAGGTTTGTGATGGAAAGCTCTTAGTGAATGATACCGTTCAAGTAGAAGATTTTGTCTTAGAGCCAATCGACTATGAAATAGAACCAGTGGTAAGCAAACTTGCACTTCCTAGTTTTATGCTTCTCGACCTTAAATTTGCACAAGAGTAATGGTGCTAAGTTGGCTTTTTCCTCTTTTAGAGCTTATCGTTTATTCAAATCCAATTTTTTTTTCACACTTGACTTTGTATGTTATTCACAGTTGATTTTGTATATGTTCTTCACTAAGTTATTCTATCACAGCCTCATTTCGTACAAATGAACAGACTTTAGCATGATTTCAAAGCTTTAACTGTTCAATTCTTTGTCACTTAAATACTTCTTTCACTGTCTATTACTTGAATTCTTTGTCACTTAAATACTTCTTTCACTGTCTATTACTTGCATTCTTTATTGGTGTATGTGAGGGGTTTGATCTCATTGCATGTTTTTTTTTTCCTTTTGCATTTCAGAAAGTGGAAAAGTCTCTTGGAAAGGATTCTAATGGAGCAAAGAAAGGAATTGAACTAGAAGATGAAGTTGCTTGATATGGTTTGAGAAATTTCATGAGTATAATTTGTATTGCAAGTGACTTTAGTATTATTGTGTATCTTGTCCTTGTAAAATATTATTACTATTATTGATTATTTTTTGCAATTGTAAATTAAAATTAGAGCTGATTAAATATAATTTCAAACTTCAAAATTCAAAATGTAAAATCCAAAATCCAAAATTTAAAATCTAAAATTCAAAATTGAAAAAATTCAAAAATTAAATCCATATTAATTTAATTAATAACATTGATAACAAAATTGAAATGATATGATAAAATATAAGATTGCAAAGAAAAAACGCTATAATACATGAAGATACGATAGCAACATAAAAATCCGCTATCTAAAGTGTTAGACCTATTATCGCGGGCGATGATAGAGCGCTTATTAAAACGCTATAGTATCGTTAGATAGCGTTATTCGGATGCTATGAATACCCATTTTTCTTGTAGTGTTATTCTGGCTTTAGCTTTGCAGGTACAGAACTGGAATCGAGACCACATGAACACAATCTCATGGACACACTACATGGACACAACCCAATGACCACAATCGCATGTAATGATACTCGTGGACACTGGATGTATCCGCTTGGTATTATCCATACTTTCTGTGTCCACTCGATATGTGTCCACTCATTATGTCTTTTGGCTATCAGTTTCTCAGGGGTCCAATTTTGGTTTCGCGTGACCCTTTTTTTTTTATCGAATCGTAAATATGGTATCCGTTTCTCAGGGGTCCAATTTTGGTTTCGCGTGACCCTCTTTTTATCGAATCGTAAATATGGTATCAGTTTCTCAGGGTCCACTTTTGATTTCGCAGGGTTCGATTTCTTGACTTCCATTGCATTCATCTTCTTGGTCGGGGTGTTCATGTCTTCGTGGTTGGGGGCATCAGTTCTGAACCTGGGGGAGTGGTTTATCAAGCGGATGCCATTTGTTCATCACATCTACAACGCCTCCAAGCAAATCAACACTGCCATATCTCCTGGTCTCACTTAAAAAAAAAAAAAACTCATATTGTATCTTAGCATTTTTGGTTGATTGGATTTTCCAATCTCTCAACTTGTTCATATCCATATTTGCCAGATCAAAATACACAAGCTTTCAAGGAAGTTGCAATCATCAGGCATCCACGATAGGTGAATACGCATTTGGGTTTATTTCTTCAACTGTTGTTCTCCAGGTGAGTGAAAACGCTTCGTGCAAGGATTAGTTATTGTTTCCTGAACTTCTCTACAAGGATACAAGCAGTGCCGGTCCAACCCAAATGCTGGTCCGAGGGCAAAATTTTTTTTGTGGCCCTCTATAAAAAAAAATTTAATAATAAAAAATTATGCTATAAAAAAAACTCTAAATCTTAATAAAATAAATGAAAATCCTATGAAAAAAATAAAAACGTGTATGTGGGTTTCAAAATAAAACATGGGCTTCAAAATATAATAGGTATAAACATATTATACAAAACAAAATATGTGGCCCAAAACTTTTGAAAATATTGGTGGCCCTAAACCTTGGCTTAGCTCGCCTGTCCTCTGGACCGGGCCTGGATACAAGAGGGCAGACACAATTTCCGGCCATTATTTATTATATGATTAGATCCTCATTGCTTACCAAATTTAGTAATGCTCTTTGTCCTTGCAGAATTACCCAACTGAAGAGGAACTTTGCTGTGTAAACATTCCCACTAACCACATTTACATCGGAGATATACTACATGTCAACAGTAATGATGTAATCAGGCCAAATTTCTCTGTCCGGGAAGGAATAGGTGAGATCACAAAGCCTTTTTCTCGTAATCTATCACGACGAGAAAAATGTCAGGTCTTAAATACATGTTTAGGTGTATATAGCACTCAAGTTTGTTTGAAGAAAGCTACTGAACTCTTATTATTCATTGTTCATCTGCAGAGATTGTTGTTTCGGGTGGAATGTCAATGCCTCAAATTGTTTTGACACTAGATAAACCGTCGGCCTCCATCGACAGAACTACAAGCGTATAGTTTGCTGTGGACAGGATTGTGGTTAAGTATCCGTGGACAGAATTGTGTGGTTAAGTATCAGTGGACAGGATTGTGTGGTTAAGTTTCAGTGGCAGCCATGGATACTCGTCTGATGATGCAGACGCGTTTGGTTCCACAAGCCCCTTCAAAGTCTCCTCGGATGATAAAAGCCCCAAGAAAAGGCCAGATAACTGGAATTCCTTCTAGCCACAGCTGTTTATCATTCCTGTTTTTTTTTTTTTTCTTTTTCATATTTCCTCGCTTGATGAACTTGTGGTTGTTTCATAAAAAACTTATAAATTTCCCCCCCAAATTCTGGTTTTGGATGGGACTATAGCGTTAGACTATTTGTAATTTGTAAAGTTTGTCTTTGTATTTTTCCCCCTATTGTATCTCTTTTCTGTTCTTATGAATTCATTTGCTTTATATAAAAGAATTATTTGTTGTTTTTCCGTCTTTGAGAACGAATAAAAAGACAATGTAATGTGAGTACAAGATTTTCCTTTTCCCCATTGTCTGTGTCTCTCTTCTCCAAAATGTTTTATTACTTTGATCCTTCTTTAGCTCAAGTGACTCAAGTCTATAAAAACTTCTGCTAAAAGTTAACAAGATCGGAACAGATACTCCTTTTACACCGAATGTGGTAGCAACAGATGCACCGATCTAGCAATCCAAATTAAATCCTCGTATTATGACTACTTAGACTTATATTCACACAAAATAATCGATTTGACATATGAATTGATATTCTTGTCCTCTCATGTTTTTTATGTGAAATTGATCAAACTTCATAACTCATCATAAGTCTTAGACATTTAAGGTGGACGGAATATCATGGACAAATTGTCTAATTCGTCATGGAAAATGTAGCATGGACAAGATTGCGTGGATACAAAACCTCTTCATCACACATTTTGTCAACTTAATCACTTTGAGCTGATGAGAAGTGAAACCCTTCAGACTGAGAACTGGACGCATGTGATAGAAGACAGTTTCAGCACTGTGTCGACTTGGAGGATCCATGTAACAGCTCAGAGCGCCAAGAATTGAGCTTTTTCTTCATCCTTTCAGAGAAAAAGATCCGCCAATCGCACCAGCTTTAAATCCTCTGTTTCAACCACTGAATCGACGCCGTATAGCATTTCTAAACGCTTACTTGCCTCTCCTTCTTGTCGTCTCAACAAATAAGATATTCATGGGATTGTTCAAATATTCAAATATGTATAGTATCCATGAGATTGTGTCTGTATGTTGTGTCCATGAGAGTCCGTCCATGAGTATTTGTCCATGACAGTGTGTCTGTATGCAGGATTCAAATCACTACCAAATTATGACTGTAACCAACAAGCATATATATACACTCTTCTTAAAAAGAACAACTCTAGTGGTTTGCGAACTAACCAGTGAGCCGATTGATACCAAAATCCGGAACTTGGAATCAACATCTGCAGCTTCCTCTTCTCCAATCTGTTTTAAATTTCATATTTTTAGCACAACGATGATAATGCAATATTTAGTTCTAAGAGAGAGATTCAGGAAACTTTTTGGTACATTGCTTCTCTCAGAGTTTTGTGCAAGTGCTAAAGAGTTACTACAACACATGATATGATTCAATTCAATTCAATGCACGATGGTGAAAATTACCAAATTTAGTCTTACCTGCAATGCTGCTGAAAGGACTTGGGAATGGCCTTCTTGATCCTTCTTTTCAATTAACAACAATCTGTAACTGCGGGGGAAAAATGGATCATGGTATTGATGTTATGTATCTGATAAGAACTCAACAGTGAGTATTATAGATTATAGCTACGATTTGGCATGACTCCAACGAGAACAATAGTAATATAATAGAGATCTTACTTGGGAAGCAACGTCGAATAAGCCAACTGCAGGTTCTTATTTGGGGATGAATAACAGTTTGAGAAGGCATCAAGAATCTGCATTGAACGACAACAAATAATAAAGGATGAGTACCCGAGAGACCACTTCTTCAAATTACCATAATAAAACACACAAACACAAACATATATGCACTATAGTTTTTAAACTTCATTTCTACTCCCAGCCGCAGCTCAAACACGGATACTCGACACAGAAAAGTGTTTCCTTGTGAACAATGCTAACATGTCTTATCTTCTCAAACGTGTCCACACCAATTCGTACACACAAACGTATCCACACAAATTCGTACACACAAGAATCTTCGCTTTGAGCTTGTTATCTCTGAGAATTAGCTCCGCCAGAGAAAGGCGGACCATCTTGGAAAGAATGAAGTGAGAGACGAAGATCTTCGCTTTGTGTATTGGCTCGTGAAGGAAAATCCGACGGTGGCTGATGATAGGTGGGTTGTATAATCTGCGGCGGAGAGCTTCCGTTGAAACGACAAGGAAAAATGACTTTACAATGTCGGCTATCAAATCAGAGTCCATCGTCGCCGGAAGAAAACTCGATTGATGATGATGTTGTTGCTCTGTTTCTTCTCCCGACCCTCTGGTTCCGGTCGCCGGCGAAGAAACCAAGATTTTGGATCTTCTGGGTTTAGCGTTTGCCGCCGCTTGACGAATTGTATCGGCGGGTTCTAAAGAGGAAACTTCATTAAGGTTACATTTGGTTTTTCAAGTTCAAAAAGTTAAGCTAAAGTGCTCTTGTAGCAACCATTGAATGTAAATTAAAACTCAAAAGTACCTTTGGGTGTAAATCACTCCTTCTTCTTGAAGCCATTAAATGAGAGGTACGCTTAAGTTTTGCCCTGGTTTGCCTTGAATCTATTATATAAAAGTTGGTCAACTCTCTCCCTCAGCTTGACACATCAGCGTTTGAGAGAGTGACACGTGTTATTCTTTATTTAATTTTCAGAAAATCATTTTATTTGTATAAAAACTTGCACCCATAAGGATTCGAATCCACAATTCTCTCAATATTAGACAATTGTTTTATCCATTAGGCTATGAGTACTACTTGACAATCCTCTCTAAAAAATTGTGATATTGTCTCTATGTACTACACATTAAATTCAAAGCATTTTTTTTAACAATTGGAAGCACTTATATGGAAAATACATTGTATGATCACATTTGGACTTTCAATTTGATAGTTTTAAATGTGAATTTGGATTTCTGAATTGAGTCAAAATTTTATATTTCTGATTAGTGAAATTTTTATTTATTATGTTCATGTTAGTTTTGATCAATTCATAATTAATTATATGGCAAAAATATTGTACGCATTAATTTATTTATTTTCTCCAAAAAAAACCTCTTCAATTTATCAAGCCGTGCTTGTGAATTTGATAGGTGAAAACCCGCATGGATGAGATAGATACAAGAGGTAACATTTTTCATTCATCGATTTCCAATCACAAGAATGTGATCTTATTAAAGAGTCAAATCAAAATTTTGCATCTTCTAACAAGTTTGATGAATATCGTTTAATATGCGCCTCAGAGAGGATGTACAGATCTCCTTCAATTTTTCTTTAGGTGTATGATCTATAATATTCTAATTGCAATCGTATGTGAAAATTGATCCAAAAAAATTATATAAATTGAAATTAATCAAAACTAATATAAGGATAGAGATAAAACTCATTTATTAAACTTCAAAAAAATACAACTGTTTAACTTTATGGAGTTTGTGGGAATGGAACAAGTTGTGGAGGAAGACGGAAGGACTCTTACCGTCTTCATTCCTTTCATATTCCGTCCATGTGAGTTTTAGTTTATTTTAAAAATAATTTAGAATTTTAATACCTATTAAATTTGGACTAAACTTCATTATAGAATCAAACCACACTTAATGCATCACCATTTTTTCTTTTCCATGGCACAACAAAATCATTTGCAAACAAAAATTGTATACTCTTTTAATATAAATATATAATGGTTGAATGTATCAAGTTATAATTAATTTTGATTGTTGTGAGCATAAAAGGTTTGAGATATATAAATAAGACATCTTTGAAAGAATATATAGAAAAAACCCGCGCGTATGCGCATGTATTCTCTTAGTATTACTTAAAATGTCAGGGTGAATTTGTATCTATGTTGCATGAAAACGGAAACAGGTACGTGAAAATAGAACATTTCGAAACGTGGAAACGCTATTTAAAAAAAAAGAAATAGAAACGTTTTGGAAACGTATGTATATATATATATATATATATATATATATATACACATACACTAAGCATTAAACATCTAAATTATATTATAAGTAGAATATTTAAATCAATAAAATCTAATATATAATTTTAGATAATTATTAATTAATAAAAATTAAAATATGCAAATTTAAAAATTTAGAAGATTTTCTTCCTTATCAATTTCATTAGTTCCATTAATCAAAACTATCTCCCATTCTAATTTATCGACAGAACGATTTTTAAACTCAATAATACCAAAATCTCTACAATATTATTTTAGAAGTACATTTCTAGAGATGATCAAAAAAGACCTTTATTTACGTAAAATGCCACTGAGTTAATGAGAAAAATATGTTTGGCAACAAGTATAACTAGGGATAAAATCGGACGAGTGAACTGAGTCAACTCAGTTGGTTAAAAAACCCGACCCGAAATCCATTAAACAAACACGAGGATCTTCAAAAATTAAATCAAACAGATTTATTTGAATTTGATAATATCATTGGTTTACTTTATTAACCTAATTACCTGTTTTTGAAAAGGGAAATGAGATCTGTGGAGCTTAATTATCCGATTTTACATTAGTTGGTAACAAAGAAGCCGAAAGATATTCTATTTAATTAATTACAAAAGATATTTTGAGATAATGTTACTAACAATTTGAAAAGATTTTGAGAGATATTATTGGAAACATATTAAATATTCTGTTAAAGTGATATTAGTTTAAAAAGATTTTGTGAGAGATAATCAGATTTATTCTGAGAGATATTATCGCGTACAATTTAATATGCAATTAATATTCAGTTACTGCTTGCAATTTTTCAAAATGTAATTTATAAATTCGGATTTATATTCCAAGATATTCGGAGAGAAATATTTTCTAAATTTGGATTTATGTATGTCTAAGAATATTCGATTTACCAAATCAAAAAAGAGAAAAAGTATCAATAAAAATAAAGAGAGCCCTAGATATGTTTATCTTATAAATAGGTTCAACTTTACAATTTCTCGATTTGTGGTAATGTGTTTGGCGAGACAGGGAAGTGCCGTGATCGAGTACGTTTTGTTCGGGAGATGGCAAATGAAATCTCACTGGCTCATTCCCGTGTGAGAGGTAACGAAAATGCAAGGGAAAGAGTCGAGAGACAGATCTCGTGGTCGCCACCAACGGGAGAGTGGGTGAAGTTAAATACGGACGGAGCTTCGCATGGAAACCCGGGTCTGGCGACGGCAGGAGGAGTTTTGAGAGATGCAAGGGGAAACTGGTGTGGTGGCTTCTCCCTTAATATTGGGATTTGCTCAGCCCCCCTAGCAGAATTATGGGGTGTGTACTACAGACTCTACATAGCCTTGGATCGTCGGGTTTCGCAGTTGGAAATAGAAGTGGATTCTGAGATAGTGGTGGGATTCTTAACAAATGGGATAAATGAGTAGCATATGTTATCCTTCCTAGCACGGTTGTGCTATGGCTTTTTATCAAGGGACTGGTTAGTCCGAATAACTCATGTTTATAAGGAAGCTAATCGTCTTGCGGACGGGTTAGCTAACCTTGCTTTCTCTTTGCCTCTTGGTTTTCATTCTTTTGCCGAGGCTCCTGAAGTCGTTATGTCGATCATGTCGGATGACGCTCTAGGAGTTACACGGGCTCGCAATGTAATTTTATAGTTCGCTACTTTTTTTTTCTAATAATACAAGGGAGACAATTGCCTCCTGAATGTGACCAAAAAAAAAGTTCAACTTTACAATATGTTTTCAACTTCTCTCCCATCGTCCACTTTGTTTTTGTATTATCATGTTGGTTTTAGTTTAGTTTTAGATTTTTGTTTTGAATGTTCTCTCATCTAATTTTTTTTTTTTTTTGTATTTTGCAGAAAAGATTTTCGCCAATAAAACTAAAACATGGAAGAAGATGATGGTGTGTTCTTATAAGTGCCGTGTTGCGATTTGTGTTGCGGCGGTTCATTGTTCTCTATTCATTTGTCCATGTTAGTGTTTTTTTTTTTTTGCGTGTTTGAGTTTTCGTCTAGAACAAAACGAATATTTTCTTTATTATATCCAAAATATGCAGAGTATTTAAAAACAAACTTCTCTTATGATGGAAATATGGAATCAAACATCATCTCAGCTTCACACCTCTTCAAAGATTATTTCTTACCTCTTGATTTTGTGTAATCTAAGGAGATCATGTCAAAGAAGAGCATGATTTTCTAACGAATCGGTCCATTCACCCATATTTTTGTTAATCTTAGTTTAGCCATCCAGATTTCATGTAGTGTTGTTTCCTTTTTAGATTATATAGTGTTTCATGTTTTACATTTGGTATCTTCATGGTAATTATATAATAGTTGGAGACAATTTTCTAATCCTAAACAGGAATGCATACCGACCAAAATTTTGATGGAGAAAACGGATGTTGAAGGTGACAATATATCAGATGTTTCAGCCTTCACTTTCTAAGTACATTACCAGGATTCATTAAAATCACAGAGAGTGATCGAAGATCTCCTCGCTGAGGCTGCTACGATCCAAGGCGGAGGACATTTAGGAGAGATGGAGATCACGTAGGAGGAGTAACTGGAGGAGATTGATCAATCAGAGGAGATATTGCTATATGGGAGGAGATTGATCAATCACCTTACAAGCAAAAGAAGAAAAACTATATATCCACAATGTTACACATAAGCTGATGAGCAAGTCAATCAAACACGGTTTCCTCTTAACACGGAACAAAACGTGAAAGGAACTATTCTTTGTGTTTTTAACAAAAATTAGGATGATCTTTTATTATGTTGTAGATTTTTATTTTTGTGACAATATTATTATAATTTTTCAACAAAAAGGCTGTAAGTTTTTTTAAAACTATATTGTATATTTGAAGGCAAAAAAAAATGTTCTCTGATTCCAAAGAGAAGTGTTTAATTTAAAATGTAATGGTAGGCATAATGTTTTCCCATATGAAATCCTCCACCGTTTATGGGAGCCATGTTTGTTTCTACTGACTGATTTCAAGAAACGCAAAACGGAGAATAATTATAGTAATCTTTTATTATCCTTAGAAATAGTTTGATTAATCTTAAACGTCAGAGTCTTATAGGTTAGACATCTATAAACGCAGCGGTTGCGGTTGTGGTTGCGGTTGCGGTTGCGGTTGCGGGAGTTTGCGGAAGCGGGCAATTGCAGTTAACAGCGTTATTAAGCAGGTTGTACGACTGGCACAACGGTTAGAAACAGGTACATTTGCGAGATATTTACGACTGGTTAACTTGCGGGTATGATAGCGGTTAAACAATAAATTTACAATATAAACAAAATTTATAACTATAAAAATATTAAAAACCATATTATTATAAAAAACTATAAAATTATTAATTAAACATAATTAATTATAAAAATTATTACTTTTATTTCTCAAATTTTTTTAGTTTGGATGAAAGTTATGATTTTAATAGAAAAATTGTTTTTTTTTGTATGGAGATGTTAGATGAAAAGAATTTTAGTTGTTATATATACATTAGTGATGAAGAGAAAATTTATCAAAATAATTAGAGTTTAGAGATCTTATACATATAAAATTATGAAAGATTGTTAATGAATATTAGTTAAAAAATGTCAAATTTATTTATTTATTTATTTGTAATTATAATATTCAAATCTTATTTTTTAAAGTTTCTATATATATATAAATATCTCAATTTTAAATAAATTTTGTGTTTTTTTAATTTTAATTTTTTTTTAATTATCCACCCGCAATCGCCCGCAACCGCAAACTCTATCTGGAAGGAGCTTTTGATTTTGAGCGACACAAAGCAGTTCAAAGCGGTAGAAAGCGTTTTGTGTGGTTGTTGCCAAACGCCAACAACCGCTACCACCCGCAAAAGCTGCGTTTGCGGGTGCTAGCGGGAGAACCAATCAAGTAAAAGTAAAAATTCTAGAGCTTTTGTACATAAGTAATTTTACCGAGGTCAATCTTTAGATGCCATTTAAAGAATCGCAAGTTTATAGTTAAAAATTAATGGACAATTAGATAAGAAAAACCAAACCAAGATTTGAATTTGCAAGGACAAGAACAAGGTAGAGTGTTGATCCTTATTTATGAAGCTAGTGATTTCGATTTCATTGGAGACAGAGAACCAAACGGGATGGTGGTGGTTTCAACTCCGACAAAAAAATGGACGAAATAAGCGGTTGGTTCTTCAACTCCGGTGAAATAGAAACTCAAGGTAGAGTGGGCCTGACTGGTTTAACCGCAGCTGTTGCGGTTGCGATTGCGGGAGTTTGTGAAAGCGGGCGATTGCGGTTAACAGCGTTATTATGCGGATTGTACGACTGGCACAACGGTTAGAAACGGGTGCGTATGCGGGATATTTACGACTAGTTAACTTGCGGGTGTAGAAGCGCTTAAACAATAAATTAACAATATTAACAATATAAACAAATTTTCTAACTATAAAAATATTAAAAATCATATTATTATAAAAAAACTATAAAATTATTAATTATAAAAATTATTATTTTTATTTCTCAATTTTTTTAGTTTGGATGAAAGTTATTATTTTAATAGAGAAATTGTTTTTTTTGTATGGAGATGTTAGATGAAAAGAATTTTAGTTGTTATATATACATTAGTGATGAAGAGAAAATTTTTCAAAATAATTAGAGTTTATAGATCTTATACATATCTTATATATATATATAATTATGAAAGATTGTTAATGAATATTATTTAAAAAATGCAAATTTATTTATTTATTTGTAATTATAATATTCAAATCTTATTTTTTTAAAGTTTCTTATATATATCTTAATTTTAAATAAATTCTGTGTTTTTTTTTTAATTATCCACCCGCAATCGCCCGCAACCGCAAACGCTAGCTGGAAAGAGTTTTTGATTTTGAGCGACACAAAGCAGTTCGAAGCGGTAAAAAGCGTTTTGTGTGATTGTTGTCAAACGCCAACAACCGCTACCACCCGCAAAAGCTGCGTTTGCGGATGCTAGCGGGAGAACCAATCAAGCCCTAACTTTTGTTTTAAGTGATGATGGTTTTGATTCTGAAAAATACAAAAAAAAAGGTGGATTTGGTGGTTTCTATCGCAATTAGTTATATCATAAGTTAGTAGTACAACATACAAACTGTTTAGCTTAAACATCGTCCCTAAAGCTTTGCAAATCATTTAGTTTATTTAGATTAAACAAACCTTAGTGTTGTTTGTCAAAGTTGACTTTTGGTTCTTGGGCCAACTTTAGGGATATCTTAGCCCGATCATACAACGATTAAGTATCTTGATGACAAGGTCAGATGCTATTTGAATTTAGAACTTATTTTTACTAGATAGTATGTGGCCGCGTTTCCGACAAAATAAGCAATCTTGGCTGAATGGTCAAGCGGCCATAAGACAATATTGGGTTCCTCTAAGAAGTTGTCCGGTCGCGGTCATGTAAGTCATTTTTACTCTTAAAAAATTGAGTTCTTCTAAAGCATTCGATTACACTAACTTGTAGATTCTTAACATTTAAAATTTCTTACAAGTAAAAATAAACCCACCATAAACCCACATTTAAAAACTGAGTTATAACTTTGGTTTAAAAAGTTGAATCAGTTTTGAATGTTGATATTAATTTAAACACACGTAAGATCCCGGAAAAAACTTGGAAATGTCCCCCTATTTCTCCAACAGACGACAAGGAAATATGATTAGGTTGCATTGTTGCAAGACGCTTGCTTTTGTTGGGCCTACAAATCTGCACCTTACTTTCAATCACCTACTAATAAGTAATAAAACATACTAAAATAATAAGAAAATATGACCGATTAACTTGACACGTGTCACTATCATGTGAATTACTAAATTGACGCATCTAACGTTATATAATAAGATTATTATTCATAACAAAACGAACTCAAATAAAAAAAACGAAAAAAAAAAATTCACAAGCTGAGATTTTTAAACAGGTATCTTGGTTTTATCAATCTAGGGTCACCTTATGCACTTCAGGTTTGGTAAAATTCGGTTTATTACTAAATCGATTAGAGTTGGTTTATGAGAGACTCTCATCCCAGTAAAACCACACCAAATAGCTTCACTTGCACTCTACGCCCAAAAACATTTTAACCCTACCTGGAAAAAGGTAAGCAACGCAACGTTACTCAGTGGGACTGAGCACGAATACCCACGAGATTCACAATACTCATATAAGACCTCAAACAGACCCTAACTTGACTCTTTCACATTTTTAATGATTAACCATCTAAGGTACTCATTCTCTGCCGGTGCCCATACTGGGTTTGACAAGTCACAAGGTGCCACTGTTCAGCAAGAGGTTTGACGACGGCTCGTCAATCCTTTCCCGATCACTACAACTTCACAATTGTCCATCGTTGTAGGACGTCAATTAACACTAAACCGAACGATCAGTGGTACAAACATCAACATCTAAGCCACATACACCAATAATATCATACCGTATAACTTCCAACTAAACAATACACTAAATTCTTCCAATCATATGAAAATTACCACATCAACGGTTTTCCTTTTATCATGAACATTATATTTTATTTAACTAGTTATCATATGAGTAAATGATGCATATGAAAGACTACTAATGCAACAATCATCACAATCATTAACAGCAACATTAACAACATTACACATTCATTCATCTAGCTAATCATCATATGTTTTTAATAAAATAAATAATGTATTGGATGAATTTTCATAACACATCCCCACCTGGTACGCCTTGATGCAGCGGATCTGAGTTAGATCTCCTTGACTTTTATCCTGCTTCTGAACTCATAAAATTTGCCATTGCAGCTGAAGAATTACAAATCTAGGGTTCCTGATTTTCCAGAATAATCCGATTTCTTGGAAAAAAACGCAACACCCACAACTCTCATAGGTTATCTCATAATTTGGATCAGGAACTTGCCGCGTAAAGATGACTGGATGAGCTTTCAAATGTATGCTAATCGTCGTTTGAATCGTCCTGGTGCGCTGAGAAATTGATCTGTAACTTCTTGTACGAAAGTGGGAAAAGTCAGATTTTGGGTTTTCACAGAATGATCCGCTCATATTAAAACGATCATAGCTAATGGAATATACCTTCAAATCGGACGATTCAAGAGGTTCTTGTAAGATAGGAGAATCGTCTTTCCAAAAACACCTAGATCGGTATCTGGTTACTCAAGAGTCGACGGGAAACGGCCTCGAAAGGTTGCAGGTCGGAGATTAGAACTACAGAAATCTTCCTTGGGAAAACACGCACAACTCTCAGTATAAAACAACAAATAATGAACCGATTTCTGCTAAAGATCGATCTAGGAGTTGAAAATCTAATCTTAAATTTTCACACCAAACAAATCCGATCTGACTAGCCGTTTCTCTACTGCACCAAAACGGGTTGGAACTGCTTTCTTTGGTCTTCTAGGTTGCCCCCCTTCAAGGTGTCTAGCTCGGTTTTGGCAGGATTTTGCCGAATTGGTTTATCTCTGCTTCTCTCCATCACCACGAGCTCCTTATATAGGGAAAAAGAAATTAGGTTTTAGAGATTTCAAAGAAAAAAAATAGGCTACAATGAACATGGATTTGGTTTAAAAGAAGGGATTAGTGCAAATCAACCCTCAAACTAATTATTTTTTGCAAAATCAACCCTCACTTCGAAAAAATACAAGTCAAACCACTCGTCTCATAAGTCGCCTGCTATATAGCCCTCAAATATTATAACGTGGCATAATAAAACGTCGTTTGTAATTCAGACGGAATTGAAAACGATGCGTTTTAATTATATTTAAAACAACAGTATTATACAAACACCATGTTGTTTTATAAGATAAAACAACACAGTGTTTTTTCTTAGATTTCTGGGTTTTAGGATTTTTTCTTTATGAATTATATCTTTCAATTCATAAATCTTTGTTTCTTCTGCATACTCGAATTTCTAATTGAACAATTGCCTGCACCAACAAACTTTCTCCCAAGAGAAAAAAATGAATTCAGATGCCTTGGAAAAACTCCATTGTCTAATGATTGAATTGTTGAAATCGTTCGTGAATTGTTGTATCTCCGCCGAATTTACATGACGATGATGATAAAGATGAATTTCCTCTTCCATCTTGCGGCTTCGACGATCTTCGACTACGTCATTAACAACCGCATGTCCATTCTCACTCGTATCTTCGCTGGACTCGTCGGTAGCTCGAAACTCGCCGCCGCTTCACTCGGAAGCTGCTCAGACGATTACCTCGACCGCGATATCTACTCTAGATTTCTCGCCCTCAGATCTCAACCCTCGGTTAAGAAAAAAAATCAGCACCACCGATAATAGCGACAGCCGAGATCTCCGCCGAAATCAAAGGATATTGAAGAAATTGGAGAACATGCTGAAGTGGAGATCTACGGATTAGTTTGACAAAAGTCTTGGAAGTGAAAATCGTGAGCTTGGTGAGATAGAGATATCAATTGATTCACTAAATGATGGAATTTTTGGTTTGTTTGTTGATAATCGTTGTCGAATTAGATAATTTCTGAAAAATTGAAGATGATGGGACGTGTAAAGGACTCAATACGGAAACTATTAACTCCAGAATATTCAGCATCTATAACTATGGAAGCTGATGTAATTACGCTAACCTAGAGGCTCCTCTGCTGTACAAGTATATATGTGTATGTACTCTCTTCATGAATAATAAGTTTCATTCTCTATGTTGGCTTTTCTGCGGGTCCGCATTTCATGTTTGTTAACATGGTTTTGGATTACGATTTGTGGTTGAGAGGTTGGGTTTGTGGGCTCATTTGGGCTTGGTATGGGGGCAGGTTGTTGTTGGGCTTCTGGTTCGGAAGTTGGGCTTTGATTATCTGGGATTTGTGTTTGGGCTTGGGCCTTACTTTGAGGTTCAACCGTATCGTTTGTTGTTGACGACGAGTCAGGCGAAGCTCCAGAGGGTTCGTCTTGCCTGCCATCAAGAGAGTCCGGAGAAGATGTCATACCTGCGCCGTCGATGTTGTGAGGGGGTGAAGATCAGAGCTCGTGGGTCCAATTGGGGCAGGTGGAGGCGGTGTTACGAGTGGCTGTTGAAGACTAATCGATTCGACTGCGGGACTGACATCGGTGATCTCGACGGTGGTGGAGGGAGCTGGCGACTGAAGGTATGTGAATGGGAACGACGTCTCATCGAATTTTACGTGTCGGGAGACATATACGTGGCCAGAGCTCGGTGCGAGACACAGGTAGGCACTTTGTGTCAGCGAGTAGCCGATTAGAACACACAGCGTTGACCGATTGTCAAGCTTGTTGTTGGTGTATGCCTGTATGGTCTGAGCCAGAGGAAGCAAAGACAGCCAAAGATTCTGAGCTTGGAGTAGTTCGGTACTTCTCCAAAAAGTTTCTGGAATGGGGAATCCATCGCAAGCGTTGGTGTGGGCATGCGATTGTTTAAGTAGGTGGCTGTGGCAAAGGCGTATGTCCAGTACGACTTCGGCATCTCGGCGTGTGTTAGTACAGATAGCCCGGTCTCGACGATGTGCCGGTGTTTACGCTCAGAGACACCATTATGCTCCGGCGTGTGAGGAGGAGAGGAGCCTCTAGGTTAGCGTAATTACATCAGCTTCCATAGTTAGAGATACTGAATATTCTGGAGTTAATAGTTTCCGTATTGAATCCTTGGACGAAGGAGATGAAGATAGGGAAAAACTTAAAAGAACACGAAGATGGAGATAACACTCGATAAGTTTCTATTTTTTTTTTAATTAAAAATTATAAAACAACATGCAGTTCATTATTTAAAACATTGCGTTTTAAAATCTGTCACCGATATAACGTTAATTTAACGGAAGGGTTATATAGCGGGTGACTTATGAGATGAGAAGTTTGACTTACATTTTTTTGAGGTAAAGGTTGATTTTGCAAAAAAAAACTAATTAGAGTTTTTTTTGCAGTAATCCCTTAAAAGAATTATATTCGGGCTTTGAAAGAAATTGGGTAGATTTATCTAACTTAAATCCTATTTTTAACTAACCTGAAAACCTTAAAAAAAATCTGCCCTAAATCTAAGATGGGGATGTCACAGTTTAGATCAAATTAATAAAGGTATATATTCATTCCGCTACGGAAATTATCAGACAATTATTTTTACAGTTCATATAAGAAGAGAGCAATAAACTAAACTTTGAAACTGTCTAGTTTTGAGTGGAGAATGTATTACAATTAGACAAATCATAACAAGCAAACTAACAAGAATTAGGAAAATCATAACAAGCAAACCATAATTAGAACGTCCTTATGTTCTTTCTTCGTGAGTTCAAATAAACCAAACACCATCCAACTACTTGTTCCTCTTACATAAGAAACTAACAACTAACAAGAATTAGGAAAATCATAACATGCAATTGAAGTCCTCTCACCTTACGCATGATGGTTGGGAAGGGATCCGATACAGCCAACGCGGGAGAACAAACGTCGAAAACGATGATCTGTGTTCTGTCGGGTCCCACTCTCCATCAAAACTCAGAGTGCGACTGTGGCTGCTACGTTGCAAGTTGTTGTGGAGCCAAAACCTGCCTTTGTGTAAACTAGTAGATGCCAAACATCTATGCATCTTGCTCCATAGGTACATTGTATTAGCATCAAAAGGGTTTATTTCCAGCGGAGAGTAATTTAAACCTGGGGAGATTTCAGATACTAGTTGCCATTCTTGAGAGCTCTTTTGCGTCCATACACTTATCTTACTTCCCAAACGTCCTTTGTTGACTATGCTCATATACATGAGAGATCCCTGAGATGTGTAAATTACTCTTTCAAGATTCGGTTCTTCTTAATCGGGGAAAGGTATAACTTTACCGTCTAATTTAGAGCCGAGCCAGTAAAGGTTTCCGTTCAAACTAACGGGATCGAGACTAAAAACACAGCGCAAAGAGATAGGAGAATGGAGAGTGTGGAAACTCCACAAGCCTGTCTCAGATGAATATATCATTAGACTTAGGTCACTGGTCTTGATGTTACATTTATCGATCACAACAACTTTGTAACCTAAAACGAAGCCGTTTTCGTGGCGAGTCCAGTGCGTTTCGATGATTTACATGTTGGAAGATGAGGCAGAGGAGGGATGTCAACAATGTGTGGTGAAATCGGATTAGCCACAGTAGGTTAGGTTCCCGGAGAAAGATTTCAAAGTGAACAAGATCAATTTAACATCCGTGTAAGCCACGACTCTGACCTTTTCTTTTGGAAGCCAAGCTGGTCGGTGTTGATCTCTCCGGTTCTTGAATTTTTCGGTTAGTAAAGAAGATATGTGAGAGCCCAGAGATCGTGAAAGTCCTCAAACCTCGCATCCGTAGTGAGCCAAGACTTCTTTCTGTGATTCACTGCTCATGAGAGACCATGAAAAATGCTGAGTTTTGATGACGAGAAAAGAAAAGCTCGCGCAGAAACGGAGATTCCACGATTGATTTCCATTGCTTGCAGACCAATTGTGAAGTGGCGGTGCTCTTAAGCGGTAGTCTCGCTAGTATGTCTTCCCATAGCGCCTCTGTTAAGAGATTCATCATTCGTTTGTATTTTAAAACGTGAAAGGGATGATTCTTTCTGTTTTTAACAAAAATTAGGATGATATTTATAATGTTCTACATTTTTATTTTTGTGACAAAACTATTATATTTCTTTAACAAAAAGGCTGTAAGTTTTTTTAAAACTATATTGTATATTTGAAGACAAAAAAAATGTTCTCTATTTCCAAAAAGAAGTGTTTAATTTAAAATGTAATGGTAGGCATAATGTTTTCCCATATGAAATCCTCCAACGTTTATGGGAGCCATGTTTGTTTCTGCTGACTGATTTCAAGAAACTCAAAACGGAGAATAATTATATTAATCTTTTATTATCCTTAGAAATTGTTTGATTAATCTTAAACGCAAGAGTCTTATAGCTTATGTACATACTAAAAGTCGCTTTTGTACATAAGTAATTTTACCGAGGTCAGTCGTTAGATGCCATTTAAAGAATCGCAAGTTTTTAGTTAAAAATTAATTGACAATGAGAGAAGAAAAACCAAACAAGAGACTGGTGCTTCGAATTTGCAAAGACAAGAACAAGGTAGAGTGTTGATCCTTATTTATGAAGTTAGTGATTTCGATTTCATTGGAGACAGAGAACCAAACGGGATGGTGGTTTCAACTCCGGCAAAAAATGGACGAAATAAGCGGTTGGTTCTTCAACTCCGGTGAAATAGAAACTCAAGGTAGAGTGTCTAACTTTTGTTTTAAGTGATGATGGTTTTGATTCTGACAAATACAAAAAAAAAGAAAGGTGGATTTGGTGNCGACCTAGAATCTGATCTTAGGTTAATTAATAGATGCGAGAGTATTATTGATTGCCTGAACTAATGTTAGATGAGCAAAATACCTATTCGCAAAGAGATTTGGTTTAGGATTTTGTGAACAATTGAACCTGATATTAATGCTTGTCTGAATTGTTTGAATTTGCAAAGAGATTTGAAATTCTAGGGTTTAGGCATAGAAAGTCTTCGCAGCGAGAGTTGGTTGATTTTACATTAGTGTTTCGAGTTCAAGAACAGTGCTTAATATTTCCTAACATTCGCCTAGACCTGCAATTAGGATTCACCTGAGAATTCCCCTGAACCTAGCGTTTCGTTTCCTGAATTTACTAAGTCCTTAATTGCTTTCTGTCTTTACTTTTATTATTCTTCCTAGCTTAATTCGAACTTAGAATTTCATTGTGTTGACTATCCCTTCTCTGTGGATTCGATCCCTAAGTACTACAACTGATCTCTTAATTTGAGAGAGTTGCTTAGGGTAAATTTGACCCATATCAATAGACTCCACCTTATTGTCTTGTGCAGGAGGCTTCTGGTAAGAAGAAGACCCATAGCTTCTCTGGAAGTTGTTGTTCTGAAAAGGCTTCTGGTAAGAACCATAGCCTTGCTGATTGTTGAATCTATGTCCTTGAAAACCAGCACCATTGATGTAATTGACCTCTTCTTGCTCTGGCTCAAAGGTCTCCATCTCATTAGCAAAGTGGACTTACTTCTTCCCCACCAAAAGATCCAGCTTCCTGTTAAGCTCATCTATTTGGCTTCCTCCATTTGCACCAGCTTGTTGTCTCCTTTCAAAGTCTGCATTTTTGGTGCTGTTACAAGAGGCCAAATTCTCTATGAGCACCATCGCGTCATCTGGGTATATGGTGTTGAAGTTGCCATTGCTCGCAGCGTCTAAAGACATCTGGTACCTCCAATCGTTCCCTCGGTAAAAGATACCGATAAGATGTGGCTCGCTGAAACCGTGATGTGGGCAATCCCTCTGGTACGATTTGAATCTCACCCAAGAAGCTTTGAATGCTTCAGTGGGTCCTTGAGAAAATGTGGCGATCTTTGTCCTCAGCTCTTCGGACCTTGCGTCATCAAAGAAGTTGCATAAAAATGCATTCTTTGTGTCTTCCCAAGTAGTCCGGGATCCTGGATCCAACTGGTTCAGCCAGTATGACGCATCTCCAGCAAGCAAGTAAGGAAACAACTTGCAGAAGAGATAATCATAGGACACTCCATTAGCTTTGATGCTTGATGCGAGGTCCTCAAATCTCTCAATGTGGTCCATTGGATGTTCATTAGGAAGACCATGGAAAGGATGCTGCCCCACCAATGTGAAGTAAGCAAGCTTCAGCTCGAAGTCGTTCCTATGAAATGAAGGAGGACGGATCGCAGCTCTATTAGCATAGAACTGGTTTGGGCGGTTGTACTCGCCTAACGTTCTTCCACGTCCATCTTCTGCAGGGGCGATTTGCATCGCTGGTTCTATGATGACGGCGCCAGCCTCATCAAGTCTCTGGCCTTGAGCGTTCCTTCTATTGCCTTGTAGGTCGAATAAGTTGCCATCTGCGTCGCGTACCACAACCACAGCCTCAGCCATTGTCGTCTGCGCAGGGTGTCGATCGATGCTATTGGTGTCAATCGACGCTCGGGCAGATTTGCGGTTCGTACGTTCAAGACGGCCTAGTTCCTGGTTCAGTGCGATTAGTTCCTCTTCCTTGTTGCTTCTGGTACTGGGCATGCACCTGAAACAAAAGATAGAAAACTAAATTAGTAACAAAAATAAACACAAAACCTAGTCAAAATCGTAGTACTAGATTCCGTAGGCAGCTATTACTTCCCCGGCAACGACGCCAAAAACTTGATAGGGCTCAGGTTTTACCCTAATAAAACTACTGCAAGTGCATAGCAAATACAATCGTAGTATAAGGGGTATCGAAATCCCAAGGGAAGTAGATGCTACACTAAGGTTTCTAAATTTAGATTATGCTAGATCAAATCAGAATGAAAGTAAAACAAAGCAGGAAGTAAACGAGCAATCACGAATTAGGGTTCTTAAAATCAGGAGACTAAGGCGCTAGGTTCTGGGAAATTCTCAGGTGATCAAAATTGCAGGTCTAGACAGAATGTTAGGAAATATGAAGATCCGTTCTTGAACTCGAAACACAATTATAAAATCAACCAACTCTCGCTGCGAAGATTATCTATGTCTAAACCCTAGAATTTCAAATCTCTTTGCAAATCCTAACAATTCAGACAAGCATTAATAACAGGTTCGATTGTTCACAAAATCACTAAACCAAATCTCTTTGCGAATAGGTATTTTGCTCATCCATTTTAAAGTTAGTGAGTGTTAGGCTGGTTATTGCATATTTGTTGCATTTTGGAGTATTTTTAGGTACATTGGAGGACTTTGGAGAGTACGGAGGTTAAGCAGTGCTTGGAGGATGGCATGAAACTAAAGTGTACCAAAATAAGTTGAGAAAAATGGACTTGAAGCACAAAACCACTATATGAGTCAAGATCGAGCCGGATGAAGAGTTTTCACTCCGATTTAACCTCGGTGGTCTTCATGAAAGTCATAGATAATTGAGTTAGCTTTCGTTTGGTGGTGGTTTCAAGTCAAAAAGGGAAGCGGTTCAAGAAATACAGCCATTTTACCACAGATCGATTTCGGGATCGATCGATCTCATTTTGGGATCGATCGATCTATGGAAAACCAGAAAACGTGATATTTCAGATCGATCCGAGCACCTCAGAACGACCAAACAAGCTCAGATCGATCGATCCTTATGTGGATCGATCGATCCCTATCCTAAACCAAGTGGTTTACTTGCAAAATCTAAGGAAATGTTGGTTTCAACTCGGTTTTACCTAACTACTGCACCAAAAAATGTGTTTTTTGCCTATATATCTGTGTTTTTGGCCATTGTTGAGGCCAAGCTCTCTCATATATTCTCTTAAATATTTTTCATTTCATCATTTTGGGTTTTTTCAAGTTTGTAAGCTTCGGTTAAAGACGAATCTCATTTTCTGCGTTCCAGAGAAGTTTTTTTAAACTCTTTGTATTTTTATTTGGTTGATTATGGATATTTCTTCTTCTTCTTATTGTTTCTATGTTTTTATGGTTGAGTAATCTCTTAGTTAGGTTGAAGGTTTCAAGGGAATTTAGGAATCGTTGAATTAAGACATATATAGAGACTTATCGATTGTTGTCTTCACCTATTGTTGTGTTCATTGCTTAGATTGAATTGATTACTTAGTCTATAATTTTTGGTTCAATCTATTCATCACAAGTGTTATAGATTGCTTGATAGAACATATGTGAGCAAAACGTCCTTAGCCAACGAAAGCTGATGTTAAGGCGTTTTGTGAACAAATCAAACCCGCTCATTAATGCTTATTTAGAATTCTAAAGTTCAAACGAAAGTTTAGAATCTTAGGTTGCTAGATGAAGTGATCGATACCACGACAATGGATCGATTAAACGTTTATGTTTGAGTTCTAGACTGAGCTTATCCATTCTCTGAATAATTGTCTAGTTCGTGATCACCGAATTCCCGTAAATTGTCCTCGACCTAGCGCTTCGTTTAATTGATTTTATTACCGTTTTATTTGCTATTTTCGTTTTTATTCCAAACAACAATTCATATCTTTGTCTTAGCTTAATTTAAATCCCAAGAATCGTAGTGTAACTGTTGGAATCCGTGGATTCGTTCCCTAAATACTACAACATTTGCTGTGCACTTGCGGTAGCTTTTATAGGGTTAAAACTCTGTGTATCAAGTTTTTGGCGCCGTTACCGGAGATTTCAAATGTGTTACCTTCGAATCTAAGATTGAAGTTTAGTCTAAGATTTTCTTATAAGTTCTATTTTGCTATCTTGTGTGTTTCAGGTGTATGCAGAGACGAAGTAAAGGCTCTAACAACCTCATTCATCTCAACAACGAAGAACTCGCAAGGGTAGAAAGAGCTTACAACAGGGCTAGAAAAGAGAAGTCGAGTTAAGTCACAATGGGTGATAATCTTGAGAACCAAACGCTTGCTGAAGCTCAGGCTGCTACGGCTGCAGAACTTCAGAATGTACAACAGCAGTTGCAGCACCTCCTGCAACGACAACAACAGCAGCAACAGCAGCGTGCTATTGGTGATGTAGATACCTCTCCCACCTTCTACCAAAACAGAGCTGCAATCTGTCCACCACCTCTTGCAAGGGCAGATTATAAGATCAAACCGCAGTTGTTTGCTTTGGTAGAACGTCACGAGTTCCATGGGTTGCCTGCTGAAAACCCAATGGATCACATAGAAAATTTTGAAGAGATTTGCAGCACTACCAAGTCAAATGGGGTACCTGCTGATTACATCAAGTGCAAACTCTTCACTTTCTCCTTAGCAGATAAGGCACTATGGTGGCTCAAGTCACTACCTCCTGGATCACTGCGAACTTGGGATGAATGCAGAGCTGTTTTCTTGTTACACTTCTACACCAAGTCCAGGACAGCTTCGTTGAGAAACAAGGTAACCACTTTCCAACAGCATTCAGGAGAGTCTTTTTGTGAAGCTTGGGAGAGATTCAAAGAGTATCGGAGAGAGTGCCCTCATCATGGGTATTCCGATGAGCAAATGATCTGCATCTTCTACGATGGGGTTGATTGGGATTTCAAGAATGCTCTAAATGCTGCAAGCAATGGAGTTTTCATGACTAAAAGCATAGCAGGAGCTTTCCAACTGATTGAGAACCTGGCTGCAAGCTCCAACAATCGTTGTTCTGAGTATGATCGAACAAAGAAGGTCAACAACGTTGACTCTCAAAAGATAGATGAGCTGAATGCGAATGTGAATTTGCTGATGCAAGCAAAACAGAGAGGTGTGCAGTTCTGTGAAGAAGGAACATATGCAATTTTATGTCAGGACTTTGCGGAGAAAGCAACTGAAGATTAGCAAGAAGTGAGTTACGTGAATGAACAAGGCTTCGTGCAAAACAGGGGATTCAACCAGAACTATAGGAATCACCCAAATCTGTCTTACAGAAGCACTAACGTCGAAAATCCTTAAGATCAGGTCTATCCGGAACAGATGGGCGCCCAAGATCAACAATATCAAGGAAAAACGTTTGTGCCAAGCGCAGGAGTATCTGGTCCTTTCCAAGGATTCACAGGACAACCAGGAGGGCAAAACCAAGGTTTTCAAAAGAACTTTTCTCAGGGCTATCAAGGAAAAACGTTTTTGCAAAACCAAGGCCAGACCAGATTTCAGGGTGGACTCCAACAGAAGCAGTCATTCAACAACTTCCAAACTACAGCACCAGCTCCATTCCAAGCTTCTACGAGCTCTTCGAATGGATCTCAAGATGAACTCAAGGTTCTTATGCAGCAACTTCTGATCAACCACCAAAAAGCCTCTACTGAGATCAACATAAAGGTGGACAACAAGTACAATGATCTCAATAGCAAGTATGAAGCTGTCACCACTCACATGAAGAAGCTAGATACTCAAGTAGCTCAAACTGCTGAAGCAATCAAGAGACCACAAGGATTCCTTCCAGGGAAGGGTGAGCAGAATCCTAAGGAGTTTATTAATGCCATTGCACTAAGGAATGGAAAAGTGTTAGAGCCTATTGCGCGCAATGAAAAGAATGATGATGTAGTAATTGATCTAGAAGAGAAGGAGGACGAATTAAAGGCTGAGAAAGCCAAGGTTCTTGCAGAAAAAGAAACTGAAGAGGAGCAAAACGTGGCATCATTTACGCGTGTCTATGCTCCAAAGATCCCTTATCCTACTCGCCCCAAGAAGTCTCGCAAGGACTTGAAAGAGACAAAATGCAAAGAGATGCTGAATGAGCTTATAGTGAAACTGCATCTTGCTGGTGCAATCCAAATGATGCCTGCAATGAAGAGGTACATGAAGAGCATGGTGACAAGTAAAGTGTCAGCTGAAGATGATTTTGTCAAAGTTTATAAGGATTGCAGTGATGTTCTTCAAAACAAGATGCTAAAGAAACTTTGAGATCCTAGACGTTTTGTCCTCTCTGTGCAAATTGGGGCAATGACTTTTGCTTGTTCCTTGTGTGATTTGGGCTCTAGTGTCAACCTCATGCCATACTATGTGGCTAAGCGACTTGGATTCACGAAATTCAAGCCAACTAAGATCTCCTTGGTCTTTGCTGATCGTTCTGTGAAGTTGCCCGTTGAAGTTCTTGAGGACTTACATGTGCAGATTGGCAATGCCTATGTTCCTGCAAATTTCGTGGTTTTAGAGCTAGACGAAGAGCCAAAGGATCCTCTCATTTTGGGAAGACCGTTCTTATGCACAAGTGGAGCTATCATAGATGTGAGGAACGGGAGAATAGATCTCCACCTGGGAGACATTGTCATGAAGTTTGAGATGGACAAAATACTGAAGAAGCCTATGTTAGATGGGCATACATTCTCAATTGATGACTCACTAGAGATCGCTAACGAGGTAGCTGAAGAAATTTTAATGGAAGATCCATTGGAGATTGCTTTGACCAAGGCTGAGACTGAGCATGGGTTTCTGAGTGAGGATACAATTGGGTATGCTAAGATGTTGGATTCAAGCAAGGAAATGGAAAAGATAGTCGCCTACATGAGCTTGGACAAAGCTGTAGAGAAATCTCCAGCAGCAACTCTTCCTGCGCCACGTGCTAACCAATGGAGCGTGATGAAAGCTCCAAGGGTTGAGCTCAAAACACTCCCAGCTGGGCTAAGATACGCCTTTCTTGGTCCTAATTTTACTTACCCTGTGATCATCAATGCTGAACTGAACAATGCTGAGACTGCCTTACTTCTATGTGAGCTTAGAAATTATCGTAGGGCCTTAGGCCATTCGCTAGATGATATCACAGGAATTTCACCTGATCTTTGCATGCATAGAATACAACTTGAAAATGAATCAAGGACTTCTATAGAACATCAGAGGCGGTTAAACTCAAATCTAAAAGATGTTGTAAAGAAAGAGATAATGAAACTTCTAGAGGCAAGTATTATATATGGAATCTCTGATAGTACTTGGGTGAGTCCAGCCCATGTTGTCCCAAAGAAAGGTGGTGTAACAGTTGATAAAAATGATAAAAATGAGTTGATTCCAACTAGAACTGTTACTGGGCATAGGATGTGTATTGATTATCGAAAGTTGAATGCTGCTACTCGTAAAGATCTCTTTCCTTTGCCTTTCATTGATCAAATGCTTGAGAGATTGGTAACCATCCGTACTACTGTTTTCTAGATGGTTACTCTGGTTTTTTTCAGATTCCTATTCATCCAGATGACCAGGAGAAGACAAAATTCACATGTCCTTATCGTCGAATGCCATTTGGTTTGTACAATGCCCCAGCAACATTTCAGCGATGCATGATGTCAATTTTTACTGACTTGATTGAGGACATAATAGAGGTTTTCATGGATGATTTTTCTGTCTATGGATCCTCTTTTTCTGTATGTCTTTCTAATTTATGCAGGGTACTAAAGCGCTGCGAGGAGAAGCATCTTGTGCTGAACTGGGAGAAGTGTCATTTTATGGTCAGAGATGGGATCGTCTTGGGACACAAGATTTCTGAACACGGAATTGAAGTGGACAAAGAAAAGATTGAGGTGATGACGAGTTTGCAGCCACCAAATTCTGTCAAAGGGGTCATAAGCTTTCTTGGTCACGCTGGTTTCTATAGAAGGTTCATCAAAGACTTCTCCAAGATTGCTAGACCTATGACTCAGTTGCTGTGCAAGGATGTGAAGTTTGACTTTGATAGTTCTTGTCTTGAGGCTTTCCACACAATCAAATGAGCATTGGTCAGTGCACCAATTGTCCAACCACCAGACTGGGAATTGCCTTTCGAAGTGATGAGTGATGCTAGTGATTACGCAGTAGGAGCTGTTTTGGGACAGCGGAAGGACAAGAAACTTCATGTCATCTACTATGCTAGTAGAAACCTTGATGATGCGAAATGCAAGTATGCTACTACTGAGAAAGAACTTCTTGCCATTGTGTTTGCTTTTGAGAAGTTCAAGTCTTATCTTGTAGGGTCTAAGGTGATTGTGCACACTGATCATGGTGCTTTGAGGTATCTTCTTACCAAGAAAGATGCAAAACCTAGACTATTGCGCTGGATACTTCTACTGCAAGAATATGATCTTGAGATCAAAGACAAGAGAGGGATTGAGAATGGCGTTGCATATCATTTGTCTAGAATGCTAATAGAGGATGAGGTTCCTTTAGATGACAGTCTACATGAGGAGAATGTGTATGCAATCAGTACATGGCCCGTGTGATAGGGTCTAAGTTTTGCCCAAATAAATCAATACTGCAAGTGCACAACAATGCAGTTGAAATATAAGGGGTTATCGAATCGCAAAGGAAGTATATGCTACACTATGAATTCTAGGTTCGAATTATGCTAAGTCGAATAAAGTAAAAGTAAATTAAGCAACTAAGCGAGATAGTAAACAATATTAAAAGTGGTTAAAGTTCAGGAGACTAAGGCGCTAGGCAAGGGTAATTATCAGGTTGAATCAGAGAATGTAGAAATTATGCTATCAGGAAATTATTAAGAACCGTCTAGAACCCGAAACACTAATTTAAAATCAATCAACTCTCGTTGCAGAAGTTATATATGCTTAAATTCCAGAATTCCAAATCTCTTTGCAAATTCAAACAACTAAGGCAAGCATTTAAAACAGGTTCGATTGTTCACAAAATCCCTAAATCAAATCTCTTTGCGAATAGAAATTTTGCTCAACTATGATTAGTTCAAGTTATTAATAATGCTCTCGTATCTATTAAACAACCTAGAGTTTGATTTCCAAGTGATCAATTAAGAAATCAAGTTAAGCACAAATCAAGATGAAGATCCAATTGATTTTCCTAACAACATAATAATTCTACAAACTCATTATCAGCTCTAAATCACCCTAACAAAACTAGCAAACTACTCATACATAGAGATGAAAACACAAATCATGACTAAAATAACTTGCATAAAATAATAACAGAGAATGATACATGGGTTCAAAAACTTCTCGGAAGAGTACATAATTATCTCCCCAAAAGCTCATGATCAATCTCTCTCTAAGTCTCAAAAACAGAAAATAATGATAAGTTGTTTTGCTAAACAATGCATGAAAACTATTTATAAAGGAAGATTTTCATCACGGGCAGTCTTGTAATTTCTTCAAGCTTGGGACAATTTCCTTTTTCTGATGGAAGTCCGTGAAACTTGGCGGTCTTCATTGGTGTCGATCGACACCAAGGGTTATGTCGATCGACACCCTACGTGTAATTTCAGCTCCGACTTCATCACTTCGGCAGCTTCTCCAGAACACTCCAATAAGTTCCAAAAACTCCCATTAAGCTCCAAATGTTCTCCATCCTGTAAAGACTCTAATAGGACTCTAAAAATAACAAAAGACTCTATAAAAAATACTTATATCATGGTCCAAAAACCGGGTAAAAACCATGATATATCAACTCCCCCAGACTTACCTTTTGCTTGCCCTCAAGCAAAACAGAAACTTAGAATGAAGTAGAGGTTTGAAAACAGAAACAATCAGCTAATCCACATGCTATAGAGCCAACCTTAGGTAATATTTCAGTGTACTTACCAAAAGCTTAGCAATCTCCCAGTTCAAATCCAGATTCTTTCCTTTGTAAAACTTCGAACTCTAACAATGGTATGGCTAAAGAACTTTACAGATTTTTTTCCCTTCCTTAGTGCCTGAACAAGACATTCTTCATAAAGCTCTCATATTTTCTCTTCCCTTAGTCAACTGCTGCCCATTTCAGGGTGTTCTAAGATCTTTTCATTGACTCTTCTCTTTTGAAGCCTTGGAATAGTGCTGCTATTACATGTGTTCCTTGTTAGGAGACAGGTTCATGAGCTCTCACTAATATTGTTCCTTATTATGAGACAGGCTCATGAGGATCTGTACACTATTCCTTGGTCAGACTTCTTTATTTCTTTTCTTTTCTTTTCTCAAGGGAAGATCAAGGAGAGAATGCAATTTGCTTATCTGTTCAGATTGAAAGAGGAATCAAGTTCAGCGCATACCTAGTTATATAAGGGAATCTGAATTCTCTCTGTTAGATTGATCCACTTGCAGCTTTCTACTTAGTAAGACCTGCAATATCAACTACTATAGCAATGGTTCTTCAAGTGTAACATTCTGCGGTTAGTTCCAAGAAAAACTGAAAGTTTCGACTGATTTTGACTCAATAAAACAACTTTTTGACTGACTCAACTAACTCTCAAAACGAAACACAATGTTAGCAACTACCTCCTCAGACTTGAACAACACTGTCCCCAGTGTTAGTAAGAAGGAGTTTGGATAGAAAAAATTTGTGAAAAACTGTCACAGAACAAAGAGAAAATCAGATTACCTGAACCTGCGCGTGGTGTCGATCGACACAAGGTGGTGTCGATCGACACTATGTCCGTAAACAGAGTTCCACCACTCGAACATGTATGCTGTTAAGTCAGATTGTTGTTAGAGTCATCCCAGTCAAAGTACTAAACCAGGAATGGGGCAATCTCTCATCGTCATCAGAACGTGGTGGTGTGGAAGGATGGATGCATCCACAGTTGGAAACAAATGCGATGGCGTTTCAAATGGCCTGAAAGCTCTGGACCACGTATCTCTGAAAAGCAGCTTGCTCCATGGGAATCTCAGGAGCATCCGGAAGGTGCTGAGGACCAATGGGCTCCAAAGTGGCGTGTGCTCTGCTGCACCTAGAAGATGAAGGTCGTGGGTGATCCTCAGCTGGTGCATCTTCTGTGGATGAAGCTGCAGCACGGGAAGAGGCACCTCGGCATCTGGCGACGGGAGCGGCTCGTACTAAGTTCGGACTGGGCTGGAAGCTAAGACGATCAGGATCGTTGGTGATATGAGTGAGGTCCCTGTTAGGTAACTAGACCAGAAGCTGCTCTGCTCGCAAACTGGTGAAATCCAATTGCTTCTCGGGTTTCACCCAAGTAGCTCTCTTCAAGTAGTCCATATCAAACAAAGCTCGCGAAGTCATAATGCTGCAAGTGAAAGTGTCTATCCCGCAATGCTGGAAGATAGGAGTCAGAAGACTACCAACTGTCTCGAGTTTGATCTTGGTTCCAATGAAAGACTTCGTCTTCAGCGAGACCAAGTGATGAGCAAAAACAGCACCGAGGTTGACTTGCTCTGTCAGCCCAAACTCCTCATAAATGATAGACCATAGTGCATGATACAACAGCGCTAACTCAGACACGCGCATCTTCTGGTGGAACCGCCAAGCCTGAGCAAACCGAAGGAGACGTTCCCACGTTCATAGAGGGCATGATGACTCGTTCCAAGACTAAGTCATTACGCCAGAAGTTCAACCTAGCTGTAGAAAGGATCATAAGTGCATTTGATCCAGAGGCCAGAGACCTACCTCAATCGACCGCACGTGAAAGCTCCAAAGGACCCGAGAAGGAGCAATAGGAGGGATTACCCCAGCAAGACATCATACAAGTTTCCCCTCCACACGGCCAAGGTATGATCCCTTTCTTAACTGATTCCATAATACAATCTAATAAGAAACAGGAGGAGACCATCACCGAGCCTCAAGATGCTGCGATCACAAGTCTAGAAGCCGAGAAGAAGCATTTGGCGTTGCCGGAAGAGTTTCAAGAGCAAGAGGAGTGTTCCAGCGAAGACTTCAACAGCATGACATCAAGCACACTCCAGACTGTCCAAGACAAGAGAAAGCTCACCAAAGCCGCACCAGAAACCATCAAGATCATGCAACAACAAGTCTGGCCGCTTCTAAGAGATAACAAGGTACTTTCAATTTCTATAATGCATGCAGGTTTAAGCTACATTTCAGAGCTTCCAGACTAAGTCAGAGACATCAGAAAGAGCCAAGGAAAACGTCAAAGTGTTGGCCGAATGTTATTTTTTTGTTGGTTTAAGTTTGTTTCCTTTTTTGGTTAAAACGCTAGTATTTTACTTTTCTTGTATTAGGTGTTTTCCGTTTTGTTTCTTTTGTTTTCTTTTTATTTTCCTTTTTATTTTTCTTTTAAGTTGCCTTATTGGGAGACCCTAGAAGGTTACTGCCTCCAGACTGTTTATAAAGCCCCCCTTCGGCTTTGTAGTTCGACACACTTTTACCCATATCAATAAAATCGGCAGTTCTCTTTCAAGTCAAGTCTTGAAAATCCTTTGCTCGTTCCTTGTGTGTGGATTCACGCATAGACCGAGTGTTACCTGCATCAGAGAGCCTCCCATCCTCTCTGTGGTGCGTTCGCTCCCCCCATCAAATCCCTTAACCGATCCAAAGTGAGAGAGTCTTTAGACCAGCACGTTCGATTCCATCCCGTGAGCCTTGTCCAGTCCGAGGTTCATACCATTTGGTATCAGAGCAGTAAGGTTCCTAACGTCAGGTGACATCTACCCCCTTTACCTTTCGGTTTGATTTAGTTTTGTTTCGTTTCTGTTTCTTAAAAGAAAACCCATAAAAACTGTTTTGCTTCCGTTATTCTTGTTTAGTTTTTGTTCTTAGTAGATCCGCTTAAACTCTAAAAGAAAAGTTGCTGTTTAGATAGATCCGGTTAAGTTTCTGCATTCAAGTGGTTTCCTTTGATTGTGCGAGTTGAGTTGGTTCTCTGCTTGTTAGTTTTGTTTCTTTAAAACCATAAAAACGTAAAAAGAAGTTGTTTTATTTTCGAGTTGTTTAGCTAGCCGTTTGTGCAATTCATTGGTTTCCTTGAATTGTTAGAATTGCCGGCTTATTTTACTTTCTGCCTAAGTAGTTTTGTCGGTTTTAGTTTCATCTATTGTGGTGCTTTGATAGTTTGTTGTTTTTGTTGGATTACAGGAACCATACAAGCGTGTTAAGGACGACATGGGTGAAGAAGTTCCACATGACGCCGTGATAACGATGATGGCTGCCTTCAGGAAAGAGATGCGAGCCATGAGACAAGAGTTTGGTGAACGCAAGGTTCGCTTAGAACAGCCGCCACACCCTCCGGCACCAGCTGCTGCTATTCCACCGAGAGCGCCAATGAGGAATCTAGTTGAGCCTGAGGAGAAGATGCCTGAGCTTGAGGATGACATTCGCCCTGATCCGTTAGGAAGGTCGAGAGGACCCAATACAGCGGTATGCACGAGCTTCTACACCTTTCGGTGCAAGTAGACCAGCAGATCAAGCGAAAGATTTCCATGACCAACCGCACCAGAAATCCACAATCATGGAACGCAAGTAGCTCTAAGCCTCTGGAAAAAGGAAAGGCAGTGGAGAGTGACTCACGCTTTGATGCGGGGTTTCTTTTACTTCAAGTTTTACCCATAAGATAGCTGCAAGTGCACAACAATCAAGGTAGTATATTAAGGGATCAAATCCACAGAGATTGTTGTTTTGCGAAAGTCCTAAGATTTCTAACTTCTTTAAACCAAATGAGAACTTGGGGGATGCAGTGTGTCACGATTTGTAGTAATGATATCAAGCAGCAGAAAAGAATTAAACGGTTGTAAATCAATGAATAAAAGGCGTTGGATTCAGAGACATTCTTCGGGGTTCATGGATCTAATTTAACAAGCAACAGGATAGGTTCTGAATGATTTAATAGGTTAGGTTCTTAAGCTGAAACGGTCGACTATGACTACCCCGCCTTCACGGATCTAGCCACCTGCGTTTGTCCTTCACTGCGGATATGATTTCTCATCCCACGATGCAAGACAACCGCGCATACATATCATTCACCTATTTGTAAACTCTCGCGGTGCGGTCCGTCGAGATGCCTAAACATCCTACGGTGCGATCCGCTCGCTAACCCCTAGATCCAGACGATAGACCACATGTTCATGTATCTAGTCGTCCTGGAATCAGTTGCTAATTGATCAAAGAAGCAAACATGCAATAAGAACAAGACATCAACGAAGATACCTAAAAGAAACTCTATCTCTATCAACCTAGCGAAATCAATCCACGATTAAACCCCTTCGAAAATCCCCTTAAAAACCCAACTAGATGACTACTCGTTCATGGGAACGGGAGACATCTTTAAGGTATGAAAGGTGCGAATTGTAAAAATAAAAAGAACAAAGTGAGAAAACTTCTTCAAAGGAAATCGATTGAAGAGAGGTTTTCTTAAAGTATTAAAAAGCAAAGAACTAAGAACAAAAGATGAAAAGGGAAAAGAAGGAAGAGTAGGCGGCTGCAGAAGAATTCTCTCTCGAGTTCTTCAACTCCGGGGCCGTCGAACTCTCTCTCTTTCTCTCTCTGTGCGGCGCAGATGTGTTTCTGGAAAAGCTCTCTGTGTGGTCCCCTTCTTCTGAAACCCTAAGGTTCCTTTATATAGGCTCCCGGTCTTCAGAAAGTGGGCTTCGCGTTTTAACCTCGGTAAAATATCGGATAAGTGCAAACGGGCTCGGGATGGGCCGGAGTGGTGTGGCCGCGCGAGCGACCAGGCGTGGCGCGGCCACTGGTCTTCTGAGGATCTGTGGCGCGGCCATCCTTCTTCTGGGAATGTGTCTGACGGGCCTTCTTGCTTCCTTCGTAACTTGAGATCCAACCGTGGGATTGAACTCAGATCACCTTGGCGTAAAAGACAGTTGGAAGGGCTATCTCGTCTCCAAATAGGAGCTTGATCTTGTGGTGGGAAGGTCGTCATCTGATGCTGAACTTATGGCTCCGAGCACATGTCCTTGAAGTTCCCGTTTTGCTCCAAAATGTGTCCTTTTTGTCCAATTTTCCTGAAATGACTTTTAAGACTAGGAAACGTGGAAATCACTTTAAAACCGTTGAAAACCGGGTTAAAACACTTATAAATGATCTTGAAATAATAGGTTTTAGGAGTAAAATATGAGTGTTATCAACTCCCCCAGACTTAAACCTTTGTTTGTCCTCAAACAAAACGCAGACAAAGCCTGGAAAAGAGTTTTGAAAATATAGGAACTAGCAAAAACTCAGCGAACAAGTCTATCCAAGCTCAGCCTAGAAAATTCTCACTATAGTTCCTTCAACACTAGTCCTTGCGAAACTTTCACTATCTAAACTTTAAGTTTCAGTCAACTAGCTCTCTAAGTAGTATTAAGTTTGGCGTGATCCTTGTCAAGGGATGTAAAGCTAGATTCAACGAGGTTAGGTATATAAAGGCCTTTATTGGTGAGGTTTAGAGTGTTTAGGGTTACCGTATAAATCTCCGGGAGGTGCGAGATATTATGCAAAAGAGCAAGAGAAGGTGGAACTATTGAGATCCACGATTTCCAATCACTCTCCGCACGTACACATCCGCGAGTTCTCCTTGATACAGCCTTCCCCCAGACTTAGTTTCTTGTTTCTGGCTCGGATTGGATGGCATTTAAAACTTCTCACTATATCGCCCAGGCTCTGCCTCTATGCATGTCACGATTCTCTTAAGGCTCTTAGGCATTTTCTTCCCGTTTCTTTTCCCCTTTTTTTTTGTGTAACTCTCTTTTTTTTATGGATAAGTACCGTCATTACTCCAAAGAGTTCGGGTCCTTTATCCGAGTTATTTTTTTTTTTTATGAAACGGGAAGTGCCTTGTTGTGAGAGTCTTAAGGATCGCAAGAATATTACCATTCTTTCAAGTTTTCCGAGGCATGAGTCGTCCTTCTTTTGTAGCTAACACTTCCGTTCCTTAATCATTCGATCTTTCGTCTTGAGTGACTAGAAATCGTGTCGTTCCTCCCTCTCCGGCGTTTTTGCGCATATCTGCATATGGTGAAACAAGAGAGTTGCATGAGGTATGAAAAGATGGTAAGGGTTTCGGGTATGGTACCAACTATTGATGAGTTGGCCGTTCGGGAACAACAAGGGAGTGTGTTTAAATGGAAGAAGATGTCCCGAACGTTCTGGCTTTTTCGTTGAATGTTTACATCTGTTGACAAGGAAATTAATAGTTAGTTTAAGGTCCAATAAAAATAGAGCTAGTATGTTCCTTCCCCTGAAGTCTCTATAGATTGGCATTCTCCAGGATTTCGCATCTCTGGCTTTCTAGCTACTGTCTAGTCTAGTACTAAAGCTTGAAAGATCTGTCACTAGAAATAGCGTAGAAGCACACTGGTCGAATATCATCCTTGGTTTTGCGTCATAATCCCTAAAACCATATTATATATATCGAAATACATCATTCTTAGTTCTTAAAAGAAAAAGACTCAAATAAAAACCAAAACAAAAGCAAAGTCATTAGTATGAACTCCCCTAGACTAAATCACACTGTCCCCAGTGTGAAAAAGTGGTGACAGGTCGGGAATGACTGCAATAGATGAAAGATAAAACATAAATGAAAATAAATGATAGGGGTGGAATAGATGGAACCAGGCTCGTAAGCAGGAAGAGTGTTGGCCAAGACGTGAAGTCTTCTAGGCATCTGAACTCAGGGTCTAAAGGTCGCCATCTATGTGTCGTCTCTCTCGAAGCTGTCGCGCCATCTTCTCAAGCATCTCGTTCTGGCGTGCTAGTTGCTCCTGAAGTGCGGTGATCGCGGGATCAGTCGAGGTGGACGGTGTAGCGGATCGTGAGGTACTGCGCACGGAGGAGGATGAGGTGTGGTGAGTCCTCTGACGGATCGCTTCTCTCCTAGCCTTGGCGGCTACATACTCTCCAATGGTAAGTGGTAGACGTGAGAACTCGGTGCGGAACTCATCATGGTTCGGAATCCACTGTGGTGAACCTTCTGAAAGGCGCAGGACTGTAGGAGATGGTAAATAAACCGTGCGGTTGTCTCCCTTCCCTAGTCTGTAACGGTATTCGAACCTGTCTGGATCTATGGATGCGCCTGTCAAGTTCATGTCCGTCTGAAACTGGGACAAGTCATACCAAGCCTCATCTAAGGGCGTCTCAATGCTGGTGTCTACTTCTGCGGCCTCCATGATCGCTGTGATGATGCCTCCGTAAGTCGTGAAGGCAGTCTCGCATCGAGGTGCGGTGACGTCGTACTTCACTCGCACGAGTCTCTCTGCTAGGATGCATCCAAAGCATACTGAAAGTGGCTCGTCTCTAAAGGTGGACTGAAGTAGGACGAGCTCTGGAATGAGAATGCATGATTGGTTGCTGCGAGAGTAAAGTCGGTGTGCTATGAGGCGGTGCATGAAACGCACGGCTGGATGTGAAAGATAGGCGGACGGATGCCTTCCCTTGTCGTAAATGCCTCGGCCCATGAGTTCCCAAATATCAGCACTCCATTCTTCTTCAATGCTTGTCTCGCTCCTCAAGTCAAAACCAAATATCTCGCAAAGTCTAGGGATGCTCAGCTCATAATCCCGAGAGCCAATGGTGAAATAGAGAATACCGTCTCTCGGATGTGATTTCCTCCCTCTCTTGTATGTCAGCTGAACCGAAGCTAAGAACTCTTGGGCGAGCCCCTTGTAAGTGGGTCAATCAGTCTCCATAAAGGTCTTGAGCCTTAGCTCGTCCAAGTACCATGTGACATCCTCGGTTATGCCCAAAGCGTCTAAAGCTGAGTAGTCGATCTTCAAGGTTGTTCTTATATCCATCTTCTTCATCTCCTTTAAATAATCAATTTTCGGGTCCATTGGTGTTCCAAAATTTCGGACCTTGCGCTTAGGAGGAGAAGGGTTCAGCTCTCTTAAGGTGGAGGATCGTCGCGGCTTGTGCATGCCTTTTGCGATTCGAGGAACTTCCTCCTTTGCTCCCTCATATAATTCCCTATAGTGGTGGTTAGACTCGGGTTCCCTAGCGGTGTTACGTGCTCTTGCTGTCGCGAAGAACTCCTTGAAGAGCTTAATTGCTCTCTATACTTCGAACGTATCTCCTAGTTTCGGTCGGAACTCATTGTACCTTGCAAAATAAAAACAAAAACTCGACCAAACATGTGAATTTGATGTGTCTCAAGGATTCTCAAGTGCAATGATATGCAAGACATATACCAAGAGTTTCCAAGACTAAGACTAATCGAGTAATTGCATAAATTTTAAGATCAATTTGGTACTCACACCCTATTNTGTGAAAGAAAGGCGGACGGATGCCTTCCCTTGTCGTAAATGCCTCGGCCCATGAGTTCCCAAATATCAGCACTCCATTCTTCTTCAATGCTTGTCTCGCTCCTCAAGTCAAAACCAAATATCTCGCAAAGTCTAGGGATGCTCAGCTCATAATCCCGAGAGCCAATGGTGAAATAGAGAATACCGTCTCTCGGATGTGATTTCCTCCCTCTCTTGTATGTCAGCTGAACCGAAGCTAAGAACTCTTGGGCGAGCCCCTTGTAAGTGGGTCAATCAGTCTCCATAAAGGTCTTGAGCCTTAGCTCGTCCAAGTACCATGTGACATCCTCGGTTATGCCCAAAGCGTCTAAAGCTGAGTAGTCGATCTTCAAGGTTGTTCTTATATCCATCTTCTTCATCTCCTTTAAATAATCAATTTTCGGGTCCATTGGTGTTCCAAAATTTCGGACCTTGCGCTTAGGAGGAGAAGGGTTCAGCTCTCTTAAGGTGGAGGATCGTCGCGGCTTGTGCATGCCTTTTGCGATTCGAGGAACTTCCTCCTTTGCTCCCTCATATAATTCCCTATAGTGGTGGTTAGACTCGGGTTCCCTAGCGGTGTTACGTGCTCTTGCTGTCGCGAAGAACTCCTTGAAGAGCTTAATTGCTCTCTATACTTCGAACGTATCTCGTAGTTTCGGTCGGAACTCATTGTACCTTGCAAAATAAAAACAAAAACTCGACCAAACATGTGATTGATGTGTCTCAAGGATTCTCAAGTGCAATGATATGCAAGACATATACCAAGAGTTTCCAAGACTAAGACTAATCGAGTAATTGCATAAATTTTAAGATCAATTTGGTACTCACACCCTTTTTCGGATTTTTGAGATTCTAAACCAAAATTTTTCCAATAAATCGATTTTGTCAACTTATTATCATCAAACTTTGATCTCTAAGTGATGCCTAGCATGAATCAAGTTCAAACCAAGCAATTCGTCCAATAATTTCTCCAAAATCGGTTCTTAGAGCATGCTAAAAAGAATCTTATTTCAAAGACTTCAACTTCTAGATATATGGTTACAAAAATCGAGATCTAGGCAACCTAAATCGTCAATCCAAGGTTCTCTACCATTATCCAAGCATCCTAGACAATTTTCTAGTCAAGCAAGAGAGATCTTAAAATTGAGTTCTTTAGAGATTTGTAAAATTAGAGACCATACCTTGTGGATGAGGATGAATGAGTTTTAAAAACTGAATACTCTTCGAGAATAGATGAGTCTAGGCCAAAGAATTTTTGAAAACGGTTTGGATTTGAAAAACCTAAAATCTCCCAAAAATCTCCAAGTCTCTTGGGAGAGAAGAAAAAAAGAGAGTTTGATCCTAAAATTTCTCTTTTGCTTTTAAAAAGGTGTTTTTATCACCAAAAACCTTTTATTTTCAAAAATTTTAAAACGAGAGAATTACCTTGCGTGTTGGCCACGAATCAATTAAACCCGTCATTTTATATTAACGGAAATAACTTTTCGGTGCGGGATTGTAGCAAAACGCGAGAAGCTCGGTTCGGGAGGAAAGACGTGAGTTTTCCGGGTTGGTGGCTCAGACGACCGCTGGCCGCGCCATGGCCTGTCTCGGCCGCGGCCAAGGCGCTTCCCTCCGCGCGGTCGTGGTCCGTCGCGCGGCCACGGTCCTTCTCGCCGCGCCACGGGCCATGCTCGTGCAGCCAGCCTCCTTCTGAGGCTCCTCTTCATGTTTTTGGGTTTTTCTTGGCTTTATATATATATATATATATATATATATATATATTTTTTTTTTTTAATTTTTATTTTTTATTCCTAAGTACATAAAACTTGCAAAAACTAGATGTTAGAAATGAAAGAAAGAAAAGAAATCAAAAACACGTACCGGATGGGTTGCCTCCCACCAAGCGCTTTTGTTTAAGTCGTTTAGCTCGACTCTGTTTGAAGCTTAGGCAGTTTGGGAAAGTGCTTCGGGAGTTGTCTCTCCTGAAGCTTCTCCTTGCTTCCGTATCAGCAGCGTCCCTCCGTTTCCGTTCCTTAGAATTTTAGCTTCTAAGATTACCCGCTTTGTCTTTTCAATTGACTTCGAAACTTCCTCTTCACCCAACTCTGCTAGCTCGGGAGGAATCAGAATTTCGATTCGAGAGAAGGGTCTCGAGTGGAGCTGGCCTGCCCTTAATATCATCCCCTTTTTCTCCTTCCTAGTCGCGTGGTTCTTTGTTTCCGGAGGCGGAGTGCTCAACTCCTTTTGGTAGTATCTCTTCTTGCTTATATGTAGGAAGACTACGAAGTTGCTTACATGGTCGATCCTTGCTCCTACCGTGGCCAAGAAGGGTCTTCCAAGTATCAGTGGTTTGTCTTTGTCTTCCCCCATGTCGAGCACATGGAAGTCAGTAGGTACTATCTTCCCCCATGTCGAGCACATGGTAGTATTGAAAGGTGGACTGGCAGTTCCTTTCTTTATCGTTGGGAAGAGTGGGACGAACCTGCACTTTTCTCCCATGGCTAGTTCTGGCTCCTTAGCCTCGTTGGCGACTGCTGAGATCGCCTTACAGAATCCTTTCGGGTTATCCTCTACTTTTCCGGGAAAGATCCCTGCTTGCCTCTTGATGGCTTCAGCAGTTTGATAGACTTCCATGTCTAATTTCTTCACGTGGGAAGAAAGGGTTTCGAACTTGCCGTTCAGGTCGTTGTATATGCAATCTACCTTGATGTTGAGATCCTTGACCGATTTTTGTTGAGATAATAGCAGCTGTTGCATCAGTCCTTCGAGTTTGTCTTCTCGAGACGGGTAAGGTGCGTTCGGTGCAGCTTGCGGCGCTCCCTGCTGGTTGTTGTAGGGCGTGAGCTGAGAGTTATAGGGTTGCTTTGCCTGGTAGCTTCCGTTGTTTCCGTAGTTCACGTTCTGGAACTTGTTATGGAAGGGTCTTCCTTGAGGTGGATACACTTGATCTCGCGGGTTCTCCACGTTTGGGTTTCGGTATGATAAGTTGTTGTTGAATCCATTGTTGAAGTTTCTGTTTGGATATGAATTTTGTCCTCATATGATGTTAATTTCTTCTTCCCGCGTGTAGGACTCGTCTCCATCGTCTCCCGGGCTAGATTCTTCTCTTTCCGCCGTGGTCTCACACTCACTGATACTGCGCTGCTGTCCCTTGAGCAGCTGGCTCATCATATTATTCAGCTTGGCTATTTGCTTAGAATCAGAGTCTCCGATTCTCGGATTCCTATCATAATCCGGACAGTTATTGCTGTTGCTTACAGCGAGGTTCTCGATGAGTGCGCGTCCTTGTCGCTCCGTCTTTGTTGTAAAATCTCCATTACTGGCCGTGTCGAGCGAAAGTTGGTATCTAGCTTGCAGTCCACGGTAGAACGTATTTAGCAAGCTGGCTCTGGAGAAACCATGGTGAGGACAGTCGCGCTCATAGTCCTTGAATCGCTCCCACGTCTCAAAGAATGATTCGACCGGTCCTTGTTGAAAGCCTTGGATCTTGTTTCTCAGCAGGTTGGATCGGGACTTAGTGTAGAAGTTATTGAGGAAGGCAGACTTGCATTCCACCCAGTTAGTGATCGATCCTAGTGGTAGAGTCTTCAGCCATCTATGAGCTTTGCCGCTCAAAGAAAATGGGAATAGCTTACACTTCAGATAGTCGGGAGGGATTCGGTTCGTCTTTGTGGTGCTGCAGATTTTCTCGAATAACTCGATGTGGTCCATCGGGTGCTCGTTTGATAGTCCGTGAAACTGGTTTTGCTTCACCAAAGAGATGATCTGCGGTTTGATCTCCAACTCGTCCTCATGGGGGACGTTAACTTGAATCGCTGCTCGATTCTGGAAGTGCTGATCAGGAGTATCGTGATCGGCTATGGTGCGGTTCCCAGCTCGCCTGGGAAGGTTGGATGGCAGAACAGGTCGGATGGCATCTCGGTCATCCGGCTGGATGATAGGGTTTGCTTGGTTCGCTCCATTTCCGATGATCGGATTGTGTCCTCCTTGCTGTAGGGCAGGGTCGCGTTCTTCTCCGTTCGAGTCAGCCTCGGGATTGGGGTTGATAGGGTTTCCATTGTTGTCGAGCTGTGGCTCCCCATCTTGTAACTCGTTAGGTGCTCGACCAGTGTTGCGAAGAACTTCTTCACGGTTTCGTTGAACTCAAAGAGCGGCCTCGTTCTCGGCCATGCAGATCTGTCTTCTTAACCTTCGGATTTCTTTTTCGTGCCTGTCGATCTCGATGTGGCGGGGTAAGACGTTGGAAGCGTTCCTCCTAGTGGTCATACACCTGAAACATGAGAAGTAAACACAAGAAAATCGTGAGTAATGAACGGAAAAGCTTGAAAATCAACGTGGTCTAAAAGACAAATTAGAAACTGAAAATTCGCAAAAGCAAACAATCCCCGGCAACGGCGCCAAAAACTTGATGCGGGATTTCTTTTACTTCAAGTTTTACCCCTAAGATAGCTGCAAGTGCACAGCAATCACAGTAGTATATTAAGGGATCGAATCCACAGAGATTGTTGTTTTGCGAAAGTCCTAAGATTTCTAACTTCTTTAAACCAAATGGGAACTTGGGGGATGGAGTGTGTCACGATTTGCAGTAATGATATCAAGCAGCAGAAAAGAATTAAACGGTTGTAAATCAATGAATAAAAGCCGTTGGGTTCAGGGACATTCTTCGGGGTTCATGGATCTAATTTAACAAGCAACAAGATAGGTTCTGAATGATTTAATAGGTTAGGTTCTTAAGCTGAAACGGTCGACTATGACTACCCCGCCTTCACGGATCTAGCCACCTGTGTTTGTCCTTCACTGCAGATATGATTTCTCATCCCACGATACAAGACAACCGCGCATACATATCATTCACCTATTTGTAAATACTCGTGGTGCGGTCCGTCGATATGCCTAAACATCCTACGGTGCGATCCGCTCGTTAACCCCTATATCCAGACGATAGACCACATGTTCATGTATCTAGTCGTCCTGGAATCAGTTGCTAATTGATCAGAGAAGCAAACATGCAATAAGAACAAGACATCAACGAAGATACCTAAAAGAAACTCTATCTCTATCAACCTAGCGAAATCAATCCATGATTAAACCCCTGCGAAAATCCCCTTAAAAACCCAACTAGATGACTACTCGTTCATGGAAACGGGAGACATCTTTAAGGTATGAAAGGTGCGAATTGTAATAATAAAAAGAACAAAGTGAGAAAACTTCTTCAAGGGAAATCGATTGAAGAGAGGTTTTCTTAAAGTATTAAAAAGCAAAGAACTAAGAACAAAAGATGAAAAGG
>JAHZTW010000002.1:59735208-59797406 GCA_020283515.1 Alliaria petiolata
ATGAGGAGGATCCTGACTTTGGAGAAAGTTACAAGGAACATGGCAAAGGAGCCTACGGCGCATACTACATATTTGATGGATTCTTGTTTAAAGACAAGCGGTTGTGCATCCCTCAAAGCTCAATCCGAGACTTACTGATCTGGGAAGCTCACAGTGGTGGCCTAATGGGATATTTTGGCATCCCCAAGACCCTAGCCGTACTTACTGATCATTCTTCTGGCTGCACTTAAAGAAAGATGTAGAGAAGTTCTGTTCTCGCTGCATCACATGCCGAAAAGCCAAGTCCAGGTTACATCCATACGGCTTATACACTCCTTTACCAATACATAACGCCCCTTGGGTAGACATTTCCATGGACTTTGTATTAGGTTTGTCAAAGATCAGGCACAAGGACTCGATCTTTGTGGTTGTGAATTGATTCAGCAAGATGGCACACTTCATACCATGCGCCAAAGTGAATGATGCAACTCAGGCCGCAGACCTGTTTTTCAAAGAGGTGGTGCGTTTACATGGAGTGCCGAGGTCAATCGTCTCTGATCGTGACACCAAGTTCCTCAGCCATTTCTGGAAAACACTTTGGATGAAGATGGGCACTAAGCTGCTATTCTCTACTACATGCCACCCTCAAACGGATGGCCAAACCGAGTCGGTAAACCGTACTCTTTCAACTTTACTTAGAGCCACACTTGGCAAAAATATGAAAACTTGGTTAGATTGCATTCCATTTATTGAGTTTGCTTATAATCGTGCTACTCACTCTGCTTCTAAGTTGTCCCCTTTTGAAGTTGTATATGGTCTTAATCCACTGGCACCAATAGACCTCACGCCAATACCGCAAGCGGAACAAGTGAACATGGATGGACTTAACCGAGGAGAATTCATCAAGAAGCTTCATTTAAAGGCTAAAGACAACATAGAGAAGAAGACCGAGGAGTACAAGAGAAACAAGGACAAGGAACGCAAATAACTTGTCTTTGAGCCAGGAGAATGGGTCTGGCTACACATGAGGCCTGAACGTTTCCCCCATAAGAGAAGTTCAAAACTCGCGCCTAGAGGGGACGACCCATTCAAAGTCTTAGAGAGGATCAACAACAATGCCTACAAGCTGGAACTTCCACGTGAGTTTAATATCTCACATAGTTTTAATGTCGCTGACTTATCCCCTTTTGATGCAGAAAAAATGGTTTTGAGGGCAAAACCTTCTCAAGAGGGAGGGAATGGTGGAACCACCAAGCCTGAGCAAACCGAAGGAGACGTTCCCACGGTCATAGAGGGCAGGATAACTCGTTCCAAGACTAAGTCATTACGCCAGAAGTTCAACCTTGCTGTAGAAAGGATCATAAGTGCTTTTGATCCAGAGGCCAGAGACCTACCTCAATCGACCGCACGTGAAAGCTCCAAAGGACCCGAGAAGGAGCAACAGGAGGGATTACCCCAGCAAGACATCATATAAGTTTCCCCTCTACACGGCCAAGGTATGATCCCTTTCTTAACTGATTCCATAACACAATCTAACAAGAAACAGGAGGAGACCATCACCGAGCCTCAAGATGCTGCGATCACAAGTCTAGAAGCCGAGAAGAAACATTTGGCGTTGTCGGAAGAGTTTGAAGAGCAAGAGGAGCGTTCCAGCAAAGACTTAAACTACATGACATCAAGCACACTCCAGTCTGTCCAAGACAAGAGAAAGCTCACCAAAGCCGCACCAGAAACCATCAAGATCATGCAACAACAAGTTTGGCCGCTTCTAAGTGATAACAAGGTACTTTCAATTTCTACAATACATGCAGGTTCAAGCTACATTTCAGAGCTTCCAGACTAAGTCAGAGACATCAGAAAGAGCCAAGGAAAACGTCAAAGTGTTGGCCGAATGTTATTTTTTGTTGGTTTAAGTTTGTTTCCTTTTTTGGTTAAAACGCTAGTATTTTACTTTTCTTGTATTAGGTGTTTTCCGTTTTATTTCTTTTGTTTTCTTTTTATTTTCCTTTGTATTTTTCTTTTAATTTGCCCTATTGGGAGACCCTAGAAGGTCACTGCCGCCGGACTGTTTATAAAGTCCCCCTTCGACTTTGTAGCTCGACACACTTTTACCCATATCAATAAAATCGGCCGTTCTCTTTCAAGTCAAGTCTTGAAAATCCTTTGCTCGTTCCTTGTGTGTGGATTTACGCATAGACCAAGTGTTAGCTGTATCAGAGAGCCTCCCATCCTCTCTGTGGTGCGTTCGCTCCCCCCCCCATTAAATATCTTAACCGATCCAACGTGAGAGAGTCTTTAGACCAGCACATTCGATTCCATCCCGTGAGCCTTGTCCAGTCCGAGGCTCATACTATCTGGTATCAGAGCAGAAAGGTTCCTAACGTCAGGTGACATCTACCCCTTTACCTTTCGGTTTGATTTAGTTTTGTTTCGTTTCTGTTTCTTAAAAGAAAACCCATAAAAACTGTTTTGCTTCCGTTATTCTTGTTTAGTTTCTGTTCTTAGTAGATCCGCTTAAACTCTAAAAGAAAAGTTGCTGTTTAGATAGATCCGGTTAAGTTTCTGCAATCAAGTGGTTTCCTTTGATTGTGCGAGTTGATTTGGTTCTCTGCTTGTTAGTTTTGTTTCTTTAAAACCATAAAAACCTAAACAGAAGTTGTTTTATTTTCGAGTTGTTTAGCTAGCCGTTTGTGCAATTCATTGGTTTCCTTGAATTGTTAGAATTTCCGGCTTGTTTTACTTTCTGCCTAAGTAGTTTTGTCGGTTTTAGTTTCATCTATTGTGGTGCTTTGATAGTTTGTTGTTTTTGTTGGATTACAGGGACCATACAAGCGTGTTAAGGACGACATGGGTGAAGAAGTTCCACAGGACGCAGTGATGCAGATGATGGCTGCCTTCAGGGAAGAGATGTGAGCCATGAGATAAGAGTTTGGTGAACGCATGGTGCGCTTAAAACAGCCGCCACCCCCTCCGGCACCAGCTGCTGATATTCCACCGAGAGCTCCAATGAGAAATCTAGTTGAGCCTGAGGAGGAGATGCCTGAGCTTGAGGATGACATTCGCCCTGATCCGTTACAATAACACCAGCGTGCACAAGACCCTCTTAGGAGACCGCGCGCGCGAGAAGAGGAGCATAGGTAAGGAAACATGGACGTTAAGCTGACTCCTCCAACCTTTGCTGGAAAATCAAATCCAGACGTGTATCTGGATTGGGAAAGGAGGCTTGAATACATCTTCGAGTGCTACGGGTATGGAGATCGCAAGAGAGTTGCCTTAGCTGCTGCACAGCTCACCGACAATGCAATTGCTTGGTGGGACAGAAACGTGGCTGAGAGAAGAAGGAACCGCTTTGCACCAGTCACCATGTGGCGAGACATGACGTTTTTATTAAGGTCCAGATACGTTCATGATCATTACCATCGGGATTTGCAGAAGCGTTTCAGGAAGCTATCCCAAGGAACAAGAACCGTGGACGAGTACTTTGAAGAGTTTGAGAAACTCATGAATCTGTTGGAGCTAGAAGAATCAGAAGAAGCTTTGATGGCTCAGTTTATTGATGGCCTACAAGAGCGTATTGCTAGGAAGGTCGAGAGGACCCAATACAGCGGTATGCACGAGCTTCTACACCCTTTGGTGCAAGTAGAACAACAGATCAAGCGAAAGATTTCCATGACCAACCGCACCAGAAATCCACAATCATGGAACACAAGCAGCTCTAAGCTTCTGGAAAAAGGAAAGGCAGTGGAGATTGACTCACGCTTCAAGGGAAAACCCACTGAACCTCCTAAAACCACACGGCCAGAGCAAGGTAAGTTCCCTAGTACATCTAGAACTCGAGAAATAATCTGTTTTAAATGTCAGGGAAGAGGCCACATGTCAAGAGAATGCCCCAACCAGAGAACCATGATCTTGACCCCAAGCGGAGATTATGAATCCTAAGACGAGGAGGACGATGATGCTGTTGAGCTAGAAGGCGAGATAGACTATCCTGACCATGGCGAGATGCTTGTCACCAGGAGTATTCTGAGCGCTCTAGTTACACCAGAGGAGAAAGTGCAAAGAGAGAACATCTTTCATACAAGATGCACCATCCGAAACAAGGTATGTAATCTTATAATAGACGGTGGTTCTTGCACTAACGTTGCTTCTAAGTACATGGTAGAGAAGCTAGGTCTGGAGAAGACTAAGCATCTGAGGCCCTACAAGCTAAGAAGGTTGAATGACCAAACTGAATTGAGAATCTCCGAACAAGTCATTATACCGTGTAGCGTGGGAAAATATCAAGATGATTGACATGTGACGTTGTGTCGATGCAAGCTGGGCACCTTCTGCTGGGAAGACTGTGGCAGTTTGATCGTGCAACAAATCATAATGGTCGGTCCAATTTCTACTCCTTCACTTACAAGGACCGCAAGCACAACTTAGCCCCCTTTAAGTCCCACCGAAGTGCATCAAATGCAAACCCATATGGCTAAAGAAACCGAGGTAAGTAAATCCAACTTGTACATTAAGAGTAATACCATGCTTAAAACCATGAGTGCCCGTGTCACCGTGCTACTAATGGTTTTCAAAGATTGTCTAAGCACAGGTTCAGGTGATTTACAACTTCCAAGTGAAATACAAGTTGTCTTAGACCGATTTAAAGATGTGTTTCCAGAGGAGATACCGGCTGGATTGCCTCCTATCCGTGGGATAGAGCATCACATTGACTTGGTCCCCGGCTCTGCCTTATCCAACAAGGCCACTTATAGGATGAATCAGAAGAGACCAAAGAACTTGAGAAACAAGTAAAAGACTTGATGGACAAGGGATACATTCGGGAGAGGCTTAGTCCATGCGTCGTACCAGTCCTACTAGTACCTAAGAAGGACAGTACATGGAGGATGTGTGTAGACTGCCGGGCGGTTAACAACATCACCATCAAGTACTGGCATCCCATCCCGCGGCTTGATGACATGCTAGACGAACTTAGTGGAGCGACTATCTTCTCAAAGGTGGATCTCAGGAGTGGATACCCTCAGGTGAGGATGAGAGAAGGTCATGAATGGAAGACCGCCTTCTAGACTAAGCAAGGCCGATACGAATGGCTTGTGATGCCGTTCGGCCTCACCAATGCCCCTAGCACGTTCATGCGACTAATGAACCTGGTTCTAAGATCATTCATAGGAAGATTCGTGGTGGTCTATTTTGATGATATACTCGTTTATAGCAAATGCTTAGCCGATCATCTTATGCATCTAGAACTTGTTTTAAAAACGTTTCGGAAGGAAGGCTTATATGCTAACCTAAATAAGTGCTCATTTTGTACTAACAAGCTTGTTTTCTTAGGCTTTGTAGTAAGCGAACAGGGGTTACAAGTGGATGAAGAGAAGATAAAGGCTATTCAAGAATGGCCCACGCCAAGTACTATCAGACATGTTAGAAGCTTTCACGGTCTAGCATCCTTCTACCGCCGGTTTGTTAAAGATTTCAGCACCATGGCTGCCCCACTCACGGCTGTTATCAAAAAGAACGTTCCATTTTCATGGGGAGAAGCTCAGGAAGCTGCATTCAACACACTCAAGGATCGTCTCACCCGAGCCCCTGTCCTAGCTTTACCAGATTTTGAAGTCATGTTTGAGGTCGAATGCGATACTTCGGGCTTAGGCATAGGAGCTGTCCTACACCAGAGAGGCCGACCAGTAGCTTACTTCAGTGAGAAGCTGAGTGGAGACACACTGAATTATCCGACCTACGACAAGGAGTTATACGCGCTTGTTAGAGCATTGGAAACTTGGCAACATTACTTGTTGTCCAAGGAGTTTGTTATCCACACTGACCACGAGACCTTGAAGCATCTAAGAGGACAGACATCACTAAAGAGGAGACACGCTAAGTGGTTGGAATTCATCGAGACGTTTCCCTATGTAAGGGGAAAGAAAATGTGGTGGCCGACGCATTGTCTCGTAGGCATGCTCTGATCTCTACGATGGAGGCTAAGGTTATGGGTTTAGAGCAGATCAAGCGTTTATATGAGGAGGATCCTGACTTTGGAGAAAGTTACAAGGAACATGGCAAAGGAGCCTACGGCGCATACTACATATTTGATGGATTCTTGTTTAAAGACAAGCGGTTGTGCATCCCTCAAAGCTCAATCCGAGACTTACTGATCTGGGAAGCTCACAGTGGTGGCCTAATGGGATATTTTGGCATCCCCAAGACCCTAGCCGTACTTACTGATCATTCTTCTGGCTGCACTTAAAGAAAGATGTAGAGAAGTTCTGTTCTCGCTGCATCACATGCCGAAAAGCCAAGTCCAGGTTACATCCATACGGCTTATACACTCCTTTACCAATACATAACGCCCCTTGGGTAGACATTTCCATGGACTTTGTATTAGGTTTGTCAAAGATCAGGCACAAGGACTCGATCTTTGTGGTTGTGAATTGATTCAGCAAGATGGCACACTTCATACCATGCGCCAAAGTGAATGATGCAACTCAGGCCGCAGACCTGTTTTTCAAAGAGGTGGTGCGTTTACATGGAGTGCCGAGGTCAATCGTCTCTGATCGTGACACCAAGTTCCTCAGCCATTTCTGGAAAACACTTTGGATGAAGATGGGCACTAAGCTGCTATTCTCTACTACATGCCACCCTCAAACGGATGGCCAAACCGAGTCGGTAAACCATACTCTTTCAACTTTACTTAGAGCCACGCTTGGCAAAAATATGAAAACTTGGTTAGATTGCATTCCATTTATTGAGTTTGCTTATAACCCTGCTACTCACTCTGCTTCTAAGTTGTCCCCTTCTGAAGTTGTATATGGTCTTAATCCACTGGCACCAATAGACCTCACGCCAATACCGCAAGCGGAACAAGTGAACATGGATGGACTTAACCGAGGAGACTTCATCAAGAAGCTTCATCTAAAGGCTAAAGAAAACATAGAGAAGAAGACCGAGGAGTACAAGGGAAACAAGGGACGCAAAGAACTCGTCTTTGAGCCAGGAGAATGGGTCTGGCTACACATGAGGCCTGAACGTTTCCCCCATAAGAGAAGTTCAAAACTCGCGCCTAGAGGGGACGGCCCATTCAAAGTCTTAGAGAGGATCAACAACAATGCCTACGAGCTGGAACTTTCAGGTGAGTTTAATATCTCACATAGTTTTAATGTTGCTGACTTATCCCCTTTTGATGCAGAAAAAACGGTTTTGAGGGAAAAACCTTCTCAAGAGGGAGGGAATGGTGGAACCACCGAGCCTGAGCAAACCTAAGGAGACATTCCCACGGTCATAGAGGGCAGGATGACTCGTTCCAAGACTAAGTCATTACGCCAGAAGTTCAACCTAGTTGTAGAAAGGATCATAAGTGATTTTGATCAAGAGGCCAGAGACCTACCTCAATCGACCGCACGTGAAAGCTCCAAAAGACCCGAGAAGGAGCAACAGGAGGGATTACCCCAGCAAGACATCATACAAGTTTCCCCTCCCCACGGCCAAGGTATGATCCCTTTCTTAACTGATTCCATAACACAATTTAACAAGAAACATGAGGAGACCATCACCGAGCCTCAAGATGCTGCGATCACAAGTCTAGCCGAGAAGAAGCATTTGGCGTTGCCGGAAGAGTTTGAAGAGCAAGAGGAGCGTTCCAGCGAAGACTTCAACAACATGACATCAAGCACACTCCAGACTGTCCAAGACAAGAGAAAGCTCACCAAAGCCGCACCAGAAACCATCAAGATCATGCAACAACAAGTTTGGCCGCTTCTAAGAGATAACAAGGTACTTTCAATTTCTATAATACATGCAGGTTCAAGCTACATTTCAGAGCTTCCAGACTAAGTCAGAGACATAAGAAAGAGCCAAGGAAAACGTTTAAGTGTTGGCCGAATGTTATTTTTTTATTAGTTGTTTTCCGTTTTGTTTCTTTTGTTTTCTTTTTATTTTCCTTTGTATTTTTCTTTTAAGTTGCCCTATTGGGAGACCCTAGAAGGTCATTGCCGCCGGACTGTTTATAAAGTCCCCCTTCGGCTTTGTAGCTCGACACACTTTTACCCATATCAATAAAATCGGCAGTTCTCTTTCAAGTCAAGTCTTGAAAATCCTTTGCTCGTTCCTTGTGTGTGAATTCACGCATAGACCGGGTGTAAGCTGTATCAGAGAGCCTCCCATCCTCTCTGTGGTGTGTTCGCTCCCCCATCAAATCCCTTAACCAATCCAACGTGAGAGAGTCTTTAGACCATCACGTTCGATTCCATCCCGTGAGCCTTGTCCAGTCCGATGTTCATACTGATATATCATGGTTTTTACCCGTTTTTAAGCCATGATATAAGTGTTTTTATAGAGTCTTTTGCTAGTTTTGGAGTCTTTTTAGAGTCTTTACAGGATGGAGAGCATTTGGAGCTAAATGGGAGAATCTGGAACATTTTGGAGCACTTTGGAGAAGCAGCCGAAGTGATGAAGTCAAGAGGCTGGAATTCACGAGCTGAGTGTCGATCGACACCATCAGTGTCGATCGACACCAAGGATAGACGGCGAAGCTTGACGGTTTCCAATCAGGAAAAGGAAAGAAGAGCAAGTTCTGAAGAATTACAAATCTACCCCTGGACGAAAAATCCCCTTCTATAAATAGTTTTCAGGCATTGTTTAGCCAATTACATTATCATTATTTTCTGTTTTTGAGACTTAGAGAGAGATTGATCCTGAGCTTTTGGGGAGACAATTCTAACTCATCTGAGCCAGATTTCGAACCCCTGTATCATTCTCTATTCTTTTATGCAATATTATTCAGCCATGTTTTGTGTTTGCATTATTATGTCTGAGTAGTTTGCTAGTTAGGTTAGGGTAATTTAGGGTTTGATGAAGAGTTTATAGAATCACTAGAATTATTAGGGAAATCAATTGGATCTTCACCTAGATTTGTGCTTAACTTGATTCTCTGAATTGATCACTTAGAAATCAAACCTTAGGTTGTTTAATAGATGCGAGAGCATTATTAATAACTTGAACTAATCTTAGGTGAGCAAATTATCTATTCGCAAAGAGATTTGGTCTAGGTAATTTGTGAACAAATCGAACCTGTTCTTATTGCTTGCCTTGATTGTTTAAATTCGCAAAGAGATTTGGAATTTAGGGATTTAGGCATAGATAACTTCTGCAACGAGAGTTGATTGGTTTTACCTTAGAGTTTCGAGTTCTAGACGGTTCTTAATAAATCCCTAATAGACTTAGATTCTGCATTCTTGGATTCAAACCTGATAATTATCCTTGCCTAGCGCCTCGTCTCCTGAACTTTAATCCATCTAATTCCGATTTATTACTTGCTTTAATTGCTTAGTTTTCAATTTCATTATTCGACCTAGCATAATCTAAACCTAGAAACCATAAGTGTAGCTTTAACTTCCCTGAGGATTCGATACCCCTTATACTTCAACTGCATTGCTGTGCACTTGCAGTAGTTGATTATTTGGGTAAAACTAGACCCATATCAAGTTTTTGGCGCCGTTGCCGGGGAAGCTAATAGCTACCTAACGGGATCTAGTATTAGGATTCTGTCTAGGTTTTTGTTTTATTTTTGTTACTGATTTAGTTCTCTATCTTTTGTTTCAGGTGCATGCCCAGTACCAGGAGCAACAAGGAAGAAGAACTAGTCACTTTGAACCAGGAAATCAACCGTCTCGAACGTACGAACCGCAAGTCTGCACGAGCATCGATCGACACACCAGGCGTCGATCGACACCGTTCTGCACCAGCATCGATCGACACACCTAGTATCGATCGACACCTTGCGCAGATAGAGATGGCTGAACCTGTAATCATGATACGCAACGAGGATGGCGACTTTGTTGACCTGCAGGGCAACAGAAGGAACGCCCAAGGACAGAGACTTGATGAGGCTGGCGCCATCATCGTCGAAGCTGCAGAAGCTGGACGTGGAAGAACACTAGGCGAGTACAACCGCCCAGACCAGTTCTATGCCAATAGAGCTGCGATCCGTCCTCCTGCATTCCAGAGGAATGACTTTGAGCTGAAGCCCGCTTATTACACTTTAGTGGCTCAGCATCTCTTTCATGGTCTTCCCAGTGAGCACCCTATGGACCATATTGAAAGATTCGAGGACCTCGCATCAAGCATCAAGGCCAATGGAGTGACCTACAACTACATTTTCTGCAAGCTTTTTCCTTACTCGCTTGCAGACGATGCGTCTTACTGGCTGAAGCAGCTTGATCCAGGATCCTTAAACACTTGGGAAGAAACAAAGAATGCATTCTTATGCAACTTCTTTGATGATGCAAGATCCGTGGAGCTGCGGATGAAGATCACTACATTCTCCCAAGGACCTGCTGAAGCATTCAAGGCTTCATGGGTGCGATTCAAGGCTTACCAGAGGGACTGTCCACATCACGGTTTTAGCAAACCACAGCTTATCGGTATCTTTTACCGAGGAATTGATTGGAGGTACCAGATGGCCTTGGACGCTGCAAGCAATGGCAACTTCAACAAAGGGATTCCAGAAGATGCAATAGAGCTTATTGAAAATTTGGCTTCTAGTAACAGCACCAAAAACGCCGACTTCGAGAGAAGACAAAGCGCAGGAAAAGCTGGAGGAAACCAAATCGCTGAAGTCAACAGGAAGCTGGACAACGTACACAATCTCTTGGTGGGGAAGAAGCAAGTCCATTTTGCCAATGAGGTGGAGTCATTTGAACCAGAGCCAGACTGTGAAGAAGAGGACGTGAACTACATCAACGGAGGTGGATTTCAGAGCCAGCGCTATGGGAACCAACAGGGAAACAGGAACTTCACTGGAAATTATCAGAAGTGTTCCTTCACAGGAAATCAAAACTCTTCTGGTTACACGCCGAAACCACCATTTCAGAACAGCAACTACACTAGGAGCTATGGAAATTCTTCATACCAGAAGCCTCCTCCTCAAGACAACAAAATGGAGGCAATGCTAGATCAGATCTTGGAGGGACAGCAGAAGCTTACAGTGAATTTCAATGGCAAGATGGATTCACTGTACCAGGACCTGAATGGGAAGATTGAGAGCTTGAGTTCTCATATGAAGAAGCTGGATGTTCAAGTAGCTCAGACTGCACAAGCTGTTAGCAGGCAAGAGGGATTCCTTCCAGGGAAGACGGATACCAATCCGAAACGCCAAGTGAATGCTGTCACATTGAGGAGTGGGAAGAACCTTCAGCCTGTCCAGAAGAGGGGGCTTAACATTGAGGAAATTGAAGATTTAGAAGAAGCTGCGGACCCAGCGTCGATCGACACTACTGTGTGTCGATCGACACCCGAAGAGATAAACGACAAGGACGATCCTGAACCTGAACCGGAAGCGAAGGAAACACCTTCTACGAAGAGTGTCGATCGACGCCCACCACGGACTGAACCAGATCGAGCTAAAACCAAGATTGTTGCTGAAGAAAGGATCTACAAACCGAAGATCCCTTTCCCCTTAGTGACAAAGAAGTCTAAGAAGGAGCTGTTGGACGCTAGATGCAAGGCTATCATGGATAGACTAGTGGTTGAAATCTCTTTGATGGATGCCATTAGAACTACTTCAGTGATAAAGAGATACCTGAAGTGGATGATTACAAGCAATATGGACATGGAGGAAAGCATAATGATGATATCGGAGCAAGTTAGTGCTGTCATTCAGAACAGGCTTCCAGAGAAACTCTCCGATCCGGGAAGCTTTGTTCTTGACTGCTCCATCTTTTCAAACAAGTTCGGGAGATCTTTGTGTGATTTAGGATCAAGTGTCAACTTGATGCCTCTTTCAGTTGCTCTAAGGCTGGACATGACAGATTTCAAGGCCACAAGAATCTCCCTAGTACTTGCTGATCGATCCGTCAGAATTCCTGAAGGTGTTTTGGAAGATGTGCCTATCAAAGTGGGAGATTGCTTGATTCCCACAGACTTCGTGGTTTTGGCATATGATGAGGAACCCAAAGACCCTCTCATACTTGGTAGACCATTCTTGGCTACAGCTGGAGCGATCATTGACGTGAGAAAGGGCAGGATCGCACTGAACCTTGGAGATTTGGTGATGAATTTCGACATGGAGAAGCTGATGAAGAGGCCAACTATTGATGGACAAACCTTCTTTGTCGATTCACTCACCAACCTTGCTGAAGAAATTTTCCAAGAGGACCACCCTACAGACCCTCTGGAACGTGCATTGACCACTTCCACGGAGGACAATGAGTGCTTGGATGAAGCAGCTGCTGGATATGCAAAGATGTTGGATGCAAGCGAGCAAGTGATGCAACTAGTCGCTGCTGAGGACTTGTGTCGATCGACACCAGGGAGTGTCGATCGACACCCTGCGCGCACAACAACAAAAGCCACACTCGCTGATTGGAGTGAGGCTAAGGCACCTAAAGTCGAGCTTAAACAGCTCCCTGCCGGGCTAAGGTACGCATTTCTTGGTCCTAACTCCATATATCCTGTAATTGTTAATGCCTCTTTGAACAATGCAGAGCTCACGTTGTTGCTAAGCAAGCTGCGCAAATATCGCAAAGCTCTTGGCTATTCTCTTGATGACATTTCAGGTATCTCACCAGACTTATGCATGCATCGGATTCACCTTGAGGATGAGACCAAGTCGTCAATTGAACACCAAAGGAGGCTAAATCCGAACCTGAAAGAAGTTGTCAAGAAGGAGATCATGAAGCTCTTGGAAGCAGGAATCATCTATCCCATTTCGGATAGCACTTGGGTCAGTCCGGTTCACGTGGTTCCTAAGAAAGGAGGAGTTACAGTGGTGAAGAATGAGAGGAACGAGCTGATTCCAACAAGGACTGTGACTGGACACAGGATGTGCATAGACTACAGGAAGCTGAATGCCGCGACCAGAAAAGACCACTTCCCCTTACCATTCATCGACCAGATGCTTGAGAGATTGGCAAATCATCCATACTACTGTTTCTTGGATGGCTATTCAGGATTCTTCCAGATTCCGATCCATCCAGATGATCAGGAGAAGACCACCTTTACATGTCCTTATGGTACATTTGCATATCGCAGGATGCCATTTGGACTTTGTAATGCTCCTGCGACTTTTCAGAGGTGTATGATGGCGATCTTCACGGACATGATTGAGAGGTTCATGGAGGTCTTTATGGATGACTTTTCTGTTTATGGGTCATCCTTCAAAGACTGTCTGGACAACCTATGCGCAGTGTTGCAGCGATGTGAAGAGAAGCACTTGGTTCTGAACTGGGAAAAGTGTCACTTCATGGTCACAGATGGGATTGTACTTGGACACAAGGTTTCAGCAGAAGGCATTGCAGTGGATCGCGCCAAGATAGAGGTCATGACAACACTACAGGCACCAGATTCTGTGAAGTCAGTAAGGAGTTTTCTAGGACATGCTGGATTCTACAGAAGATTCATCAAAGATTTCAGCAAGATTGCAAGGCCACTCACTGCTCTTCTGTGCAAAGATGTGAAATTCGAGTTCACTGCAGAATGTCTTTCAGCCTTTGAACAGATAAAGCAAGCATTAGTGAGTGCTCCAATTGTGCAACCTCCGGACTGGGATTTACCTTTCGAGGTGATGTGTGACGCCAGTGATTTCGCAGTGGGCGCGGTATTAGGACAGAAGAAGGACAAGAAACTTCATGCCATCTATTATGCCAGCAGGACTTTGGATGATGCTCAGAAGAACTATGCAACTACAGAGAAGGAATTGTTAGCTGTGGTATTTGCCTTTGAGAAATTTCGGCAGTACCTTGTTGGCTCGAAGGTGATTGTTCACACTGACCATTCTGCATTGAAGTACTTGATGCAGAAGAAGGATGCAAAGCCAAGGTTGCTAAGATGGATTCTACTTCTTCAAGAGTTCGACATAGAGGTCAAAGACAAGAAAGGAGTTGAAAACGGAGTAGCTGATCATCTTTCAAGGATCAGAATTGAAGATGATGTGCCCATTGATGACTTTCTACCTGAGGAGAACATATATCTTATTGAGAGTCGCTTGAAAGGCATGATCTCGGACCAGATACGCTTAGTGTCGATCGACACTAGGGGAGTGTCGATCGACACCCCGTCCGAATCGAAGAACGACAACTCCTGTGCCCGAGTGTCGATCGACACCACCTGTGTCGATCGACACCCTACGCGTGCTTCAGTTCGCAAGCTCTTAGATGATGTGTTTCTGCAACCAATCTTTGCTGTTCAAGATACAACTCGACCATGGTATGCTGATATTGTGAACTACCTTGCTGCAGACATTGAGCCTAACCATCTCAAAGGATATGAGAAGAAGAAGTTCATGAGGGAACTTAGAAGGTACTATTGGGATGAGCCACACTTATATAAGCATTGTTCAGACAATGTTTACAGAAGATGCATTGCAGAGAATGAGGTTCGTGATGTCCTGTTCCATTGTCATGGTTCAGAGTATGCTGGACACTTTGCTACATTCAAGACGGTGTCCAAGGTTCTTCAAGCAGGCTTTTGGTGGCCTACTATGTTCAAGGATGCGCAGCTCTTCATCATGCAGTGTGATGTTTGTCAAAGAAGAGGAAAGATCAGTAAGCGGAATGAGATGCCACAGAACTTCATCCTTGAAGTTGAGGTCTTTGATTGTTGGGGTATTGACTTCATGGGTCCCTTTCCTCCATCATTCGGAATGCAATACATCTTGGTGGCTGTGGATTATGTCTCTAAGTGGGTGGAAGCAATCGCTTCTAAGACCAATGATGCTGCAGTAGTTCTCAAGATGTTCCAGACCATCATTTTTCCAAGATTCGGAGTGCCTCGGATTGTCATTAGTGATGGTGGATCTCACTTTATCAACAAGGTGTTCGACAAGCTGCTAAAGAAACATGGTGTTCAGCATCGCGTCGCGACCCCTTATCATCCCCAAACGAGTGGACAAGTGGAAGTCTCCAACAGGCAAATCAAGCAAATTCTGGAGAAGACAGTAGGCAAGACAAGGAAGGATTGGGCAACAAAGTTAGATGATGCACTTTGGGCCTACAGGACTGCATACAAAACGCCTTTGGGAACTACACCCTTCCAGCTGCTCTATGGCAAAGCTTGCCACCTTCCAGTTGAGTTGGAACACAAGGCACATTGGGCTATCAAGAAGATGAACTTCGACTTGAAGCCTGCTGCAGAAAGGCGCCTACTTCAGCTCCACGAATTGGATGAACTTCGTTATCATGCTTATGAGAACTCAAAGCTCTACAAAGAGAGAACTAAAGCATATCATGATAAGAAGATCATCTCTAGACAATTTGAGCCAAATGACCAGGTACTTCTATACAACTCTCGTTTTCAATTGTTTCCTGGTAAATTGCGTTCACGTTGGTCAGGTCCCTTCACAATCAAAGAAGTTAGACCATATGGAGCAATTGTCTTGACGAACGCCAAAGGAGAAGAGTTCACTGTGAATGGGCAAAGGGTGAAACACTATTGGGCTCAAGCCGAGATTCCAGACGGACACATTGTGTCTTTTGATGATGCACCCAACGCCTAAATCACGCAAGCACAGTCAAGCTATTGACGTTAAACGAGCGCTGAGTGGGAGGCAACCCACTGTTAAGTAAGTTTTTCTTTACATTTTGAATTTGGTTTTACTAATTATTTAATTTTGGCCTTATAAAAAAAAATAGAGGGCATCACCCACTGTGTCGATCGACACCAAGCACGGTTACGGGTACGTCTTCAAAACCCGACACTTCTTCTTCATTCTCTCATATTTTCAAAATCGTGAGTTTGAGAGGATTTTTCCCAAATCACAACTTCATCATTTCTTAACCAAATTGAGTGATTCTTTGCTCTAATCCGTGCGGATTCTTGTCTTCTTTCATAACCCATAGTCAATTCATTCGATCTACCAAGGTATGTTCTTCAAATCTCCCAATTACATTTTTCGACCTAAGGTGAAAATTTCCGATTTCAACCTATTTAGCTTGATTTCTTTGTTGGATGATACTTGTTTAGGTTGTATAACTTGATTTAGATCATTCCCGAAACGGTTTTCATCCTCTAAATTGCATATATTGAAATTTTCGAAATTCTTGGAAATTGATGATGCATTTTGCAATTTTGGAGTTTTCTTTGGGTTTCATGGTTTATATTTGGTCGATTCATGTTAATAGGACTGTTGGGAGTGATAATTATTGTTGATTGAAGATACAACTCGTCGATTTTGGTTCGGATTCGAAATCCGCCCGTGGTGTCGATCGACACCATGTGGTGTCGATCGACACCCGACCCAAACTGACGTTTTATTTTTCATTTCTTAGATTGTGGATTTGATATTGGTTTAATTTTTCATTGCAGATGACTTCTAGGACTAAGAGACCACTGGAAACCGATGCTGAAGCCTCCGGAACTGCAAATGACGAGGCGATTCCGGCTCTCCCTCCATGGCCTAAACCTGAAAAGGTGAAGGTTCGTGTGACACGACGTTGGGACGAGTCACCAGCTGCAGAGGTGGCAAAGGACGCATGCACTTACAGAGACATAAGTGAGTCATGAGATGATTACGACACGCTATTCTACAATACGTGGGCAAGTGGAGATCGCTCCAACTCGTTTTGCATGTGAGAAGACGATGAGCGCGCTAGGAATCAAGGATGACATTCTGTCCTTGATGAGCAGAATTGGGATGGGCACCATAGCAATGAAGCAGTTCGATCTCTATCCAGACCTAGTCCGCCAATTCATTGCCACAGCCAGGGTCTACTACTGGAACGAGATCAACATGAATGCTCTGGAAGGCACATTGACCTTCCTAATCCGCGGAATCAGATACCGCATTTCCCTTCCAGACCTCTGTGGGATATATGGATTTGTAGACGAGCATGCCACTGGGGTCTCTCTTCAGACTCAGCTTCAAGATAACCAGGACTTCTGGTCGCACTTCGGGAATGGGAGGTATGATTCTAAGACCTCCACTCACACCGACATTCGTCATCCTACTCTGCGCTATTTGGTTCGATTGTTCTCCACTACACTTTTGGGTAAGCACGAGCCAGGGAAGATGCGAGTGTCTGAGTTGGTGCTGCTCTATCGAGGTCTCTGGTCTGAGATCTATGAGGATGATGATGCGCCAGTTAGCGCGAACCTTGGCGCGGTTTTTGCTCATCATTTGGCTTCCTTGAAGATGAAGCCTTTCAGTGGGACGAAGCTGAAGCCAGAGACCATAGGGAGTCTTCTTACACCCATCTTCCAGCACTGCGGGATAGACACTTCTACATGTTCCATTGTTACATCGCGTGCCTTGGTGGATATGGAGTACCTGAAGAGGACTCACTGGGTGACCGGAGAGAGACTGTGGGCATTTAGCGACGAGCAGAGAGTGCAGCGTTTGATTCAGCTACCTGACAGAGACCTCACTCACATTACCAGCAACCCAGGGCGCCTAGCATTTCAGCCTAGTCCGATCAAGCTCAGGGATGCTCCCGTTGCCAGACGCAGAGGTACTTCGTCACGCACAACTGCGGATCCCCCACGACCATCCTCTTCTAGACGCAGAGCACCGGCTACTTTAGAGCCTATTGGACCGCATCACCTTCCAGACGCTCCTGAGATTCCTATGGAGCAGGCTGCTTTCCAGCGATACGTGGTTCAGAGCTTCCAGGCCATCTGGAACGCCATTGCATCTGTGTCTACCTGCGTTCGACCACCTACGCCACCACGTTCCTCTCCACCACATGCTGATGACGACGAGTGACTTTCTCATCCTTTTTCTTTTTAGTATTTTGAGTCAGTTTTTCTTTTCACTTGAGTCTGCATTTTGTTTCATTTGATTCAGTACCTTGTTTCAAACTTGTTGCAGTTATTGAGCTTATTGGATTATCTTGTGCTTTTAACCTTTTGTTGAGTTTTCTAACAGCTTGGAAGACTTCTAACAACAATCTGACTTAACAACTTCAATGTTCGAGTGGCAGAACTCTGTCTACGGACAGAGTGTCGATCGACACCATCTGTGTCGATCGACACCACCTTCAGACACAGCATCGATCGATACAATCTGTGTCGATCGACGCTACACGCAGAAGTCAGGTAAGAATCCGATTTTTTCTCTTTATTGCAACAATTTGGTATGAATTTTTTCTATCCAAACTCATTCTTAGTAACACTGGGGACAGTGTTATTCAAGTCTGGGGGAGGTGGTTGCTAATTTTGTGTTTTGTTTTGAGAGTCAGTTGAGTCTTGAGTCAAAAGTTTTCAAAATCTGTTTTATTGAGTCAAAATTAGTTGGAACTTTCAGTTTTTCTAGGAACTAACCACAGAAAGTTAACACTTGAAGAACCATTGCTATAAGAGTTGATTGCAGGACTTACTAAGTAGAAAGCTACAAGTGGAATCAGTCTAACAGGGCGAGTTCAGATCCCCTTATAAGAACTAGGTATGCGCAGAACTTGATTCCTCTTTCAGTCCGAACAGATAGGCAATTGCAGTCTCTCCTTGATCTTCCCTTAAGAGAAAAGAAAAGAAAGAAAAAGAGTCTAAGTCTGGAATAGTGCCTTTGTCATGAGCCTGTCTCCTCACAAGGAACAATATTAGTGATGCTCTTGAACACGTCTCCTCACAAGGAACACAAGTAGAGAGTAGCACTATTCCAGAGATCCCAAAAAGAATAATAAGAGTCAATGAAAAGATCTTAGAACACCCTGAAAATGGGCAGAAGTTGACTAAGGGAAGAGAAAATAGGGGAGCTGTATGAGAATGTCTTGTTCAGGCACTAAGGAAGGGAAAAGGATCAGCAAAGTTCTGTGGCATTACCACTGTTAGAGTTCGAAACTTTTACCAAGGAAAGGATCTGGATTTGAACTGGGAGATTGCTAAGCTTGTGGTAAGTACATTGAACATTTCCTAAGGTTGGCTCTAATATCATGTGGATTCAAGAAGTGTTAATCAATGTGGCGTTTTGAAAAAGTGATTGGAAGTTCCTGTTTTCAAACTTCTACTTCAGTCTAAGTTTCTGTTTTGCTTGAGGGCAAGCAAAGGCTAAGTCTGGGGGAGTTGATATATCATGGTTTTTACCCGTTTTTAAGCCATGATATAAGTGTTTTTATAGAGTCTTTTGCTAGTTTTGGAGTCTTTTTAGAGTCTTTACAGGATGGAGAGCATTTGGAGCTAAATGGGAGAATATGGAACATTTTGGAGCATTTTGGAGAAGCAGCCGAAGTGATGAAGTCAAGAGGCTGGATTTACGAGCTGAGTGTCGATCGACACCATCAGTGTCGATCGACACCAAGGATGGACGGCGAAGCTTGACGGTTTCCAATCAGGAAAAGGAAAGAAGAGCAAGTTTGAAGAATTACAAGTCTGCCCCTGGACGAAAAATCCCCTTCTATAAATAGTTTTCAGGCATTGTTTAGCCAAATACCTTATCATTATTTTCTGTTTTTGAGACTTAGAGAGAGATTGATCCTGAGCTTTTGGGGAGACAATTCTAACTCATCTGAGCCAGATTTCGAACCCCTGTATCATTCTCTATTCTTTTATGCAATATTATTCAGCCATGTTTTGTGTTTGCATTATTATGTCTGAGTAGTTTGCTAGTTAGGTTAGGGTGATTTAGGGTTTGATGAAGAGTTTGTAGAATCACTAGAATTATTAGGGAAATCAATTGGATCTTCACCTTGATTTGTGCTTAACTTGATTCTCTGAATTGATCACTTAGAAATCAAACCTTAGGTTGTTTAATAGATGCGAGAGCATTATTAATAACTTGAACTAATCATAGGTGAGCAAATTATCTATTCGCAAAGAGATTTGGTTTAGGTAATTTGTGAACAAATCGAACCTGTTCTTATTGCTTGCCTTAATTGTTTAAATTCGCAAAGAGATTTGGAATTTAGGGATTTAGGCATATATAACTTCTGTAACGAGAGTTGATTGGTTTTAACTTAGAGTTTCGAGTTCTAGACGGTTCTAAATAAAATCCCTAATAAACTTAGATTCTGCATTCTTGGATTCAAACCTGATAATTATCCTTGCCTAGCGCCTTTGTCTCTGAACTTACATCGCTTTATAAAATCGTTTACTTATTTCTGCATTGCTTTAGAATACTTTAAATTAATCGCCTAGCATAATCTAAACCTAGAAACCATAAGAGTAGCTTAAACTTCCCTGAGGATTCGATACCCCTTATACTTCAACTGCATTGTTGTGCACTTGCAGTAGTTGATTATTTGGGTAAAACTAGACCCCTATCACATACCATCTGGCATGGCTCATGCTTACACAGAAGTGTAGTAGCAAATAGGCGAACCAGATAGCGAAGGGTCGGGTGGCAAATATCGGTATGCGAAGAGGTCTTAGAGTTATACCTCCCATTCCCAAAATGTGACCAGAAGTCATGGTTGTCTGGAAGCTGCTGAGGAAGGGAGACACTGGTGGCATGCTCGTTCTCAAAACCATAGATGCCACAAAGCTCTAGAAGTGGAATTCTGTAGAGAATCCCGCGAATAAGGAACATCAATGTCCCTTCCAAGGCGTTCCGCACTATCTCATTCCTGTAGTAAACCCGAGCTGTGGAGATGAACTGGCGTACTAGATCGGGGTAAAGATCGTACTGCCTTGTTGCCATAGTCCCCATCCCAATCTTGCTCAGCAACTGCAGGATGTCGTCTTTGATACCCAACTCAGACATCGTCTTCTCATCAGCAAAACGAGTTGGTGCGATTTCCACCCTCTGCCACGCATTGTAAAACAGCGTGTCATAGTCATCCCAAGTCTCACTGATCCCTCGGTAGAGACACTCGTCTTTCGCGACTTCCTTGGCTGGCGAGTCTTCCCAGTTTCGTTCCATATGAATCCTCGTGGTTTCACGCTTAGGCCAATGAGGAAGAGAGGGAATATGTGCATCATTAGCAGTCCCAAAAGCGGATGCTTCAGTTCGACGCGGTCTCTTAGTCACTGGTGGCATCTGCAATCAAAAGAGAAACCAAAATCAAAATCCAATGTCTGCAAATTAATGACCAAGTTCGATACTGCATCAATCAACATTTCACACAGTCTCAATACCATGAAGCGACCAAGTTTAAACCATCAAACCCAAGAAAAATCCCGAATTTGCAACATGCATCATCAATTTCCTAAATTTCAAAAAATTCAATTTTATGCAAATTTAAGGATGTAAATCAGTTGGGCAATGATCTAAATCATGGTAGACAATCTAAATAAACATCATTCAATCAAGAAATCAAGCTAACTAGGTTGAATTCGAGCATTTTCACCTTAGGGTCGAAAATGAAATTGGGAGATTTGAAGAACATACCTTGGCAGATCGAATGAATGAACAATGGATTATGAAAGAGGAATGAAATCCGCACGGATTAGGCCGTAGAATCACTCAATTCCGTTGAGAAATGGAAAAGTTGTGATTTGGGGGAAAATTGTTCTAAGGCTCGTTTTGAAAGTTATGAGGAACAAGAAGAAAAATGTCGGGTTTTAAAGAACTTACATGCGTCCCTCGGTGGTGTCGATCGACACAAGGTGGTGTCGATCGACACTCGTTTTGGTCGTGTCCACTTCCTCTATATATATATATATTTTTTTATAGAAAGCACAAAAATATTAGTAAAGCCAAAATAAAATAAATACTTACCAGTGGGTTGTCTCCCACTAAGCGCTCGTTTAACGTCAATAGCTTGACTGTTCACGCGTTTAGGCAGCTGGTGCATCATCCAGAGACAAAATGTGTCCTGCTGGAATCTCGGCTTGAGCCCAATAGTGTTTCACCCTCTGTCCATTCACAATTAACTTTTCTCCTTTGGAGTTTGTCAAGACAATTGCTCCATATGCTCTGGCCTCTTTGGTGGTGAAGGGACCTGACCAACGTGAACACAATTTACCAGAAAACAATTGCAAACGAGAGTTATACCGAAGTACCTGATCATTTGGTTCGAACTGTCTCGAGACGATCTTCTTATCACGATATGACTTAGTCATTTCTTTGTAGATCTTTGAATTCTCATAAGCGTGATAGCGAAGTTCGTCTAGCTCGTTGAGCTGCACTAGGTGCCTTTCTGCAGCAGGCTTCAAGTCGAAATTCATCTTCTTGATAGCCTAGTGTGCCTTGTGTTCCAATTCCACTGGAAGACGGCAAGCTTTGCCATAAAGTAGCTGGAATGGTGTAGTCCCAAGTGGCATCTTGTAGGCAGTCCTGTAAGCCCAAAGTGCATCATCTAACTTTGCAGCCCAATCTTTCCTTGTCTTGCCCACTGTCTTCTCCAAAATTTGCTTGATTTGTCTGTTGGAGACTTCAACTTGTCCACTTGTTTGGGGATGATAAGGAGTGGTCACACGATGTTGAACACCATGCTTCTTCAGCAGCTTGTTGAAAACCTTGTTGATAAAGTGAGTACCACCATCACTTATAACAATCCGAGGCATTCCGAATATTGGGAAAATGATGATTCGAAACAGCTTAAGAACCACCGCAGCATCATTGGTTTTAGAAGCAATTGCTTCCACCCACTTAGAGACATAATCCACAGCAACCAAGATATACTGCTTTCCAAAAGATGAAGGGAAATGGCCCATGAAGTCAATACCCCAGCAATCAAAGACTTCAACTTCAAGGATGAAATTCTGTGGCATCTCATGTCTCTTGCTGATCTTTCCTCTCCTTTGACAAACATCACATTGAGTTATGAACAGCTGCGCATCCTTGAACATAGTAGGCCACCAAAATCCTGCTTGAAGAACCTTGTACATTGTCTTGAAAGTAGCAAAGTGTCCAGCATACTCAAAACCATGACAATTGTAAAGTACATCTCGAACTTCACTCTCCGCGGTGCATTTTCGGTAAACATTGTCTGAACAATGCTTATACAAATGAGGTTCATCCCAATAGTACTTCCTATGTTCTCTCATGAACTTCTTCTTCTCATAGTTCTTGAGATGTTTAGGCTCAATGTCAGCAGCCAGGAAGTTCACAATGTCAGCATACCACGGTCGATTGGAATCAGATATAGCGAAGATAGGTTGTCGAAACACCTCACTCAAGATTCTGCGAAGTGATATTGATATTGGCGTCTGGTGTCGATCGACACTAAAGATGGTGTCGATTGACACTCTTGAATTCTCCAGACTTCGAATTCTTGAATCGCGACTATTCCTCGAAATTTCAGACGGGGTGTCGATCGACACACTCTTGATGTCGATCGACACTGAGCTTGTAGCTGAAGAAGGATGTAAAGCTCCAAACTTATGGCTTGAAAACGAGTCTCAACATAGTAGACATTCTTTTCATGTAGAAAATCATCAGTTGGGACCTCATCTTCGATCCCAATCCTTGAGAGATGGCCGGCTACTCCATTTTCAACCCCTTTCTTGTCTTTAACTTCTATGTCAAACTCTTGAAGAAGCAAAATCCATCTCAACAATCTTGGCTTTGCATCCTTCTTCTGCATCAAGTACCTCTATGCAGAATGATCAGTGTGAACAATTACCTTTGAACCAACAAGGTATTGTCGAAATTTTTCAAAGGCAAAGACCACTGCCAAAAGTTCTTTCTCAGTTGTTGCATAAATCTTCTGAGCATCATCCAACGTTCTGCTGGCATAATAAATGACGTGAAGCTTCTTGTCCTTCTTATGTCCCAAAACCGCGCCTACTGCGAAGTCACTGGCATCACACATTACCTTGAAAGGTAAATTCCAGTCTGGAGGTTGAACAATGGGAGCACTCACCAAGGCTTGCTTGATCTGTTTAAAAGCTGAATGGCATTCCGCAATGAACTCAAATTTCACGTCTTTGCAGAGAAGAGCAGTGAGTGGCCTTGCAATTTTGCTGAAATCCTTGATGAATCTTCTATAGAACCCAGCATGACCTAGAAAACTCCTCACTGATTTCACAGAATCAGGTGATTGCAAAGTCGTCATCACTTCAATCTTGGCGCGGTCTACTGCGATTCCTTCTGCTGAAACCTTGTGCCCAAGTACAATGCCATCTCTGACCATAAAGTAGCACTTTTCCCAATTCAGGACTAAGTGCTTCTCTTCACAACGCTGCAGAACTGCACATAAGTTGTCCATGCAGTCTTTAAAAGATGACCCATAAACAGAAAAGTCATCCATAAAGACCTCCATAAACTTCTCAATCATGTTTGTGAAGATTGACATCATGCATCGCTGGAAGGTCGCAGGAGCATTAAAAAGTCCGAATGGCATTCTGCGATATGCGAATGTGCCATAAGGACATGTAAATGTGGTCTTCACTTGATCATCTGGATGGATTGGAATCTGGAATAATCCTGAATAGCCATCAAGGAAACAATAGTAGGGATGATTCGCCAATCTCTCCAGCATTTGGTCAATGAAAGGCAAAGGAAAGTGATCCATTTTAGAGTTAGTGAGTCTTAGGCTAGGTTATTGCATATTTGTTGCATTTTGGAGTGTTTGTAGGTACATTGGAGGACTTTGGAGAGTATGGAGGTTAAGCAGTGCTTGGAGGATGGCATGGAACTAAAGTGTACCAAAAGAAGTTGAGAAAAATGGACTTGAAGCACAAAACCACTACATGAGTCAAGATCAAGCCGGATGAAGAGTTTTCACTCCGATTTAGCCTCGGCGGTCTTCATGAAAGTCATAGATAATTGAGTTAGATTTCGTTTGGTTGTGGTTTCAAGTTAAACAGGAAAGCGGTTCAAGAGATACAGACATTTTACCACATATCGATCGATCTCATTTCGGGATCGATCGATCCATGGAAAACCAGAAAAACGTGATATTTCATATCGATCCGAGCACCTCAGAACGACCAAAAAAGCTCAGATCGATCGATCCTTATGTGGATCGATCGATCCCTATCCTAAACCAAGTGGTTTACTTGCAAAATCTAAGGAAATGTTGGTTTAAACTCGGTTTTACCTAACTACTCCACCAAAAAACGTGTTTTTGGCCTATATATCTGTGTTTTTGGCCATTGTTGAGGCCCATCTCTCTCATACATTCTCTTAGATATTTTTCATTTCATCATTTTTGGTTTTTTCAAGTTTGTAAGCTTCGGTTAAAGACGGATCTCGGATTCTGCGTTCTAGAGAAGGTTTCTTAAACTCTTTGTATTTTTATTTGGTTGATTATGGATATTTCTTCTTGTTCTTGTTGTTTCTCTTTTTCTATGGTTGAGTAATCTCTTAGTTAGGTTACGGGTTTCAAGGGAATTTAGGAATCGTTGAATTAAGACATAGATAGAGACTTATCGATTGTTGTCTTCACCTATTGTTGTGTTCATTGCTTAGATTCAATTGATCACTTAGTCTATGATTTTAGGTTCTATCTATTCATCAAAAGTGTTATAGATTGCTTGATAGAACATAGGTGAGCAAAACGTCCTTAGCCAACGAAAGTTGATGTTAAGGCATTTTGTGAACAAATCAAACCCGCTCATTAATGCTTATTTAGAATTTTAAAGTTCAAACGAAAGTTTAGAATCTTAGGTTGCTAGATGAAGTGATCGATACCACGACAGTGGATCGATTAAACGTTTATGTTTGAGTTCTAGACTGAGCTTATACATTTTCTGAATAATTGTCTAGTTCGTGATCACCGAATTCCCATGAATTGCCCTCGACCTAGCGCTTCGTTTAATTGATTTTATTACCGTTTTATTTGGTATTTTCGTTTTATTCCAAACAACAATTCATATCTTTGTCTTAGCTTAATTTAAATCCCAAGAATCGTAGTGTAACTATTGGAATTCGTGGATTCGATCCCTAAATACTACAACATTTGATGTGCACTTGCAGTAGCTTTTATAGGGTTAAAACTATGTGTATCGGTCGTTAGATGCCATTTAAAGAATCGCAAGTTTTTAGTTAAAAATTAATTGACAATGAGAGAAGAAAAACCAAACAAGAGACTGGTGCTTCGAATTTGCAAAGACAAGAACAAGGTATAGTGTTGATCCTTATTTATGAAGTTAGTGATTTCGATTTCATTGGAGACAGAGAACCAAACGGTTGGTTCTTCAACTCCGGTGAAATAGAAACTCAAGGTAGAGTGTCTGACTTTTGTTTTAAGTGATGAACGGTTTTGATTCTGTCAAATACAAAAAAAAGGTGGATTTGGTGGTTTTTATCGCACTATATTTGTGTATAGTGATTTACAAATCTCAATTTTTTACTACGATGTGCAATAGAGACCCATCTTTCCACACCAACTGGATCGTAAAATACACTCTTCTTGGCTTCTTGCTATCGAAAAAGTGCCAAAGAACCGTCTGCCAAAAAGCATACTCGACAGATCTTCGTGTATTAGTAAACGCGTAAATTTAATTCGATACATATGATATAGATAAACAAAGAAGAATATGGTGGAATGCGAAATATGGCGGAATTTTTTTTGTGATTTTCAGCTGAATCTGGCGAAACAACTATTAATGTAAATGGTAACAGAAGAACGGAATTGCGGAATTAGTGAAAAAATATATTTAAAAATAATTAAGAAATATGAATTAAGTTAAAAAATATATGATAAAAATAAAATTGTTTTAATATATTATTAAGGTATTAAACAACATAAAAAATAATTTTTATTTTTAAATAGTTGTTTTAATTATTTTTATTTAAACAAAAAATTTTAAAAAGTTATTTCTATCTTTTTATCTAAAACAAACATGATTATATGCTATAATATGGTGGATATTTAATAATAATAAAAAAAATCCCTAACATGACAATATGTTTTTCAAAAAAATTATTTTGTCCTATTTGAATTTAATTTAAACACAGATAAAAGTTAGTTTCATATTTATTATCAAGCAATTGTCATTACAAAAAATTTGAACCAGCTGAGAAAAACATAATTTCAATAATTCAGCTCATTCAACCGGTAATCACCTTTTTCAGCAGAAATTGTTTTCAATTCAAATATTACTGTGTTACCATTACTTTGTTTTGGATATTTTGCATAAATTGCGGATAATTCGGATATCCGAAACTGATCTGAATCTAGACAAAATCGAACCAAACTCGATCTAAATTAGACTCTGAATATGTCTTATACCGTAATAATGTAATATTCAAAACCCAAAAACTGGTTTTTCATACTAAAACTACTACTAATTTTTTTTTTGAAAATTCAGCTGATATAACTGGTAAATTTTTTTTTGTTTTCACCTTAATTTCAAGTCCATTCAGCAATTATTTTGTTACCGTGTCTGAAAAAAAACAAAGATTATTCATTCAAAATTATTAATTTTATTACCGTGTCTGGCTTATTATTTTGTTACCGTGCAAAATTTAACATATTGAATATTTAAAAATAATTTGAAATTTTATTAATTAGTAAAATAGTTATGTAATATTTGAAAGATAATTTTAAAATTATATTTAAAGATAATTTTATTAAAAATTATAATTTATCGATTTACCCGTTTTTATCGATTTTAAAAAAGTTTCTTATATTATATCCATATTTGTTAGAATAATTACATACTTAACACATATCAAATATGAGACGAGACACTGAAATACACGTTCAAATAATTTATAGAAATATTTACACATAAACTCAAAGTATTAAATATAAAAGTTTCAAAGTATTCAATATATATGTTATATCTAATATAAATGATATCAACTTTGTTTTTCGTACAACTATAAATGATGATTACATAAAAACATATAAAAGATAGAAACATATTCCACAATTCTTTTTTGCCCAAAAAAATAAAATTGCACAATTCCTCTACTTATATTCCACAAAGTCAAATGGTAATTATTAATCAATTCAGCTCATTCCATTTTACAATTCCACAATTGGGCAGTTACCATTTACGGCCAAAATAATTACATGTTTCATTTCATTTCAAAGTAAAATATGTTAGTAGTACAACATACAAACTGTTTAGCTTAAACATCTTCACTAAAACTTTGCAAATCATTTAGTTATACTTAGAGTAGGCAAACCACTTAGTGTTGTTTGTTTAAGTTGACTTTTGGTTCTTGGGCCAACTTTAGAGATCATACAACGATTAAGTAACTTGATGACAAGGTCAGCTGCTATTTTAATTTTGAACTTATTTTTACTAGATAGTATGTGGCCTCGTTTCCGACAAAATAAGCAAATTTTGGCTGAATGGTCAAACGGCCATAAGACAATATTGGGTTCCTCTAAGAAGTTGTCCGGTCATGTAAGTCATTTTTACTCTTAAAAATTTGAGGGATTCTCTTCTAAAGCATTCGAATACACTAACTTGTAAGTTCTTAACATTTAAAATTTCTCACAAGTAAAAATAAACCCACCATAATAACCTTGGTTTAAAAAGTTGAATCAGTTTTGAATGTTGATATTCTCTAGATCCCGCTATATAAGATTTTCTGGCTAAAAACGCACAGATTAAGAAATTAATTTTCTAAACAAAAACTCATTTAATAATTAATTAAATACATAATTCAACCAATCATAAAAATTACAGTATAATTTAAAGAGTCAAATACTTCAAACAACATTAAAAATTTCATAAAAACTTGTAAAACATCTTATAAAAAATATTAAAACAAATTATATTATAAGATAGAAGAAGTATTAATTTAAACACACATAAGATCCCGGAAAAACTTGAAAATTCCGCCCATTTCTCCAACATACGACAAGGAAATATGATTCTGTTGCATTGTTGCAAGTCGCTTGCTTTTGTTGGCTCTACAAATCTGCACCTACATCAATCACCTACTAATAACACATGCTAACATAACATAAGAAAATATGAAGATGTCTCCATAAAAGTGGACCAGTGATATATAGTCAGTCCTCTAGACAAAGTTTCAACTAGGATCTGAGATTATCCGAGGAGAAGACCACATCAATCAAGTTATAAATCCTCCAACTCGTGGTCTTCCGCCTTTCCCATTCTTCTGCCGTCTCTCATTCAGTGAAATGGTGCTTCAACTCGTGGGATTGTCCATGTGCTTCAACTCGTGGGATTGTCCATGTTTACAGAGCTGCTCGTACCAGAACTAATATTGCCCCCACCGCACACTCTAGAGTTACCACTACAAGAATTTACTAAAATAGCTACCGATTATTCTGTAGCTACAAGACACAATTCGTAGCTAAAATTAGGCAGGCAGAGACAGAGACGGATCAATTCCGTTACCCCAACTCCCAGGCTATCTTCGATTCGTAGCCGATCTGTAGCCAACTAGCGACAGATTAGCAAGAGCAATTTCCATAGCCAATAGCAACAATGTGGCTACGACTTGTTCCATTGCTAACTAGTGACGACTTTGGCTACTAATTTTTTTTTGTGGTTATGTGGCTACAAACTTTAACAACAATCTCCCCCAGAAAGTTTGTAGCGAATGTAGCCACATATTTGATTATAAAATATTTGATTTTCAATAAATATAAAATATTTGATTTTTAATAAATATAGCAAAATATAAAAATTGTTTTTAAAGCATAAAATATATAAAATAGATTATAACAAAAAAAACCTAAGTCTTCAAAACATAATAAAATTGTAAGTATCATACAAAAGTTTATAACTGAAAAGAGACAACAAGACATAACAAAAATTCAAACTGAAAACTAAAGATTTCTATTGCAGAGATCCTGCAAGAAGTCGTCAAAGTTTTGCTTTGGATCTTCAAAACTCTATGGAGTCCCGTTCCAAAAGTCAAAGTCCTCATGATGCGGTCCCTAACGAGTTATGCAAACGGACTGCTCCAATATCGTTGCATCCCTGAAGTTAATCGAGAATTCCAAAAAAGCAAGTTTCGAGCGAATACAAAAACAGAAAATACAGGGCCTCAAATCTAAACAACAATCACAGGGAATAAAACAGCAGTTTCCTGAGAACAAGAATCCTTGAACATCACATAAGCAGTGCACTCTTGCTCACCTGACCTTATCTCGTTTACAACATATCAGAGTTTATCTTCTGAATCCAGTAAATGCAGAAAAAGTAATTTGGAATATGGAAGTAAGACTCACTTGGCAAGGGGAGAAGATTCACCAACCTACAAGTGACCATCTTGTCCCCTGCAACATTGAACGAGAACGCTGAAAAAGTAAAAGAGAGAAAGATAGACTAAGAACGTCTTCAAACCCTTGCAATTCTCCAATTTTTCAAGCAATAAACAACATAAAAGAAACCCAGTTGTTGTATAATTCCAAACTGAACCAAAATGTGCACTTCAATTTGCAATATAATCTAACGACAGATAAGCAACTGATGATGATATCTGATGAGATTAAAACTCAAGTACGGAGCAAAAGGAAGAGCCCAGCCACAAATTAAGAATCTTCCGAAAACAATAGATTGAAATTGGTACCTGAAACTAAGTTTAGGAACTTCTCTTCTTGAAATGAGAGCAGTTAAATCAAAATCCAGAAAAGAAAATACAAAACCCAGAAATTAAATAAAAATTAAACGGAACATCTACCTGGGGAAAACCTTGAGTTTGGTGTATTTGTCGTAGAGCTTTGCATAGAGAGCTTCCATCTGCAACTGAAGAATGAAGAGATTGATATCGAAGGATTCAGAAGAAGCAAAAAAGTTTACAATTCGATTCGAGAGACCAGCAACACGCGCTTTGCTTCCCTTTACGGAAAAGGGTTGCGGATTATGAGGGACGAAACTAAAGTAACCTTCTTCGCTCGCTTCATATTCATCCACTTTGATCTCCCTTCACTCGGCCGTTTCGTTCCCGATCTTGCCACCGGCGAAGCTAGTGGAGCAGATGGCGGAGCCTCTTCCTTCTTCTTCCTCTTCTTCTCCCGCAGAAGTCTCGACTTCATCCTCGTCGCTTGAAGATGCCGCTGGTGGAGCTTCGAAAGGGTTGCGCTTCTTTGTTATCGACAATTTCAAAGTGCGAATTCGGAATCTTCGAAAGAGATCAGGGAGAATGGAGGAGAGAATTTTATTTTTATTTAATTTTTAGGTTAAATCTGAATTCACGCGCAGATAAAATATTGGCTAAAAAATTTGGCTGAAAATGAAAATTTTAACTTGTAAAGTTTCGGGAACTTTCCAAAACTTTGGCGCACATTTAAGAAACAAATAGTAAGTGTGGTAAAGGAAAATCTAATAAGAAATAAAAGAGATAAGGAAGAATGTGGTAAAGGGTTGCGCTTCTTTGTTATCGACAATTTCAAAGTGCGAATTCGGAATCTTCGAAAGAGATAAGGGAGAATGGAGGAGAGAATTTTATTTTTATTTAATTTTTAGGTTAAATCAATTAAGGATCTGAATTCACGCGCAGATAAAATATTGGCTAAAAAATTTGGCGGAAAATGAAAATTTTAACTTGTAAAGTTTCGGGAACTTTCCAAAACTTTGGCGCACATTTAAGAAACAAATAGTAAGTGTGGTAAAGGAAAATCTAATAAGAAATATATAAAAGATGAAAACTTTATTATGATTAAACTCTAATATATATAATCAACGAATTTAACGTACATAAAAATATCTTTTTTAGCCAAAAAAATAAAATCATTCAAACTAAATATAAAAAGCAATCGGCTAACTTATTGTAGTGGTTTTTTATAATAATTTTTTCAACTATTATTAGATTGTCGACAGTCAAAAACCAAAAAAACTATTGTTAGATCGTCTAACTCCATTTCATTATCAACTTCAGCATCAACTGCATGTACAGTCACATGTAATAAATTTAAAATTATAATAAGCTCGACAATTTATGGAAAAATGTATCTAACATTGCATTGAATGATTTTTGTACATACTACAATTTGTCGACAATAAAATATATTTGATTTGCTTGATTAGTTGCAATGAAAATATCATATTTTGATAGTTTTTCTTTGAGCATACATCAACAATGCTAGAAAGGTGTTTATGTGTTCTTTGACCAATTGTGTTCTTTGTCCAATATGGTTTGATCAAACCACGCCATCACGAATTTATTGTTTTAAGATTGACCACATTGTGATATTCAATCATGAATATCTTATTTATAAGATTGTATAACTCCAATCTACTTAAACACAAACTCAACAACGTCAGTTTTGTCTCTACACTGTTGCTATGTGGCGAGGGATTGGTCAAGGCTCATTGTAGTTGTCATTTAATAACAAAACTATTTGTATTCATATGTTGCTAGTTATAAATTTTTTGGCTGCAACTTATCCATGGCCAATTTGTAGCTATTTAGCCACAAAACGCCTACGGATCCCATTTCTAGCTATATAGCTACAGATAGCTACAAAATCGCTACGGATTTAGCTACGAAAGTAATATTTTTTGTTTTGTCGCCATCCGTCGCAATTTGTGTAGCTAATGACCACGGCTACGAGCATGCCTTCGCCAATCCTTCGCTATTTTTGATTATTCTTGTAGTGTACAGACTAGACTGATAAATACATGAATCAATATACAAAAACCTTTGATGGTAAGGTTTGGTTGTGAGTTCACAACATCATCATATTCCATTTATTTCAAAACTCATTGATAAATTTGTCCAAATTCTTCCAAGACGAACCAATACCTTCCTCCAAAGCTTTCTTCATTGCCAATGATTAAGTTCAGGTATTGTTTGTCTTTGAAACTTTGTCTTCGAAATTTTGTCTTTGAAATATTGAATGATTTGGGCTCTCTTTGACAGGTTTTATAGTGTGCTTCTAGGATAGTAAATGGATTCTCAGATTTGTTGTTGGTTTTTGTAATGACTAGATGGATGAGGAATGGTTCATATTATTTTTGGTGATGGAAGCAGCCTCACGCTACTTGATGGAGGAATGGATCTGAGAATACTTTTTTTCTTTTTCACTTTTGTAATGCTTATTGAATTTAGGAATTGTTCTCATATCAAACGTTATGCTACATGTTTTTTAATGGTCAACACAAGGAATCCGTTTGTTATTGATGCCTTTTGGTCTTATTATTGATTTGCTGATTTTATTTGGTATGTGAAAAAGTCACTTTATTGATTTTTTTTCAAAGGATACATGACACAAACACTTCATTCAAAGATTAGTTCAAAGATTACAACATACAAAATGATCTCTATTTTACATCAAGAAGCAGTAGTACAATACGATAATTCTAAATCCACAAACAAGCATGTTCTTCAAGCTCTTTAATCGGCCAACACAACCTTTTACTTCTTTCTCAAATCCACACACCAAAGTTCTCATCTCTTCCATCTTAAATCAACATAACTGATTTCTTCCATCTTCTTCCCATACCTATCAACCACAGCTTCACAAGTTCTTATCTCAAGCGCTAAATTGATAATATTTTCTTCAACTTCACCTTTTAACCCACTTATTGCTTTCTTACATATCATCAATCTCTTCTACAACAGACTCATCTATCCATTTAAACAAATGATTCTTGTCCTACAATTAGATCCATATAACTCATTATCAACACACTTCAACAATGTAAAATACCCTAATTTGATGCTAAACTTTTCGGATCTACATATACAACAATGGAAAAGTCTTTCTGGGTTGTCAAAAGTCTTTGAAGTTCTGATCACACAAACTCCTCCCCACCAACCATTTCCGGGAAACCCTCTCTCTACTTCCCAACCATGTCTTCTCCAATTTTTGCTCATTTCTGCATCAGTTTCAAATTTATGTTCACATTCTCAATTCACTAAAACAATGAATTCAATTATAAATCAACCAAACTAACCTGACCCTGCAGAAGAAATGGGATTGGATGATGAAGACAAAACCTTTCGTAACCCTAATTTTCTTTGTCGTCCGAAAAATATGAGTTTCTCAGAGCAAATCGAAGAAGATGAAGTCTCAACTAAACAAAATGAAGACGTTTTAATGGATCGATGACTTTTGGACTTGATTACGTGACTGTAGAGTTCATACCGGACGTGTCATACTCTCGTGACAGTTGACTAACAGATTTGTGGTCAAGGTATGAATATTCTGATTTTACATAGTTTAGGTAGATAATTTAAATATAATTTGAATTGAGGTATGTTTTAGTACAGGTGAAGAATACAGGATCCCGTGAGAATGTGTTGAGGTAGTAGATTTCCCGCTTTGATATAGTAGATTTCTTGTTATTGATATTGAATTACAGTTCAAAAATTATAGAAGTAAATATTTAAATGAATGAGAGTTATTGTGAAAAGGTAAATAGCTAAAAGTATATATATATATCAACTGCATAACTTTTAGAATGCTTTGAAATACAATGTTTGATCATATTAATATAATTTAATTTTCTAGATATTACAATAGATTTAGGTTATATGTTTGGGGATAATTTAAAAAGGAAAGGAGTAAAAAATAAGTAAAAAAAAAAATTAAATTAATAGATTAAAACTAGTTTAACCTACAACTAGAAAAAATGCTAACCTATAAAATATATCCATATGACTAACTTATTTGAAAATATAATCCTATTTTATCCTAAAACTATGTGTTATATAGACAAAAAGATTTCTACACATTTTTGAATATAAAAAATATGTAAGATTATCTTCTTAACAAGAAAATTAATGTTCAATTAGTTATTTTTCTTTCCATTTATGATCATTTGCCAATAAACTCTTAATATAATCAATTCATTATTATGATATAAATAATTTTTCAGTTAACTAATATACTTTTTGACGGCATTGGTATACTTATTGTACGAGAAACTATATTTTGTTTTTACTTTTCAATTTAGATAACAAATACTTATAAACAAAACACATTGTGTATTAATAAACAGATTTCTTGTTATTAATTGTGTTTTAAAATTTGAAAAATAATTGTTGTAAATAACCAGGGTCATTATTAAATTTAAATATAGATGTCAAAAATATAAGTACCAAATACTCAATTCTAGAGTGTTTGAAAATGATTTTTTTAATGATTTTAATAGATTTTATGTTTCTTAACTATTGTAATAAATTTAGCTTGTATATATAGAAAGATCTTTTTGAGAACCAAAAACACCTAGGGTGATATAAATACAATTTAGCATAATAGAAATAATTAATTAACTAAATCTCTAAAGTTCTAAATTTAGAAAAGTATCATATGCTAACTTAGAAAACATATCCTTGCAAGTAAATAAATTTAGAGAGTTTTTTTAAGAGCATTAATAATATTAAAATAAACATTGAAGACAAAAAATATTATTTTGGTTGAGAACTATATATAAATATATGTGTTGAGTTCTTCAAATCCTCAATCATTTTATTTTCTGAAAGCATTCTATAAGTTATATTTCTTAAACAGTTAAAAATTTAGTATAATGGATCAAAATATGCTGATAGTAAAAACGTTAACAGATACTGATCTTTCTAATAGTGGTTCGTTAGTTTTACCAAAAGTGAAGGTAGAAAACATACTAAAAAAAATGAAACTTGAAATGCCTCAAAATGGTATTCCTGTGGAAGTTAAGGATGATGAAAAATCATATTCGGTTATCCTTAATTATATGAGTGGTAATTATTGCCTCAGAAATGGGTGGACAAAAATAAGAAATGACAGAGGTCTTAAAAAAGGAGATGTCATCAGATTATATTGGGACCATTTCAGATTCCTTTTGTTGATGGAGTGAGTCTTCTTTTTTTTCTTTTTCTAAGTTACCTTTGATTAATTATTCATTTTTTAATATATTTATCAAACTAATGTTTTTATGAATCATTATATTTTTGTTGGGTTTCATGTATATTGTAATTAAAAGAATAGTATGTCAAATTTTCATTATTAATCGAAATTTTAAATTACGGTAACTTATATGATCTAGAAGTTTTATACAAAACATGTTATTGTGTCGTAGCTATATATAACATACTGGCAAATTTATAAATGCTAAGATTTATACTTAAGCTTTCAAATGATGACAACAGATCGTCATATGCAAAAAAAACAGATCAGGAAAAAGCGAGCAGTTCAAATACAGTTCCTGCAAGTTCAAGTACGGTTCCTGCAAGTTCAAGTACGGTTCATGCAAGTTCCAGTACGATTCCTGCGAGTTCAAGTACAGTTCCTGCAAGTTCAAGTACGATTCCTGCAAGTTCAAGTACGGTTCATGTGAGTTCAAGTACAGTTCCAGCAAGTTCAAGTACAGTTCCTGCAAGTTCAAGTACGGTTCCTGCGAGTTCAAATACAGTTCCTGCAAGTTCAAGTACAGTTCATGCAACTTCAACTACGGTTCATCCAACTTATATAGTTCCTTCCAAAAAAGCAAGAAAAAAGTAAATGATGCAACGTAAACGGTGGAGGATAAATGGAAGAACACCCGTTTTATGAATAAATTGGTTAATCTATTTGCAAAATAAATATAATAATTTATCAAATATTTTGGATGGTCTAAATATGTTTTTATAAATAAATTGGTAATTCTATGAATAAATTGGTTAATATATTTAATCTATAGATTTTTTATTATTATTTTTATAATTTTGAATTAGAAAATAAAACAAACATCAAAATAGTGGGTCTACATGATAAAAATAAAATTTGGATGACCCGAAAAGATAAAATAGAGAAGATTGCAGTGGAATATTTTGAAGACTTATTCACGTCGACATCTCTAATAACATTTGAGGATGCACTCACAGAGGTGAGGGAAAAAATCTCTGAAATGGATAACCATATGTTAACTAAAAGCGCAACAGAGGAGGAAGTTAGGACGGCGTTTTTCATGATGCACACAAAGAAAGCTCCAAGGCCAGATAGAATGGTGCCTTTATCTTTTCAGCAGTCATGACATGTAATTAAGGATGATATATTTTTCATGGTTAATGATTTTCTCACATCAGGATGTTTGATAAACGTCTAAATATGACTAATATTTGTTTCATTTCGAAAACAGATAGATCCCCACTCGCATGACGGAATTACGACCCATCAGTTTATGCAATGTGAGGGGGGGGGGTACACGATCATTTCGAAGGTTCTGTGCCAACAACTATGGCAATTTTTAAGAAGAAGAATCCAATATTTTATCAATTGATAATATGCCAACAACTATGGCGAACTTTAACAAAATAACAAAACCCAATATAAAAAAAACAAATGATTATCTTTTATTAAACCTCTCAAGTTAATGATATTCGGACAATATTTGAGTAAATATAATCAGTTTTATGAGCTCAAAATAACTAAACCAACATGTACCAAAAGACCGAATTAAACAAAGAAACAAGTTCAAGAGCAACTGATTCTGGCGTCGGTGATCTTGAGGTCGAAGCTAGTGTCCCATACGTATTTGAAAACGTAGTCTCCATATCCGATAGACTTCCCGTTGTTGAGGAGACACATGTAACCAGTTTTCGACAACACCGAGCTATGGCAAATTTTAAGAAGAAGAATCCAATATTTTATCAATTGATAATGTGCCAACAACTATGGCGAACTTTAACAAAATAACAAAACCCAATATAAAAAAAACAAATGATTATCTTTTATTAAATCTCTCAAGTTAATGATATTCGGAGAATATTTGAGTAAATATAATCAGTTTTATGAGCTCAAAATAACTAAACCAACATGTACCAAAAGACCGAACAAAGAAACAAGTTCAAGAGCAAGTGATTCTGGCGTCGGTGATCTTGAGGTCGAAGCTAGTGTCCCATATGTATTTGAAAACGTAGTCTCCATATCCGATAGAATTCCCGTTGTTGAGGAGACACATGTAACCAGTTTTCGACAACACCGAGCTATCAATGGTTGTGACAGATTTGAAACCGACGCACGACAACTTTATCTCAAGGAACTCGCAGGAACATGGGTCCGTCACTTTCACTTCCCATTCCGGTTTGTTCTTAACCATCTTTCTGGTCTACGATTGTGTTAGGGTTAGACTGTCACGGTCATACCCATACCCTTCTAAATTTTTCAACTGAAACAAGAAAATCTTATTTTTCTTTTATTTAGAACCAAAACAAGAAAAACATATAAAAATATTAATTATAATAACATATCTGTTGTTAATCAAAAATAGCTTAGTGATGTCACTAAATGTGTTACTACTTTGATTCAAATCCAATGTATAGGATATCGACTTATAGTGATCAAAGAATGTATTAAGGTTATACACTTATAATATATTTGTTCTACATAGATAATATATTTATTTTATATGTAAAAATGTATACCTTGGGTGACGAAGGCAAAGAAGTTAAGGAGGCAAATGTGTTTGCAAGCCTTTGATGTCATTGTTGGGTGTTTGGAGTTTTATCAGAGAATTTATAAAAAAGTTGCAAGTATTATGACTGAGTAGAAGTGATGATACTGGAGGCCTTGGGGTTATCTTATATACGGGTTTTCGGTTTTTTTCATACATCAAGAGTACGAAAAAGGCCAGATCATACATCAATGATAGTGTTGGGCTATTACATACCCCACTGAATATTCTCGTTCAATTCATATCTAAAATTATTAAAATGAGTCAATCCATACATAATATTGTTCAATTCATACCCCAATAAATAATCTCGTAACAATGTTAGTTTTGCCGTCAGTTTTAGTCGTTTTAGTCAAAACCATAGTTAAAAAAATTGTTTAAAACAACACCATTTAGAGATAAAATAAAAATAAATAAAAAATCTAATAAAGAGCTGACCAGAATTCAATTTTTATTGTAATGGCAAACAAACATAAACCACATAATTTTTATTAGATTTTTTGTTTTTTTTTTTAATTTTATCTTTAAAAACGTCGTTTTAATCAATTTTATAATTACGGTTTTGACTAAAACGACTAAAACTGACGGCAAAACTAACATTGTTACGAGATTATTTATTGGGGTATGAATTGAACAAGATTATGTATGGATTGACTGATTTTAATAATTTTAGGTATGAATTGAACGAGATTATTCATTGGGGTATGTGATAGCCCAATATTATTGTTGATGTATGATCTGACCTTTTTCGTATTTTTGATGTATGAAAAAATCGAAAGTCCTCTTATGGCTATACAATTACAAAATGTTGTAAATAGAAAACGTATGCTAATTAATGAAAATAGTCAAAAGTTTATCCCTTTAATAAATTAAAGTTTTTTCCTAGCTAACATGGTCAAAATTAGGGTCAAGGCTAATTAATTTGTTTAACAAAATTACAAAAGAGATTTTAAAATCATTTTTTTAATTGATAGCATGAATTACCATTGTTTTAGTTTGAGTTAAGGGTCTAATTCATTGATTGATAACTCAAAAATGTTAATAAATCATGAATCAAACAAAAACTTCAAAATTTAAGTTTGAATTACAATTTATGGTTGATATATCTTTTTTTTAAAGTGAATTTATGGTTGATATAACATTTTTAGTTATGTCATTTTGTAAAATTGTTAACTTAAAAATTAACTCAAAATCATGGAAATTTGGATATATTAGGGGTTGAGTTACTGTTTTTTTTAAATTCTTTTGTATATGAAAGATATTTTGTTCATATCTTTTGTCTTTCTAAATCCATTTTTAATAATTCCAATATTACACACACAAAATCATTAGTATAGTAAAATTAACTCAATTCTCTTCCATTTAATATAAAAACTAAAAGATTTCGGTTTTATGAAATTTAAATAAATAACAAAGCCAAATGGTTTTTAAAAAATTCGGGATCAATTTTGGATTAACCGTTTTAGTTTGGTTCGGTTCGGTTCGGTTCGGTTATTGTGCTTTTGCAGACCGCTCTAATTTAGAGCTGAAACTGAGCAAACGCCGGAGAAGCTCACAGTTATAGATAGCTATGGCAACGGCGGAGCCAAGGAAGCTGAGAGGCCACAAATCAACTGCCACCTGTTGTATAGCTTCTCGTGATCGGCCGGGACTTGTTGTCACTTCCGGCGAGGTCTCCAAAATCTCTTTTTCCGATTAATTTAGGGTTTCATTATAGTTACTTCGCATCGATTTAGGTTCTTGCGAAGAAAATTTAGACGATTTTGAATGATGATTATAGGATGGTTGCATTTGCTGGGTTGATTTGCAATGTAAAGATGTCCAATTCACCATTGACGTTGGGTTAGAACCAGTTTTATCTCTTTGTTTCAAGACAGTTTTTGTCTCTATTTGGTTATGTATCTCTCAAATACATCTCTTTGTTTCAATTGGTGATTATATTCTCTTTTGATTCAGGTAACGAGCACATTCTCTATGTTTCTTCTGGAAATGAAATCAAGTCTTTCGATGTTCGTACAGTAAAGAAAGAAAAAAAAACCAAAACTTTGATAAACTATAAACGAATTCTTCTTCACTCAATTTCTCTTTCTGCATTTTCATCGCTAAGTGCTTCTTCTTGGAAGCCATGAAATGAGAAGTACGCTTAAGTTTTTCCCTGGTTTGCCTTGGAATATTACTTAAAATGCCATCGGTGAATTTGTATCTATGTTGCATGAAAACGGAAACGAGTATGTGGAAATGGAACATTTTGAAACATGGAAACGCTATTTTCAAAAAATATAGAAATAAACACGTTTTGGAAACATATATATATACACTAAACATTAAACATCTAAATTACATTATAAGTAGAATATTTAAATCAACAAAATCTAATATATAATTTTACATAATTATTAAGTTTTAAAAAATTAAAATATGCAAATTTAAAAATTTAGAAGATTTTTTTCATTATTAATTTCATTAGTTCCATTAATCAAAATTATCTCAAATTCTAATTTATCGAGAGAATTTCAAACTCAATAATAGCAAAATCTCTACAATATTAATTTAGAAGTACATTTCAGAGATGATCGAAAAAGACTTTTATTTACCAAATCAAAATAATTATTAGCAAATTAATTATTAATTTACTATAAAGAATTAAATTGATCACTTAAATTTTATTTTTATAATTTTTATTTGTTCCAAAAAACAAAAATAATTATTTTTATCTTTTTTCTAAAATGGAAATGCGTTTCCAAAGTGTTTGCAAACTGAAATTTTTCGTGTTTCCGACGAGTTTCCGAAAGTTTCAGTTTCCGAAACGTTTCAGAAACAGGAAAAGCACCTCCGACAAAGTTTCATGCAACCTAGATTTGTATTTCCTTAACAATATGTTATGTTTCATTAAGGATATTTCCGTCCTAATTTCCAATTTGTGTTTGGCAACAGGTTTAACAAGACCGAGTCAGATGAGTCAACTCGGTATTAACTCTTAGATCCGATAAAAAAGACGCGGATCCTATTTGACCCAAACCAAATAATATGGTTAAAAATCCGATAAGATAAGTAAGATTTTTCAAAAAAAATTGCACCAATTATTTTTGAAAACAAATTAACATAAATACAAATATCTCACAATCTCTCATAATCTCGGAAACTACCATAACAACCTAAAAATCAAAATAACTTCCAAAATGTTTGCTTGATTTATGCACAATTATTAATCACATTAAAATTTCGAAGTCTAACATTAATTCAGAAAATTAATAAAATGATAAATTCGAATATATTTATAGTGTTCTAACTGCCTATTAAAATTAACAATCATCTATGAAAAAAATAAAACAAAATATAACAATATAAGATTACTAAATAATTTTGCAAAATAGAGCTAAATTAAGTTATTTAAAGTTATTAGTTTAAGATCTTGGTAAGGATTTGCGAAGAGTTTCAAATAAATCTTTCATTCTCGGATACCAAAATCTTAGTCATATTTTTTATGAACGAAAATGAGAATCAATTCGGATATGACTAAGATTTCGGAAAACAATTAATTAATTAAATACGTATATGTTAATCTTACCAAAAATAGGAACTACCATCACAACTTATAAATAATTAATACCAAAAAAATAGGAACTACCATCACAATTTTGTCTGTTTTTTGTTGCTCTCATAGACTCACTTGCCGTTCCCTTCACACAACATTATGGAGGTAAAGGACCTCTCCAAACAAAATACAAAAAGTAACCTTACGTTTTAAATACAACATTATGGAGATCAATCCATTTTCTAACGTTTGTGTCTTTGTAGAGACGAGACTTTAACGAGTTGTCATTGCTATGCCGTTTGGCACAAATAATCTTCGTGGGGATTGGACTTGATTTTCAAGCTTTGAATAAGGAAGCCAATCGACAAAGAAGCTGAATAAGAAGAATATTAAGAACGAAGATAAGAAGACAGCGAAGGAGAGCACCAAAAAGAAGTAATTTGCATAAAAGGTTTTACTTCTTTTGTAATTGTTTAAAAAATAATATTCAAACGTGATTAACAGTTTTGGCAAAACCCAAGCTATTTTGCATGTGCAAACTCTCGGTACATTATTTCGTTTTCCTTTGATAAGCATCGAACATACTTCTTCTTGCGGCTTTCAATTTTTTGTTTTTTAGTTCATAGCTTTCTTCTAAATTTTCTGTTTTTTGTGTGTTTGTGTGTGTGTGTGTATTATGGTCTTTCACTCAACAATTTTCAGAAATTTTCAGTTTCTTCAAAAATTGAACAAAAGTTGTATCATATTATCAATTGTGTGTCATTTTAATTTGTTCTTTTTTATTGGAGTTACTTTTTTTTGTCTAAAAATTTAAACCTAAAGAAAGATTTTATTATCACTAGATGAATACGCGTGCATACACGCACGGCTTTTTCTTTCACAAATATTTTTATGTTTCAGTATATGTATATTTTTTAAACAATTACTTTTTTTTTATGATTTAATGTGTTTACTTTGTAATATGTTTCATTACGTGTGTCTTTAGATTTAATCTCGTATTTGATACTTTTTTATGTCATACACCAATAAAAGATGCAAAATGAGTTTTTTTTAATATGTACCATTATATTTATAAAATTAAAAATTACAATTTTCTTAACTCATTTTGTATCACAATTTTTGAAGGTTGAAGTACGCAAAATTCTACTATTTTTGCTCCATTTTTTGTTTCTTCTGTATCTCAAAATTCTACTATAATATCTCAAACACACCAGACCGTTCTAGAATTATGTACCACATCTGCATACTTTAAACCCGGAGTAAGAAGTTATAAATGTTTACTTGCAATCCAAGAAAAGCTTTTTATAACGTGGATTTATTTTGCTTTCTAAATTGACTGGATTTCATTTGCAGAATTCCTAGATTCTCTAAACTCCCTACAACATGGAAATATGTTGAAAGGGAGAATAAATCGAATTCGCAAAAATCTATAATCAACCCGTATATGATTTGTCTTCCGAGAGAAGAGCTAGGTATACAGAAGAGCTTGCAGGTTAAGAGAAGAAGACAATGGAAGTTAATGAAGCAGAGGAAGTCAACATTGATAGTCAACTTGAGGCTGAGCTGGCGTAGAAGGGAATATAAAGAAGCAAATCTTTTACGGTCATTAAGATTTAAGAGGCTTCCGTCTGCTCTTTTCCTTTATGACACTCACTCCTCCGATCGTCATAAGATTGTACAGTAATAGTTTACCATCTTTGTATTTCATTTTTTAATTCAGATATTGGGTACTTTCGATTCATTGAGAGAGTTATCTAGGATAACTATTAGTTTGTTTAGCAACAAGAAAATGGAAGAAGACTTGTGGATCGGGTTTACGTATATAGTCAAACAATGTTGCTTATATTAGATAAATAGATGAGTTATCCATTAGATTATTTTATTATTTATTCTTTCACCGACCTACGTTGGCTTACTATAAATATGTGACATTCACATTTGTATTAACACACATGTAAGTGAAGAAGAAGAATTTGTTATTCACTTCACGTCTCTTTCTCTAAAGCAAATATATTAATATATAATATATAAAATACTCATATATCTTACTTTTATAATAATAAGTTTACAACACGTTATCAGCACGATCGTGTCTCGATCCGTGTATATACCAGATCTCTGTATACCAAAATGGTATGATTTATTTGAGTTTAGTTTATTTTAAATTTTATTATTTACGGGAAGATAGGCTCAGTCTCTCGATCCGTCTGTATACCAGATCTCTGTATACCAAAAAGGTATGATTTATTTGAGTTTAGTTTATTTTAAATTTTATTATTTACGGAAAGATAGGCTCTGCCTTCCCCGTTTATTTGTTATGCCGGGATAATAGGCTATGCCTTCTCCGGGCCGATCATTATGGTAGGCTATGCCTTCACGATCGAAATGATCACATGGTAGACTATGTCACCTCAGATCATATTTGTGGAGTGGGAGTTAAAATCCCCATTTTTGTTTATTTATTTATTTATTGAGTGGGTGATTAAAATCCCCATCCTTGTTCATTTATTATGGTAGGCTCGGCCTCCTCATATTGCTTTTAATTATTGTCTTTTATTATGCCGTTACTCTGCCCAAATTTTTATAAATAAATTTTTCATTAAATTAAATGGATTAAGTCTTGTTATTCAGTAATAATGTCAAATTTGGCAAAACTCAAGATCGCCGCCCTTGACTTGTGTGGAAACAATTATATGTCATGGGCGGTAGGTGCAATGTCACATCTTAAGAGAAATGATCTCTTGATCGGATGAGACTAAAGTAAAAGTCATGATTTTTTTACGCCACCATATCTATGATGGTTTACAAGATGAATCCATCACGAGTAAAGATCATGTAGATCTTTGGAAATGAGTGGTTGAATTTGCAAGTGAGAGAATTCACCCAAAGCTCGGAGTTGATATAAATCCTCTTGGTAGCTTAACAATATAATGAACTCGTGATGATGAACCATCAGTCTCGTCCAATTGGGCTAACTCCATTCCTGGGAGAGAATTTGAGTTATCCACTTAAAGTAAGTGTGATGGACGAGTTCAATAAAAAAAAAAGGATGATGGTTAAGACGTAAAAGGGCAAGGTGAAAGCGCTTGCTACAGATGCGGCATGAAAGATTATTGGGTATGCTCATGTCGTACGCCAAAACATTTAGCCGATCTGTATGCCGAATCACAAAAGACCAATGAAAAGGATGCAAAGACCAACTTCATCTGGGATGAAGCTGGAATTTCCTTTGATGGCTTAAGTGATGATACTCATCCTGATTTCCTTGTTGATCTTAAAGAATCAACGAAATCAAATAAACTTTAGTCGATAATTATGTCTTTGTGAAAAAGACTCGAATAACAAAACTTAATCCGGTTTATAGTATATATGGTAAACAAAAGTATATGAAAAGTTTTGTTTTTCAAAAGATTTTTGATGTAATCTATTAATTTTATTATAAGTCAAAGTTTTTGGTTAATACATCTTTTATATCTATTGTGACCCAGAAGATGTCACAAATTTGAGATTCACGAAGGAGATACATAATATTTAAAAATAAAAAGTGTTTCTCCTGACTCAAAAAGGGCTCCGCCAGATGCGTGAGTACCATATCTGGTAATGCAAATATTATATTGGGCTCTAAAAAGCCTATTTGTCAATGTCAAGGGGAATAAAGTTTGAAGTATACGATATACAATATCTCCTCAGGTCTTAGAGAGAACATGAGTAAAAATGACATTAAATATATTTGCATTACATAGATAAGAAAATATGGATTTGAGTTATCTTCCGGATTATATCGCACAAAGATAACCATGGCTGAATCACATGTTGCGGTAAACCTGAAGTTTACCAGCACTTTTAGAGTGTGGCATGAAAGGTTAGGCCACCCTGGTTCAATCATGATGAGAAAGGTTGTGCAAAATTAAAGTGGCCACCCATTGAAAAACCAAAATATTTTTCAATCGGGAGAGTTTTCATGTAAAACATGTTCTCAAGAAAAACTCATAAGTAGGCCTTCGCCAGCAAAAAATTGGGAATGAATATCTTGTATTTCTAAAGAGAATACATGATGATATATGTGGATCAATCCATCCACCGTGCAAACCGTTTTATTATATTGACAACATGGTCACATGTGTGTCTATTGACAACACAAAATACGATTTTCGCAAATCATTACCCAAATAATCAGAGAATCACACCAGATAAATATCTTGAAGATGTTTATAAAAGGTTTCAGAAGAACCGTGTGAAAATAAACATCCGGAAGATATACATGCAGAGTTCCAGAAGAACCGCATGATAATGTTCGTCCAGAAGACGAATGTGCTCTTTTTTATATTATAATATAAATATAAATATATATATATATATATATATATATATATATATATATCTATGTTTTTAATTTTATGTTTATTATGGGTTATACCTACTAAATTATTTTTATGAATTGCTTAAATGATTTGATATAATAAATATGTGAGTTACAGAAGAACTACATAAGAGTGAATGAGAAGTTTAGAAGAGCAAAATACTTTAGAAGAGCTAAAGGCTCTAGAAGAGCTAAATGCTCCAAAAAGTAAAATGCTCTAGATGAAAAAAAAAGCTCCAGAAGAGCGAAACTTCCCAGAAAATGGAAACGCTCTAATAGAGCAAGTGCTCTAGAAGAGCATATCATGAAGACATGCATAAAGATGGCAAAAGTTATATCTGATAGTAAACATGAGTTTACTAATATGTAGCCATCTCGGTCCAGTAATGATATCAAATATTATGTTGAAAAACCACAAGTTTTTCACATTTAGCATGTCTTCAAGAAAATATGAAAATGAGACCATCATGAGAGATCAATCACCATATTTTGTTGAACGAGTTCATTATATATGATGTTTTGATTTCTTTAAGCAGACCCCAAATCATTACACATCAAAAGGATTTGAGGCATAATACTTGACCCAAGAAGGTTATTGGTCCTAATGTGGAATTTAATTCGAGATGGATGGATATGAAACGTCATCATCTCGAGGGGGAGAATTAAAGAATCCCAATAAGTGGAACATCCTGAAGATTATGTTCACACTCAAAATGAACTTTGGTGAAATATTATCTCCATGAGCGGGTATAAAACATGCAGTCGTGCATGTAGTAATGAGATACAATCCCAGAAGGATTAAAAATCTCATAAAGAAATATATAGTAGAGATGAATCTCTATTAAAGTAAGCTAAGCCATCAATGAGAAATGTGCTTATTGTAAGATTTGCAAAGAATAAATTTCTCATGGAAATTTGTTGAATAATTTGTATCCTTGAACATGTTAATGTGAACCTGAAGTTCAAAAGTTTAAAGGATCATTCAAAACAAAATGCAAATCAAATGCGAGAAGCATTTATAAACAGTTGCTGGATGAGATTTCTTGAAATGAATTATCATGAAAATTATGGATCCTCACTGAATTTGAACATGAAGTTCAAAAGATAATTCATTCACAGAATGTCTTTGATTGACTGCCGGACATGTGTAAATCTCATATTCTAGCTGATAATGCTCCAATGAGAATATGTGTCCCTGAAGGACGTTTTATTAATAGTAAGTCTATGGCACGTCAGAAACGTGATAGACTACTTTGATTCCAAAGATTAGAAATCCTCAAAAAGAAAAGGAGCATATATATGATTGTTGAAAAGAGGATAAATCTCCAGAAGAGACCGTTGACATGGTTAATAATATAATCAGGTACCTGAATGTTATCAATGATAATGATAAAGAGATCTCGGTTAACCATGTCATTACGGAAAAATATGGAAGCAAAGACAAAAATGTCGACAAGAAATAAGATAACGCGCGGTATGATTAACATAAATGAGGATCATAAATCTACCTCTTTGGATGAGATTAGAAAGAAAAAGTAATGGCCAAAAAGTGAAAGAGACAATCAAGTCTATATTAAACTCGTTAGAAAAGTGAGAAATTTTTGGACCAGCAGTCCAAGCATTAAAAGAGTAAATATTTTTCCAGAAAAATGAATGAGGGAAATGACCTTACGATATGTAAAGCGGCTTGCTTCACAAGGTCATTGGAAAAATATGATAGTATGATTGATGCAATTTGATATGTCTGGCAGTCCATGAATGACTTGAGTTGTGTCTCAAATACATAATCCCTGAGGGATTAATGATATCAAAATTATGTTCCCGGGAAGACTATTTGATCAAAGCAAAGAATGATTGATCATCATAACTCCTGAAGAGTTATTAAAAGCCGTATAATATTTTGGAATAAAAGACTTTGAAAGGACAACATTGTCCTCAGTTATTCCAAAATTAAAACATCTAATGAATGAGATGTTATCTTGAAATTTCCTGGAAGGATATTACTTTAAAGCATTTATAAAGAAAATGCTAATTGTTTCTAAAATATCTTATATGAGCCATATCGGTGAGCTTATATATCTTGCAATTTTTTTACTTGATCAGTGTAGCTTTTGCTACTAATATACTTGCAGGATCCAATTACATACATTGGAACGGAATAAAGCATATATTCCGTTGTCTCAAAGGTATGATTGTTTTTGGCTATTATTTTTATTCTAGAAATCTCGAGATTGGTCTGGTTAGTTTTGCAGATATAAGATATTTATCAGACCCGCATAAGGCTCGATCGCAAAATGGATACGTTTTCACATTTGGTGGAACTGCGATCTTCTGGCAATCTCAAAAGCAAACTTTGGTCGCCACTTTTTCAAATTATGCGGAGATTATTACGCTTTATGAAGCATGCATAGAATGTATATGGCTCAGATCCATAGCTCATTATATACAAGAAGCAAGCGGAATAATACCGAATAAATGACCAACAAAGGTGTTTGAAGACAATGCTGCTTGTGTCGCTCCAATTAAAGAAGGTTATATCAAGAGCGATAGAACTAAGCATATCCCTCCAAGATTTTTCTCTTATACTCAAGAGCTCGAGAAAAATAAAGAAGTGGATATTCGGTATGTTCACTCAAGTGACAACGCAGCTGATCTATTCACAAAAAGTGCTTCATACTACAACATCCAAGAAACATGTTCATAGTATTGGAATGCGACATCTACAAAATTTGTGAAGAGAAGATGAGATCCATCATTTCCAGGGGGAGTTTGCTGTTGTTGTACTCTTTTTCCCTTGGTCATGGTTTTTATCCCACTGGGTTTTTCCATGGAAAAGTTTTTAACGAGGCAGCACGCAACTTCATAATGATGAATATTCAAGGAAGAGCGTCACTGCACTCTTTTTCTCTTGTCATAGTTTTTTATCCCAAATGGGTTTTACCATGATAAAGATTTTAACGAAGCAGTACGTAATCTATTAGATAATGAATAAATTAAGGGAGAGTATTAGATAAATAGATGAGTTATCCATTAGATTATTTTATTATTTATTCTTTCACCGACCTAAAGTAACCGACGTTGGCTTACTATAAATATGTGACATTCACATTTGTATTAACACACATGTAAGTGAAGAAGAAAAATTTGTTATTCACTTCACGTCTCTTTATTTAAAGCAAAAATATTATTATATAATATATAAAATACTCATATATCTTACTTTTATAATAATAAGTTTACAACAGCTTACAATTTTTTCTGAGCAAATCTTTTTGGTCATTAAAAGATTCGGTCAAGCTTTTTTCTGTTAATAACCAAAATACTCATGTACTACAATTTGCTAAGTGATTAAGGTTTAGGATTTATGGTTTTTGAAAAATCTAAAGAAATCACACAAGGAATAACTTTCCAAAGCTTCAACAAATGAGACTTCATAAGAGATCTTTCTCACCTGATCTTGATGATTTTTTACATTTATGCTCCTGTAAGGTTTAGAGTTTTTAAGGTTTAGGGTTAATATCGATTCTAAACATGCAAGATTTTAGGCATTTTGCAAATTGAACCTAAATATCTCTTTTTGTATAATATTTATGCTATAATTTATGCTTTAATTTTGGTAAGTTAGAATATATATGAGATTTAAGTTCTTCAATATCATTTGTTGTATGATATTTATGCTATAATTTTGGTAAGTTAGTTATATTCACTTTTAGTTATATTTGCTCATCAAGTGGCTTCCGTATAAAGTAGTTTGTTAGATGTCTAATATTTATATTTGCTTATCAAGTGGTTTTATCGGATTTAATTTTTATAGAGAACTAGAAGAATACCCGCGCATACACGCGGTTTTTTCTATATATTCTTTCACAGATGTCTTACTTATATATCTCAAACCATCTATGTTCACAACAATTAAAATTAATTATAATTTGATACATTCAACCATTATATATTTATATTAAAAGAGTATACAAATTTTGTTTGCAAATGATTTTGTTGGACCATGACAAAGAAAAAATGGTGAGGATAAGTGTGATTTTATCTACAAGGAAGTTTAGTCGAAATTTAGTAGGTATTAAAAGTCTTAAATTATTTTTAAAATAAACTAAAACTCACATGGACGGAATGTGAGAAAAATGAAGATAGTAAGAGTCTTTATGTCTTCCTACACAGCTTGTTTCATTCCCACAAATTCTATAAAGTTAAACAATCGAATTTATAGCTTATATTTTTTTTTTAATTTAGATTTTTTAAAGTTTAATAAATGAGTTTGATCTCTATCCTTATATTAGTTTGATTAATTTTAATTTATAGAATTTTTTTTGAATCAATTTCCACATACTATTGCAATTCGATTTCGCTATGGAGAATATTATAAAGAAATATTAGACCACACTTAAAAAAATTTTGATTGAGATTTGTATAAAACAATATTTATAAAGCTTGTTAGAAGATGCAACATTTTAATTTGACTCTTGAGTAAGATCACATTCTTGTGATTGGAAATCAATAAATAGAAAATGTTACCCTTGTATCTATTTCAACCATGCCAGATTTTCACCTATCCAATTTACAATAACGGACACGACTGATTTCATGAACACAGCTTCGTAAATTGACGAGGTTTTTTTTTGGAAAAGTTAAAAAAATTTATGCAGAAAATATTTTTGCCATTTAATTAATTATAAACGGATCAAAACTAATATGGACATAATAAATAAATAAAATAGTTAGTTCTGACTAATCATAAATCTAAAATTTTGACTCAATTCAGAAATCCAAATTTACATATAAAACTATCAAATTTGAAGTCCAAATGTGTATATTTTCCATATAAATGCCTCCAATTGTTGTTAAAAAAAACTTTCAATTTAATGTGTAAAACATAGAGACAATATCACTTTTTTTAGAGAGGATTGTCAAATAGTACTCATAGTCTAATGAATAAAATAGTTGTCGTATATTGAGAGAAATGTGGGTTCGAATACTCATGGATGCAAATTTTAATACAAATAAAAAGATTTTTTTAAAATTAAATAGTAAATGACACGTGTATCTTCTGGTGTGCTGACGTGGCCAAAGCAGGAGAGTGCCCTTCCTCTTTCATGATGAGCAGAATAAGGAAGTCTTTTTATCGTTATATAGTTCTTTTTCCTATTTATATGGTTATATGTTGGCGTGTTTTATTTCTGTTCGACTTCTAATTGATTCAAATTACATTCACAAGAAATATTAGTCATCTAACAAACTACTTTGATGTTTAGTTCTAAAAAATTACCAATGTTAAATTACAAAAGTCTATGTAAAAAAAAATTAAAGTGATAGTTGATAATCCTTATGTTTGATATGAAGCATTAAGTTTAACCTGCCAATAGATCAGTTTAAATTATTTTGGACAAAAAAATTGCGACCGTATGAATAAAGTAAATAAATTTATAAGAAGCCACACATGTAAAAACTTGATGCTTCTATAACTTGATTCTTTTAGTACATGACGTTCAATAAATATTCATTAAAGATAAAAAGTCCATAAATCTCTACAATTTTATTTTGGAAGTACATTTATACAGATCGAAAAAGGTTGTATTTTCGATAATTGTCATTAAGTTAATGACAATTATTTGTTTGGAAACATGTTTAATTTAGGATAAACTAGTCAACTCAGTTTAACAAAAAAAAAAACCCACCCGAAACCCATGCCATGTTTAAAAGGACGCGGATCCAAATCTCATTTAAATCAAACCGAGTATTGAGTATTTGATGAGTATTTAGTATTTGATAATTTGATCGGTTTAAAAAACAGAATAGAGGAAAGAGAATATTACCATCGAAAAACTCGGATCCATTTGATTCCTTTTCTTGACCTGTTATAGAAATAGAGGAAGAAACGGTTTGAGCAAGTAAATATTGAAACGGTTTGAGAAAGTAAATATTGAAATATTGAAATCTTAACTACAAGCAAGTAGATTTTCAGAAACAGTTTGAGCAAGTAAATATTGAAATCTTAATTACAAACAAATCAAATCACGGTTTCAGCAAGTAAATATTGAAATCTTTAACTACAAACAAATCAAATCCTCTTGCACTTCAAAGTAAAAATATTTTCGAAATATTTGTTCCAAATCTAAACAAAAAATCCGCTAACAAACCACATCAATTACCCTAATTATTTTGTGTTCTATATAATAGAGAGCATCCATCTCTCACAATCATCACTCAACGATCTCTTCATATTTTTACAGCTTTCGCAGGTAATATATTATTCGTAAAAAAAATTTAGCTTCTTAAGTTTGATTCAATTATATCTAAAATTATGCTTCATTTGCATGTAGAATATCCTATCCGAGTGTGGTTGCAACCGAAGAGTTCTAGAGAAATGATGGAGTTAATTCTCTACGATTCAAAGGTGAGTTGTAGATTTCTATTACTAAATCGTAACATATATATTTTTCCTTAGTTTCAAATTTGGGTAGTTATAAGGTTTAGCCTTATAGATCAACTCCTACAAACTTTTGTTTTCATCTTTTAAAAAATCTATGAAGTATAATACTACTACGTTTTCATCAAGTTAGTTTTCATCAAGTTAATTTCACTTATGACTTCAATTCAGAGCAAATAACTTATGACACAATCTCAAGAGATAACAAAACTGAAACAACTGACCTGTTTCTGGAAGTAACTTCACCAAAAACATATTGAAACTAAATCTGAAAATAAACCAAGGAAAGATTAATCAGACATGTACTTAGATTACATATATGATAAAGAATATGTAATTTTTTTTAATACTATATTTGATTTTGATGCAGAGCATAGAGAATTCTAGGCATGGATTCATTGCAATTCATTACTTCATTTGCTTAGAAATATAAAGGCTATGATGCAGATACATCTAATATACCTTCTCAAGAGAGATTGATGCAGCATACATTCCTTTTAAATTCTGGTTTTGGTTTTGGCTTTTAAGTTATTTTTCCTTTCTTTGATCTTTTCCTTTTTCTTGTTAAACTAAGTGTTTTTCCTTTCCTTAAACCAATAAGGGTTTTATCTTTTCCTATATATAGTTGATGCCTTGGATTGTAAGGACACAACTCATTATAATTATTTATCAAAGAAGCGTTGCTTTCTTAATCTCTTGTTTTCGGCTAGAACTTAGGTTCTCAACGAGTTCAAGAACGCGTGTTTCGTTTGGGAATTCTTAGACTAAACAAATCGAATCTGCAATCCTATCGGTTACTATTGGTTACTACATTAGTTGGTATCAGAATCCAGAAACTTTAATTTCTCAATTAAAGCACGATCCCAAGTTCTTCTTCACGATGGCACCTAGAAAACCCACCATGGAAGAGCAACAGGAAGAACTCAAACGTACCTTACAGACGTTTACCGTTGGCTTACAAACAGCGTTACTTAACGCCGTGGAACAAGCTATGAATCGAGTGCTGCAAAATCAACGGGATTTACAACACGATCGTCCTACTCAGCAACGTCAAAACAGAGCACCAGCATACGACGATGCCGATGAAGAAGGTTTGGCAGAGAATCTTTTTGCTGTCCCGATTCATGAGAACAATCCTCGTGCAGCAGCAGATGAAGACATCGAAGACCGCAATCACGCTCGCCGTGATCTTCGGCCAAACAATCAAGTCGCAGATCGCTACGATGGAGGCCGCGCAAATCCTCCTTCATGATGGGAATCTGGTTTCAAGCTGGATATACCAGAATTTGCTGGATCGATTAACCCCGAAGAGTTCTTAGATTGGTTGAATTCGAAGGAAGAGATTTTGGAATTCAAAGCCGTACCTTCGGAGATAAGAGTTCCTTTAGTCGCAACGCGTTCCAAACAAAGAGCTATGTCGTGGTGGCAACAACTCAAAGAATCTCGTCGTCATTCCGGCAAAGCACGCATCGATTCATGGGAGAAACTTAAGAAGCATATGCGACGTGCTTTCCTACCATACAATTATGAGCGTACTCTATACAACAAACTCCAAAATCTGCGTCAAGGCAATCGCTCTGTCGATGAATATACCTCTGAATTTTTTCCGATGGTGGCTCGATCTACATTATCGGAAACAGAGGTTCAGCTAGTCTCTCGTTTTATCGGTGGGTTGAGAGCTCAATTGCAGAATGCTCTGCAACAATTCAATCCAGATACGGTCTCGGAAGCTCATCAACGTGCCATTGCTATGGAAGTTCTGTTTCGATCATCGTGGAATTCGACAAATTCACGTCCGCGATTCCAGTCGCAGCAACAAGTTGATCCTCTTTATGGAGCTTCGACTGAACATCCAGGACAATTCAATTCATTGAAACCGGCACCTGTACACGACTCCATAGCTACTTCACGACCTCCCCGTACAAATGCTCTACGATGTTTTACTTGTGGCGAACCAGGACATCGACAAACAGCTTGTCTGAAACAGGATCGTCGTGGTTTGGTGGTTCAAGATACGAACTTTAGTGATGATCCACAATTTGATGAATATGCTTTTGATCATGACACTAGCGAATAAATAATTTGCGGAGATATAGGACAAAATTTGGTTCTTCGTCGAAATTGTCTTCTCCCGAGAGCAGCGGAAGAATCTTGGTTGCGTTCCACTCTGTTTCGCTCTTCCTGCACAATCAACAACAAGATATGCAAACTCATCATTGATTCGGGAAGCTATGCTAATGTGATATCACAAGACGCGGTTCGTAAACTCGGCCTCAAAACTGATGCTCATCCGCAACCTTACAAGCTCGCATGGTTGAATAACAGAACTGAAATCTGTGTTTCCAAGCAGGCACTAGTCGCGTTTTCAATTGGTTCGTACAGAGATTCGGTTTGTTGCGACATTGTGCCTATGGACGCTTGTCATCTTTTGTTAGGTAGACCGTGGTAATATGACAAAGATGCTACTCATAAAGGACGCAATAACACCTATAGCTTTTTGGTTGATGGACGTACTGTTACATTTCTACCATCAAGTGAATCCTTTGAGCCTAGTGGACTTCCGAAAGTTACAACTCTTGTTAGGACTACGTCGCCTACACCACAGTCACTCTTATTTTTACCAAAGGCGGAATTTGAATCTAATCTTGTGGTTTCTAGTATTGTGTGGGCTCTTGTTGCTACGCCTTCCTCCAATTCTCCTGCTCAAATTGCTCCAAATATTTTTACGTCTCTTCTTCAGGAGTTTCATGATGTTTTTCTAGCAGAACTCCCCAATGTTTTACCACCACTTCGGGATATCCAGCACCAAATAGATCTCGTTCCCAATGCGATACTTCCCAACCGACCTCATTACCGTATGGCTCCTCAGGAACATGATGAATTACGCCGTCAAGTTGAAGAATTACTTTCCAGGGGCCATATCCGTGAAAGTTTAAGTCCCACAGCGGTACCAGCATTATTTATTCCTAAGAAGGATGGAACATGGTGTATGTGTGTCGATAGTCGTGCCATCAACAAAATAACAGTTCGTTATCGTTTCCCTATTTCGCGACTAGATGATCTTCTTGATCAAATTGGATGTGCTTCTATCTTCACCAAGCTTGACCTAAAGAGCGGGTATCATCAAATACGCATTCGACCAGGCGATGAATGGAAGACAGCATTCAAAACACGTGAAGGTCTATTTGAGTGGATGGTGATGCCATTTGGCCTTTCTAATGCTCCAAGTACATTTATGCGCGTGATGAATCAGGCGCTGCGACCATTCATTGGTAAATTTGTGGTGGTTTATTTTGATGATATCCTTATCTTTAGCAAAGACCTTGACAGCCACTTGAAGCATCTCACTGAAGTTCTTCATGTTCTTCGCCGAGAGAAGTTATATGCAGCTTGTCACAAGTGTGTTTTTGGCGCTTCTCAAGTGATGTTTTTGGGTTATCTCATTTCCAGCAAAGGATTAGAAGTGGATCCTAGTAAAGTTGAAGCTATTAAGACTTGGCCAACGCCCAAAAATATAAGTGAAGTTCGCAGCTTTCATGGATTAGCCTCCTTCTACCGTCGCTTTGTTCATCACTTCAGCAATATTACTGCTCCACTTACAGATTGCATGAAGGGATCGACTTTTCTATGGACTCCAGAGGCTAATACAGCCTTTGAAACAATCAAGCAGAAGCTCCTCTCTGCTCAAATTTTGGCCTTACCAGATTTCTCGGTCGTCTTTGAACTTCACTCAGATGCGTGTAAGTTTGGTATTGGCGCTGTTCTCAGTCAACATGGAGGACCAGTGGCATTCTATAGTGAAAAAATCGCAGGCTCTCGTGCTCGTTATAGTACTTATGATGTGTAGTTTTATGCGATTGTTCAAGCCATCAAGCATTGGCGCCATTATCTCTTTCACCAGGAATTCATACTTTATACAGATCATGATGCTCTGAAACACTTGGGGAGTCAAGACAAAATTTCAGCTCGTCACGCCTCGTGGATTGCTTTCCTGCAACTATTCACTTTTGTTATTAAACATCAGTCTGGGCGCACAAAAAAGGTTGCATATGCATTAAGTCGCCGACATTCCTTACTAGCAACGTTACAAGTCTTTGTTCCTGGTTTTGCAGAACTTGCTGATTTGTATGAAAAAGATCTTTTCTTTGGGCGTATTTGGACAGCTTTGCAGCAGGGTTTAAATTCTGAGTTCGTCTTACATAATGGGTTCATCTTCCGTGATAATCGTTTATGTATTCTGGAGAGTAGTTTGCGGCTACAATTGATAACAGAACTTCATGGAGAAGGCCATGTGGGAAGAGATAGGACGCTTCAGTTAGTAGCTGCTTCATACTTTTGGCCATCTCTTCGCCGTGATGTCGCTCGTTTCGTCGAACGATGTGTGGTGTGTCAACTATCTAAAGGACATGCGAACAACAGTGGCCTTTATATGCCTCTTCCAATTCCGACTCAGCCATGGACAGACATAAGTATGGATTTTGTTTTGGGATTACCTCGTACACAACGAGGCCATGACTCAATTTTTGTGGTCGTGGATCGCTTTTCTAAAATGGCTCATTTTATACCATGTAAGAAGACAACGGACGCATTGCTGGTTGCTCAAATATTCTTTCAGGAGATTTATCGCATCCATGGTTTGCCTTTGTCCATTGTGTCTGATCGAGATTCACGTTTCTTAAGTCATTTTTGGCGTTCTCTTTGGAAGTTGTTGTAGACAAGTCTTGACATGAGCTCTGCATATCATCCACAGTTAGATGGTCAAACAGAGGAGACTAATCGATCTTTAGGCGACATGTTGAGATGTTTGGTTGGAGAAAACATCAAATCGTGGGACACAATTTTGTGCAAGGCAGAATTTGCTCACAACCATACTGTTAATCGAAGTACGAAGTTTAGCCCTTTTGGCGTCATTTATGGTTTGATTCCACGGGGACCAGTTGACCTGAGTGTCCTTCCGGATGCAACACGTGACCATGGACAGGCCATAGATTTCGTGGCCAACTTGTCTTTCATTCACACACATGTTCATGAAAATCTGCAGGTGTTGTCGGCAAAATACAAAGAAGAAGCTGATCGCCACCGTCGAGAGGTGCGTTTTAATGTTGGTGATCATGTGTGGGCTGTCTTGACAAAGGATCGATTTCCACCTCGAGAGTATAATAAACTCAAAGCTCGAAAGATAGGACCATTGGAAGTATTGGAGAGAATCAACGCAAATGCTTATCGTGTCAAGCTTCCTTCCCACATTCGTTCATCTGACGTTTCCAACGTCAAACACCTTGTTCCGTACGTTACGCAAGATGACATGGCAGATTCGAGGGCGGATCTTTCTCTACCTCCAGCGACCTGATGCAGCATACATTCCTTTTACATTCTGGTTTTGGTTTTGGCTTTTAAGTTATTTTTCCTTTCTTTGATCTTTTCCTTTTTCTTGTTAAACTAAGTGTTTTTCCTTTTCTTAAACCAATAAGGGTTTTATCTTTTTCTATATATAGTTGATGCCTTGGATTGTAAGGACACAAGTCATTATAATTATTTTATCAAAGAAGCGTTGCTTTCTTAATCTCTTGTTTTCGGCTAGAACTTAGGTTCTCAACGAGTTCAAGAACGCGTGTTTCGTTTGGCAATTCTTAGACTAAACAAATCGAATCCGCAATCCTATCGGTTACTATTGGTTACTACATTAGAGATTCAGTACTACATGAAGAGTTCATTGAATTATCAAGTTACCTCAACGTTATCTCCGTACAGGTTAACTTGAGCAGGATATTCAATTCTAGCATTACAGGCCATATCATAAGCCAGCATCAGAATTATCCTTTCATCGTATTCGAAGTCTCTTGACTGTCCTAGAAACAAGTAAAGAGAATATCACTAAGAAACAAAATTGTGAAGAGAACCGCCATGAATGTTTATTACCACATGGAAATTAAGGAAAGAGACGTCAGAGGCAACATACACAGCGTTTTAGCAAGGGGTAGAAAGTAATTTTTTTATTCTCACTAAACGTGCAGGTAAGAACTTAAAAAGAGAAGGAAATTCAAGCAGACAAACTTACAGAGTTAACGTCTATGCCACACAAAATATGGGTTGCACAGTTGCATCATTGACAATAAATTTTACAGCATCAGGACCTTCAGCAATGATAAAAAAAAAAAAATCATAATTAGAACATTCATAAGAAACTTGCAACAGAAATACAACGGTGTAACCAGATGCTTGCCAATCGTATCATTCAAAGGAACATACACATAAGAATAAGAAGAACAAGCATGATCAGAAATGAGCCACTCAGGTCGATTGCTAAAGTAAATTCCAACAGAGGATCCAAAGCATATTGGCCATGTGCCGGTAGTTAAGTAAAAAACTGAGAGTTCACTTATACAGGGGACAGCGTATTGGCCATGTGCTGGTAGTTAATCTTGAGAAAGATAGATATATACAATTTTTGTAACTGGAACAGATTTCTCAGTTAAGCATAACTCTCTCAATCAAGCAAAGCATAACTCTCTCAAATCCTAGAGAGTATGGTGAGAAGATTTCAACTCCAAAACCTATCACCATTTGGTGAAATTCGTGTTTATTGTGTGGCTCACTTATCAGAAGAAGTAGATTAATATGCTATCAATTGACATGGAAAACCAGACGGAACACAATCTAGCCGCAGATTCTTGGGAATGAGAGAGACTTGGAATTTTACCAGAAGTGACAAGTGCAGATCTATACAGTCCAATTGTTGGTGTGAATAGTCGTATCTCCGGAAGAGAATGCAAACGAGTAGTAGAGAAGCATTATGAGTCGAAGAATCTTCATTTTAAGGAAGAAAATCTGAAAAGGGAATTGAAATCGATGAATGAGTTTTCCGAATCTAAATAAAAGATGGGAAAAGAGACTGATAGTCATTTCACCAAGATCTATTACCAGCACCGAAAAAGGCGAATTCGGCGTCGGCGTCTCTAGCCGCAGTTTGCGAAGACATAATCTCGCTGCTATGCTGATTCTTCTAATTCACTTTAAGTTGTCTTCCTAATTCGATGAGACTCACCAGTAATTTGAGCTTCAACGATTCAATTTGATTATCCCCTCTCGATCCAGATGTCGTCGGGTCGCCATACGATACCTCGCTGATTGTCCGATTCACACCGAGATTTCTCCTCTCAGGTACAGTGAAACCCAAACGAGACGATCTGACAAGGAAAAAATAGAGCATCTGCACGACGGCGGAGAGCGGTGGTCAGAAAGAAGTGCCGGTGGTGCATGTAGGTGTGAGAAGAAAGTAGAAGAAGCAGCCATGGGAGAGAATCGAAGAGAAGAAGAAAACGTTTTCAGATATTTCTAGAAGAAGCATCTACACAAAAGAAAAAAAGAATCTCTCTTATGTTGTGAATCGAATGAATTCTGTATATTATTATGAGGACCAAAGGTCTCTTTATATAGTGATTACACAAAGGATAGAAAAGAAAATAGTCATTTTACTACTTTTACAAGAATAAGGAAAACATCTACTAATCCTATTGGACTTGGGAGTCCTGGCCGCCTATGGTCTAATGGACTTGGCCGGTTATGGAGATCCAACCTCAATGGATTATAACACTCCCCTTTGATTGACATAACCAGTTGTGATGATGGGATCATAGTAATACGCTTGGGGATGCTGCCTCATTAAAACATTTCTAAGAAAAACCCAGTGGGACAAAACCTTAGCAAGGAAAAAGAGTACATCACGCATTACCCCCCCTGTAATGATCATCACTCTAAGTCCTTTAATCGGCGCATGCCGATCTGATGCATTAGCTTCTTCAATGTGGAGGTTGGAAGCGACTTAGTGAATAGGTCGGCTGAGTTGTCGCTGGAACGGACTTGGAGCACTTTGAGTTCACCGGCCTTCTGTAGGTCGTGAGTGAAAAAGAACATTGGTAAGTGTGCTTCGTCCGATCTTCTTTGATGTATCCATCCTTCAACTGAGCTGTGCATGCGGCATTGTCCTCGTACATGCTGGTCGGTTCTTCTTTCCCTTCTATCATCCCACAATCTCGTCTAATGTGTTGAGTGATTGACCTCAACCAAACACATTCTCGGCTGGCCCCATGGATCGCCAATATTTCCGCGTGATTGGACGATGTAGCCGTGAGTGTCTGCTTCATGGATCTCCAAGAAATGGCTGTTCCATCGTGAGTGAAGACATATCCCGTCTGGGATCGACCGTTGTGTGGATCCGAAAGGTAACCTGCATCAGCAAAACCAACTAAACCTTCATTGTTAAGGTTAGTGTAAAACAGACCCATATCTTTCGTCCCTTTCAGGTAACGAAGTATGTGTTTGATCCCATTCCAGTGCCTTTGGGTCGGACAAGAACTGAATCTTGAAAGGAGGTTCATGGCAAAACAAATGTCCGGCCTAGTGTGACTAGCCAAGTACATTAACGCTCCTATGGCACTGAGATATGGCACTTCACACTACAAGAAAACAGGCAATTTGCGACGGAAACTTGCGACGGCAATTTTCCGTCGCAAATTTGCGACGGAATTGCGTGTATATTGCGACAGTACAAAAAAAACGTCGCAAATACGTCGCAAACGCGTCGCATATTGCGACTAATTTGCGACATATTTGCAACGGTAGACGAAACAGCCGCAAATCCGTCGCAAATTGCGAGGATTTTGCGACGGAAATAATCCGTAGCAAATTTTGCGACGGATTTGCGACGCGATAAATTCGAATCAATATTTGCGACGGAATCGCAAGGGAACTGCGATGAAGACAAAGTTGGTAAACCACGTTTTCCATAAGTCTCACCTAACCTCACATGCACGAGTAAATCGTCGCAAAATTGTCGGCAGCTGTCGCAAATCCGTCGCAATAACGTCGCAAATCCGTCGCAAATGTACAATTGGTCGCAAGTCTGTCGCTAAATCCCGTCGCAAATTCGTCGCAAATACGTTGCAATAAAATATAAGAATCTATAAATAGCTCAGTTCTGATTGTTGTTTCACACATCTAAAAATAAAATAAAAAACAAAGAAGAAAAAAAAATAAGAGAGAAGAAAAAAAAATAAGAGTGAAAACATAAAAAAAAAAGTAAGAGTGAAAACATAAAAAAAAAAGTAAGGACAGAGTAAAGACAATTTGAAATCAAGGTTGGACTTGGTCGAAATTTGCGCAAGACCCGAGTTGCATATTACAAGTCAGGCAAAATTACCGATTCCAAACTTTCGAATGTCCGTGGAGGCGAAGCGGACATTATTCGACTGGGTTGCTTCTGATGTTAAGTTCCCAGATGGATATGTGTCCAAATTCTCAAGATGTATAGAGCAAGGACAGAAATTTTCTGGTATGAAGAGCCACGATTGCCATGTTTTCATGCAACGACTACTACCATTTGCATTACACGAGCTCTTACCGAAACCAATTCACGAAGCAATTGCTGGTACGTAAATTAAAAATAATTAAATAAGTCGATAAGTAATATATAATTCAGTTAATTAATTGATGAAGTTGCATGTAGGCATTGGAGCATTTTTCAGAGATCTATGCACGCGAACACTGACTGAGGATGGTATTGCACAGTTAAAAGAGAATATTCCGGTGTTGCTTTGTAACTTAGAAAAGATTTTTCCACCTTCGTTTTTTGACGTAATGGAACATCTCCCAATCCATCTACCACATGAAGCAGCACTTGGGGGCCCCGTGCAATTTCGATGGATGTACCCGTTCGAGCGATACATGGGATATCTTAAAAGAAAGGCAAAAAATCTTGCAAAAGTGGAGGGATCGATCGTTGCTGGAAGTTTGACGGAGGAAACATCTCACTTCACGTCATACTATTTTAGTCCAACTGTGAGAAC
>JAHZTW010000002.1:59802911-59829988 GCA_020283515.1 Alliaria petiolata
TTAATAATTATTATATAAATTATTTATATATAAGTTTGCGACGGCGTTGCGACGTCAAATTTGCGACGACTTTGCTAGGTTCCTGATTTGCGACGACATTGCGATGGAAAACATTTGCGACGACATTGCTACGACATTTTTTTGCGACACGTTTGCGACGACGTATTGCGACGATTTGCCGTCGGCATATTCCGTCGCAAATGTGTCGCAAATTTGCGACATAATTGCGACACTCAGGATTTGCGACGGCAATATTGCCGTCGCAAATTTGCGACATCTTTGCGGCATACAGGATTTGCCGTCGCAAATTTGCGACGGATCTGCGATGAATATTCTCCGTCGCAAATTTTGCGACGGATTTGCGACGGAATTTAATTTGCGGCTAACGATTAGCGACATTTGGGTCGCCGTCGCAAATCCGTCGCAATACCCGATTTGCGACGGATTTGCGACCATTTTTACCGTCGCAAATCGTCAGTTTTCTTGTAGTGTCAGGACCAATGATTTCTTCATCCTTCTTCTTTGGACCGAATGGATCGCTGTCAAGACTAAGGCTTCTCACCATCATTGGGCTACTCAGTGGGTGAGCCTGGTCCATATTAAAACGCTTGAGTACCTTTTCTGTATATGCCATTTGATGCACAAGGATTCCATTATTGACGTACTCAAGTTGTATTCCCAAACAGAACTTAGTCTTTCCTAAGTCTTTCATTTCGAATTCCTTCTTTAGGTATTCAACCGTTTGGGATATTTCCTCATAGGTTCCTAGGATGTTCAGGTCGTCTACATACACCGCTATGATTACGAATCTCTTGTCAAATTTCTTTATAAATATGCATGGACTTATGGGATCGTTTTTATAGCTCTCTTTCACTAAGTACTCGCTTAGTCTATTATACCACATGCGACCTGATTGTTTTAATCCATAGAGCGATTTATTCAGCTTAATACAATGATGGTCTCGAGAACTTCTTTTATCTTTCACCTCTATACCCTCTGGGACTTTCATATAAATTTCGTTATCCAGTGGACCTTATAAGTATGCGGTTACAACATCCATTAACCGCAAATCCAATTTCTCTCTTATGGCCAGACTTATCAGGAATCTAAAAGTCGTTTGCATCCACCACAGGGGAGTATGTCTCCTCATAATCGATTCCTGGCCTTTGTGAGAATCCTTGTGCCACAAGCCGTGCTTTGTGTCTAACGATTTCACCTTGTTCGTTTCTCTTCTTCACAAAGACCCATTTATGTCCAACTGGTATAACATCACGAGGTGTCCGAATTATGGGACCAAAAACCTCTCTCTTCCTTAAAGAGTTTAACTCCACGTTTATATCTTCTTTCCATTTATTCCAGTCTAATCGTCGAGTGCACTCTAAAATGGACGTGGGTTCTAGATCCTCATTCATGAGCTCAAGTGCTACATTGCATGCAAATATTTCATCAATGTCGACATTCTTTCTGTTCCATTGGATTCCAGACGAGACATAATTGATCGCTATCTCTTTGTTATCAGGAACTTCAGGCCCATGAAGCTTGGCGTCCCAAGCAACATTTTCCGGCACCTTAGGTTCATTTATGTCTGGAACGTCCACTATCTCCTTTGTCTGAATTTCAGCACCTTTCTTTAATTTCCGAGTAGTCTTATCTTTGTAACCAATTTGTCTTCCACGTTTCAATCGTGGTTTAGACTCAGTAGCCGCTTGACTCGGTCCTTCTTGGACATCAATACGAATTGGTGCATTCACGGCTGGTATATATGATTCCGTTACCCTCTTTGGGTCTGCAAAGGAATCTGGCAATTGTATAGCTAGCTTTTGCAAATGTATTATCTTTTGGACCTCTAAATCACTTTCACGAGTCCGAGGATCTTGCCATTTTAAGGATGTTTGATTCCATGCAATTTCTTTTACCAGCCGGTTTCCATCACCTAATGTTGGAAAAACGGATTCGTCAAAATGACAATCCGCGTACCTGGCCTTAAATAAATCTCTGGTGGTCGGCTCAAGGTACTTTATGATCGTGGGTGAATCATATCCAACATATATCCCCATCCTCCTTTGAGGTCCCATCTTAGTCCTCTGTGGTGGTGCAATCGGCACATAAACTGAGCAACCGAATATCTTAAGATGGGAAATGTCTGGCTCTTGTCCCGATAATAATTGGGATGGGGAATATTTATGGTCACTAGATGGTCTGATGCGAATTAGTCCGGCAGCGTGTAAGACAGCATGTCCCCAAGCGGATACAGGAAGCTTTGACCTCATGAGTAATGGTCTAGCAATCAAATGTATGCGTTTTATAAATGACTCGGCCAAGCCGTTTTGTGTATGTACATGTGCCACGGAGTATTCAACACTTACCCCCATGGACATACAATAGTCATTAAACGCTTGGGAAGTGAATTCACCAGCATTATCCATTCGTATGGTCTTTAAAGGAAAGTCTGGAAAGTGAGCCCTTAGGCGTATTATCTGAGCAAGGAGTCTCGCAAATGCCATATTCCGTGATGACAATAAGCATACATGTGACCATCTCGTATATGTGTCAATGAGGACCATAAAATATCGGAATGTCCCACAAGGTGGGTGTATTGGTCTGCATATGTCTCCTTGAATTTGATTTATTTCCATGAAATTTATTGTTTCCTTAGTCACTTTCACTGGTGATGGCCTTACAATGAGTTTCCCTTGGGAACATGAGGCACAAGTAAGATTCTTTGGGATTACTCTCCTTTCTTTCAAGGCGTGTCCATAAGTATTGGCTATCAATTTTCGCATCATATTCGACCCGGGATGTCCCAGCCGGTCGTGCCATAGGTTGAACCTATCCGTAAACTCTTGGTTTACGGTGGCATTGGCCTCAATCATATTGACCTTAGTGCAATATAAGGCGGTAGCTATAGCAGGTATAGTCTCTAGGACTTTCTTTTGGCCTTGGACGATTTCAATTATTTGGAGGAACTCTCGGTTTCCTTCGTCCATTGTTTCAACACGAAGACCATTCATTCGAATGTCTTTAAATCTCAATAGGCTTCTCTTTGAGTTGGGGGAAAACAATGCATCCGCAATCTCTAGATGCGTCCCCTTAGGCAATAGGACATTGGCCTGGCCGTAGCCTTCTATTAGGCTGGTCATGCCTGCTATAGTATTTATATTGGCCTTTTTCAATGTAAGATTTATGAAATATCTCTTGTCCTTTAAAATCGTGTGGCTTGACCCACTATCCACCACGAATTCATCCATGTTGCCTTTGTTTTAAAAACAAGAATTATGTCTTAAAAGCCATTAATTATTAATTAAGCAAATCCAAACAAATCCAAAGACATAAATCCAAATGAAAACAAAATATGAATGCAATACAATTTTAAAGCCTATTTTAAACAATCTGATGTCTCCGCGAGATCATCCATAAGGTCATCACGTTCATGATCGAAGTCGCCTTCCTTATCATGCTGGATCATATGGGCTTCTGGATTCTTCCCTTTAACACTCTCTTGATAAAGTTCCACAAGGTGTTTGAGAGTCCTACATGTCTTGGCCCAATGATTGTCCATCCCACATCGATGGCAAACAGACTTAGTCGGGTCGGACTGATGTCCATTTTGGTTCCCGTAGCCACGCCCTCGGCCACGACCTCGACCGCGGTTAAAATCAGATCCGCGGCCATTCCCTCGACCATATGGGTGGTAGCGACCACACCCTTGTCTCTTTCCACGTCCACGACCATTATCCCTTTGGTATCTCTGGACATGGTTTGCCTCGGTTTCCATCTTAGTGTCCTCGGCCACGTGGGCTTCAGGAAGTGGGGTTGATCCAGGAGGTCTCATTTCGCTGTTTCTCATCCGCAATTCAATGTTCTGCTCCGCAAGCAATAAACAAGAGATCAAACTTGCATAGGTTGTGAAGCCTTTCTCTCGATACTGTTGCTGTAGCAACACGTTGCTTGAGTGGAAGGTCGAGAAGGTCTTTTCAAGCATATCCTTCTCTGTCACAATCTCGCCACATAGCTTCAATTTTGAAACTATCTTAAATAGGGCCGAGTTGTATTCATCCACGAACTTAAAGTCCAGGAGCCTTAAGTTAAGCCAATCATATTTGGCCTTAGGCAGTATAACCATCTTCTGATGATCATATCTTGCCTTTAACTCCTTCTAGAGATCAAGAGGATCCTCAAGCGTCAAGTATTGATCTTTGAGACTCTCAGCGAGATGGTGGCGTATGATTAAAATCGCCTTATACCTATTCATCTCGGATTCGTTATTTGCATCATTAATGCATTCACGAGCCCTTTTGATTTCAGCATGATCTTTGCATCTAAAGCCCATTGCAAGTAATTATCTCCTGAGAGATTAGGGCTGCGAAGTCCAAATTGTTGACTTTCGCCATCTGAAATCAAGCATCGGTTTTTCTCTTAGGATTTTAGGGTTTCTTTCAACCGATTTTAATTTATTCATTTATCAAACAAGTTTCCAATTTTAATCCTAACATACAATTCTAGGTGATAAAAGCAAAAAAGAAATTTTCCAAATTCAAAATAAGGCAATTGTCCAAATTTCAAATAAGGAAACTTTCCAAAAACAAATAAGGCAATTTCCAATTTGCGATTTTAATCAAACAAGCAATTTTCCAAATTCTAAAATAGCATGCGATTATAGATTAGGGTTCATCCGATTTTTAGGTTTGATATTAGCATGCATGAGATCAAATTTGATTTTGGTTATTCAAACAATCAATGATAAACAAGCAAATCGATTTTAGGGTTCTTATATGCTTAGGTCCAAATTCGATTTTAACATGTGCAAGCAATCAATCTATTTCAAGCAATCCGATTTTAAGCTTCTAGTTTAGCTTAGGTTCAATTCGATTTTAAGCTCTCAAAAGATCAAACAAGTAGAACATGGAAGAATCGATTTTTTAAGGTTTGATAATATTAGGTCAGAATTCGATTTTCATGTTCTAGGGTTTTAGAGATTTGTTTCTACCTTTGATCCTTCTTTTGGGTTGACTGGAAAAGAACCGGGAGCTAAAGACCTCGGAAAAACCTTAGGATCGGATCGCACACGGTGAAGGACGGCGGCGGCTTCTCGGCGGCGGACGGCGGTTGACCTTAGGGTTTATGCTCGGCGACTGCTAGGGTTTATCAGAGCAAGCTCGTGCTGATAACGTGTTGTGAATCGAATGAATTCTGTATATTATTATGAGGACCAAATGTCTCTTTATATAGTGATTACACAAAGGATAGAAAAGGAAATAGTCCTTTTACTACTTTTACAAGAATAAGGAAAACATCTACTAATCCTATTGGACTTACGAGTCCTGGCCGCCTATGGTCTAATGGACTGGGCCGGTTATGGAGATCCAACCTCAATGGATTATAACATCTTATGTCTTATCTTATGTGTTTTGAGAAGCAACCAAGAGAAGCAGAGTCAATTACATATAAAGAGACTTATGAGATTCAATCTATCAAAATAGGTACTTCTCGCTACTTGGTGACTTTGGCTTGATATTTCACAAGATGAAGTACTCATCTTACCCTTAATGAAGGTAAAAACAGGACGCTATAGTAGCTCGAGACGGCGGAGATTGATAAATTAGACTCGAATCCATTTTCGAGTGGCGATTTGGGGGTCCGACGGTTGAGAGTCAGGTCAGGACTCTGAGTTTTCTTCGATTTGTGTGGATATATTGTTAAAGTATTGTGATTTCATCTATGGGGTGGTTTAGCTGGATAATTGTTTAAAGTATTGAGATTTCTTCCATGAGTAGTCGGATTTGAATGGTAATGTAATCCGTAGAGTGGTCGGATTTGATGGCAGCCAGAGCTGCGACCTTGCCCGGAGAGCGTGGGAACGTTAACGAATATTTGAACACAAGTAACCGAACACGCTTGTGTTTGTGTGTGGAGGACATGTTTGTGGACATTATCATGGTGTGTGGGAACAATAGTGTAACACCCCGACCGCCCCTACCGGCGAGTCACCCATCCCTCCGTCGGGCTCGTGGACCCCGCCCATGTCCGACGGTGGGTGCCTTATTTTTCTCGGTGGCCCGACCGACTGATTTACTTGTCCTTGCAATCACCACGTGACATTTTCCCGTGTTTTGGCCTCACTCACACGGTTTCGCAGAGGACTTCCCGGAAGGTCACCCATCCTAGTGCTACTCCAGCATAAGCACGCTTAACTCTGGAGTTCTCTTAGGGTAAGTGACCGGAAAAGGTAAGTGCACTTTGATGACATAGGTAGCCAAATCAATCTATTTAAACTTATTCAAATGGGTCGGACCCGGGTCATTACAAATATCCCCCACTTAACGGGAATTCGTCCCCGAATTTTCATCCCGCTAGTGTGAACTCTACCACCCCCAAACCTCAAGACAGTCTCCTGGGACAGAACCAGTTTGACTTCTCTTGGCTCTGATACCACTTGTAACACCCCGACCGCCCCTACCGGCGAGTCAACCATCCCTCCGTCGGGCTCGTGGGCCACGCCCCTGTCCGATGGTCGGTGCGTTATTTTTTTCGGTGGCCCGACCGACTGATTTACTTGTCCCTGCAATCACCACGTGACCTTTTCCCGTGTTTTGGCCTCACTCACACGGTTCCGCAGAGGACTTCCCGGAAGGTCACCCATCCTAGTGCTACTCCAGCATAAGCACGCTAACTCTGGAGTTCTCTTAGGGTAAGTGACCGGAAAAGGTAAGTGCACTTTGATGACATAGGTAGACAAATCAATCAATTTAAAATTATTCAAATGGGTCGGACCCGGGTCATTACAAATAGAAATGGGTTGATTTGTCAAGCACTATTTGTGGAGTAATGGGTGGTGGACGCTTATTGTTGGACGTTATGACGTCACCTTGTCCAGTTAGCTACAAGCGATAAATCTCCACATATATGATATGGATGAACTGATTTTGATGAGTGTATATGAATGGAGTTATATGGATTGTGTTTCGATGATGTATATGATATTTTGAATACATGGATTGTGAATCGTGGACGGGTTTGTATGGATGAAATTGTATTGGATGATGTAATATATGATGAAGTTAGAAGTTTTTTTTATATTAGATCGTAGGCGAGATTCAAGAAATCTCTCTGTTAGAGTTACAATGTCTTCTCATCTGCATCAATGGAGGTAGAAAGTTTAAGTGCATCCTCCCGAATGAAAGCTTGACCAATTTGTATTGTCCATATGGATAGATAATTTTGTAAATTCATGAACTCGTTGACCATTTATGTTTTATAAATAAACTCTGATACAATAATTTTTTGTCCATGAACTGTGTTATGGTGATTTCTATTCAAATCTAGAAAACTCTAGAAAGCAAAACCGCATTCACTTGAGAAGCATATGTTTCCTGAACCCAAAACATGTTGATAATCATTAGAGTAAGTATCTCTACTTTGCTTTTCAATGTCATTGTGTCATTTCTAACGGTATCGTAACAAAACTCTGGTTTTATCCTATGGCTATTTTATCTGGACAGATCCACGGCGAGACCATACGTTGCCACCCGAGTTTACAAGAGAAAGCGAGGAAGCTTTTAGAAACTCAGAGTTTGGTATGGCAGAAAATGGAGAAGCTTTTCCGGAGCACAAGATGCATAGTTATCTTCCTTAGCAATTCACAGTTTTGAAGTAACTTTGTTAACATATTGATGTGGCTCTGTTTTTTTACATTGAGTTGTATTCACAAAATAACAGTTTTGGAGAAGCTTATCAACATATGCTCTGTTTTTCACATTGAAATGTGTTGACAAAATAATCTTAATTGGTGAAACTTGAAAGGGTTTACAATCTAGTGAAAAATGGTAAAATATGTATATTTCAATTGATAGTATCAGGTTTGGCGATTTAATTAAGATTAATAATTAAGGAGACATTGAAATGTGTTGACAAAATAATCTTAATTGGTGAAAATTGAAAGGGTTTACAATCTAGTGAAAAATGTTAAAATATGTATATTTCAATCCTCCTACCTATTAATTGGGAATCCTCTTTAGTGAAAAAAACTGATGTGTCAGTTTCAGAATGAAAATTAGTTCATTTTTTATGACCTGTAAATGTGACGTGGACCAACTTATGTCAAAAAAGGAAATGTCTGATTTTTTTATTTTTTTAAGAAACACTCATCTGCGACACGAAGACGAAAGGCAGCCTAAAATTTCAAAAATCCTTCGAGATCCTCGGATTACAGGCAAGAAATCAAGGATCCTTCGATTACGTCGTCTATGGAGGTATGTTTCTTAAAAAGCTCAAGATGTATGTTTTCGAAATTCATTATTAGGGTTTTTTTGGGGGAAATTTTAGGACAAATCTGGGTTTTTTTGGGGGAAAATTTAGGACAAATTTGGGGAAATTAAGGTTCGTGATTTTGTTTTAGGGGAGTTTAATTTGGGGAATCGAACAGAATCATGTATGCTCAATTGACTGTTCTCTTTTAGCTAAGTCGTTTACTTTGGTTGCTCTCACTTACAGCTTCATACATCTCAAATCTGATTGTTCTTGGAAGATGATTTCTTCTGGCAGCGGTGGTAATGAATTGGTGAGATTTATGAATTAATTGAAACCAAAGACTAGAGTTTTGATCTGTTTGTTGGCTCTTTTCAGTATTTGAATCTATAACCCAAGTTTAAATCTAGATCCGAAGGCGAAACGATTTCCCGTGGTGGAAGCAAAGCAAGTGAACAGAAGAACAAAGCGGAGCCACCAAAGGATTATATCCATGTGAGAGCAAGAAGAGGACAAGCTACTGACCGGCATAGTGTAGCAAAGCGAGTAAGTCTCTATTACTTTCTCCCATGTCTTAATTTTTTGAGTGACTTCAGAAAACTTTTTTGGCTAAGAGACTTTAGAAAACTTCGTCGTTCCCAATAAAAAAACAAAGAAATGTTTGTTGTTTTGAAAGACACGAAAATTGAAAACATGAAAGATTATTGGATTTGTGAAAAAAAAACATTGTTGGATAAGTGATAAGTATTATTTGATTGTGAAAAAAAACATTGTTGGATTTGTAAAAAAAAATCAAATAAGAATACATGTACATTTAGCGGATTGTTAGCTGAATAATTTATATTTCTTGAAATTTTGACTTATCTGGCTACCGTCTCAGTTATACAAGTGTAGGTATTTGGTAATTGGTTAGACTCTTCTGAGTATTTTTCAAGTTGTGGAATTCTTAAGTCACGCTGCCTGATATTTTCTTTCTGAAACATGGTCATGCTAATACTCTGCTGCAGATATGATCTTGAAGTTGATGGGCGTGTTCTTCTAGGAAACGTTGATTGCACTGAAGAAGCTGCTGCGCTATGTAAGAGGTACTATGAAGTTGCTGTTTTCCTCTAAATTCTTGTTGTTTTGGGTTGTGTAAGAGGTACTATGAAGGTACTGTCTACCAATTAATGGTTTTGGTCTGACCAATATCCTTCGGTGGTCACATCTTTTGTGAATTGTTTTGACAAAAGTGCATCGATGATTGAATAGGGAGGAGAAGTTTGAGGAATTGGTTTGAGGAAGTTTCTAAAAGTGAAAGAGATGTTAACATGTGCAATTAATTTGGCAGGGATTTTCGAGGATGGACAGGTTCAGCCAAGGATCTAGGAGTAAAGTTCAGCGTCAAATGAAATAAGCGTTCAAATGAAATAAGCGTTTTTATTAATTTTCATGATGATAAAGTCAAATATTATATTTTAAATTTTAAAAAAATTCTTTGTAATTTTGTTAATATTTAATATAAATTTTAATTTGAAATCATATATCATAAAATGCTGAAAAATATAAAATTTTGATTAAATAAAAAAACGATAGAAACGATTTTCGTGATTGTTCTTAAATACCAAAAACTGCATCGTGTAAAAACATAACGTTTGTGGAAAATATCAGAAAAACTAACCACCACCTAAATATCATAATTCAATTCTTTTTAACTCATACTTACATGCATAAATATACGTATTTATTTATTTTTAAAATTCAACTATATATTATAAAAAATATATATTACAAAACAAACACTTTGTTATTTTTTCTAACACATAAAAGGCATACTTCGATTTTTCAACAAATATGCATATGTATATAAATATTAATTATGCAAAAGTCAAAGTCGCATGCGAACTTATTGTGCGTGCATATTGTTAACCTCAATTACAGTCCAATTTTAATTTTAGTTATTATACAATTCATATATATTATATAAATCTCTATAAGTCCTAAGAGCGGTGAGGTGGTTGGTACACACGAAAGTGCGGGCCAACCATCTATCCGCTCTGATGATAAGTAAAAATTGTAAAACCCATTTTGACAATTAGCAATAGGTCAAAGAAAAATATATATATTGGCAAGATTATATTGTGTAAAGAGAAAAGAAAGTATTGTATATATAATATTCAAGACATATTATAAGAATTTAATTATTATTTAATATAACTTTTACATTTGCAATTATATGTTAATGTAAACGGTAGAAAAATAAAAAGTTTTAAAATAAATCAGTTTCAAAAAACATAAAACGATATGAAACGTTTGTGTGATTGTTGTTAAACACTAAAACTGTATATGTATAAAAATATAACGTTTACATAATATATAAGAAAATTAATCAGTACTTTAATATTACAACTATTTATGTCTATAAAAACATTATACATGCACATGCCTGCAGGCCAACCATAAAAATTAAATAAATTGTTATATGTTTTAATATTTTTCAGTTTATTTAGTTATCATATTTACACTTTTTATATAAGGAATTATTTTAAAATCTTGGTTAATGGCTTTTTATCTTCAATTTCCATTGAAATCTAAAATATTTTTCATTTGATTTATCATTATTTTATTATTATTAAATATTCATATAATGTTTTTATTAATACATAATTAATTATGTAAAAATAGATCAACTTCAATATACAATATAATTATATATTAAACATATAAAATATTTTATAGCTCGCACACGGTGCGAGCCGATCACCTAATTAATAGTATAGGTTTGGCGATTTAATTAAGATTATTAATTAAGGAGACATGGTTCATAGTCGATCCGATCGGGTTCTGATTTTTCACATTGAATATACATATTTTCACAGGTTTTAAAAGATTTGAGCTCATTTTAAACTGATTTTATAGATCCAATTTATTGTAGAATTTGTGTGTCACTCAACATTTGGTGTTTCGGTTTGTATTTTTCGGGTTTAAAAAGCGGCTTCGAACTAGAACTAAGTTTTTTTGCGGTTCAGTTCGAGATATAAATAAAATTGATTGTTTAACTTTAGTGAATATTATTGTTTTAGTAAATGTAAACTATTTCTGTATGTATTTAGTCAAATAGTTAAGTTTCAATATATTTTGGTTTTATTCGGATATGGGATGCAAACAAAATTAAGGTTTTGGCTTTTGGTTTTGAGTTTTTGTTTTGTATTTTTTTCATTTGGGTTGGAATCAATTTAATAATATTTACAACAGGAAAAAATATAAATGAAAAGCAAAAGTGGCGGGTAAAGTTTTTCGGATTAATGGGGGTTGTCTAAATAATATGATGGACCACCTAAAGCTAGTCTAAGATCACAAGAATCCCTTCAATAGATTACAAAAATCAACGAATAAAATAGCCAATGTAAACCAAATAAAAAAAATATATCAAAACAGAACAAAAAACAGAGAACCTTGATGTTAAAAAAAATTGAGTATTTAAGTAAATTAATCAGACTTATGTGTAGTCGTTGTTGAAGTGTTGAGAGCTTCGTCTTCATTCTACTAAAAGGTCCAACTGTTGTATCCATAATATATATATAAATCACTTGCGACCATGACTTATACGACTCCAATCCTTCATAGTACTCTCCTGCAATCTCCTTCACCTTGTGCAGCTTATATCCCGGTATCCTCGGAAAATTCAGGTGCTCATTATGGTATCCAACACTCCGCGTTAGCAGATTAAATGGACCGTAATACGAATAAGTCTCTTGGTTCGGGTTAAAAACATAATGCTCCGAGATAAAATGTCGGGCCATTGGATGCCTTCCGCCTCCAACAAACGTCGATAAGATTAGATAAGCTAAAGAGAGAATGTGACCGACTGAAAATGAAGAATCGCATTATGTAGGAGAGAGCTTAACATCAAAATGCAAACCTTGAGAGATGGAGAACGCCACCTCCAATTCTTGTGTCGATCTTTCTCAGTACTCCTGGTTTTTCAAAGGCCTGTCCACCGGAAACTGACCACACAATCATGTCCACCGATACTCAACCACACAATCCTGTCCACCGATACTCAACCACACAATTCTGTCCACGGAAACTGACCACACAATCCTGTCCACCGATACTCAAACCACACAATCATGTCCATTAATAATTTGGTTTGTCCTCAAACCTCAATGATCGGCCGTAATGGAAATACGATGTGAACTCGGATGGAAATGACTTGCAAAGAACCTGCAAAACAGCGAGATGATGATAGTTAAGAGTTACAGAAATGCTAAACTTGATTTCACAATACAAAACACTAATTACAGACATAACGACGTACCTCTACAGGAGTAAGCATCTTCCTTTCACTAATCTTGTCGTATTTCTGTTTCTTGGTACCGGCTTTAAGACCATGGTAAACTGAGACAAGAAGATTCATTCCGTCCAAAGTTTTAGGATTTCATTGTTCTTTAATATTTCTCTAATAATAAACAAACCAAGATAGTTTCCTACCTTCCTCGTAGAAAATACATCAACACATAACCAAGCGACTCCAGGTCATCTCTTCTACTTTGCTCTACAAATATTACACTTATACTTTACTAAACTGATATTACAAATAGTCTTTTTTGCTCTTCAAAGTCCACCTATAGTTGAAAGTACTTTTATTTGTAATATGGCAACAAATATTACTCTTTGAAGAATATATTGTGAGTTCAGGATTTCTGTCACAGCGGAGAAGTGTTTGACACACTGGACGCGGGAAAGGATCAGCTGTATGGAAGCTGACGTGGCACTCGGAGATTGCATTACGTGAGGATCAAGGAAGATGTCAAGTTGCCTAACGTGAAGATTCAGAAGATCAGAGGAAGCAGGAAAGCTTTCCAAAAAGTGATTCGAGACAAAGGAACGAGTATATAAGTTCTGAAGGTTACGAGTGCTAGAGTTAGTATACTCACAAGGGAAACACGGGTAGTATCTTGAGAGACTAAGTGAGACTTAGGGTTCTTGGTGAGTGAACACAGCTGTTGCTGTGGTGGGTAGATTAGGGATCGGTCAGTGTTGAACTACGTGTAGTAGTGTCAAGTGAACCTGATTAATCAAGTCTGTAAAGATTGATTAAGAGATTTCTAATAAAGAGCAAATTTAGTTTGCAGAATTTTGTGTTTCCTCTGTTCGTTATCATATCGTGGTATTCCTGGTTTTACATTTGGTATCAGAGCGGGTCACCGCATAGACAAGACGATCTATATATCAGGTTGAGATCTTGTGACAACGATGGATACCATGAAGGAACTAATTGCAGTCCAGAAACCAATAGTTCTTGACGCTGGAAATTTCGGACACTGGAAGGCTAGAATGAGACACATCATTCGTGGCATCGATGAAGATGCGTGGACTGCAGTTGTGGATGGTTGGGCAGCACCAACTATTCTTGTTGAGCAGAAAATGTCAGAGGATAAATCAGTTCCCCCACGGGTAACAACAATTCTCAAACCTAAGGGGAAGTGGACTGAAGACGACAAACAAGCTTCTAAATTCAACTCAAAAGCAATCACAGCAATCTTCTCTGCAGTTGGTCTAGATGAATTTAAGATCATTCAGGGATGCGAGTCTGCAAAAGAAGCTTGGGATACCTTGGTTAATCACTTTGAAGGAGATACTAGTGTGAGAAGAACTAGGATTGACAATCTGGCATCTCAGTTTGAAAATCTTAGAATGAGTAAAGACGAATCTGTAGCAAGTTTCACTGCTAAGATTAGTACTATTGCCAATGAGGCATCCGTGCTAGGGAAGAAGTACAAAGAAAAGAAGCTGGTTAAGAAACTGTTACGCTGTCTCCCACCCAAGTTCTCTGCCCAAAAGGCTGTCCTGAAATACTCCATGAATACAGATGATCTAAAATTCGATCATCTGTGTGGTTTACTTAAGGCAGAGGAATTGGAAGCCACTGCCGACGAGTCAGCAGTACCTAAAGGTATTGCCTTCACTGCTGAAAGTGACAAAGGGAGAGTTGAACAGATTGAAGAAAATCTGAGCTTGATGGCGAGAAACTTCAACAAAATGCTTAAACGAGTTGAAAAAGGGCATAACCGGACGTTCAAGAGGTTTCAACGAGGCGATGGTGATAAAAATCAGCGAACTGATGGTGATCGTTTGAGCAGAAAGAAGGATCTTCAATGTCATGAATGTGATGGGTATGGACACTTCAGGAATGAATGTCCATTAACCAAGAGAAAAGAGCTAAAGTGCCCGGAATGCAAGGGCTGTGGTCACATAAGAAGCGAATGTCCAAACATGCAAAAAGGAAAAGAAAAATCATTTGTGGTTTTCAGTGACAGTGAGTCGGGTGAAGATGAAGATCTAAGTGAAGAGTTGATGTTAAACTTTGTAGCCTTCGCTGCTCATGATGGTCAGAACAGTTCCAAATCTAATTCAGATACTGAGTCTGACTCAGAGTATGTTGCTGAGTTCGATATACAGAAGGAATATAGCGAGCTATATAACAAGAATGTTGAGTTGAGTAATGAAAATTTGCAGCTCATCAAAGATATGGCAATGCTGAAAGCTCATATGAACATCCTCGAAATGAACCGTGAAACATCAAATGAGAAGTCTATTGAGTCCGATGTTAACAAGCTCAGATCCGAGTTGGAGACCGAAAGAGTGAGAAACAGAATGCTTGAAACCAAGGTCAATCGGATTCTTGATGCATTTGCTAAAGAAGAAGAGAAGGCAAAAAGCCTATTGTGTGAATTGAATGACAACCACAAGAAGATCATTATGCTGAACACAGGCACTAAAAATCTGGATCAGATACTATCTGTGGGTCAACCTCCTATGAAAAATTGGGGACTTGGTTACACTGGAGCTGCATCAACAATGGATAACACGGTTGAACGTATGTCTTACTTTACACAGGGAGTTACATCTGGACAATGCTCAAATGAGAATCCTCGTGAAGATGAGAGGAGAGTCACGGGAGATCTCAAGAACGTGCAAATCAGCAGAAAGATATCTAAAGTGTCAAAGAGAAGGTCTAATAAGCGATGCTACCACTGTGGAACAAGAGGACATCTTAAATATGAGTGTTCCTAGCACAATGCTCTTAAACGGATTAGACTTGCTTGGAGTAAGTCCTTATGCTATCTAGATCCATCAAAATTTGGTAAAATGTGGATAGCTAAGAAAGATCTGTACGGTCAGGCTGATGTCAAGGCACAAGAGACTATTCAATTAAGCTGCAATCTTGCACAATTTGTCAGTCTACCGAGTGAAGAAATTGATCTACAGAGTAATGTAGCTTACATGTCCACAGACGTACAAGATGCAAATCCTTGGTACTTTTATAGCGGATGCTCACGGCACATGACTGGGAGTCATAACGGATTGGACGAGTACACCAAGATCAAAGGAGGAAAAGTCACATTCGGAGATGGTGGTCAAGGAAAGATATGTGGAGTTGGAAACTTAAATGCCTCAAATCAACCACAACTGATTAACGTCTACTATGTTGAGGGACTCAAAGCTAATTTGATAAGCATAAGTCATTTGTGCGATGAGGGACTTAAAGTTATTTTCACAAAGGCTGACTGTCGTGCTGTTGATGAGAGTGAAAATACTATTCTGTATGGAATTAGATCATGGAATAACTGCTACATGTGGAACTCATCTGATTTGTGTTTGTCAGTCAAAGAATCACAGTTGGATCTCTTGCACAGAAGATTAGGACACATGAATATTCATGGTCTAAGCAAGATTGTAAATGCTGAAATAGTCAGGGGAGTGCCTAAGCTAGAAACTCCTAAGGACATAGTCTGTGATGCCTGCAGCAAAGGCAAACTGATAAAAGTCCAACACAAGATGCTTACAGAGATTAGTTCAAAGAAGATCTTGGAGTTGATTCATATGGATTTGATGGGACCAATTCAGACTGAGAGTATATCGGTAAGAAAGTATATTTTTGTCTTGGTGGATGATTACTCAAGATTTACGTGGGTCAGATTCTTGAGGGAGAAGTCAGAAGCAGCTGAAAGCTTCAAGATTCTTGCACTTCAGCTCAAAACCGAGAAAGGAGACATAGTTCAGATCATGAGTGATCATGGTGGAGAGTTTCAGAATGCAGCATTTGAACATTTCTGCAATATCCAAGGAATCAGGCATCAATACTCTGCTCCTAGAACACCCCAACAAAACGGTGTGGTTGAAAGGAAAAATCGTACTCTACAGGAAATGGCCAGGGCAATGCTCCATGGAAACAATGTGTCTCCAAGATTTTGGGCTGAAGCGATTAATACATCATGCTATATCATTAACAGGGTATATGTGAAGCCTGGAACAAACACCACTCCTTATGAGATTTGGAAAGGAAAGAAGCCAAACCTAAGTTACTTTCATATATTTGGCTGTGTGTGTTATATTCTAACTGAAAAGGATCAACTAGGCAAGTTTGATTCCAGGAGTGATGAAGGAATCTTCATGGGATACTCTACACATAGCATGGCTTTTCGAGTATACAATCATCGAACCAAGATGATACACGACTCGGTCAATGTGGTCTTTGATGATAAGAATAGCTATCAGCTTGAGCAAGTTGATCAGAGTGACAAAAGAAGAGTCAGGCAAGTGACACAGGTTGATCCTACGACAGAAACAGTGCCTGAATCACCCATAGATTCTGATAATGATAAGAATGCTGCTGAAGAGAAGCATTCTAAAGTGACTCAAGAGGTTGTGAAAGAACCTGCATGTGTAAAAGCTCATAAATATCATCCTCTCGATCGTGTAATTGGTGAAGTTATGGATGAACGACAAACTCGACACAAGAAAATTGATTTTAAATAGATGGTGAAATTAGCGTGTTTACTCTCTGAAGTGATCAAGATGAATTGCTTCATATCGGCTGTTGAACCTCGTAACATTGGAGAAGCCTTGAATGATGAGTTCTGGACATCAGCCATGCATGAAGAAATGGATTAATTTTCTCGGTTGGAGGTATGGGATCTCGTACCAAGGCCAAAAGACATCAATGTGGTTGGAATAAAATGGGTGTACAAGAACAAGATTGATGAAGAAGGAAATGTGGTTAGAAATAAGGCAAGACTGGTGGCACAGGGTTACTCTCAGATAGAAGGTATAGATTTTGACGAGACCTTTGCTCCAGTAGCTCGTCTTGAATCCATCAGATTCTTGTTTGGAATCGCTTGTGAGCTGAACATCAGACTGTACCAGATGGACGTCAAAAGTGCGTTTCTAAATGGACTCCTGCAAGAAGTGGTATATGTAGCACAGCCCAAAGGTTTCGAAGACCCTAAATATCCTGATCACGTCTACCAACTTAAACGAGCTCTGTATGGTCTCAAACAAGCACCGCGCGCTTGGTATGAGAGACTTACTCAGTTCCTCTTGGATGCGGAATTCAATCGAGGCTCGGTTGATAAGACTCTGTTCATCCGGTCAGAAGGAAAAGACATGATTGTCGTACAAATCTATGTGGATGACATCATCTTTGGAAGTACAAGTGACAGTCTTGTGAAGAACTTTGTGTCTACTATGACTCGAGAGTTTGAAATGAGCATGGTTGGCGAATTGAATTATTTCTTGGGATTACAAGTAAAACAGTCGGATGAAGGGATATTTGTGTCTCAAAGCACCTATGCAAGAAACCTTGTGAAGAGGTTTGACATGCAAACCAGCAAAACAGCGAGAACACCAATGAGCACTACAAGTAAGCTCTCCCGAGACAGTGATGGACAAATGGTGGATGAAAAACTCTACAGAGCTATGATAGGCAGCTTGTTGTATCTCACAGCTAGTCGACCGGATCTATGTCTCAGTGTGGGACTATGTGCTCGATATCAAGCTTCACCACGGGACTCTCATTTGAGTGCAGTAAAACGCATCATCAAATATGTCAAAGGTACGTTGGATTTTGGAATTCACTTTACACGAAATACTAACGCACATCTTGCAGGCTTTTGTGATGCTGACTGGGCTGGATGCCTTGATGACCGAAAGAGTACCTCTGGTGGTTGTTTCTTCCTTGGAAATAACATGATTTCGTGGCATAGCAAGAAACAAAACTGCGTATCATTATCTACAGCTGAAGCAGAGTACATAGCGCTTGGAAGCTGCTGTACTCAACTTCTTTGGATGAGACAAATGCTAGCAGACTACGGTATCCAATCAGGTTCAATGCTAGTTAATTGCGATAACAAGAGTGCTATTGATATATCAAAAAACCCTGTTCAACACTCACGAACCAAACATGTTGATATTAGGCATCATTTTGTTAGAGAACTAGTTGAGGAAAAACTTGTTGTGATTGAACATGTAGCATCTGAGAATCAACTGGCAGATATTTTCACTAAACCCCTTGACCTCAATAGCTTTCTGTATCTCAGAAAAGCGTTGGGTATATGCGAGCTTTGAATGCAGGATGCTGGGGAAGGGCTGTTGCTGAAGAAGAACTTTCCATCACAGACAGCAACCCTTTATAAAACTCTTACAGGCAAGTCAAATATAACCTGTTTCAGTAGTATCAGTGTACTTTCAGTCCATGAGAAACGTCTTATAAGAAGAACACTCAAGTTGGAACTGGATGCAAAACATTTAGATTCTGATCTTGATCACTGTTCGGATGAGGACTTGATTTATGTCTGACTGACCCGTACCAAATTCAAATGAAGTCAAGTGTTAAGAGTAAGCCCTTAAGTGATCAACACTCTGTCTGGATCTGGTTGTTACACCAATTTGCATCTGGTACAGATCACTGTTGTGATGAGGCAGAGACGGAAATCACAATGGGCTCTGAGTTGTTTAAAAAAAAGGAAAAAAAAAGGGGGGTGGCTCAACAAGTATGAACACTCTTTGTGTTTCACCGTATGTGAAAGCAGCTCGGCTGAGTGTTGCTGCATAGTGGTGATTCACGGTATCATCGAATTCTTCCTATGTGATTTCCTCTCTTAAAGTAATCAATGTTTAACAAGGGTCGGGTCTATCGTGACATAGATCAGAAAAACACATCTCATATGGAATGACTTGTACTTTGGTGTTATTGAAACTAACCATGTTTTGATCAGATGTGTAAAAGCGGCTCAGCTGAGTGTTCTGCTGCATGTCTGAGCCTGTGAGTTGAGGTATCTTTTGCCTAAAATTTTTATTGTGTGTGTGATGGGAGGTCCAGCTCGCAATGGCACTTCCCAGTACGATCTGTACTTCACAAGTTGAGGTAGGCTCGTTTCAAAGTGTGGTAGTCGTGCTTAGTTGTTCATATGTAGGTTGATTCTCAAAAAATGATGATTATGTTTCGTCTAACAGACATGGGGTACTCATAGTTCTGTTTCAAGGATGCTAAGTCTAAGTTGAAATTCATTTTTTGTTCGGATATTCATGTCATGGGCCGTAGGAATTGGTTTTGTGCTGATTGCTTAATAACCGTAATGATTGAATCATATTGGGCCTCTAAAAGCCCAAATTGTCTAACCCGTTTATCTGAGTGCTATTAGGGTTGCCGCTTCTTTATAAGTCTAAGAAGAGACGATTCATGTGTCACCCTGCCCCCAAATCTGTCTCAGAGCAAAACCCTAAATAACTCTAGCGTCTCTTTCAAAGCTTCAAGATGATTCCATCTCGCACTCGCGGACAAACCAGAAAAGCCATCCTTGAAGCCGTTCGTGTGCATCGATCCGTTCCAGATGATTCCGAAACCCTTGCCTCTGCACTTCTTCGCATCCGAGATCCCACACGTCGTGATGGCAAGGCTCCTGTGGTGGTACACGACCTCGAAGATGACCGACTGGAAGTTCAGTGGGAGCCTCAGTCCACCGAGAAGACACCGTCTGCTTCCGAGAAGTCTAGCACACATGCAACTGAAGAAGCACACTCGTCTGCAACTGGTGGTTCCACAGATCCTCGAGAAGCTGGTGCTGACTATGAGTTCTCGGATTGGGAACTTCGGTGTGCTGAGAATCGCATGATGTACAAGGCATGGTTCAAGCTTCATCCTGACATGAAACGACCACTGCAAACTCCGCACCGGAACTTTGCATCTCGTCTGGCAGCTGTACGGTATGAATCCTTTGATCTGAGAAATTTCCATCCACAGATGATTATGCCTCTGACGGATCCTAAACTCGAGAGTGTAAGACAAGTACTCAAGTGGTCGGGTATGATGTACACTGTAGCATCCGTAACCAGTAATTATGATTTGGGTCGTTGTATATAAGTTTGGTACGATGGAGGTTCGTCATTTTGGTACGTAAGAACAGGACCGAGGTACGATCGTGGTATGTCCGCGGTACGTACGTAGTACGTACGTGGTACGAGGGTGGTACCATACCGTGGTACGTGTTAGCGCGTACGTGAGGTTAAGGGTCGTGACCAAGGGAAATTGTGGAAAAACGGCTAAGTGTTGAGAATGGGCCGTGGGCCTTGAGTTTGGCCGAAGAAAAATTGGAGTTTTCCTAGTCGGAATAGGATTTCTCGAGTTTGGCCGAGCGGTTTGGGAAACTGCCGAGAGAAAAGGAAAGTTTGATCGGTTAGCCGAGAGAAACTTAAAACAAACCGATTCTAGCCGAGAGAAAAGGGAAAACACGCTAGGATAGGCGGTTTATCCCTAGGGTTTCGCGTATATAAGGAGTTTTATGCGATTTTTCTCGGGCAGCCGCGCATTACTCGAGAGAAAAAGAGTTTTTCCCGAGAGATTGTGAGATCATCGAGAGATCAAGTTTTCCGTGAGAGTTCTGCGAATTCTGATCGAGAGATTCGATTGAGGATAGGCGTTTTACCGAGGAAGGATCGAAGTTATCCGAAGGTTTTCGGATTGGATCGAGAGATAGTCGAGAGCACTTGATTCCGGCCGTTAGCTTCGGTAAGTGCTCGGATATCTTTGTTTGTGTTAGGATTTTGTCGAGAGTTGTTCGACTAATCCGTGTGTTTTGGTCTGTTTCCGAGGGGATTCAGAGTTTGGTTCGAGGAAAAGTGTTCGGATCGTGAGATAGCCGATAGGGGATTGGATCTCGCGGTACGAGTCGTAGCGATAGCCGAGGGAGCACGTTGGTGTCCGACTATCTTTGTTTTTGTTCGAGTTATCACCGAGTTTCCTTCGACTAAAACCGTTCGTTTGATTGTCTAAGGTGAGTGCGTGACTGTGGCTAGCATCTATGGATTGAAAGATTGCTAGGGATTTTGATATGTATTGATCGCTTGTGTAAGTAGGGTTTTATGCTTAGCAAGGTCAATGTTTATGTGATTGTGTTGCGGTTTGGTGACCGTGAGATTAGGTGATTGTTTAGCTAGCTTGTGGCCGAGGCAGGATCGTTTTCTCTGGGTTAGGTGATGTGTGATTCACGCTAAGGAGGAAACCGAGTCCATAAGACTAGAGGGTCAGAGTTAGGCTAGATGGTCATGCGTATTGGTTGATTGATTGCTTGCTTGCTAAGTGTGTTGATATCGTGTTAGAATTGTTAGCATGAAAGCGTGATTATTTGCTGGCTAAGGTGTTACGGGATGACCGTATTCACTAAGCATTTATGGTAATGCTTATGCCTCTCTTATGTGTTGAGTGTGCAGGTAAAGATGTTGTCCAGGACCGTTAGTTCTGAAGGCGGACTCGAAGGCAGTGAAGAAAGGAGTGGATTTAGGATTGGGCTTTGGGGGTTTATTTTATTTAGACTTGTTTCGGATTTTGGCTTTGGTGTTATTGATAACTTAATCGAATTTGGCTAAGTTAGTTTATGATTTTTGAACCTCGGTTTTATGTATTGAAATGTGGATTATTTATGCAATGAGAATGAATGTTCTTGAGAATCGAATTGTTGTTTGAGTTAATGAGAAAAGTTTGAAATTCCGCATAAGTGTGTAAGTTGGTCAAAATTGTTTAAGGACGGACGGCCTGGTTAGGATTACTGGGTCGGGTCGCCTCAGTTTGGTATCAGAGCGTGGTCGATTCTAGGACAGTTCATTAGCATAGTTGGGGTTAGATAAATCCACCTTTCACTGCCGAGTCTCGCGGTTTGTTGTTGTTTGAGTTGGGAACTCTTGGTTGCGGTTAGCTACGGGCTAACCGATAGTTGTCTTGTCTGGCAGATGGAAATGCTGCGGGAGCTGTTCCAGATAGGCTGGAGGCCGTGCTGGGATTACTAGCTCAAGTGTTGGAGCGGTTGCCAGTGGCTGCGCCAGTACCGGGAGTGGTACCGGCCGTGGCGCCACCAGTGGTTGTGCCAGACGTTGGGAACGTGGTTGTAGAGGAAGCGGGTCAGGCCGTGGTGATTCCGTCTTACCTCAAAGTGTTGGATCATATGGCGAGGTTGGGAAACAAGTTCTTCGCGGGAGGAACTGCGCCTATCGAGCCCGACGAGTGGAGGATGAGGCTTGAGAGGAACTTCGAGTATATCCGATGCCCGGAAGAGTACAAGCGAGACATAGCTGTGCATTACCTGGAGGGTACTGCACATACGTGGTGGAAAGGGATCACAGAACGTTTGGTGAACCCGAATTGTTCGTATGAGATGTTCACGGCTATGTTTCAAAGCAAGTACTTTCCGCAGGAGGCGTACAATCAGTTGGAGGCCGAGTTCTTGTACTTGCGCCAAGGGACCAAGACGGTTCGGCAGTACGAGACTGAGTTTAACCAGTTACGCAAGTATGTGGGACGTGTTCATGATACCGAGGAGAAGCTGATCCGAAGGTTCATGAGTGGACTAAGGGTCGAGCTGCGTAACGGGTGTTTGGTGCGTGACTTTGCAACGGTCACGGAGCTGGTTGAGAAAGCAGCGTTGCTAGAGTCTGGACAGGCAGATGAAGCTTTGTCTAAGGCTGGAACGGTGGTGGTAGCGGCCAAGAGTGGTCAAGCGTCCGGGGGACAGAACCGCAAGTTTGGAAAGAATGTTCCAGCCAAGTCAAGTGGGAACCGCAGCGTGTATGGTACTTGCGGAAAGATGCATATGGGCGTATGTAAGCGTACGTTTGGCTCGTGCTTTCGTTGTGGTAGTCCGGACCACAAGATTGCGGAGTGTCCTGAGCCAGAGACGAGGATGGTGAGAGTGTCGGACGGAGGAAGTACGGGTGTGGTGTGCTTCGGCTGTGGAGAGCCGGGACACTACAAGCGTGATTGTCCAAAGGCAGGAGCGGCTGGGCAAGCGGCTAATCAGCTTAAGCGTGCAGGAGAGGCACTGGCGCCACCAGCTAAGAGGCCGAACGTTACACCAAGGGTGTATGCCACGACCGCGGAAGGGACTGGAGATCCGACCACTTCTCGACCGATCACCGGTAAGTTTTAGTACTTACGGTTTTTCTAGAGTTTTGTGTGTTGCGTGTTTGGATAAGCGTCTTAGCATTCTAGGGGTTGAATGTAGGGACCTTATTAATGGGTGAGGTGGAAACCCATGTTCTATTCGACTCCGGAGCGAGTCATTGTTTTGTTAACCCATGAATGATTGGAAAAGGAGGATTCCAAAAGGAACCCGGAGAAGAATTCGGACTAGTGAGAGCGGCTGGAGGCCAAGTGATGTTCTCACTAGGGACGGTCCGAAACGTGTCAGTCTGGATTGGCGAAGTGGATATGCCAGCAGACTTAGTGATTTGTGAGGTCAAGTCTTACGATGTCATCCTAGGAATGGATTGGCTCGGTAAGCACAAAGCGCATTTGGATTGTCACCGAGGAAGGGTGAAGTTCGAAAGGGATGGAGAAGTTCTAGTTTACCAAGGAGTTAGACCGACTTCTGGTAGCTTGGTTGTGTCGGCAATACAAGCAGAGAAGATGCTGGAGAAGGGATGTGAGGCATATCTAGCGACGATATCTACGGAAGAGGTTGGGCCAGACGTGGAGTTAGGAGACATTCCAGTGGTACAAGAGTTTGAGGACGTTTTTCAAGCTTTGTCCGGGATGCCACCAGCTCGTTCAGATCCGTTCACGATTGAACTTGAGCCGGGAACTGCTCCAGTGTCTAAGGCACCTTACCGTATGGCTCCGGCCGAGATGGCTGAACTGAAGAAGCAACTGGCTGATCTTTTGGACAAGGGATTTGTAAGGCCAAGCAGTTCACCATGGGGCGCACCAGTTCTGTTCGTAAAGAAGAAGGATGGGAGCTTCAGGCTTTGCATCGATTACCGAGGGTTGAACCGTGTTACGGTAAAGAACAAGTATCCACTTCCAAGGATAGACGAGTTGTTGGACCAGCTCAGGGGTGCTACTTGGTTCTCGAAGATTGATTTGGCTTCTGGGTACCATCAGATACCAATAGACGAACCGGACGTGAGGAAGACTGCCTTTCGGACAAGGTATGGTCATTACGAGTTCGTGGTCATGCCGTTTGGTTTGACGAATGCGCCAGCTGCATTCATGAAGTTGATGAATGGCGTGTTCCGAGAGTACTTGGATGAGTTTGTGATTATTTTCATAGACGATATCCTAGTATACTCGAAGAGTCCGGAAGAACATGAGAAGCATTTGAGGATTGTTCTAGGGAAGTTGCGTGAGCAGAAGTTGTTTGCCAAGCTGAGCAAGTGTAGCTTTTGGCAGCGGCACATCGGGTTCTTGGGTCACATTGTTTCGGACAAGGGAGTGTCCGTGGATCCTGAAAAGATCAAGTCCATTGCGGAATGGCCAAGACCTGAGAATGCCACAGAAATAAGAAGTTTTCTAGGATTGGCTGGCTACTACAGGCGTTTTGTAAAAGGCTTTGCAAGTATGGCTCAGCCGATGACGCGTCTGACTGGTAAGGATGTTGAGTTCGTGTGGACAGCCGAGTGTGAAGAGTGTTTCTTGAAGTTGAAAGGAATGCTCACAAGTGCACCAGTGTTGGCTCTACCTGAGCCGGACGAGCCGTATGTGGTGTACACGGACGCTTGTGGGAAGGGACTAGGTTGTGTCCTAATGCAGCACGGGAATGTGATTGCATACGCGTCAAGACAGCTAAGGAAGCATGAGGTGAATTATCCTACACATGACTTGGAGATGGCGGCCGTGGTCTTTGCTTTAAAGATATGGCGATCTTACTTGTATGGTGGGAAGGTCCAAGTGTTCACGGATCATAAGAGTTTGAAGTACATTTTCACTCAACCTGAGTTGAATTTGAGGCAACGTAGATGGATGGAGTTAGTCGCAGACTATGACCTGGAGATAGCTTATCATCCGGGAAAGGCTAATCTCGTTGCTGATGCACTAAGCCGGAGAAGGGCTAGTGTATCATCTGCTAAGGATGTGGAGGGAGTTGTGAATCTCCTAAGGACGTTAAGGTTGAATGTTCTGACCGAGGATACAGAACCATTGGGTCTGGAAGCGGCGGATCAGGCTGACTTGTTAACGAGGATCTGGCTAGCTCAAGAAGAGGATGAGAATTTGATTAAGTTGTCTAAGGCTGACAATACCGAGTATCAAACTTCAAGCAATGGGATGATTGTGTTGAATGGTCGAGTATGTGTTCCTAGCGTGAAATAGTTAAAGGAAGAGATCCTTAAGGAAGCACATCAGTCTAGATTTTCGGTTCATCCGGGGATGACCAAGATGTACCGCGACCTGAAAAGATACTATCATTGGGTCGGGATGAAGCGGGACGTGGCCAAGTGGGTGGCTAGTTGTCCGACGTGCCAGTTGATTAAGGCAGAGAATCAGTTTCCGAGTGGTTTGTTGCAAACATTACCAATGCCGGAATGGAAATGGGATATGATCAAAATGGACTTTGTGATGGGTTTACCGAAGACTAAGAATAAGCATGACGCGATTTGGGTCATCGTGGATCGATTGACCAAGTCTGATCATTTCTTACCTATGAGAAAGACGGATGGAGTGCCTAAGCTAGTAGAGCTATACGTGGATGAGATCGTGAAACTGCATGGTGTGCCAGTGAGTATAGTGTCCGATCGTGATCCGAAGTTCGCTTCACGGTTCTGGAAAGAGTTTCAGAAAGAGTTTGGAACGAAGGTACACATGAGTACTGCGTATCATCCGCAAACGGATGGTCAGTCCGAAAGGACCATAAGGACATTAGAGAACATGTTGAGAGCGTGTGTTTTGGATTGGGGTGGTAACTGGGATAGTTATCTCCCGTTGGCTGAGTTTGCGTATAACAACAGTTATCAAAGGAGCATTGATATGTCTCCGTATGAAGCGTTGTACGGACGACCGTGCAGGACACCGTTATGTTGGACCCAAGTGGGGGAGCGGAGTGAGTTAGGACCTGCTATAGTCGAGGAGACTACAGAAAATATTCGGTTTCTGAAAATTAAGCTGAAAGAGGCTCAAGACCGGTAAAAGAGTTATGCCGATAAGCGCCGTAAGGACTTAGAGTTCAGTGTGGACGATATGGTTTATTTGAAGGCCATGACTTATAAAGGGAAAAGCCGAGCAATGTTTGATGCTAAGTTAAGTCCGAGGTACATGGGACCGTACCGAATTTTGGAAAGGATTGGACCAGTGGCGTATAAGTTGGACTTACCGCCAGAGATGAGTGCGTACCACAATGTGTTTCACGTGTCACAGCTGAGAAAGCATATGACCGAGCGTGAGAACATTATATCTGAACCACCGCAGGATTTGCAAGAGGATCTGACCTTGGAAGGTAGACCGATCCGTGTGGTTGGCCGGAAGGAAAAAGTCAAGCGTGGTAAAGTGGTCAAGATGATCAAGGTCGTTTGGGATTGTAACGGCGATGAGCAAACGACTTGGGAAAAAGAAGCAAAGATGAGTACAAAGTTCCCTAAATGGTTTGAGAAGCTTCCTGAAGAGGAGCCGGATTCGAGGACGAATCCAAACTAAGCGGGGGAGAGTTGTAGCATCCGTAACCAGTAATTATGATTTGGGTCGTTGTATATAAGTTTGGTACGATGGAGGTTCGTCATTTTGGTACGTAAGAACAGGACCGAGGTACGAT
>JAHZTW010000002.1:59832530-59870811 GCA_020283515.1 Alliaria petiolata
ATGACTAATTGGGCTTGTTTTGTTTCTGTGTTTTGGTTCTCTTTGGTTTGTTGGCAGTTTTTTTTTGAAAAAAAAACTTTTGAACCCTGATGGGTCTGTCATGAGTTGTTGAACTATTATGCTTTTGATGTTATGCGTTTGTTGAATGGTATTTTCTTCATTGGCATATTGGCTCTCGACATGTTTGCTACGTGAAGTTCTTTTGCAGGTTGCTTGAGTTGTCACATTCAGCTAAAAAGGGGGAGATTGTGAGTTCAGGATTTCTGTCACAGCGGAGAAGTGTTTGATACACTGGACGCGGGAAAGGATCAGCTGTATGGAATCTGACGTGGCACTCGGAGATTGCATTACGTGAGGATCAAGGGAGATGTCAAGTTTCCTAACGTGAATATTCAGAAGATCAGAGGAAGCAGGAAAGCTTTCCAAAAAGTGATTCGAGACAAAGGAACGAGTATATAAGTTCTGAAGGTTACGAGTGCTAGAGTTAGTACTCACAAGGGAAACACGGGTAGTATCTTGAGAGACTAAGTGAGACTTAGGGTTCTTGGTGAGTGAACACAGCTGTTGCTGTGGTGGGTAGATTAGGGATCGGTCAGTGTTGAACTACGTGTAGTAGTGTCAAGTGAACCTGATTAATCAAGTCTGTAAAGGTTGATTAAAAGATTTCTAATAAAGAGCAAATTTAGTTTGCAGATTATTGTGTTTCCTCTGTTCTTTATCATATCGTGGTATTCCTGGTTTTACATATATTTGTTGCCATATTATCCATATTTGTTGCCATATTATCCAATTGTATAAGTGTAATATTTGTTGCCATATTATCCAATTGTACAAATTGCTTTTCAGAAATATATTTCATGATTTATGCCGCTCTATTATATAAAATAAATAATTTAAAAATGAAAAACAAATAAAAAATAGTAACCTGTTTTCAAGACGGGTTAAAATTTAGTAAAGTATATAATGCATGTATACCAAAAATAAAACTTAATGGATTTCTATATTATAAATAAAAGTATAATACATTTATACCAAAATAATACATCCCATACGAAACTGCATTTTTATAGAAAACTGAAATTTAGTATTCGAAATATAACGTAATGGGACGATTTAGACGATAAGAAAATTTTGGTAAAAAAATACATTACTTTGTTTATAAACCTAATTAACTTAAATATATGAGCATTTCCGGTTTAGATTGACAATATATATAAAAAAATAGTTACCCGTCTTCCGAACGAGTTAATACTTAGTAAAGTATATAATACATGTATACCAAAAATTTAAAGTTAATGAGTTTCTATATTATAAACAAAAATATAATACATTTACACCAAAATAATACATCTCATACAAAAATGTATTTTTATAGAAAATCAAAATTTGGGATTAGAAATATAACATAATGGGACGATTTTGATGAGAAGAAAATTTTGGTAAACAAAATACATAACTCTATTAATAAACCTAACTAACGCAAATATATCAGGATTTTTGAGTTAGATTGACAATATAAAAACGAAAGCAAATAAAAAATAGTAACCAATCTTCAAAGGGGGTTAAAATTTAGTAAAGTATTTAATACATGTATACAAAAAATAAAACTTAATGGGGTTTCTATATTAAAAACAATAATATTATACATATACATCAAAATAATACATCTCTTACAAAAATATATTTCTATAAGAAATTGAAATTCGAGATCAGAAATAGAACGTAATGAGACGATTTTGACGAGAAGGAAATTTTGGTAAAAAAAAAGTATATAACTCTGTTCATAAACCTAATTAACTCAAATATAACAGGATTTCCAGGCTGGATTGAAAAATGAATAACAAAAATAGATAAAAATAGTAACCAATCTTCACATTCTTCACTTTTACAAGTACACATTAAAAAATGAAAAACATTAATTTTATATTATGTTTAAAATATACATAAATAAAATATAATAAAATAAAAATTATATCAGAAAATCAAACAAAATAAAAATTTCAAATTCATTCATTTTGGTAACATTGTGGTGTCTAATAGATCAACAATATTTACATTATTCACTTTTACAAGTACAAATTAAATTTTACATCTAAATGTGCAATTACATACCATAACAAAAAGTACAACATTACTTAAACCGACATATAATATACTTAAACTAAAAAAACAAAATAATAAATTAATTAATCATTAAAAAAAATTCAAACAATAAAAATAGTAAAACTAAAATTTGTTTACATCTAAATTTTACAATTTTTACATTTTTATATAAACATGTAACCGCACATTGTTACATTTACGGTTATTACTCAAACTAAACAAACCCAAACAATAAATAAACATGTATGGTGCACATTGTTACATTTTTAAATAAACATGTAACCCACACATTGTTTGTTTCAACAAAATTACTATTTACATCTCATGTATCAAATACACATAAATCAAATATCATCAATTAACAATTAAATCAAACATAACTGAAATTTCAAATGCATTTATCCATATTACATTCATCCACATGAAATTTTAAATATAAACTAATAAATGTGCATATATATAAAATTACAAAAAACAACTTCACTACTTAAACCAAGATAAGTTATATTCAAACAAAACAAACCGAAATATTAAAAAAATAAACATACAACAACATAAAAATATATTACAATTGTAAACGTGTATTTTTCATACATTCAAACTATACAATTACATATTTTTATAATAAAAATGTAACCCGCACGCACGTGCGGGCTATATCCTAGTATCTCATTTAAAACATGCAGATTTTAGAATATATTAAAAAAAATCAAATTATATGATATGCCATTGCAGATTATAATTTTTAATAATCCAAGAAAAATCGTTGTCTTAGTGATCCATATAAAACATGCTATTTGATCCGGTTGAAAAAAACAGGTTTTTTTATCTGATCCATTAAAAATTTTGATTTTAATTCAAATGAAATTTAATTTTGGAAAGTTATTAATTATTTACAATTTTTTGCTTTTTTATCAATATTTATTTATAATTTTATACAGAAAATCAAATCTTCTTAAATTTAGACAAATCTTCATTAATACATATATATTATTTTGAAATAAAACAAATACATTTTAACTGATTTGATTCCTAAGATTATGGAATTAATGTTATAACTAAAATGTTATTTGAATAAAATCGGAATATCCAATTATATAGTTATCTTGGAAAATACTTTTAAAGCCAGTATATCTCTAAATATTGTTTATCATATTAATAAATAAAAATTGTCAATACAAAAAAAGAGAATCATAGATATATTTCACTTATAAATAGTTTTACCTCTCTCTCATATCAAAATAGGAAAAAATATTAAAACATTTCAATAGGAAAATACAACTTATATTTGGTATGGGATGTCTCTACTTAAAAAAAATTAATATACATTAAAGATTTTTATTTGAAGAAAAAATATTTCATATAATTATTTTGTTTAAACATCATATAGATTATATAAATTAATTTAAATTAAATCAGTTACCCAATATTTTTAAGCTGATCCGAATAAAAAAACCATACTACTTCTCAAGTGATCAGGTCACATGCTCGACTGTCAATATATTAATGAATTTTGATATATAAGTTTGATTATCGATATATAAAAAAAGACAATTCAACTTTGGTTACAAATTTAAAACAATAACAAAATAAAAGACTAATAAAGATGTAGATGTCTAACATAATAATAATCATAAAATTAACATACTACATTCAAAAAAAAAAATTACAATTTTAGAATTTAGTCACATCAACCAATCTTGGCTATCTGCATTACCATTATCTTCATATTCTTCGGTTGGCATAGTAAAATCTTTATTAAAATCTATGTTTGATTTTTTTGAATTGGTTAGACGAACAAATAAGAAACTAAAAAGTTAAAACTTAAAATTTAGAAGATTACATTTTACTCACAAAGTCATAAACAAACCTTTGTTATTGTCACACACCGATTAAATCAGTAAACGGGTCACGGGTTGATAACAGTTTTTCTGATTTTTAGCGGGTTTTTAAATAGCAGATATTAGCGCTTAAGCCAAACTAGATTATCAGAGGGGACCCAAACCAAATCGAACCGAAATAGAACATATTATTAGAATTTGGATTACCATATTAACCGTATGGATATAATAATTTCAAAACCGTAATATTTGGATCTGATTTGGATATAAACCGATTAAAGTGATTAAACCAGTTAAACCGATTAACTTAAATTATAATATAATAGTATAAAGTATATATTATAGCCTAAATATATGTAAATTATGCAATATGATAAACTTAATGTCTAACCAAATTTTAATATAAAACAATTTAATCAATTTAATATTATGTTGTTAACAATAAAAAACACTAGATAAAGCATTCTACTCTTTGATTTTTCGTAGAAGCAGCTGTCACCTCAAAAGAATATTTCTCTTATTGATAGCAAATATAAGAAACTCGAACTTTGCTTTCATTCAAATTTTAGTTTGATTTTAAGTTTAATTCTTTCTTTGATTATGTTAAACTTTCTTAAATTATAATTTTGTATGAAAACTTAAAATCCACATTATACCAAACAAAACTTTTGGTTGTTGTTTAAAAACCGAATAAATCGAAAGCTTAAGGTATCCAAAATCGAATCCAAGACATAATAGAAATGGTTTTAGAATGGTAATTATTTTTTACTAACCAAAAAATAAAAAAACTGAGAAAACCGAACCAAAACCAAACTGATACCTAGATTGAACAATCCTATGAGGGCACCGATTTTACCTGTACACATCAATAAACTCTAACAAACACCAACTTTATATTTTACAAACAAAACAAATCTATTATTTTATTTCATATTTCTTATTTACGGTCTAAACGAATATATAACTTATCCAAAAAATCATATAATCTTCCTCATTTTCAAACGGAACAAAAAAAACTTCCTTAATTTTAAAACTCTTAACAAAAACAAAAACAAAAAAAATCCCCGCCCTAAAGGGCGGTCCGAATCTAGTACTAACATAAAGTAAGAAAATATGGAGATGTCTCCATGAAAGTGGACCACTGATATATAGTCAGTCCTCTAGACAAAATTTTCGACTAGGATCAGAGAATATATGAGGAGAAGACCACATCAATCGAGATATAAATCCTCCAAACACTTCATTCAAAGATTAGTTCAAAGATTACAACATAAAAAATGATCTCAATTCTACATCAAGAAGCAGTAGTACAATACGATAATTCTAAATCCACAAACAAGCATGTTTTTCAAGCTCTTTAATCGGCCAACACAACCGTTTACTTCTTTCTCAAATTCACACACCAAAGCTCTCATCTCTTCCATCTCATATCAACACAACGGATTTCTTCCATCTTTTTTTCATACCTATCAACCACAGCTTCCCAAGTTCTTATCTCAAGCGCTAAATTGATAATATTTTTTTCAACTTCACCTTTTAACCCACCTATTGCTTTCTTACATATCATAAAGCTCTTCTACACCAGACTCATCTATCCATTTAAACAAATGATTCTTGTCCTATAATAAGATTCATATAACTCATTATCAACACACTTCAACAATGTAAAATACCATAATTTGATGCTAAACTTTCAGATCCACATATATGTTAGTGTTGGATTTAGCATAAATCCGGCCCATCTCGAAAGCCCATTAATCATAATAACAAGAGTCCAAGTACCAAAGCCCATCAACTTCGGGAGACAGCTCGTCAGCCCAGCATAGCTCGATCTACATCTAGCTCGACCAAAAACATCCGAGCTAACCAAGAAGTCAACCAAAGCAGTTAAGCGATCTCCTGGATATTAGGGAGTCCGAGATCTTCTGGTGGTTAGCTCGGTCAAGATACACCGAGATACGTGGAGAGCTGGAGCTGGAGAGCAAGTATAAAAGAAGAGGAGGATGTTCGAGAAAGGGACTTCTTCACGTTGAATTAATTTGTAAACCCTAAAAACCATTAGTTCGCACTAAACACATCTCTTTCGAGATCTCTTGTAAACCCTTATTCGATTATAATTACAAAGTCCAGTTCGTTATATCAATCTTACATTTCATCTTTGATTTATAGGAGATCTAGCCCTATTTTCTTTTACATAAATCACTACAAAAACCTTACTGTGAGTTTTGGATCTCACATTTGGCGCCGTCTGTGGAGAAGATTATAGATTTTTCTGTCCTAAGAGTCAGATCAAAGATTCGTTAAACTAAATGGATCCAATCACACACACTATCTCGTCTACTGTTGAACTCGAAAACGTGATCGTCGAGTGTTCATCGGGAAACGAGGGAGCAACCACACAGCCCCTGGGTCAGACCGAGACCGCCAGATCGTGTTCAACCTCGACTCCCGCAATCTCGGCACCAATCGGCTCGAGCATCCCCGCCACAGGGACAAGCTCTATGCTCGCGAACCTGACTGCGTTGACTGGAAATCGAGTCTGGGTTAGACCAGATGATTCACCGGCGACCAGATCCGGCCCAACAACCGCCTCGCCACCGCTTAGCTCTAGCATGCCAAGGGGCGATGCAGATGAGCTCGTGGAATTTTGAGCGATGCTCAATGTTTTGGTTGGTCGCTCCCAGAATAAGGAGGTAGCCAATCAGAACCATGCAATTGCCAATCGAAACCTTGCTGCACGACTCGACGAACAGGAAAGACGTCTTAACGTCCGCCTCGACTAGCTCGCTACACCTGGGATTCGAACGCGGCACCCAGTTGAGAGAAGGACCTTCTTAAGTCCACTTCCTTGAACACGTCTGGACTTCACACTCGTGATCTCTCCACCAGAAACATCGAGAATATTTGCCACACCGTTGAACGCTGAAACTATCCTTGCAACAACCTCTGTGATAACCTCAGCTCTTGCTAGCTCGACTACACCAAACTCTAGCATAACGGGAGACCAAAACCCTGCTATCGTAAACTTACCCCCTCCTCCTCTGGGAGGTGAGAACAAAGTGAGATGGTTCGATGCATCAGCATTCGCGTTGAGCTCCCAACCCCGCGAACACGCACAAGGAACGAGCTCGAACCCGAGTAATCAAACTCCGTTCGATCGCGAAATGCAACCGTACGCATTCGCACAGCCACAGTACGACCCAACATACGTCTAGCATCAAACTCCGGTTTTTCAACCAACTTCAATCGACCCTCATGGGATCGATAATGATTTCTTACGGATATACGTTGAACATGCCAACGCGCAGTTCATGCTGTTGAACTCTCCAGTTCACATGACAACTAGTTCGGCACCAGATATCGACCGTGTCATCGAAGATACACGTCGCACTCCCTTCACAGATAGGATAGCTAAAGCCAGACTACGTGATACTGGGAAGATAAAATTCCCAGAAATTCTCTGGAGCATCAGACCCAAAAGCTCACATCAGAGCATTCCGGCTCGCAATACCTGCTTTCTGCAGACTCTTCGCCGAAAACCTCATGGGCCCAGCCCTAGAATATTTTGATGGACTGGAAGGAAATTCCATAGACAATTTCATCCCAACTCATAACAGCTTTCCTAAAACAATACTCGGTGATTATGGGAACCAAAACCACCGAGGCCGCCCTATTTAACGTCATACAAGGTCCGACTGAGACCCTACAGTCATACATCAACAGGTTCAAAAAAACCAAATCAAGGATTGCAAACGCAAATGATGACGTCGCCTTAGCCGCGTTAAAAGAAGGATTATGGTTTCGAGCTAGATTCCGAGAGGAGCTAACCATCCACGAACAAATATAACTTAACCACGCACTATATCGCAGGTCCTCATTCACAATCCTGGAAGAGGAAACTGGCCAACTCGAATCTGCATTCGCGTAGGGAGTAGCAAGCTCTTCAGCCCCAAGGGCTCTCACTAAAAAAGATACACGCAAAGCAAGACAAATTTTCTCGGTTGAAAACCCAAAACCATCCGAAAAAGCAGAGTTCGACACCACTAAATATTGTGCTCAGCACAAGAAAAGGGGACATACCACGGCAGAGTGTCGAACTCGAGCTCGTTTCTTAGCCGAAGGAAAAGAAGTCATTCAGCTAGAGTAAGACGACACACCCCTGCTAAAACAACTCCGAAACCAAAGAAATTCGCTCTAAAAAAACGAGAGCGACCTGTAGAGGAAGGAGCTCCCGAGTCTCCTCCTCCAGCTCCTAGAAAAAGGATCGACGTGATCTTCAGAGAACTAAGTCTTTGCGGCGGTTCAATGAGATCAGTCACAACACCACCTCCTGCACCGAGAAAAACTTCAAGCTCCTGCTTAAGTAAATCTCGTCTTGTTAGGGGGGTGGTGGGGGTTATACTCCCGAAACCAAAACACATAGACTTCATCTTCGGCGACTCTAAGATTTGCCGAGATTCGGTAAACTCAATTAAAGCTTTCCAACGAAAAGTGGAAACCGACTTAGAGAAGAGGCTCCACTCCAAGGACCAGATCACGAGATCACCTTCCTGGAAAGCAAAACGATAAAATTAGACAAACCGCACGACGACGCCCTACTAATACGCCTCGTCGTCGGAGATGTCGAAATGTCTAGAATCATAGTCGATACCGGTAGCTCTGTTGACATCCTCTTCTATGACGCATTTAAGAAGATGGAATTCAAAGACTCCGAACTCATAGAAGGAAAAACACCTCTAGTCGGCTTTACCGGCGAAACTACATACTCCCTAGGATCTGTCTTTATCCCAGTCATAGCTGGATGAGTTCGCCGAATGACCGAGTTCGTAGTAGTAGATCGCCCCGCGCCATACAACACCATCTTAGGCAGGCCGTGGATCTACGACATGAAAGCCATCCCTTCGACCTACCACCAATGCCTTAATTTCCCAACTCCTAAAGGGATTAGAACCATCTACGGTAGCCAAAAAACATCTTGTAGCTCCTATATGGACGGATATAAACAAATCAAACAATCCACTGTATAGCAATTACAGAAAGAGGATGAGCTCGCCGAGCAACAAACTAAGCGAAAGAACGACCGAAGACAACGCGGACCCCACAAAGACCTAATCGAGCAAGTTTGTATCGACGATGCTCACCCCGAACGATGCGTAGGCATCGAAGCCGACCTCCCTAACACCATAAAGCCCGAGCTCGTATCTTTCCTAAAAGAAAATACGGACTCATTCGCCAGGTCCACGGCTGACATGAAAGGAATCGACATAGACGTAACCTCTCATGAGCTAAACATATGTCATACTTTCAAGCCAATAAAACAAAAACGCCGAAAGCTCGGGCCCGAAAGAGCTCGAGCAGTAAACGACGAGGTCGACCGCCTCCTGAAGGTAGGATAAATCAGGGAGGTAAAATACCCTGACTGGCTCGCCAACCCGGTCGTAGTCAAAAAGAACAATGGAAAGTGGAGAGTCTGTGTCAATTTTACCGACCTACACAAAGCATGTCCGGAGGACAGCTTCCCACTCCCACACATCGATCGCCTGGTAGAAGCCACATCATGTCACCAATTGCTATCCTTCATGGATGCATTCTCAGGATACAACCAAATCCTCATGAATCCGGAAGATCAGGAAAAGACCTCCTTCATAACAGATCGCGGTACGTACTGTTACAAAGTAATGCCCTTCGGCCTAAAGAAAGCAGGAGCTACATCCCAACGATTAGTCAACAAAATGTTTGCCGAACAACTCGGAAAAACCATGGAAGTCTATATAGACGAAATGCTGGTTAAATCCTCCAAAGAGGAAGACCACGTCTCTCAGCTAAGGGAATGTTTCATAATCCTCAAAAAATACGGAATGAAACTAAACCCGACCAAATGCACTTTCAGAGTTTCCTCTGGCGAATTCCTCGGTTACCTAGTAACTGAAAGAGGAATAGAGGCTAACACTAAACAGATCGCAGCCTTCATGGAAATGCCCTCACCAAGGACAACACGTAAAGTGCAACGACTCACGGGAAAGATCGCGGCTCTTAACCGTTTCATCTTCCGGTCAACTGACAAATGCTTTCCTTTCTACCAGCTCCTGAAGGGGAATAAAAAATTCAACTGGGATGAGAAATGCGAAGAAGCTCTTAACCAACTTAAGTCTTACTTAAGCGAACTTCCAATACTGGCAAAACCAGTAAAAGGAGAACCTCTGTATCTCTATCTCGTTGTATAAGCCGCCGCGTTAAGCGGGTTATTAGTTCGCGAAGAACAGAACGAGCAAAAACCTGTTTACTACGTAAGCAAAACCTTGATCGATGCTGAAACGAGGTATCCAGTGATGGAGAAGCTCGCACTAGCATTGTTCATGTCAGCTCGAAAGTTTCGCCCATACTTTCAATCACACTCAATCGTAGTGATGACATCTCAACAGCTAAGAACCATACTACATAGTCCCAATCAATCGGGATGCCTAGTAAAATGGGCTATCGAACTCAGCGATTACGATATCGAGTATAGAACTCGAACTTGCGCAAAAGCCCAAGTTTTAGCAGACTTCGTCATAGAGCTTCCACCCTCCGTCGATACAACGTCATATCCGAACAAGAGATGGACACTCCACGTCGACGGCGCGTCTTCTAGACAAGGATCTGGAGTAGGGATCAAGCTCGTATCTCCCACGAGAGATGTCCTAGAACAATCCTTCAGGCTCGGCTTCATAGCCTCTAACAATGAAGCTAAATATTAGGCACTGATTGTTGGTCTCAAGCTCGCTATAGGGATTGGAGCTCGAGAAGTTAATGCCTACAGTGATTCCCAGCTAGTTACAAGCCAATTCAAAGGCGAGTACGAAGCAAAGGAGGAACATATGAAAGCTTATCTGAACGTAGTTCACAGCCTCGCCGAGCAGTTCGAGATCTTCGAACTGACCCGAATACCTCGAGGTGAAAACACCTCCGCTGACGCTTTAGCGGCGCTAGCATCAACCTCAGACCCCACTCTCAAAAGAATTATTCCCGTAGAGGTGATCGAAAAAGCCAATATCGACATAGCATTAAAATCGTTGTCCTTAAAAGATAACAACATAAAACCAGCACGTCGAGCTCGCATCACAAACTAGCCGATATCTAACGATGTTGTGCTAGCAATCGTCGATAACGACCAAACAACTTCTGAACTCGCGGATGAAGAGCCAGAGCTCGATCCGTCAACACTCTCAGGGGATGCACCAAACGGTCCAATCGGGAAAACTCCCACGAATCTCTCGCAGGACGAAGTCGACAATGATTGGAAAACTCTAATCATACAGTACCTCGAACACGGCACAGTTCCCCCCGATAGGTGGGCTGCGAGAAAGCTAAAAATTAAAAGCGCAAAGTACTGCATATCGGAGGATAGGCTACTCAAGCGGAGCATCTCCGGGCCATATCTCTGATGCACTCACGGAAAGCAAAGTACTGCATATCGGAGGATAGGATACTCAAACGGAGCATCTTCGGGCTATATCTCTGATAGGCTTATGTGGTAATCACTCCGGTGGTCGAGCTCTAGCCATACGGATAAAACGGCAAGGCTATTTCTGGCCTATCATGATCGCTGAATGTGAAGCATACTCTGCGAAGTGCGACAAATGTCAAAAACATGCTCCTATAATCTATCAGCCCGTGATATGCTCAAATTTATCCTAAAGCTACTCTCTCAAATTAATAGATCACTCTAATATTTAGGGATTAAATCCACATGGAATGAGATAGTGACACAGCAGACTTTTAAGTTCGAATTAAGCTAAGTATAAAGATGGAATTAAAAGACAGCAGACCAATAAAAACTTAGTAAATTCAAGGGAGAAAAACGCTAGGTTCAGGGAAGTTCTTAGGTGAATCCTAATTGCAGATCTAGACAAAATGTTAGGAATTTATGAAGATCTATTCTCGAACTCGAAACACAATAATAAAATCAACCAACTCTCACTGCGAAGATTATCTATGTCTAAACCCTAGAATCCCAAATCTCTTTGCAAATTCTAACAATTCAGACAATTGTTCTCAAAATCCCTAAATCAAATCTCTTTGCGAATAGTTATTTTGCTCATCTAAGATTAGTTCAGGCAATTAATAATACTCTCGCATATATTAATTAACCTAAGATCAGATTCTAAGTCGCGAAGTTAGAATAAGCATTAATCACAAATCTAGATGAAGAACTCTAATGATTTTATCCTAACAATTCAATTCAACCTAACAATTCATCAATCACCTTTGAAAAACCCTAAACCTAACAAGCAAACTACTCAGACATGATCAATGAAACATAAATCATTATTTGAATAGAAAGCATAAAAGAAATCAATAGAAGAAATTAGGGAGTTCTGATAGGGCTCAGGTTTTACCCAAATAATCAACTACTGCAAATGCACAGCAATGCAGTTGAAGTATAAGGGGTATCGAATCCCAAGGGAAGTGAAAGCTACACTAAGGTTTCTAAGTTCGAATTATGCTAGGTCGGATTATATGAAATTAAAACTGAGCAATTAAACAAGTAAATAAATCGGATTTTAGCTGGATTAAAGTTCAGGAGACGAAACGCTAGGTTCAGGGAAATTCTCAGGTGATCTAAATTGCAGGTCTAGACAGAATGTTAGGAATAATGAAGATCCGTTCTTAAACTCGAAACACAACAATAAAATCAACCAACTCTCGCTGCGAAGACTTTCTATGTCTAAACCCTAGAATTCCAAATCTCTTTGCAAATCCTATCAATTCTGACAAGCATTAAAGTTCAGGTTCGATTGTTCACAAAATCCCTAAACAAAATCTCTTTGGGAAAAGGTATTTTGCTCATCTAACATTAGTTCAGGCAATCAATAATACTCTCGCATCTATTAATTAACCTAAGATCAGATTCTAAGTCATGAAGGTAGAATAAGCATTAAACACAAATCCAGATGAAGAACTCTAATGATTTTATCCTAACAATTTAATTTGACCTAACAATTCATCAATCACCTTTGAAAAACCCTAAACCTAACTAGCAAACTACTGAGATATGATTAATGAAACAGAAATCATAATTTGAATAGAAAGTATGAAAGAAATCAATAGAAGAAATAAAGGGGTTCAAAATCTCTCAAGAACAGAGTATAGGATTTATCTCCCCAAAAGCTCTCTAAAATCTCTCTATAAAATTATTGTCTAGCCTAAACAATGGCTGAAAAACTATATTTATAGGCTAAAACTCGAGCTGGAGCACTTTTGTAAATAAGGAAATCTTCTGGGCAATTTCCTTTTTCTTCAAGACTTGTAAAATCAGGCGGTTTTAGGAATCCACGATTGGTGTCGATCGACACCAATTAGTGTCGATCGACACTCATCCCAAAATCTGTCTCTCTGACTTCATCATTTTGCAGCTTCTTCCACAATGCTCCAGAATGACCCAAAATCTCCAATTATGCTCCAAACGTAGTCCAACCTGCAAAGACTCTAATAGAACTCTAAAAATACCAAAAGACTCTATAAAAAGACTTATATCATGATTCAAAAACGGGTAAAAACCATGATATATCAAATTCCAAATCTGATCTAAAGGAGTCTGACTTTTCTCTCCAAAAACTCTCTACAAATCTCTCTCTAAAAATGGATAACCTTAAGAAAAGACTCGATGCGAGTAAAAACAGATGGAGTGACGAACTCGCCATAGTACTCTGGACCTGCAGGACAACACCTCACAGAGCCACAGGCGAAACTCCATTCTCTTTGGTTTACGGCATCGAAGCTGTAGCCGCAGCCGAAATATTGGTGACAAGTCTCCGACGGGCAAAATGCCCAGAAAATGAGGAGTTAAACAACCAAATGATAATCGACTAGCTCGATCTTGCTGACGAACGCCGCGACCTCGCCTTAATTCGAATTCAGAACTATCAACAAGCAGCAGCCCGCTATTACAACTCCAATGTAAAACATCGAAGATTCCAAGTAGGAGAGCTCGTTTTGCGAAATGTCTTCGATCACAAAAAAGAGGAGAAGGCCGGCAAACTCGGTATAAACTGGGAAGGTCCCTACATCGTGACCCATGTAGTTTGCGGCGGTGTCTACAGACTCTCAGAGGTCAGCACTGGCGACCACAAACTACGACCATGGAATGTCATGACCCTCAAAAAGTACTACTCTTAAGTATCCCCACCTAATAATCGAACTACGTAAAGGCTTGATCCCTTAACCGGGTACGTAGGCAGCTCGACATTGAGCACAGCCGGCCCCCATCAAAAACTTAACGAGCCCTCAGGACGAGCTCATGAGATCGCTAGATGAGCTCTTGCCTATCCAAGTCTCACAACACCTCGAACGAGCTCTCCAACACGAGTTCCTGAGATCATCATATGAGCTCTTGCCTGTCCATGTCTCACAACACCTCAAGAGAGCTCTCCAAGACGAGCCCCCGAGATCACCGTATGAGCTCTTGGCTACCCAAGTCTCATAACGTCCTACACAAGCCCTTATGACGCTTACACAAGCTCTTAAAATCTCATCAAGGCCTACAATCGAATTCCAGGCGTAGCCCGTTTAAACAACACGGTCTAAGCCTGGAATCTATTCTCTATAAAGTACCCCTTGCATCGGAAACAAAGCTGGAGCCTTCGTCCAAAATCATTCGAGCTAAACCTCGAAATTACGACGAACTAAAATCATACTTCGCCAAAACTGGGATAAACAAGCTAAACACGAACGAAGTAAAATAAGACGGGCTATGTCAATCATTTAGCTCGCAACATAATAGACAAAATCGAAACCAATGATGACAACATGTAAAAGGAACCAAAATGTACTTTTACTAGAAATTCAAAGGATTAAAGCCCTCCGGACACCAACATACTTGTTCAAAAAAAAAACAACAACGAAGAAACTTGGATTAAAGCCCACCTAGGCAACGAGTTCAAAAGTAAACAAACACATAATGGAAACAGGAGATTATAGGCGAGCTCAACCCCGCACCTGCTCGCTCCCTTCTGCGACCTCCTCTGGAACGGCTCCCGGAACCTCATCGTCTTTCTTCCTCTCTTCAATCGCATCTTACATCACTTGATCCCCTTGCTTTGATCCGCTACCAAGCTCGATGACCCCATCATTCATCCCGAACTGGTTCAAACCAGCCGGCGCTTGCGTTTCGGGATCGATCAACATTACCGATTCATCAGACAATGATGTAAGAGGGAGTTTACTCACGGAGAAATCCGAGACAGTCGTCACAGCCAGCTCTAAAGCGGCAACTGCCTTCCTAGCGGCAAAGTCTGTGACCTCCTTTGCAAAACCAATCTCACTCGCAGCAATCTCGGCTACCAGGTCGATATTCGCTATCGCCTCTTGAAGCTTGATCTCAACATCCACCGAAGCATTCTTCTTCACCCACTTGGCCTTGACCGAACCAAGGATCTCGTGGTACTTGGCGTTGATCTCTCTCATCGCCGCCCTCACAGCCTCCCTCACCGCCATCTCGTGGTCGGTCTGAAGCAGCCACTTTTCCTTTACCAACCGAGCTGCTTGATCGACAGCCTTTCCTCCTTTCTCTTAGAGGGCAAAGATTTGATTGGCTGCATTATCAAGCTTCTGCTTCAGGTCGATCTCAACGTTCTCGAGCTCGTTAATGCGAGCTTCCATATTCTGAGCTCCAATCAACTTTCGCTGCATAACCTTCTCGTGCTACTTACTTTCCTGCAAACTGCGATTCTGTTCCGCCACTTGAGCATCCATCATCTCGATATAGGCTTCTTTGGCCATCATATCGCGAACTGCGGGAAGCCCGCAACCTTCAATCTTAAAATGCCGCAGCAGATTGGCGACCCCCCATGCATCGTCCGCAATAGGACAATCCTTCCGGTGATTGAATTTCCAGTGAAATGGTTTGCTGGCAGTAGAACCATTCCGATTGGAGGAGCCCGACTTAGCTCCGAGCTCTTCACCTTGATAGGGGTCATGTTTTACCCTAAATAATTAACTGCAAGTGCACAGCAAAGCAGTTGAAGTACAAGGGTATCGAAATCCCAAGAGAAGTAGTTACTACGCTATGGTTTCTAAGTTCAGATTATGCTAAGTCAAATAAGTATTAATGTAAATTAAACTATGCGAATAAGTAAATGTGATGTAAAACGGTTTTAAGATTCAGAGACGAAAACGCTAGGCGAGGGTAAATTATCAGGATGAATCTAAGAATGCAGATATTATTTTTATTAGGGACTTATTAAGAACCGTCTAGAACTCGAATCACTAAGTTAAAACCAATCAACTCTCGTTGCAGAAGTTATCTATGCTTAAATTCCAGAAAACCAAATCTCTTTGCGAAATCTAACAATCTAAGCAAGCATTAAAGTTCAGGTTCGATATGTTCACAAAATAACTAAACCAAATCTCTTTGCGAATAGTTATTTTGCTCACCTATGATTAGATCAAGTTACTAATAATGCTCTCGCATCTATTAAATAACCTAAGGTTTGATTCCTAAGTGATCAATTCAGAAATCAAGTTAAGTTCAAATCAAGGTGAAGATCTAAGTGATTTCCCTAACAAAGATAATAATTCTACAGACTTTTCATCAACCCTAAATCACCCTAACCTAACTAGCAAACTACTCAGACATAATCAATGAAACACAAATCATGACTGAAATAAATTGCATAAATAAATAGAAGAGAATGATACTAGGGTTCGAAATCTGGCTCTGATGAGTTAGACTTGTCTCCCTAAAAGCTCTGGAACAATCTCTCTCTAGGTCTCAAAATCTCTAAATTATGAAAGTGTAATTGGCTAAACAATGCCAGAAAACTATATATAGGAAGGGATTTTTCGTCCAGGGACAATCTTGTCATTCTTCAAAACTTGGCCTCTTTCCTTTTTCTGATTGGAAACCGTCACTTTTGGCCGACCTTCTTTGGTGTCGATCGACACTGAGTGTGTCGATCGACACACTGCTCGAGAATTCACCCTTCTGACTTCATAACTTCAGCAGCTTCTCCAAAATACTCCAAAACGTTCCAGATTCTCCTATTTAGCTCCAAGTGTTCTCCATCCTGCAAAGACTCATATAGGACTCGAAATCTAACAAAAGACTCTATAAAAATACCTATATCATGGTCTAAAAATGGGTAAAAACCATGATATATCAACTCCCCCAGACTTAGCTTTTGCTTGCCCTCAAGCAAAACAGAAACTAAATATAGAGTCGAGGTTTGAAAACAGGAGCTTTCAAGTACTTTTTCAGAACGCCTCAGATGTTAACACTCTTGAATCCACATGCTATAGAACCAACTTCAGGTAGTGTTCAATGTACTTATCACAAGTTTAGCAATCTCCCAGTTCAAATCTAGACCCTTTCCTTGGTAAAAATTCGAACTCTAACAGTGGTAATGCTACAGAACTTTTCTGATTCTTTCCCTTCCTTAACGCCTAGACAAGACATACTTTCTATAGCTCTCCTATTTTCTCTTCCCTTAGTCAACTGCTGCCCATTTTTTGGGTGTTCTACAGATCTTTTCATTGACTTTTTCTTATTCTTTTTGGGATCTCTGGAATAGTGCTACTCTCTACTTGTGTTCCTTGTGAGGAGACGTGTTCAAGAGCATCACTAATATTGTTCCTTGTGAGGAGACAGGCTCATGACAAGGCACTATTCCAGACTTAGACTATTTTTTTTTTCTTTCTTTTCTTTTCTCTTAAGGGAAGATCAAGGAGAGACTGCAGATTTTTAATCTTATCAAAGCTGAAAGAGGAATCAAGTTCTGCGCATACCTAGTTCATGTAAGGGGGTCTGAATTCGCCCTATTAGACTGATCCACTTTGCAGCTTTCTACTTAGTAAGACCCGAAATCAATTGCTATAGCAATGGTCCATCAAATGTCAACAATCTGTGGTTAGTTCCTAGAAAAACTGAAAGTTCCAACTGGTTTTGACTCAATAAAACAGATTTTTGACTCAAAAACAAACTCAAAAGAAAACACAATGTTAGCAATCACCTCCCCCAGACTTGAACAACACTGTCCCCAGTGTTATTAAGAATGAGTTTGGCAAAAGAAAAATAATAATCAACTGTTAGAAATTAAAGAGAAAAATCGGATTACCTGACTCTGCGTGTGGCGTCGATCGACACAAGGTGTGTCGATCGATGTTGTGTCTGAAGTTGGTGTCGATCGACACAGATGGTGTCGATCGACACTCTGTCCGTAGACAGAGTTCTGCCACTCGAACATGAATGTTGGTAAGTCAGATTGTTGTTAGAAGTTTCCTAGCTGTTAGAAAAACTCAAACAAACAGTTAAAAGCACAAGATAATCCAATAGACTCAATAAGTTTAACAAGTTATGAAGCAAAATACTGAAGCAAATGCACACTCAAGATAAAAAGAAAAACTGACTCAAAACACTAAAAGGAATGGAAAATCCCTCATCATCCTCATCATGTGGTGGAGAAGAACGTGGTGGAGTGGGTGGGCGAACGCAGCCACATGTAGACATGGTAGTAATGGCGCTCCAGATCGCCTGGAAACTCTGCACCACATATCTCTGGAAAACGTCTGGCTCCATAGGAATCTCAGGAGCCACGGGAAGCTGAAAAGGAGGAGTAGTAGCCTGAGCTCTGCGTCTGGTACAAGAAGGGCGTGCGGTGTCTGCGGCTGGCCTAGATGATGCGCCTCTGGGTCTAGCAGCAGCAATAGTCCTAAGCTTGCTCGGACTAGGATGAAATGCGAGGCGCCCTATATTTGAAGTGATGTGAGTAAGCTCGCGGTCAGGTAGAAGAACTGCGTGCTGCACTCTCTGCTCGTCTGTGAAAACCCAAAGCCTCTCTGGCTTCACCCATTGTGTCCTCTTCAGGTACTCCATATCAACCAAAGATCGAGAAGTATCGATGGTACAGCTGGAAGTGTCAATCCCGAAGTGCATGAAGATGGGAGTGAGGAGACTGCCAATAGTCTCGGGCTTCACCTGTGTACCAGAGAAAGGCTTCGTCTTCAGGGAAGCCAAGTGATGTGCAAACACAGCGCCTAAGTTGGCGCTAAGTGGGGCGTTTGAATCCTCATAGATCTCTGACCAAATGCTGCGGTAGAGTAGTACCAACTCAGCCACCCGCATCTTCCCTGGCTCAGACTTGCACTGAAGTGTAGTAGAGAAGAGGCGCACCAAGTATCGCAGAGTGGGATGGCGGATGTCTGTATGAGTGGACCTCTTGGAATCATAGATCCCATTCCCGAATAGAGACCAGAAGTCCTGGTTGTTTGGCAGCTGTGTCTGAAGAGCAACTCCTGTCTCATGCTCTTCTTCGAACCCATAGAGCTGGCAAAGCTCTGAAAGTGAAATGCGGTAACGGATCCCGCGGATGAGAAAGGTGAGAGTCCCTTCCAGAGCATTGCGGACAATCTCATTCCTGTAGTAGACTCTGGCAGTGGCTATGACCTGGCGAACAAGGTCGGGATAGAGATCGAACTGCCTCGTCGCTATGGTGCCCATGCCAACTCTGCGCATCAACCCCATAATGTCGTCTTTGATCCCCAGTGCAGTCATCGTCTTCTCGCAAGCAAAGCGAGTAGGAGCGATCTTCACACCAATCCACGCATTGTAGAAGAGCGTGTCATAGTCATCCCAGGCTTCAGCAATGTCTCGCATAGTGCACTCATCTTTGGCAACCTCCTTCGCCGGTGTATCTTCCCACTGTCTCAAATTTCGGATTTTTGCACCCTCACGTTTTGGCCAAGGAGGAAGAGAGCTAATCACGTCATCATTAGCTGTCCCAGAAGCGGAAGCCTCAGTGTGGCGAGCTCTCTTAGTCACAGGAGCCATCTGCAATGAAAAATAAAATCAAAATCAACATCCAAGTCTTTCAAATAAAACGCAATATTCCTGTGCAGGTCTGGTGTCGATCGACACAAAGGGTGTCGATCGACACCCTGTGTGTAATCGCAAATCGAAAACAAATCGTGATCCTAGGCTCAATGGTACATCAAATGGCTTTGCAAACAACCTCAATATCATATATCGACCAAGTCTAATCAATAAAACCCAAGAAAAACTCCAAAATTCGCAACATTCATCATGAATTCTCAAAAATTCGAAAATTTCAAATTTGTTCAAATTAGAGGAAATAAAATGGTTGGGTAATGATTCTAATCATGAAAGACAACCTAAATGAGCATCATTCAAGCAAGAAATCAAGCCAAATAGGTCGAATTCGAAAATTTTCACCTTAGGGCCGAAAATAAAATTGGGAGATTTGAAGAACATACCTTGTAGATCGAATGAATGGATGATAGATTATGATAGAGAGCAAAAATCCGCACGAATTAGAGCAAAGAATCGTTCAATTTGGTTAACAAATGAAGAAGTTGTGATTTGGGGAAGTTTTGTTCAAAGTCGGGTTTTGAAAATTTGAAGAACAAAAGAAAAGAATCGGGGTTTTGAAGAAATTACCTGTGTCCACGAGTGGTGTCGATCGACACAATGGGTGTCGATCGACACTGAATCTGGTCGATCCTTCTCTTTTTTTTTTCTTTTTTTTTTCATGACTAAAATAGATAATAAGTAAAAACAAAATCAAAACGAAAAATAAAATAAAACGTACCTTAGTGGGTTGCCTCCCACTCAGCGCTCTTTTAACGTCAATAGCTTGACTGGATATGTGACTTAGGCGTTGGGTGGATCAGAGGGTAGCATTGAATGCTTCCCAGATGAATGTCTCCTCATCCATGGTGGTGTATACGCAGTAGGTTCATGAGATCTTCCAAGGAAATGAGGAACATCAGTAGGTGGAATATTTCGTTTTCCTGCAGCATCGTCAAACGAAATACCAAGCCCTCTACGAGAATCTCGCGGCTTTGATAAGTGCGCAGCATCTTTTGAATTTTTAAAACTCTTATTGAGATGATCAGGAGGTTTGGAATTTATTCCAAGAAATACATACCTTTGCTTCTTTTGAGGTTTATGGCACGTATGATGTGGAGGCGTCTGTTTGACAACTTCTGGTGTGACCCGCGACGGGTGTTGATCGACACAGGGTGTGTCGATCAACACCGAGCTTGCAGCTCGAGTCTTCGCATTCGTTGTCCAATTTAGCTCTGCTATTTTTGTCTCAATGACAAAAGTGTCGTCCTCCATCAACTTAGTACTGATCAGACTCTCATCTGCGCCCAAAATCCCGAAGGTATGACAGTTCCCATCCCAATCTTCAATCTCCACAGCTTCTTTAGAACTCCCATCCAATGTTTCTTGAAGAACCTTCTTGCTCACTTGTTCCTTAGATTCCAGCTCTTCTCCAGTGATCACAGCAATACATGAGATGGGCGTGGAAATTCCAGAAGTAGTAGGGATAGCTTTGTAGAACACTTCTTTGTCAACATTAGAGAAGGACATTCTCCTATTGGGCATGTCTACAATTGCTCCTACTGTCGCCATGAATGGTCTTCCAAGGATAAACGGCATGAAAGACGCTCTGCTTACTTCCACAACTTGGAAATCTGTTGGAACCAGGCAATTCCCAACTTTTACGAGCAAGTTTGGAATTACACCATGTGAGACTGCGGTAGAAGAATTGGCAAACTCAAGAGTAATGCTGGAAGGGTGAATGGCAGTAATTCCTAGCTTCTCTGCAATGTCCTTCGTCGTGAGGTTCACGCTGGCTCCTGAATCGCAGAGGGAATGCTCAAACTCAACTCCACCAATGGAGCATGGAACCATAAACATCCCAGGATCTTCAACCTTAAGCAGTTGCTTCATTAGCGGTGGTATTTCTCTCGCCTTGTGAAAGAGTTCTTCCATCTCTTCAAATGTTTCTTTGTTATTCTGGAAGAAAGCACACAAAGGATACCTCTCATAAGCCTCATCAAAGGAGAGCTCCTTAGGAATCATTGCCACTTTCTTGTTAAAAGCAGCTAGTTTCTCCTCACTAATGGGCGATCTCAGATGTCTGGGTAGGGGGGCGTTCGGAACATTGGTCTTGCAGAAATTTTCTGATTCAACCTGTGAAGTTGTAGACGTATCTGTGCAGCTTGGAGACGGGTGTCGATCGACACCCATCTGGTGTCGATCGACACAGAACGTTTGCGTCGATGATTCTGTCTCGATCGGGCTCGATTCGTCTGATTTTACTTTAGGTGTCGATCGACACTCAATAGTGTCGATCGACATAGACTCCGCAGCATGATTTTCATCTTCAAGTTCCTCCAAATATTTAGTATTAAATCCTCTTATCTGCACATTCTGAAGCACCTTTTCGTCCTGGACCGTGATGGCATGCACATGTTGTCTCGGATTCACATCTGTTTTTCCAGGAAGATATCCTTCTTGCCTCTTAACAGCTTATGCGGTCTGAGCAACCTGAATATCTAGTTTCTTCATGTGAGAATGGATGTTGTCAATCTTCCCATTCAGGTCCTCATACAGTGCATCAATCTTGCCATTGAAGCTCACTGTCATCTTCTGCTGTCCTTCCAATAACTGCTCAAGCATGGCCTCCATTTTGTTGTCTTGCGGAGGTGGTTTCTGGTAGGAGGATGAACCATAGTTCCTTGTGTAGTTGCTGCTCTGGAATGGGGGCTTCTGGTTGTAACCAGAAGAGTTCTGATTTCCTGTGAAGGAGCTCTTCTGATAGTTTCCGCTGAAGTTCCTGTTTGCCTGCTGGTTCCCAAACCTTTGGCCTTGAAATCCTCCATTGTTGATGTAGTTGACATCCTCTTTCTCGCAATCTTCCTCTGGCTCGAATGACTCCACCTCATTGGCAAAATGGACCTGTTTCTTTCCCACCAAGAGATCGAGCTTCCTGTTGACTTCAGCAATCTGGCTTCCTCCATTGGTTCCTGCGCCTTGTCTCCTCTCAAAATCTGCGTTTTTGGTGCTGTTACTAGAGGCCAAATTCTCTATAAGCACCACAGCGTCTGCAGGAACTCTGGTGTTGAAATTTACGTTGCTTGCGGCGTCTAGGGCCATCTGGTATCTCTAGTCAATCCCTCGGTAGAAGATACCAAGCAACTGCGGCTCGCTGAAGCCATGATGTGGGCAGTCCCTCTGGTAGGCCTTGAATCTCACCCAAGAAGCCTTGAATGCTTCAGTATGTCCTTGCGAGAAAGTAGTGATCTTAGTCCTTATCTCCTCGGATCTCGCATCGTCAAAGAAGTTGCATAGGAATGCATTATTTGTCTCTTCCCAAGTAGTTAGCGAGCCAGGATCCAACTGCTTCAGCCAATATGATGCATCTCCTGCAAGCGAGTAAGGGAAAAGCTTGCAGAAGAGATAATCATATGTAACTCCATTGGCCTTAATGCTGGATGCTAAGTCTTCGAATCTCTCGACATGATCCATAGGATGCTCGTTGGGAAGACCATGGAAGGGATTCTGAGCTACGAGCTGGAAGTAAGCAGGCTTCAGCTCGAAGTCATTCTTCTGAAACGCAGGAGGACGGATCGCAGCTCTATTGGCATAGAACTGATCTGGGCGGTTGTAGTCACCAAGTGTTCTTCCGCGTTCAGCTACTGCGAGTTCACAAAGTTGTCTTGCCGGTTCGACTATGATGGCGCCAGCCTCATCAAGTCTCTGTCCGTCGGCGTTCCTTCTATTGCCCTGACGGTCGAAAAAGTTGCCTGCCGCGTCCTGTACTAGAACCACGATGTCTGCCATCTTTATCTGCGCGCAGTGTCGATCGATGCCTAAGGTGTCGCTCGACGCTGGTTCCTGGTGTCGATCGACGCTGGATGTGTCGATCGATGCTCGTGCAGCCTTGCGGTTCGTACGTTCGAAACAGCCTAGCTCCTGGTTCAACGGGATTAGTTCCTGGTTCTTATTGCTCCTGGTACTGCGGTAAAGCATGCACCTGAAAAACAAAGAATTTAGAAACTAAATCAGTAACCAAAAATTAAAAAGCAAAACCTAGTCAAAATCCTAATGCTAGATTCCGTAGGTAGTTAATCTACTTCCCCGGCAACGGCGCCAAAAACTTGATAGGGGTCAGGTTTTACCCTAAATAATTAACTGCAAGTGCACAGCAAAGCAGTTGAAGTACAAGGGTATCGAAATCCCAAGAGAAGTAGTTACTACGCTATGGTTTCTAAGTTCAGATTATGCTAAGTCAAATAAGTATTAATGTAAATTAAACTATGCGAATAAGTAAATGTGATGTAAAACGGTTTTAAGATTCAGAGACGAAAACGCTAGGCGAGGGTAAATTATCAGGATGAATCTAAGAATGCAGATAATATTTTTATTAGGGACTTATTAAGAACCGTCTAGAACTCGAATCACTAAGTTAAAACCAATCAACTCTCGTTGCAGAAGTTATCTATGCTTAAATTCCAGAAAACCAAATCTCTTTGCGAAATCTAACAATCTAAGCAAGCATTAAAGTTCAGGTTCGATATGTTCACAAAATAACTAAACCAAATCTCTTTGCGAATAGTTATTTTGCTCACCTATGATTAGATCAAGTTACTAATAATGCTCTCGCATCTATTAAATAACCTAAGGTTTGATTCCTAAGTGATCAATTCAGAAATCAAGTTAAGTTCAAATCAAGGTGAAGATCTAAGTGATTTCCCTAACAAAGATAATAATTCTACAGACTTTTCATCAACCCTAAATCACCCTAACCTAACTAGCAAACTACTCAGACATAATCAATGAAACACAAATCATGACTGAAATAAATTGCATAAATAAATAGAAGAGAATGATACTAGGGTTCGAAATCTGGCTCTGATGAGTTAGACTTGTCTCCCTAAAAGCTCTGGAACAATCTCTCTCTAAGTCTCAAAATCTCTAAATTATGAAAGTGTAATTGGCTAAACAATGCCAGAAAACTATATATAGGAAGGGATTTTTCGTCCAGGGACAATCTTGTCATTCTTCAAAACATGGCCTCTTTCCTTTTTCTGATTGGAAACCGTCACTTTTGGCCGACCTTCTTTGGTGTCGATCGACACTGAGTGTGTCGATCGACACACTGCTCGAGAATTCACCCTTCTGACTTCATAACTTCAGCAGCTTCTCCAAAATACTTCAAAACGTTCCAGATTCTCCTATTTAGCTCCAAGTGTTCTCCATCCTGCAAAGACTCATATAGGACTCGAAATCTAACAAAAGACTCTATAAAAATACCTATATCATAGTCTAAAAATGGGTAAAAACCATGATATATCACACCTCCACCATGGATAACGTGAACTGACCCATGCGCCCTTGACACCTCCGTGTCAACTATTGACCGAGTTACCTGAGCGCCGGTCCCATCCCCACCTTGTGGAGAACGAGGCATCGGCGGCTGGGAAGTAACCGGGGAGGCCAGCTTGCCCCCTCGACAAAGGCAGCTGGGGTCGAGGAACTAGCCTCTAAGCCCAGTACAGTAGTCCGTGGAGGATTAGCTCCCAACGCCCTCATCAGAGCAGTAGCCAGCTCGCCGGTTTTGATTCCAGCAACATCAATGGGACCTTTCCCGGAACGGCGACTGGTTTGTTGTTCAATCGGGATGCTCGCAGCTGAACCCGAATCGGATATTTGACGAACTGGGGCTGTTACAAGTTCAGACACCAAGCTGGGTGAATACGCAAAAGACGTCAAATAAAAGCAAATTTTCACAAAGGGATGCTAGACTCACCTCGCCGAACTAGTTTGGCAACACAAGCTGGAGGAGGAGGAGCTCTTGTCACGTCTCTCGGAACTTGCAAACTGAAGGCGTAGCAAATCCTCTCCGGGGTGAACTGATCCAGTGAACATTTTTTTTTCGCAGGTCGGCTACCAAAGCGGTGGTCAGAATGTCGAGGGGAACCGAGTCAGGAGTTTCTGCAAACACAAAAATAAAAAAATTAAAAACGCGATTTAGCAACAGATCATTTTAAAACATACAAGCATGTTTGAGGACAATATATCTAGAGTTAATATCCTAGTTCTCTAACCAGTACGGGTAGCCCATACAGTCGGGATCCTCGAAGGATCGAAATCCCCAATGAAAACCGGGCTAATACGGAAGAAGAACGCCTTCTCCTTTGAGCTATCCCTGACTGGGATCTTCTCGAGAACTTTGCGACTGCTGTGAGGAGAGTGATAGTAGGTTCCAGGAAGTTTGACGTTGTGCTTCACCGAGCACAGTAGCATGAAGTTTTTGGCATCGAAATATTGATTCTCTTCTTGAAACCGAACCGCCAGGCCTATTACTAAGCAGACTAAATTAGAACACATATGGGGAAACGCCAGATGTATTTCCACCAGTGTTTCCAACAAGATGGCCGGGATCGGGAACGTCAGACAACACTTGGTGAAATACGTCGAATAGGCACACCATAATCCATCCCGGACAAGCTCCGGAGATCCGGATTCTAGCAGAAGCACTACTTCGACGCTGTCCGGGACATCGTAAACCTCTCGGAGTTTTTTCAGATGCTTCGCCGCGAGTCCTGAAGGCTCGTGAGGGCCGAATGCTTCGATGGAAGAGCTCTCCGCTACCCTCTTTCCCCTTGATTTTGACATCGTCGGAATAACGGTACTAACAGATTCTTTGAAGAGAGTTCGAGTAAAGAAGGAAAGGATCGAGAAAATCGACTATTTGGTCCAAATCGCAGAGAGCATGAGCGAGTTTGGATTTGCTAAATCGAAAGGTTTACGAAAATCCAAACTTTAGCTTTCTGTGAAATTAGCTTTTACTTTCTAGTAAATTGCAGAAGAAAGTAAAACGATTAATAAAGAGGGAGAAGGGAGGTTACCTCGAGGTGGCGTCGACTTTTACGTTTTCAATGAAGACGTGGAAGTTACCTTTATAAGCGTCCCCTCATTGGCAAATCTTGGAAATCGCGAAAAATCCCTCGCCTTCGTTGATCTCAGCCTTTCATCTCTAAAGTACGGTAACCGCATGTAGATCTCACGTCACTCGCGGAGCTCGAGATAATGATGGTGTTTCTCCCGATTTATCTCGATCGTTCATCTTTAGGGAGTTATCCCAACTAAGAGAATAACATTTAATGTCGTCGGAGATTCGACGACATCTGTCGAGATCGTAACAATCTATCTGTTTTCTCCCTGACCGTTTGATTAGCGAAGGGAAAGGTCACGAAGATCAAGACATACAAGTTGTTAATATCCGCCCGCTAAGTTCGATGCTGTCACTTAACGGGCTGGGTGAAATTGTTGGTGTTGGATTTAGCACAAATCCGGCCCATCCCGAAAGCCCAGCATAGCTCGATCTATATCTACCTCGACCAGAAACATGCGAGCTAACCAAGGAGTCAACCAAAGCAGTTACACGATCTCCTGGATATTAGGGAGTCCGAGATCTTCGGGTGGTTAGCTCGGTCAAGATACACCGAGATACGTGGAGAGCTGGAGCTGGAGAGCAAGTATAAAAGAAGAGGATGATGTTCGGGAAAGGGACTTCTTCACGTTGAATTCATTTGTAAACCCTAAAAACCATTAGTTCGCACTAAACACATCTCTTTCGAGATCTCTTGTAAACCCTTATTCGATTATCAATACAAAGTCCAGTTCATTATATCAATCTTACATTTCTTTTTTGATTCATAGGAGATCTAGCCCTCTTTTCCTTAACATAAATCACTACAAAAACCTTAGTGTGAGTTTCGGATCTCACAATATACAACAATGGAAAAGTATTTCTGGGTTTTCAAGTCTTTGAAGTTCTGATCACACAAACTCCTCCCCACCAACCATTTCTGGGAAACTCTCTCTCTACTTCCCAACCATGTCTTCTCCAATTTTTGCTCATTTCTGCATCAGTTTCAAATTTATGTTCACATTCTCAATTCGCTAAAACAATGAATTCAATTATAAATCAACCAAACTAACCTGACCCTGCAGAAGAAATGGGATTGGATGATGAAGACATTTAAAACCTTTTGTAACCCTAATTTTCTTTGTCGTCCGAAAAATATGAGTTTCTCAGAGCAAACCGAAGAAGATGAAGTCTTAACTAAACAAAACGAAAACATTTTAATGAATCGATGACTTTTAGACTTGATTACGTGACTGTATAGCCATGTAAGAGTTCAAACCGGACATGTCATACTTTCATGACAGTTGACTAACAGATTTGTGGTCAAGGTATGAATATTCTAATTTTACATAGTTTAGATAGATAATTTAAATATAATTTGAATTGAGCTATGTTTTAGTACATGCGAAGAATACAGAAACCCGTGAGAATGTGTTGAGGTAGTAAATTTACCGCTTTGATATAGTAGATTTCTTGTTATTGCTATTGAATTACAGTTCAAAAATTAATAGAAGTAAATATTTAAATGAATGAGAGTTATTGTGAAAATATAAATAGCTAAAAGTATTATATATATATATATATATATATATATCAACTGCATAACTTTTAGAATGCTTTGAAATACAATGTTTGATCATATTAATAGAATTTAATTTTCTAGATATTACAATAGATTTAGATTATGTGTTTGGGGATAATTTAAAAAGGAAAGGAGTCAAAAATAAGTAAAAAAATATTAAATTAATAAATTATAACTAGTTTAACCTACAACTAGAAAAAACTGCTAACCTATAAAATATATCCATATGACTAACTTATTTGAAAATATAATCCTATTTTATCCTATAACTATGTGTTATATAGACAAAAAGATATCTACACATTTTTGAATATAAAAAATATGTAAGATTATCTTCTTAACAAGAAAATTAATGTTCAATTAGTTATTTTTCTCTCCATTAATGATCATTTGCCAATAAACTCTTAATATAATCAATTAATTATTATGATATAAATAATTTTTCAGTTAACTAATATACTTTTTGACGGCATTGCTATACTTATTGTACGAGAAACTATATTTTGTTGTGACTTTTCAATTTAGATAACAAATACTTATAAACAAAACACATTGTGTATTAATAAAAAGATTTCTTGTTATTAATTGTGTTTTAAAATTTGAAAAATAATTGTTGTAAATAATCAGGGTCATTATTAAATTTAAATATAGATGTCAAAAATATAAGTACCAAATACTCAATTCTAGAGTGTTTGAAAATGTTTTTTTTAATGATATTAATAGATTTTATATTTCTTAACTATTGTAATAAATTTAGCTTGTATATATAGAAAGATCTTTTTGAGAACCAAAAACACCTAGGGTGATATAAATACAATTTAGCATAATAAAAATAATTAATTAACTAAATCTCTAAAGTTTCTAAATTTAGAAAAGTATCATATGCTAACTTAGAAAACATATCCTTGCAAGTAACTAAATTTAGAGAGGTTTTTTTAAGAGCATTATTAATATTAAAATAAACATTGAAGACAAGAAATATTATTTTGGTTGAGAACTATATATAAATATATGTGTTGTGTTCTTCAAAATCCTCAATCATTTTATTTTCTGAAAGCATTCTATAAGTTATATTTCTTAAACAGTTAACAATTTAGTATAATGGATCAAAATATGCTGATAGTAAAAAACGTTAACAGAGACTGATCTTTCTAATAGCAGTTCGTTAAATTTACCAAAAGTGAAGGTAGAAAACATACTAAAAAAATGAAACTTGAAATGCCTCAAAATGGTATTCCAGTGGAAGTTAAGGATAGTGAAAAATCATATTTGGTTATCCTTAATTATATGAGTGGTAAGTATTGCCTCAGAAATGGGTGGACAACAATAAGAAATGACAGAGGTCTTAAAAAAGGAGATGTCATCAGATTATATTGGGACCATTTCAGATTCCTTTTGTTGATGGAGTGAGTCTTCATTTGTTTATTTTTCTAAGTTACCTCTCATTGATTTTTTATTTTTTAATAGATTTATCAAACTAATGTTTTTATGAATCATTATATTTTTGTTGGGTTTCATGTATATTATGATTAAAAGAATAGTATGTCAAATTTTAATTATTAATCGAAATTTTAAATTACGGTAATTTATATGATCTAGAAGTTTTATACAAAACATGTTATTGTGTCGTAGCTATATATAACATACTGGCAATTTTATAAATACTAAGATTTGTACTTAAGTTTTCAAATGATGACAACAGATCGTCAGATGCAAAACAAACAGATCAGGAAAAAACGAGCAGTTCAAATACAGTTCCTGCAAGTTCAAGTACGGTTCCTGCAAGTTCAAGTACGGTTTCTGCAAGTTCAAGTACGGTTCCTGCAAGTTCAAGTACGGTTCCTGCAAGTTCAAGTACGGTTCCTGCAAGTTCAAGTACGGTTTCTACAAGTTCAAGTACGGTTTCTGCAAGTTCAAGTACGGTTCTTCCAAGTTCAAGTACAGTTCCTGAAAGTTCAAGTACGGTTCCTGCAACTTCAATTACGGTTCATCCAACTTTTATAGTTCCTTCCAAAAAAGCAAGAAAAAAGTAAATGATGCAACGTAAACGGTGGAGGATAAATGGAAGAACACCCGTTTTTATGAATGAATTGGTTAATGTATTCACAAAATAAATATAATAATTTATCAAATATTTTGGATGGTCTAAATATATTTTTATGAATAAATTGGTAATTTTATGAATAAATTGGTTAATATATTTAATTTATATATTTTTTATTATTTTTTTTATAATTTTGAATTAGAAAATAAAACAAACATCAAAATAAAATTGGGATGACCGGAAAAGATAAAATAGAGAAGATTGCAGTGAAATATTTTGAAAACCTATTCACGTCGACATCTCTAATAACATTTGAGGATGCACTCACAGAGGCGAGGGTCAAAATCTCTAAAATGGATAACGATATGTTAACTAAAAGAGTAATAGAGGAGGAAGTTAGGACGGCGTTTTTCATGATGCACACAGAGAAAGCTCCAAGGCCAGATAGTATGACGTCTTTATCTTTACAGCAGTCATGGCATGTAATTAAGGATGATATAGTTTTCATGGTTAATGATTTTCTCACATCATGATGTTTTATAAGCGTCTAATATGACTAATATTTGTTTCATTCCGAAAACAGATAGATCCCCACTCGCATGACGGAATTACGACCCATCAGTTTATGCAATGTGAGGGGGGGGGACACGATCATTTCGAAGATTTTGTGCCAACAACTATGGCAAATTTTAAGAAGAAGAATCCAATATTTTATCAATTGATAATGTGCCAACAACTATGGCAAATTTTAACAAAATAACAAAACCCAATATAAAATAAAACAAATGATTATCTTTTATTAAATTTCTCAAGTTAATGATATTCGGACAATATTTGAGTAAATATTATCAGTTTCATGAGCTCACAATAACTAAACAAACATGAACCAAAAGACCGAATTAAACAAAGAAACAAGTTCAAGAGCAAACGATTCTGGCGTCGGTGATCTTGCGGTCAAAGCTAGTGTCCCATACGTATTTGAAAACGTAGTCTCCATATCCGATATACTTCCCGTTGTTGAGGAGACACATGTCACCAGTTTTCGACAACACCGAGCTATCAATGGTTGTGACAGATTTGAAACCGACGCACGACAACATTATCTCAAGGAACTCGCAGGAACATGGGTCCGTTACTTTCACTTCCCACTCCGGTTTGTTTGTAACCATCTTTTCAGTCTTCGATCTGTCACGGTCACACCCATACCCTTCCAAATTTTTCAACGGAAACAAGAAAATCTTATTTTTCTTTTATTTAGAACCAAAACAAGAAAAACATATAAAAATATTAAGTATAATAACATATCGGTTGTTAATAAAAAATAGCTTAGTGATTTCATTAAATGTGTTACTACTTTGATTCAAATCCAATGTATAGGATATCGACTTATAGTGATCAAAGAATGTATTAAGGTTATACACGTATAATATATTTGTTCTACATAGATAATATATTAATTTTATATGTAAAAATGTAAATACCTTGGGTGACGAAGGCAAAGAAGTTAAGGAGGCAAATGTGTTTGCAAGCCTTTGATGTCATTGTTGGGTGTTTGGAGTTTTATCAGAGAATTTATAAAAACGTTGCAAGTATTATGACTGAGTAGAAGTGATGATACTGGAGGCCTTGGGTTATCTTATATACGGCCTTTCGGTTTTTTTACAACAAGAGTACGAAAAAGGCCAGATCATACATCAATGATAGTGTTGGGCTATTACATACACCAATGAATAATCTCGTTCAATTCATACCTAAAATTATTAAAATCAGTCAATCCATACATAATCTTGTTCAATTCATACCCTAATAAATAATCTCGTAACAATGTTAGTTTTGCCGTCAGTTTTAGTCGTTTTAGTCAAAACCGTAGTTAAAAACAACTGTTTAAAACAACACCGTTTTGAGATAAAATAAAAATAAATAAATAAAATCTAATAAAGAGCTGACCCAAATTCAATTTTTATTATAATGGCAAACAAGCATAAACCACGTAATTTTTATTAGATTTTTTGTTTTTTATTTATTTTATCTTTAAAAACGTCGTTTTAATCAATTTTTAACTACGGTTTTGACTAAAACAACTATTATGTATGAATTGACTGATTTTAATAATTCTAAGTATGAATTGAACGAGATTATTCATTGGGTTATGCGATAGCCCAACCTTATTATTAATGTATGATCTGGCTTTTTTCGTATTCTTGATGTATGAAAAAATCCAAAGTCCTCTTATAGCTATACAATGCAAAAAGTTGTAAATAGAAACGTATGCTAATTAATAAAAATAGTCAAAAGTTTATCCCTTTATTAAATTAAAGTTTTTTCCTAGCTAACAAGGTCAAAATTAGGGTCAAGACTAATTAATTTGTTTAACAAAATTACAAAAGAGATTTTAAATCATTGTTTTAATTGATAGCATGTCTTACCATTGATTTAGTTTGAGTTAAGGGTCTAATTCATTGATTGATAACTCAAAAATGTTAATAAATCATGAATCAAACAAAAACTTTAAAATTTAAGTTTGAATTACAATTTATGGTTGATATATCTTTGTTTAAAGTGAATTTACGGTTGATATATCATTTTTAGTTATGTCATTTGTAAAATTGTTAACTTAAAAATTAACTCAAAATAATGGAAATTTGGATATATTAGGGGTTGAGTTACTGTTTTTTTTATTCTTTTGTATATCAAAGATATTTTGTTCATATCTTTTGTCTTTCTAAATCCATTTTTAATAATTCCGATATTACACACAAAAAAATCATTAGTATAGTAAACTGAACTCAATTCTCTTCCATTTAATATAAAAACTAAAAGATTTCGGTTTATGAAATTTAAATAAATAACAAAGCCAATGGTTTTAAAAAAATTCGGGTTCAATTTTGGATTAACCGTTTTAGTTTGGTCCGGTTCGGTTCGGTTGCTGTGCTTTTGCAGACCGCTCTAATTTAGAGCTGAAACTGAGCAAACGCCGGAGAAGCTCACAGTTATAGATAGCTATGGCAACGGCGGAGCCAAGGAAGCTGAGAGGCCACAAATCAACTGCCACCTGTTGTATAGCTTCTCGTGACCGGCCGAGACTTGTTGTCACTTCCGGCGAGGTCTCCAAAATCTCTTTTTCCGATTAATTTAGGGTTTCATTATAGTTACTTCGGATCGATTTAGGTTCTTGCGAAGAAAATGTAAATGATTTTGAATGATGATTATAGGATGGTTGCATTTGCTGGGTTGATTTGCGATGTAAAGATGTCCAATTCACCATTGACGTTGGGTTAGAACCAGTTTCATCTCTTTGTTTCAAGACAGGTTTTGTCTCTATTTGGTTATGTATCACTCAAATACATCTCTTTGTTTCAGACTTTTCCTAATCTTCCAGGGAATTGAGGATTCGTCCCTTAGCCTATAAATAGAGCTTTTATGCCATTGTTTAGGCACACACTTTATAATTTAGAGAGACAAAGAGAGAGTTTAGGTTTTGAGAGCTTTAGGGAGATAAATATGCACTCTGTTCTTGAGAGATTTGGAACCCTTGTATCTCTTCTATTCTTTTTATGCAAATTACTTATTCTATGATGTTTGATGCATCCATGTCTGAGTAGTTTCATTGTTAGGAAGTGGGGAATTCAAGGGATTGATGATAGGTTGCTAGAATTGGTTTACTATTGGGATTATTTGCTTGTTCTTCATCTTAGATTGTTTTTAACTCTGAAACTTAGGACTGATCATCTTCGTCTTTGATGATGCGAGGTCCGAGGAGCTGCGAATGAAGATCTCTACCTTTTCTCAAGGACATAGTGAAGCGTTCAAGGGTTCTTGGATCAGATTCAAGGCATACCAGAGAGATTGCCCCCATCATGGATTCACTGATGTTCAGCTGCTGGGTATTTTCTTTAGAGGGATAGACTGGAGGTATCAGATGGCTCTAGATGCTGCGAGCAATGGGAACTTCAACACTAGAGCCCTAGCAGAAGCAGTAAAGCTGATTGAGAACTTGGTATCTAGCAATAGTACCAAGAATGCAGATCTTCAAAGGAAAGCATCAGCTGGCGCTAATGATGGAGGAAAATCGCAGAGATGAAGGCCATGCTAGGATCTATGCACAACCTTCTAGTGGGAAAGAAACAAGTCCAATTCGCTGCAGAAGTGGAGCATTTCAAACCAACTGCTGAGGTTCAAGTGGAAGACTGCAATTTCGTAAATGAAGGTGGCTTTCATGGTCAGAAGTTTGGGAATCAACAGGGGAACATGTTCTACAATGGAAACAACCAGAGAAGCTCTTTCTCTGGAATTCAGAACTCAGGTGGTTATTCTCCAAGATCCCAGTTTCAAAAGACCGAGTTTCAGAAGCCTTATCAAAACACCAACTACACCAGAAACTATGGGTCTTCCTCCTATCAAAACCCACCAGCTCAATCTTCTGCAGATAATGGTATGAAAGTGATGATGGAACAGCTTTTGGAAGGACAACAGAAGATAACAGTGAGCTTTAATGGGAAGATTGACAACTTGTATCAAGATGTGACTGGAAAGATGGATGCCATGTACCAGGACTTGAATGGAAAATTCGAATCTTTGAACAACCATGTCAAGAAATTGGATACTCAAGTGGCTCAAACTGCAGAATCTGTGAAAAGGCAAGAGGGATTTCTTCCTGGGAAAATTGATACAAATCACAGACACCATGTCAATGCCATCACGACAAGGAGCAGAAACAAGCTGGAAACAGAGCAGAGGAAGGATCTAAGTGCTGAAGACATTGTGGAGTTGGAGGAAATTGAAGAACAAGCTGATGAAACCTCTGCGGAGCCAGTGTCGATCGACACAGATGAGTGTCGATCGACACCGGACGAGAATCGCGAAGTTGTCGAGAAACCAAGCCCGAGTGTCGATCGACACCAGGCGGGTGTCGATCGACGCCACACCCAGACGACTGCAGAAGCACCCAAACCTGCAGAAACTTCAGAGGAACGAGTTTACCCAAAATCCCATATCCCAGAACCCAGAAGAAGACCAAAAAGAGTTAGATGAAGCCAGATGCAAGGCAATCGTGGATAAACTCATATTGGAGATTCCATTGATTGATGCTTTGAAGATTACTCCTGTTCTTAGGAGATATGTGAAGAGAATGGTGACTAAGAAATTGGGGCTTGAAGAAGGAGTTGCTCTAATTTCAGAACAAGCCAGTGCAGTAATTCAGAACAAGTTACCAGAGAAGCTCAAGGATCCTGGAAGCTTTGTGTTGGATTGTTCTATCTTTGCAGAAAGATTTGAGAGATACGATTTGGGAGCTAGTGTCAATCTCATGCCACTCTCAGTTGCTAAAAGTCTTGGGATTACTGATTTTCAACCCAGAAAGATCTCCCTAATCCTTGCAGACAGGACCACTCGAATCCCAGATGGTGTCTTGGAGGATGTTCCAATCAAGGTTGGTGATTGCATGATTCCAACTGATTTTGTGGTGCTGAAGTATGGAGAAGAACCCAAAGATCCTCTTATCTTGGGTAGACCTTTCCTAGCCACAGCAGGAGCTATTATTGATGTCAAGAGAGGCAGCATTGCACTGAATGTGGGCGATCTAGTCATGAGATTCGACATGGACAAGCTAATGAAGAGGCCAACAATAGATGGGCAGACCTTCTTTGTGGATNATGCAAGGCAATCGTGGATAAACTCATATTGGAGATTCCATTGATTGATGCTTTGAAGATTACTCCTGTTCTTAGGAGATATGTGAAGAGAATGGTGACTAAGAAATTGGGGCTTGAAGAAGGAGTTGCTCTAATTTCAGAACAAGCCAGTGCAGTAATTCAGAACAAGTTACCAGAGAAGCTCAAGGATCCTGGAAGCTTTGTGTTGGATTGTTCTATCTTTGCAGAAAGATTTGAGAGATACGATTTGGGAGCTAGTGTCAATCTCATGCCACTCTCAGTTGCTAAAAGTCTTGGGATTACTGATTTTCAACCCAGAAAGATCTCCCTAATCCTTGCAGACAGGACCACTCGAATCCCAGATGGTGTCTTGGAGGATGTTCCAATCAAGGTTGGTGATTGCATGATTCCAACTGATTTTGTGGTGCTGAAGTATGGAGAAGAACCCAAAGATCCTCTTATCTTGGGTAGACCTTTCCTAGCCACAGCAGGAGCTATTATTGATGTCAAGAGAGGCAGCATTGCACTGAATGTGGGCGATCTAGTCATGAGATTCGACATGGACAAGCTAATGAAGAGGCCAACAATAGATGGGCAGACCTTCTTTGTGGATTCACTCACCCATCTAGCTGAAGAGATTTTTCATGAGATGAGTCCTGAGGATCCTATAGAGAGTACACTGGCCAATACCACAACAGAGATACGACATCTCGATGAGGTTTCTGAGGGGTTCAACAAGATGTTGAAAGCTAGCAAGCAAGCGCTGCAACTAGTCGCACAAGTGGATCTCGATACGCCTAAGTGTCGATCGACACAGATGAGTGTCGATCGACACCCAACAAGGACTGCGACACCGGGCGAATGGAGTGAGACTAAGGCGCCTAAAGTTGAGCTTGAACAGCTCCCTGCCGGGCTAAGGTACACTTTTCTTGGTCCTAATTCCACCTATCCTGTTATTGTCAATGCTACTTTGAACAATGCAGAGCTCACGTTACTGCTAAGCAAGCTGCGCAAATTTCACAAAGCTCTTGGCTATTCTCTTGATGACATTTCAGGAATATCACCAGACTTGTGTATGCATCGCATTCATCTTGAGGACGAGACCAAGACATCAGTAGAGCATCAGAGGAGGTGAATCCGAACTTAAAAGAGGTCGTGAAGAAGGAGATTCTGAAGCTTTTAGCCGCAGGGATCATCTATCCTATCTCAGATAGCGCCTGGATCAGCCCGGTTCACGTCGTTCCTAAGAAAGGGGGAGTCACAGTGGTGAAAAATGAGAAAGAGGAGCTGATTCCTACAAGAACGGTGACTGGACACAGAATGTGCATCGATTACAGGAAGCTGAACGCAGCCACAAGGAAGGACCATTTTCCATTGCCTTTCATTGATCAAATGCTGGAAAGGCTTGCGAATCATCCTTACTATTGCTTCCTGGATGGGTATTCTGGTTTCTTTCAGATTCCCATTCACCCAGATGACCAGGAGAAGACCACATTTACATGTCATTATGGTACATTCGCATACCGTAGAATGCCATTTGGACTTTGTAATGCTCCTGCAACATTCCAGCGCTGCATGATGTCTATCTTCACAGACATGATTGAAGATTGTATGGAACTCTTTATTGATGACTTCTCTGTATATGGGTCTTCCTTCAAAGGCTGTCTGGACAATCTCTGCAAGGTGCTAGCTAGATGTGAAGAGAAGCACTTGGTTTTGAATTGGGAGAAATGTCACTTCATGGTTCAAGATGGCATTGTACTTGGACATAGAGTTTCAGCTGTTGGGATCGAGGTAGACCGCGCCAAGATCGAACTGATGACGACTCTGCAGGCGCCAAATTCAGTGAAGGCAGTGAGAAGTTTTCTAGGCCACGCTGGGTTTTACAGAAGATTTATCAAGGACTTCAGCAAAATTGCAAGACCTCTTACCGCTTTGCTTTGCAAAGATGTGAAGTTTGAGTTTTCTGCAGAATGTCGCTCAGCTTTTGAGTAGATTGAGAAAGCCTTGGTGAGCGCCCCAATTGTACAACCACCAGACTGGGATTTACCTTTTGAGGTAAGGTGTGATGCCAGTGATTTCGCAGTAGGCGCTGTACTTGGGCAGAAGAAGGACAAGAAGCTTCATGCCATCTTCTATGCAAGCAGAACACTTGATGAAGCACAGCGAAATTATGCAACAACTGAGAAGGAATTATTAGCTGTGGTGTTCGCTTTTGAGAAATTTCGACCATACCTTGTTGGGTCCAAGGTAGTGATTCATACTGATCATTCTGCACTCAAATACTTGATGCAGAAGAAGGATGCAAAACCCAGATTGCTGAGATGGATTCTGCT
>JAHZTW010000002.1:59877314-59902663 GCA_020283515.1 Alliaria petiolata
TTTTTGAGTCAGTTTTCAGTTTAATTTGGAACCTTGATTGAGTTATGAGATTGGACTAGATGTTGGTGCTTTTAATCGTGTTATGTGAGTACTCTGACAGTGGAAGCTTTGGAGAACTCGGATTTACACTTTTATAGGACCCAATTACGATTTTGGGAAGTCAGAATCCGACTGTAGACACAGTGTCGATCGACACTAGCATGTGTCGATCGACACCCCGCGCGAACACATGTAAGTGTTTTCTCCTTGCTCGTTTCTTGGTTCCTTTTCAATTATTCTTCCGACTTCAGGCTTAATAACACTGTGGACAGTGTTGATCAAGTCTGGGGGAGGAAAATACTGATATATTTTGCTTTATTTTGGTTATTAAGATTCAGTCTAAAATTTGTTTTATCGAGTCAAAATCAGTGAAATTTTTAGCTTTCAGAAGAACTAACCATAGAAGATTGACACTTGAAGGACCATTGCCATAGCAGTTGATTGCAGGTTTTACTAAGTAGAAAGCTGCAAGTGGAATCAGTCTAATAGGACGAGTTCAGATCCCCTTACAAGAACTAGGTATGCGCAGAACTTGATTCCCCCTTTCAGACCGAACATATAGTCAATTGTAGTCTCTCCTTGATCTTCCCTTGAGAAAAGAAAGAAAAAGAGTTTATGTCTGTGAATAGTGCATTTGTCATGAGCATGTCTCCTCACAAGGAACAATACTAGTGATGCTCTTGAACACGTCTCCTCACAAGGAACACAAGTAGAGAGTAGCACTATTTCCATAGATTTCATAAGAAAAAGAAGAGTCAATGAAAAGATCTTAGAACACCCTGAAAATGGGCAGAAGTTGACTAAGGGAAGAGAAAATAGGGGAGCTGCATGAGAATGTCTTGTTCAGGCACTAAGGAAGGGAAAAGAATTTCTAAAGTTCTGTGGAAATACCATTGTTAGAGTTCAAAATATTACCAAGGAAAGGATCTGGATTCGAACTGGGAGATTGCTAAGCTTGTGGTAAGTATACTGAAATACTACCTAAGGTTGGCTCTATGGTAAGTGGATTCAAGAAGTGTTGGTTCAATGTGGCGTTCTGAAGGTTAGCTGGATATTTCTGTTTTCGAACCTCGACTCTATACTTAGTTTCTGTTTTGCTTGAGGGCAAGCAAAGGCTAAGTCTGGGGAAGTTTATATATCATGGTTTTTACCCATTTTTCGACCATGATATAAGTGTTTTTATTGAGTCTTAGTATTATTTTCGAGTCTATTTAGAGTCTATGCAAGTTCAGGTACAATTGGAGCTGAACTGGAGATTTGGATACGTTTTAGAGCATAATGGAATGAAGTCACGAAGTTGGATTGAAGATGCACGATGAGTGTCGATCGACACCATCTCCCAAAACGATGTACAATGCTTCCTGTAAGTATTAAAGGATAAGTTTTATACTTTTAATGATTTTGAGTAGCTTTCATAATATAGAGTATAACAGGATACTTGTGTATATGTCAGGAGCTCAAAGAAATCACCTAATGAGTGTGAAATGCAGCCGTTTCTAGGAAGATGAAGACAAGGCTATATCTCCAAGTTCACTCATGAAGACCAGGCAAGTTCACAGCCACAATGAACACAATAGAGAACATAGTTCTACGAGAAAATGAGACTGGGTTGTACTTGTTGTCTAACTTTACATAAAAATCCGGGTGGTTCAAGACATCATTTTCACCTCCTGGCCAAGTAAACTCGACAGATATCGACAGTGAATAGTTCAAGGCTGAAATATGCTACTATATCATACACAGTTAATTTTTCGCCTATACTCTCGAAAAGTCCTAGGGTCAGTCCAAGTGTGTCTGCATAGTCTTTCGAGTTAGTAGAGTCTGCATATGTTTTAGAGTAATTTCTATTCATGTGGGGGATTGTTGGAACTTATTTATTGACAAATGGCACATGCCAGTTTTCCGGCAACATTTTCGGTGAGCACAGTTACCGAGATGACCGGATTATGGATTCTTTGGTTTCCTTGTAATGAGCACTATGAGATAATGTAATTACTTGTCAAAAATGAAGTTGATTTGAATGAGAAATCTTTGGTCAATGTGGGCTTGTAATCAAGACAAAAAATCAATATGTGTCAAGATGTGCAAAATGTCCTCCATGGAAAGTTTGAAGAATTTTCCACTAGTATATATAGTGACACACTCTCAACAAGGTTCAATAGCCTTGGAAAGGGACACTGTGGAGAAGTAGAGAAAGGACCATTATGCAAAAATACACACGCGCGCGCCGCCGCCGGACCGGGCTTGGGCTTGGGCTTGGGTCTTGGTGAATGTGGGCTTTAGTCCACAAATAGATGTTCTTTTTTGGAGTAAATACTTATTAACTTATTTTCATAAATATGTTAATATTCCTTAAAAGATTTTTTTTGCATAAATCGATAAATCCTAATGATTGAGTCGAAATAATTATTGCGGAATATTTCTGTTTCGTCTATTGCTTGCGTCCCAAGTCTAGCCAAGTCTATTGCTTGAGCCCCAAGTCTCCCCAATCTTGCCCGCCAAGTCACTTGCGCCCCAAGTCTCCTCCACTATATATAGAGGTCTCTCTCATTCATTATTCTTTACCAGATCATCGAAACACATAACTTTCGAGTAAACACAAATATCCAGCAAATCCCTCTCGTCTCTACAGTTTTTAGGGTGAGTCTCGAGAGTATAGCGTAGATCTTTAGTTCGCAGATTCTATAGTCGAGTGCTGCGACTTTAATATCAAACACGGTTGTATCCTGGGATTATGAATCTCTACAAACCGCCACACTGCGGGAGATTTAAAGAATTAAGGAAAGAGATCATATCTCAACTCCGTGTATTCGTCTTTCCTTAAAAGGTTTTATTCAAACGTTTTATAAATTCTTATCGATATCAATCGTTTTAGATTCGTGATTTTCAATCTGGATTTTCGCGGTCCTACATCAACTGCATTGAAGCAATCATGGCGACACTATCTCGACTCCTTTTGACTTTTGAGTTTCGAACATCAGTATATTGCGTATTTTCTATATATGCCAATACTACTATAATAAAATTCCAAAAAGGAGCCAAAATAAGATAATATAAACGTTAATTAGAGATGTGTATAAAGCAAATTTCTTTTTCATGTTTGTGTAATAATTCGGTTTTTTTTTTAAATTATAGATTTTTTTTCACAACAAAATGAATATATTTACAAATAAGTGAAAAGGGGACCAACGATATAGTGAGAAATGAAACATGAACTATGAAACAAAGATAAGACTGAAATATAGTTCCCTATATTGTGTGATGGTAAACATACTTACAATCAAAAGTTCATAACTATTAGAGATGTTGTACTTGATGCCCAAGCGATCGTGATTCACTCCTAACTATTGGAGATCTTGTACTTATGGCCAGCTGTCGAGATTTTACTTTATATCATCATTAAACCGAAACAAAGCTTCTTCATATACTTATGGCCAATATGATTGCAATGATCATTCGTTTCCTAACTTGTCGATTATCCTGTATCATTGCATTCCACAAATGGTACACTACCGAAGCTTCAAGAGCCAATCGAATGCCTATAAATTGAACTTTGAGGAATTAACGGTTCAAAAGTGGCGACGTCCCAATAGGTGTTAAGCAGTTTTCCAAGAGATTTCTGGTAATAGTTGATCAGAGAATAAAATCAAGCCAAGAAAATTACTATGACAAATGTCGCCACCTCCACTGGAAAAGCATCAAAAGCAAAACATAGAGGTCATCAAAAGCAAAATCTAGAGGTCGGGTGGCACTTGGGACGAGACCATATTACATGTTATGGTTTCGGGTCCGGTTTAAAATCTTTTTTTATCTAAAAAAAATTTATCACCGGTTCTTCTAGTTCGCTATTAATTTTTATCTCCTGCACATTAGACTTTCATAACTAATTTTAATCGGAGTAATCAGTGAATTTGCATTGGAATCATGAGAACCGGCTATTTCTAAGCTTACCTCCTCTTTTCCCCTCATTGCGATGATGATTAGAGGCAAGACGTACCAGCACGATAAGCTAAAATGAAACTGCTAGGATTTTCTCAGGGAAAACTAGAGAGATTTTTTTTGGAAAAAGTCTAATCTTAATCAAAAGTCTTAAAGCTTCTCATAAGCTTAACTTTTATAACTATCCTCTAACAACCTCTTAATGACTCTGTTACTATTTACAACTGACAAAGAGTTATGCACACTATAAAAAAAGAGTTATAAGCAAAATCCACTCTGATCCTAGTGTCCAAGATTTGGTCAATATTTATAAATGATGTCTAGGGAACGAATTTTTGAATTTAGGCGGAAAAGGAATGCGGAAAACAAACACAAAACAAGTTTATTATATATTCAGAATGAAACAAAAGTGCACACAACATGTCAACATGAGATTACACTTGGGAGGCAAGCAATGATAAGCTTTGCCTTTGATGTTTTATTTGGAAGCAAAAGAAACTTGAACATAAACATACACAAATGTCATGTCCCCACACCGAATGGAAACAAAAGTTACACTTTGTAATTATATGATAGTGTTTGTTATTTCAAACCTTTTTGTAGCAATGGCAGTGTTTGTCGGTTCCCTCAACAGCCGCCCAACAGTACGAAACCGGAGGAGTTTCCACTGGCAGTTTGTTGCAACAGTTACAGCAATCAGCATTTGTACCTAGGAACGGGGCCGGGCCGCACTCTGCGTGTAAAACACGTGAAGCGGGCGCAGAGCAGCCACCAAGACCACAATCATTAGCCTCGCTCTTGAGGAATCCTAGATGTTGTTGACATATTCATCAAGATCGATTATCAGCACAATTAATATAATTAAAAGACAACNAAGAATTTTCAATTTTGGGTTTTCGGGATTTTGAGCAATTTCTCAACAACAATGAGTTTTCTGTTTTAAAAATGGTGATTTTAGTTAGAGATTGTTGCCTTAGCTTGTGACTTTAGAATCATTTTGTCGATGTTGCTCTAATTGGTTTTGTTTTCAGTAACCCAAAATTCTCGAGTTTGAGTTTAGGAAAGCCTTCCCAGAATATCAAATTTTAAAGATCTGATTGTTGCTATTTAGATTGTAGATAGTTTGTACAAGGACTGTATGGGTTAAACATACTTTCGATTTCCTTGAACTTTTGACATAGATTTGTACTCGTTTAGGATTGTCATCCTAATTTTAATTTTCTCTGTTTTCTTCGTTTGTTTCAGTTTGGAAATCTTTGAATCTTTTGGGTTTACATATCTGAAAACTCTTTCGACCATCAATAGGTAAACTCGTATAGGTAAAATCTTTTTTGTTTACATATCATATAGCTATTTATTTTTGGCCCAAAACAAAATAGTTTTGCTGTTCATTTGAGCGTCTTTGATCCCAACCTCGAACCAGATACTTCAAAAATGGGAGCAAAACCAAAATTTGGGAAGCATCCGTAGCGTTTTTAGGAAGAATTTGTCAAAATTTAGGATGGTCATCCTAAAATCAAGAATCCGTTCGTATTTTAGGAAGGTCATCCTAAATTCAAAAATCCGTTCGTAGTTTAGGAAGGTCATCCTCCATGTTATATACAACACATGAATCCTCTAAACTTGATATTATGTTTCTTACTCTCTAACAGGTGACGATGGATCGCATCACGCTGCCTTAGCTACGCTACAAAATGGGGGAAGAACCATTAGAGGATTTTAAAGTTATAGACAAATTCTCAGATTACAAGTACATTGGGCAGGTAAAAGAAATACTCGGGACTACCCAGTTTAAGAGGACAAAGGAATCATATCTGGGTCCTGTTTTGAAGCTGTCAACGAGGAATTTGTTGATGTCTGGGAAGATGATACACACAATTCTGACAAAGAGTTTGATCACCCAGAAAGAAAACGAGCTCTGGTTCCACTTCGGTGGACAGCCTATGAGATTCTCTTTAAGAGAATTTCATATGGTTACAGTCTTGAAATGTAGCGCATGGGTCCCAAAAGCCGATGAAGAAACAGAGTTGTATGCATGGGGCGAATGGAAAGATGGCCATACGCCAGATGACTTGATAGAGCTCATGGTCCATGCCGATAAAGATGCGCACGATGAGAAGTTTTGTTTGGGTACGCTGTTCCTTATAGAAACGATTTTTCTTCACAAGCACTCAAAAGCTAAGTTCCCAACAGAAAACTTAATGAAGGCTCAAAGTATGGACAAGTGGAAGGATCATCTAAATTTGTAGGAATTATCGACTACATGACAGTGTATGTCACAAACCGTAGACCTACGCTTTCTCTTCTTCCCAGCATACAAGACCTCTTTACGTATATGGGCATAGAGACGAGATGAAAGCGTACTTTCTTTTCATCATCAATCAATAAAAAAAGAGCGTTTGGACTCTTTCAACTGATAATTCTTCTTCTTTATTTGGATTTTATTTGTCATCTTCATTTAGAAGATGAACATCAATCACTCTTCTTTTTCGATTTAGTACATACAAATATCATAAGGATAAAAGATTTTTTTGCATGTAACATTTTGACTTAGCATTTTTATAACGCAAAAATACAATGAGTTTTAGCATGAACCAAAAGTAAAAAAATAGATTAAATTTTCATCCACCAATTTTATTGAAATTGTAAAGTCACCAAGATGATTGATCTCTTTACGGCTCACCAAAGATCTTTAACAGAGCCTAGAGAAGAAACAAATACCCATAACATCATTAGGAGAAAACTACATAGAGTTTCACATATGTCTAATAAAGAACCGTGAATATGGTGGGGAGTTCTAAATAGGGAAAAGAAGATCGCAAAGCGAAAGACAATAATTAACACTCTAACACTTACTGTTCCATTGGGAAAAGCTATATCTTCATTCGTGTGATGATCATCAATGTGAACATCACCAGTGGCTCTAATTTGCACATCAATCAAGCCACGTGAAGCAAGTTGCTAACCAAGAAAGGCGAGGAGGTGAAACACACGTATCAACATTTTAATAGTGTAGCAAACTATATCATTTTATAAAAAATGTCGTGTTAAGCACTCTTCCAAGATAGATTCATACCGTAAAGGCTCAAATAGAACAAATAAAAACCCAATAATTAAATTGAAGGAAAAAGGCAAACACTTACATTTAACATATGTAAACACTTACATTTAACATATGTAATCTATTTCCAAATATTCCATGGGGGTGATAGTCATAATTAGCATGTTTGTGCTGTAAGAAAATCAAATGATTGGTAACTTAAAAATACAAAAGATGAGATTTAAGAAAATCAAAATTAAAATATTTATTGAAAATAACATAATTAACATTGAAAGAGTACAAGTAAATTTAAATTTTACTCAAATTTTACTCTTAAAAGTCTATATAAAGAGAGATAAAGCAAGAGAAAATATTGTAGATTGTTACAAGCAAAAGGAGTGTCAGCAGATGAATGAGATGTAATAGTAATTGCGAGGATGTCAAATTCAACTGTTGGAAAGTCAATTATAGATGAAAAACAAAGTTAAAATCGTTTATTATTTTTTTATTGCGGTTATCGATTTAGATTATAGGATGAAATTAGATAATATTTAGCATAATATTAATTAAAAATACAGTTTTATCAATTTTATAATTTTAACGATGAATTTTTATTGGTAAAGTGGATTCAAAGATAATTTTATTAAAAAGCAATTTAGATACTTTTTACAAATTCTGTAAAGTATTACTATCTTTTGCAATTTACAAAAATGGCTAATTAAAGAAATATTTAATTCTTTAAAGTATTACTATCTTTTGAATGTCCAGATGGAGTAATGACGAAGAAGAATGATACATAACAAAAAAATATTACAACGAAAATGGCTCCAAAGAAATTAGTCATGTCCTACTCTTGCTCTCGGATTTTGTTTTTGATTTTGGGATGAATACCTCAAATTTTAGATGATTTAGATCAATCTTTTTTATATTTTTGGGGTCGAATGCTACAACTCAATTCACCATCCCCAAGTAAACTCTTTGAATTTTAGTTTTTGTTTGAGAAATCAATATGCGAATGTGTGCGTGTAGGAATTTTAACGCTTGATTTTTAAAAAACGTTGAAAAAGATATATCAAAAGATAAAGAACATAAGAAAAAGAAGAAGAAGAAGAGAAAGACGTTGAAAAAGATATATCAAAAGATAAACAATAAGACAAAGTCGATGAGTTCGAACAAAACTCGGCTGAAAATAAGAACATGGATAACACGAAATAGTAAGAAGAAGAAGGATAAAAATATGGAGAAGTTAGAGAATAAGTGGGTGAAGTTGAGGAAAGATACAAAGTAGATATGAAGTAAAAAAAAAGAATAAGAATTTAGATAAGACTAAGAATACGAAGAAGAAGACGAAGCATAAGAGGAAGAAGGCGAAGATGAGATAAAGAAGAAGAATATGAAGAAGAAAAATCGGAAGAACTAGACAAAAAAAAAGTCAAAAAGTCAAGAACTCGAAGAAGACACATATGATAAAGAAGAAGAATTAGAAGTCAGAGATGATGAAGAAAAATAAGGAAATGATGAGGAAGAATAAAAATCTGAATGATAGAGAAGAAGAGGACCAAATCGATAAGAAGAATCTGGAAAATATATTTGGTGTTTTTTTTGTCTTGGCGACTTTTTTTCATCACATGTGTTGTAATAACCAGTTTTTTTACTGGATTTTGTTTCTGCATTGATATATATTATTATAGTTACAAATATAGCTGATATATATTACGAGCTTTGTGATCGGTTTTCTTTATGTGTTGTCTCGACTCACAATGAAATTCTTCTTAAAGAAAGAGAACTATTTGGTTGCTTTGTCTCGAGTAACTTATTATGTCACAATAACATATAATTGATTCTCTTTACCTAGCCATTGCGGTTTTACATTGTTTCGCATTTTGAAATATTGGATGATTGTTTTGTTGGCTCGACTCACAATGAAATTCTTCTTAAAGAAAGAGAACTATTTGGTTGCTTTGTCTCGAGTAACTTATTATGTCACAATAACATATAATTGATTCTCTTTACCTAGCCATTGCGGTTTTACATTGTTTCGCATTTTGAAATATTGGATGATTGTTTTGTTGGCTCGACTCACAATGAATTTCTCCTTAAAGAAAGAGAACTATTTGGTTGCTTTGTCTCGAGTAACTTATTATGTCACAATAACATATAATTGATTCTCTTTACCTAGCCATTGTGGTTTTACATTTTTTTTTTGCATTTTGAAGTATTGGATGATTGTTTTGTTGGTCCATGTCAAGAAATCCAGATCTTTCTTTTCCATCGTTGTGGATCAGAGTCGTGTGGCTGATGCTTCTTAATTTATTCGATCATAATGTGACTTCAACTGCACAAAGATGTCTCTTGAACTAGAAGCAGCAAAAAGAATATCGAGAGTTTTAGGTTAGATATTAATTTTCCTCTTGGGGTTTATCTTTGTACAAAATGTTTATATTTTCCATGTTTAGATGATCTATGTGATTTTCGCTATATAAAAAAAAAAAATTCTTACAATCGTGTTGCACTCATTTTTACACTACTCTTCCAATCCAAAAACAGCAATCTTATCCTCATTAACCCTTGCCTCTGTTTTTAGTTTGCATGATGCTTGCAAGTTTTTGTCTCTGGAAATAAGCTATAAGGTGTACATAGCTTCTCCATATTATTTATTGATTTGATTTATGACACATTCTTTTCTTATGTGTTATTTATGTATTGCCAATATACGAGAGCTATACAAACGAAGAAAAATTGTTGTCTTTCTCTATATCTTATCACATGATGTGTATTGGATAAAGAACACATATGCAGAAAACGTGATGTGAAGAATAACAAAGAAAAGTAATTGGAGGAAAAGAAGACAAACAACGATAGCAACAAAATTAGTTGATTTTACTCGATTATTTTATGTGAAGAATATGATTATGGGTACTTGATGCATTTTACATTTTTGTATAATAAGGATGTTTTGACTCATTAAAAAAAGTTTGTAAGCTTGATATATATATATATATATATATATATATTAATTTATTTATTTTATATAGTTATATATCGTGTTTCTTGTGTGGCTTCCCGTCAGATAAATGAATATTCAAAATACTTTTAGATCATTATTCTGTAACTCAATCTAATTTTGGTGTCCATTATGTTCACGTATATTTTAGAATAATTTTGAAACTACAAAGAAAAACACAAACAACAACCAAAAGAGGAAGAACTCTGAAAAAAAAAATGGAACATGAAGGAAACGAATTAAAATAATAAAAGAAAACCGAGAGGTGAATAAAAGGGTAAGATGAAAATGAAACGAGCGTATAACATTGTGGTCACATTTTTGATCAAATTTGGATCAAGTCTCGGAAAATTGATTAAAGAAACTAACCTCATAATATGGGCGAGAAATTGGTAAAACTTTAGATAAAACGATGCGTGATATACTACAATATGAAAAATCGGTTGATGGTAAAATTGTCGCTTTTAAGGAGACTTTAGACATATCTTGCCAGTGAACCCTAATGATAACAAGGTAAAATTATTATGAATACTTTAAATTCGTCTTTTCTTTGGTCTATGAAGAAGAAGGAAAACCGGAATGAGTAGAAAGAAGAAGAAGAAGAAGAAGAAGAGAACAGTTTAAAGAGATAACCAGATCAATGAAGAATAAAAACCAGAAAAGAAAGACAAAGACAAATCGAATGAAAAAGAAAAAGAAGTTGGGGAAGATAATTAAGTAGAAGTCAAAGTTGATTAAGAAAAAGAAGAAAAAATCAAATACAGTAACGAGAGAGTGCGAGAGAGATAGAGTGAAATAGAAAGAGAGAGAGACAAAGAGGATTTCTTACAAAAATAAGAAAGAGAGAGGGAGGGAGATAGAGAAAGCGAGAGAGAGGGAGCAAGAGAATCTCCTTAATATATAAGAACCAGAGAGAGAAGGAAAGGTAGAGAGGGAGATAGAGAAGGAGAGAGAGGGATAGAGAGAGTATCTACTTCAAAAATTAGAACGAGCTAGAGAGATAGAGAGAGTATCTCCTTCGAAACAAGAACGAGAGGCAGAGAGAGAGAGAGAAAAGAGATAAAGCTAGAAAGTGAGAGAGAGAGGGGAAGAGATAAAGCTAGGAAGGGAGAGAGAGGGAGTGAGAATCTTTTTCAAACATAAGAATAAGGGAGACATGTTGGCAATAAAATTTTATCTAAATAGATACACCTCTAAATAAGTACATGATTTATAAAATTTTATAAATAGTGGATTTAAAAGAAGTGTTGTGAGGTTTTACTAGATCCAGACGTGCATGTTGTTCTTTCTTTCTGTGCTAAGTAATTTATTAATATTAGATTAATTGATAATACTTTGTTTTTTCGTTTGAATGATCTCTTATGTTTATAACCATTTTGTTTACTTACAAGTATGACCAGAATATTTTGTTAACCAATTGGTGGCACAAAAAAAAATCGAGAATATCATAAGTAATTTAATGCTCAATACGAGAAAAATGACAAAAAAGTCAGATAAGACGAAGACATTGAAAGAAGAATAATCAGATGGAGAATTTGGAGAAGAAGATGAATATTCGGAAGGATGTGCATAAGAAAGGAGAAAGAAGAAGTAAAAAAAATAAGAAAGAAGAAAGAAAAGAAGAAGAATGATAATAAATACAGAGAAAAAAAGAAGAAAAAGTAGAATAATAAATAATAAGACGAAGAAGATGAAGAAGGAAGGAAGAAGAAATAATAAAGCTGAAGAAAGAAAAAATAAGAAGAAAAAGGGAGAAAAAAACAAAGAAGAAAGAAGAAAGTAGAAACACGAAAGAAGAATCAATACAGAGAAAAAAGAAGAAGTGGAATTTAATGAAGAAGAAAGAAGAAAGAAGAAGGAAGAAAGAAAGAAGAAGAAGAACATCATGAATAAGAAAGAAGAAAGAAGAAAGAAAAAATAAAAAGAAGAATAGCAAGAAGAAGAAAGACGAAGAACAAAAAAGAGAGAATAAGAAATTATTAAGAATAGTGAAGAAAGAAGAAACACGAAAAAAGAAAAAAAATATGAAGAAAAATGAAGAAATAAGAAGAAGAAGAAAGACTAAGAACAAAGAAGAAACAATAAAAGAAAAAAAAGAATTCAAAATATACGAGGAAAAAAGTGACACAATTTTTTTTTAATATACACCAGAAAAAATAAGAAGACGGATAAGACGAAAAATGTTGAAAAAGAAGATTAAGATTTTTGGAAAAGAGAAAGAATAATTCGAAGAACAGGAATACAATTTGAAAATAAAATCATAAGAATCTTATATTATTCATGCAACGCATGGCGCAGACGGGCCACCTAACATTTATTGTCTTACGTATGCATATTTATTCGATATATAAAATAAAATGGAAAGTTTACATATTATATTATAATGATTACTTTATATTTTGGTGCATTGATTTTGCATGTGTTTTCCTGAGTTATATATAGTTCAAAAAACTCAATATGTATTAGAAAGAAGAAGAAGAATAAAAAGAGGAAGAAACAAAATAAGAGTTCAAATACGAGAAAAAGGCGACGGAAAAAAATTTAAAAAAATCAGAAGAAAAAAGAAGACGGGTAAGACAAAAATGTCGAACATGAAGATTTTAGAGAATATATTAATGGGAAGAAGAGGAATGAAGTTGGAGAAGAAAACAGTAAGATTCTTAACTTAGATTCACCGATGCTAAAAATTATCAGAAAATGTAATTTTTAAACTTTAAAACATGTACTGGTCAATCATAAGGACCACGGATTAGTTTTCTGAACATAATTTAACACAAAATTATTCACTTTAGTGCATCGTATAATTAAATCCACTACAGAATCATGTAAGGAATATTATCGATAGATCTCTATTAGATTATGAGTTCTACATTATGTATGTGGTTTTATTCGTTAATATAGTTATAACTTATGTTAGTTTTCGTTAAATGGTCATGTTCTCTAGACGTGGTCATGTTTTAAACGGTTAATGAGAAAATGTTTATGTAATAGACTAAATTTAAAATTTTTAAAAATGGTTTTATGGGCTCTTTATAATAACTTTTACTTATTTTTTCTATGTTCTTAAATTTTTAATAAAACAAAAATGTTTACAGATTTTTTAGTACAGATTGAATTATGAAATTTAAAATAGATTTTGAGATCAATATTATGATAGAATCTGTAACTTATATCATGAAAAACAAGTAGTCCGCTCCTTTAAGAAGGAAAAAAGAAGGAAGAAGAAGAAAAGAAGATTAAGAAAGACAAAGAACAAAAAAGAATGAGGAAATAAGGAACACGAAAAAAAGAAATATGAAAAAATGGAGAAAGAAGAAGAAATATGGAGAACAATAAAGAAAGAATAAAAAATAGAAAAAGACGAAGAAAGAATAAGAAAAACAAAATAAGGATAGAAGAAACACTAAAAAAGAAGAGACATGAAGAAAAATTAAGAAAGTAGAGAAGAGTAAGAAAGAGAAAGAAGACGGATAATGAAGAAAAAGAAGAATAAACAATAAACAATAAGAAATTAGAAAACAAAGAAGAAAGACAGAGAAAGAAGAAAGAAGAATGAAAAAGTAAGAAGAAAGTATAAACACGAAAAATGAAGAAATACAGAGAAAGAAAAACAAAGAAGAAGAAAGAACAACAAAGAAAGGATAAATGTGATGATAAAGGTAAGATTGTCTTGTGTAATTACCCTCCCATCTCGCATATTAAGCTAAATCTATTGGATTACGAAGTCAATCACTAAAGAATCATGTAAGAAATGTTATCGATAAATGTTCAATAGAGTAAGTGTTATAGATTATGTCTTTAGTTTCGTTCGTTATAATGACTATAACTTTTATGGTTTTTCATTAAATGGTCAGGTTTACTCGAAATAGTCATGTGTAAAAGTGTTTGTGTAATAAACTATTTTAATGGATGATTTATATTTACGTTTTTACTGTGAAGATATTTTGATTGTAATCTTAGGTTTTATTTAAACTTATTGGAAAAAATTATTAATGGTTTTTTTTCTATTATGTGTTTACTTAGTAAAAAAATTGTTGGATATTCATGAAACTTTTATAATCATCAAGTAGTTTACTTATTTTTTCTATATTTTTAAATTATTAGTAAAATACAAATATTTGGAGATTTGTTCGTGAAGATTAAAACACGATATTTAGAATGGTTTTTGTTAACACTATTATATGAAGGAATTTGTAACTTATATGAAGGAAAACATATAGCCCGCGCGGGCACAAGTCAATGATGAGACGTAAACAGATTCCAATCACTTTATCTTTTTCAATGACCATAAACAAGAGTCAAGGTCAAACACTTGCAAAATTAGGAGTGTTTCTACCAAAACCGGTTTTTACACATGGACAATTATATGTGGCTTTATCAAAGGTAATAACCAGATCAGGATTGAAGATCTTGGTAACGGATAAAGATAATAAAGCAGCACAGAAGACGTTGAATGTTGTTTACGAAGAAGTGTTCCCAATTCTTTATTAGATTGGAATTAGCGACCTAATAACTATCGTTTTTTATTTAACTTCCTATTGATAAATTTTGTTTATGTTTTTCTTGATAGTATTTATATTCTATTGTTTCTTCATATGTTTGTCCTTCCTTACGTGAATGTTATATTTAAATTCTATTATTATGTTTTTTCTTGATAGTATTTATATTTAGAAATATTTGGCATGTATCTAAATATTGTTATTGCATCGCAAACTAAAAAATAGACTCTTTATAATAACATTTCCTTTCAAAATTATTATTTCCCTTTAATTTGCAAAAATGTTTACAGGTTAAAAATAGATTTTGAGACCAACATTGAATCACGATATTTAAAATAGATTTGAGATCAACATTATCATAGAATATGTAACTTATATAATGGAAAACCAATAGCCCGCGCATTTGCGCGGACAGACACCTAGTATACATATACACAAAAACGAGCCAAATTGAGAGATCATATAACGACAATTATTTTTTTTTTTTTCCTAATTTTTTAAAAGTTCAAATTTATTTTACAACAAATATGAATATCATCTACAAAAAAAAGTGAAAAGGGGAAAAACGACGAAACATAAACTGAAGTAAAAAGCTTCAACATATATAATACAAAGAAGAAAACTCCAATCATGCTATTCGACTACCAAATCAGCTGAGGAGAAGATATTGATGATGAGCAAAATTGAGTTTGATGATTGCATTGATTCATTTCATGACCAACTTTTCGATCATCCTATACAAATTTTTTTTAATGGGACACCGAAGCTTCGAGTGCCAATCGAAAGACTGGAATGAACGGTTCAAGATGTTGTTAATGGTGACGTCCCAGTTATAGAAAGTTAAAGAAAACTTTAGTAACTATCTCAATCTCTATTGTAATGTTCTCTTCTAATTATCTAGGATTCTAACTATATCTTATATATAACACTAAAGAAGATATGAGAGTGGATATATTATTAATTCCTCCAATACAAACATGTCATCACATTATCGGGGGAGTAAATAAATTTTATAGCAAAATTCACAAATGTTGAACTAGTATTCTACTTTTAATACGAAAAATGTGTGTTCCATATGAACAAATAGACTTCCAACAAATGTGAGTTTCTTTATATATAAATAAAGTTTCAATTTGAAATATATCATTTTCATGAAATAAAATGTTTTTTTCAAAATATAACCCTAGTTATTTATATTTATAAATTTTTAAAACATGGGAACAAATTAATTTAATTAATACAGTATAAGGGAAATTGAAAACATAGTCAAAATTATTTTTTTTGTCAACTTAATAACTATTCTTAGAAAATTACCAACAATTAGCCAAAAGTGAATAAAAATTTATTAATAGCTAGTACTTTATGGTAAAAATTTAATTAAGTACCTAAAAATCCAATCAAAATTGTCAAAACAATTATCACTAATAATTTATGGTAGAAAGTTGAATAAAAACATTTTAATGTTATGGTAAAGAATTGAATTAAAGAAAACATATACTCAGATAAACTATATATATCTTTGTAATTTGTCGTTTAGTAATCTGCAAAAATTGGCGGCGCCGCATCTTTCCATCTAACTAAATAAAACCGGGACTTAAGTACGTATTTATTAGAGTCTTCTCGATCAGCTATCAAGGTATAATGCATCATATTTTATAATGAACTTAATAACTAGTTATAGAATTATTAATTCTAAATATTGTTCTTTGTTTTTAGCATTCGCATTTCATTACTATAACAGATATATATGTATGTATGCAGTAATTTTCAAAATTGTATAGAAGAATAGTGTGATATCTTAATATAAAATTTCAATTTTTTAAAAAATACATCAATTTGTAACTTAGTTTAACAACACATATTGCCTGATTTCATTTTTTAAATGCATTAAATAAAAATTATTTGTAAGAAAGGACAAACTAAAGTGACGTAAGAATATACAAAATTAGAGTGATGAATTGTATTTCCCCTTTACTACTCATTAAAAAAAAAAATCTTATGTTATAGTTTATATATATATATATATATATATATGGTTTTAGCTATTTTTTTGAATAGTGAGATATCAATTCTTTCAAATAATTCATATTGTTGTTTTCAAAAGTGATATTTTAGGTAGTGCACTTTTAAATCTCTTTGATGTTCCACCGTAAAAGAATCTCTACTATTTTGTTCCTAGTTTCTTTACAACAAGATTGAGAATTTATAATTCCTTAAAATGTAATTATGTGTATTAAAAGTGTTCTGCTAGATTCGTACAAAGAAATTAAATGATGATATACACTCATATTATTAGTTTTTGGTTTGGAATCTACAGAAACAAAAAATGTCAAAAGAAAGTAATCAAGAAATGTTGATACTACGAAAAGATCAAGCTCCCAGATTTGAAGCAAAATCTTGCCAATCAGAGCCAAAGAAGTTTCTGATTGATGGCGTTAAACCCAACATTCCTGACCTAAATGCAGAACCTTATTCCAATTCGGAGGGAGAAGAAGAAGAAATTGTAGAAACAATTCAGAGTTTGACAAGCTCAAAAGCTCAAGATGGACCTAAATGCCAATCTAAAACCAACATTCCTGACCTAAATGCAGAACCTTGTTCCAGTTCAGAGGGAGAAGAAGAAGGAGAAATCGTAGAATCAATTCAGAGTTTGACAGGTTCAAAAGCTCACGATGTTAAACCCAACATTCCTGACCTAAATGCAGAACCTTATTCCAATTCAGAGGGAGAAGAAGAAGGAAAAATTGTAGAAACAATTCAGAGTTTGACAAGCTCAAAAGCTCAAGATGGACCTAAATGCCAATCTAAAACCAACATTCCTGACCTAAATGCAGAACCTTGTTCCAGTTCAGAGGGAGAAGAAGAAGGAGAAATCGTAGAATCAATTCAGAGTTTGACAGGTTCAAAAGCTCACGATGTTAAACCCAACATTCCTGACCTAAATGCAGAACCTTATTCCAATTCGGAGGGAGAAGAAGAAGGAGAAATCGTAGAATCAATTCAGAGTTTGACAGGTTCAAAAGCTCACGATGTTAAACCCAACATTCCTGACCTAAATGCAGAACCTTATTCCAATTCGGAGGGAGAAGAAGAAGGAAAAATTGTAGAAACAATTCAGAGTTTGACAAGCTCAAAAGCTCAAGATGGACCTAAATGCCAATCTAAACCCAACATTCCTGACCTAAATGCAGAACCTTATTCCAATTCAGAGGGAGAAGAAGAAGGAGAAATGGTAGAATCAATTCAGAGTTTGACAGGTTCAAAAGCTCACGATGTTAAACCCAACATTCCTGACCTAAATGCAGAACCTTATTCCAATTCGGAGGGAGAAGAAGAAGGAGAAATCGTAGAAACAATTCAGAGTTTGACAGGTTCAAAAGCTCACGATGTTAAACCCAACATTCCTGACCTAAATGCAGAACCTTATTCCAATTCGGAGGGAGAAGAAGAAGGAGAAATCGTAGAAACAATTCAAAGTTTGACAGGTTCAAAAGCTCATGATGGTAAACCCAACATTCCTGACCTAAATGCAGAACCTTATTGCAGTTCGGAGGGAGAAGAAGAAGGAGAAATGGTAGAAACAATTCAGAATTTGACAGGTTCAAAAGCTCAAGATGGAGATTGTGTTTTTCCTAAGCTTTTGGACGAGTTTGAGGTTGAGATCTTTGTTCGTGTTCCATGCTTTAAATTCGGGAATCTAAAATCTAAGAAACTATTGTGATGCTGTTGAACGCCACCAGTTTATTCTTAACTGCTGCGTCATGTTTGCTTGAAGTTTCTTCGTCCGGGAAGAACTTGGCAACATGTTTTGTTTGTGTCTAAAATAAGTTTGCGGCAATCCTGACGCCAAAACATAACTAAAGTTGTGGTTTTATGTTGTTTGTTTTTCTTTTGATTTATTTCTATGTTTTGCATATGGGTCTTTTATTTAGACTTAAATGTTGGTTTGTTTAATTTTATTTTATATAAGTGTTTGTGTTTGTGTCGAAAAGCTTAATGTCGTTTATGTATTGAATCGAATTATTTTGTTGTTTCTTCTTCGGCCACAAACTAACAACGTTTGCGATTTTGTTTCCGGAAAGCTTAAAAAGCTAAAAGCATAAACAAGAAAAGCTTAATTAATATCTTAAAGGAAAACGAAGGAGATGAGAAAAATGTGAATCTTATACAGCTTTTCTAATGGCTTCTTGTCAAGCAAATCGGCAGCTCCTCGTATTCATGGATCGTTCATGGCTACAAAACTACAACGGATAAGGTCGTGTTTAACTCCAAGTCTCCAAGAGGTCTAAAGCCTCGCTCTTGAGGATTCCTATATGTTGACATATATTCATCAGCACAAAATCATTAAGAGACGACTGCAAAGTATAATAAAGATCAGCTTCGTTAAACTAATATTCTTTCAGGTTTTCCCAGGTACATAGTGTCGCCACAATTGTGCATTTCCGTTCCATTACATTTTGTTTTCCAAGTCCATCCTTTTTTTTTAATCATGCACATGTCTTATGTAATAAACCTAAAGAAAGGTCATCGGTCATCTCTGTAACTCAAATTTTTATATTCGTTTTTTTTCTTCAGTTTGAAATATTTATTGTTTTAAAATGATTTTGTTCTTGTCATGGTTAGAGTCAGCACAAATCTTGGCGAAATGAACATTATTTGGCTTCATTAGTTTATTAGTAAACTTTAGGGTTTCAACTGCATTGCAGCAATCATGGCGACACTATCTCGACTTCTTTTAACTTTTGAGTTTTGAGCATCAGTATATTGCGTAATTTCTATACATGCCAATATTACTATAATAAATTTCCAAAAAAGGGAAATTTATTTGTCATGATTGTGTAACAATAATAAGGATTTTTTTGTTTAATTACAGAATTTATTTCACAACAAAATGAATATTTATATATAAGTGAAAAGGGGACCAACGATATAGTGAGAAGAGAAACATGAACTATAAATCAGAGAGAAGAAGAAGACAAATTGAAGAAGCTTTCTGTGTATTTCGTTAATTGAGAGATTACATCTTTATATTACAGTAAGACTGAAATATATATAGTTCCCTAAATAGTGTGATGGTAAACATACTTACAATCAAAAGTTCATAACTATTAGAGATGTTGTACTTGATGCCCAGGCTATCGTGATTCACTCCTAACTATTAGAGATCTTGTACTTATGGCCAGCTGCGTAGATTTAGCCTATCCTCATTAACCTGATCGCAAAGCTTCTTCATAATACATGGAAGAGAACTCCAATTTTATTGCATTGATTCGTTTCCTGACCAACTTGTCGATGATCCTATATCGTTGCATTCCACAAATGGTACACTACCGAAGCTTCAAGTGCCAATCGAATAACTATAAGAGAAATTTGGCAATAGGGTATTTTTTTACTTTCTAATTAAGAGAATGAGTACTTTTATCTTTTTATTAGATAAAGAGGTAAAACATTGTTTACCTTTCATTGTAGTTACACTCTAATCCTTCTCAATTTTAATTATTTACGTCAATACCATTACACTAATAAAAAAATTAATTTTTTTTCTTTTCTTTCTTCTCTATTATCTTCTCTCCCGTCTTTCTCCTCTATCTCTTCTCTCTCTCTTTCTCTCTCTCTCGTCTCTCTCTCCTCTCTTTATCTCTCCTCTCTCTCTCTCGCGTCTCTCTTTCTCCCTGCTCTCTCCTCTCTCTCTCTCCCGACTGTCTTTTTCTTCTCTCTCCCCTCTCTCTCTCTTGTCTCTCTCTCCTATCTCTTTCTCCTCTCTCTGTCTCTCCCGTCTCTCTCTCGTCTCTCTTTCTCTCATGTCTCTCCATCTCTCTCCTCTCTCTCCCGTGTCTCTCTCTCTCCCGTCTCACTCTCTCTTGTCTCTCTCTCTCCCGTCTCTATTTCTCTCTTCTCTCTCCGCTCTCTCTCCCGTCTCTCGCCCGTCTCTCTCTCTTTCTCTCTCGGCTCTCTCTCCTCTCTCTCTCTCGCTCTCCTCTCTCTCCCATATCTCTCTCCCGTCTCTCTCTTTCTCTCCCGTACATGATGGTGATGGTGTACAAAAGAAGCGTATAGTAGAGGTGTACAATAGAGGTGTACACCACACCAAGAGACGTGTATACGATGGTGTACAAGAGAGGTATACACCACACCAAGAGAGGTGTACACGATAGTGTGTACAAGAGAGGTGTACAAGAGAAGAGCGGTGTACAAGATAATATACAAAAGAAGTGTACACGATGGGTACAAGAGACGTGTACACAATGGTGTACAAGAGAAGAGGTTTAGGGTTTAGGGTTTGGGTTTACGGTTTATGGTTTAGGGTTTAGGAATTAGGAAAATTATTAAATCTCATTTGAAACCTATCTCTTTCGTTCCGAAGGTTATACATACTTTAAATGCATGATGAATACATGCGACATATAAACACACTTGATTATTATCTCCGCACATATATATATACATATACACACACACACATACATACATATACATACACAGGCCCTTCTCTTCCCTCTGTTGCTCGCGAGCTTTAGCCTTTGGTTTTTATGGGTAACCTCTTTCCTCTTCTCAAACTATTTGTATCTGAGAGAGAGAGATAGAGAAAGAGAAACAGAGAGCGAGAGAGAGATCCAAACCAGAAGCAATCTTCTCCGTTTGCTTTTTTTTTTCGTTTCTTCTTCTCTTTCGTGTGAAGATTCGTATCCCTTTTCTCCGGCAAACTCACGGCGGCGGCTTACGTCGTCGATCCACTCTTCTTAACACTACAAGAAAGCAGTCATTTAAGGACTGGTAAAGTAGTCGTAAATTAGTCGCAAATCTAATATTTGCGACTGATTTACGACTAAAATGAGAAGCCGTAAATTCTTCGTCGCAAAACCGTGTGGTCGCATATTAGTCGTAAAGCTTTACGACTAATATGCGACTGATTTGCGTTTTGCTGTTATCGTCGTTGATGAGTCGTATATTAGTCGTAAAAAGTTACGACTAAAATACGACTGATTTGCGTTGAATTTTACGACTAATTGGTGACTGATAGAAGGGTCGACGGTTAAACCTCGTATCACTTTTACGACTGTATATCGACTATATTGTGACTAATGTGTGACTAAAATACGACTGATTAGCGACTCTTTTTATCATCAAAATGAGTAAATGGTAATTGCATTCTCAGATTTACGATTTGGTAATAGCAAATTAAACCTGTTGTGATCAAAATTACATAAAACCTTATAATTAACATATATATAAACAAAAATCCAAAAACTTGTAATTTACAACTGTTTTTTTCAAACCAAAACTCCAACAGTGGAGTAAACCAAAAACACATAAGTTAAGTCTTCTAAATTAAAAAGTCTTATCTAGAAGGACATGAACTAAGAGTTAAGCAAAGAGGGAGCTGTTACGTTGTTGTGTGTCGGGTTGGAAGTGGAGTTGATGGAGCGGCTTGAGAATCTATGAAATCAACAAATGCCGGATCAGTTGCACGCAGAAATTTCTCCACCAATGACAAGTGCTCTAGCTTTTGTTGTTGTTCAGCCGCAACTCGGGAACTCTCAGCTTCACGGGCAACAATCTCTTTCTCACGCCGTGCATTATAAGCAGCTTGTTCCTCTATTTGACGTTGAGCTTCTTCTAATTGTTGTTGCAGTGCAAGAAACGATGAAGAACAGGTCCCCGGGTACTTACGCTTGCCGTTGACAAGAGTATTTTCGAGACTTCCTAGTCCAAAAGGGCGTCCTCTGTCATCCCTGAAAGTGCACTGCCAAAAGAAAGCGTTATAGCCAATCTCACACATCAAAGCGTTATAGCCAATCTCACACATTAGTAAAGTACGTATGACAAGAAAGACAGGCCATGCACGCATCATGGAATGCGTTTTATACAAAATATTCATATTAATGTTAAGATGTAAACGATCATCAAACTATTAATAAGGTTAAGATGTTGCCCGTGTTTTTAAACTACTAAATTATTGGCACAATGGTTAATTATAGGAGGAGATAAAATTTATCAGTGAAAAAAAGTCTGTTTTATTTACCTAAATCATTAACAATATGAAATTAGATCATGAGAGAAATGAAAGGTAGATTTTAATAAAACCATAACTCGCATCACATAGAAAAACCATTCATCAATTGCAATAAAAGTCAAAATCAAACATTGCAAAATAAAACCAGTTAGTGAAGAAAGTGTTTTACCTGAAGAAATAGCTCGTTCTGTTTATCTATGGAGAGCTCTGGAGGTGTAGGATCACCATCCAAGGTTTGTGAATTCTGTGCCTTGAGCTCGGCCAATTTCATCGTATAAGCTTCAGCGATGTTCTTGGCCTTTACATCGACAAGCGTCCCCATCAGATTTTGTATGCGTCTTAATAAAAACCTCACCAATACTCACGGGTCTTCCCAACTCATCTTCCTGAAATGTTACATAATGAACAAACTATAAAAGTTGCAGAGGTTAGATTTTTTATAAATTATAGAAAATATGTAACTCTGACTTACCATTTCTTGTTGGATTTGTGCATAGGACTTCTGGCTTGACAAGTGTATGTGAGGACCAAGACCATTACGATCAGACTTACGAGCTGTAGATGTTGTACTGCTCCTATCTTTTGCTTCTTCTGTGTCCCACAAGCTGGTCATCTCTGTCCAGAGTGTCGGGTTAATCCAGTTAGGTCGTTTTCGAGAAGTGCGCACGGTGCTAACCATGTCTTTCATCCGCCGTTTACATATCTTCTCGAATTGCTCTTGAACTGTCCCTGACAATAAGGGATCCCAGGTGTGTGTTTTCTACAGATCAAAGACATGAGATTGATGTTAGTAAGGTTAGAGGTTAGTGAAAACAATCCAAGCAAACACATATACTATGGTTAAAGGAGAGAAATCTTTACCGCGAACTCAATGAAATATCTTTCTTGTCTGTCACGAGGCACAACTGTCCAGCTATAATAGGGACCATCGAATTTGTTTGTGAAGACTTTTGTAATCTTTCGGACAAGCGCTTCCTTGTCGCGACCAAACCTACACAAAAGAAACAATCTGTCAACAGAAGCAAACACAGAAAGAAACCAGAGACTTAGAAGCAAACAAATAAAATAAGAAACAAGTAAAAACCCGGGTGAACAAAGAATCATTTTCAGAAGCAAAGTTATGGAAACCAAACAAAGAAACAAAGAAACGGCGCTCACACTCAAGCAACTAGAAGCGCAGATAACTAGTAAACATAATTCAGATTGTTTCTAGACCTAAAGAAAACTCATAACAGTTATACATGTAAAGAAAACTTAGGGACTACCAAGAGAAAGAGTTAAAGCGTCATACCAAGTTGTATTTGGCTTCAGTATGGGGGATAGAACAGTGGTGAAGTGTTCACGGCCTGGCATCCGAAGGAGAGCATTCAGAACACGGAGGAGGTCTTCCTGGAGAACCGGCTCAACTGGAGCTCTTCCATCGTCTTCGTATTCGCCATCGAAGTTGTTAGCTTCAGAAGACGGCATACTCTGACCTTGAGAGTTTTGAAGCGGAGACGCGTGAGAGTTCTGCAGTGGTGACAGTGGAGAGTTCTGAAGTAGAGGCGAAGGATCTTGAGGGTTTTGAAACGAGGCGTTTCCGACTTCAAGCGGTGCTGGTGGTGAGTTCTGGAAAAGTTGTACCGGAGGTGGAAAGTCCCGGAAATGTGGTTGATTTGATTTGCTAGGGATTTGACGTTGGGGCAATCCATTTGCCTGAGGTGGAATAGACGGAGTGAAGTCATACTGGCTAGGGAGAGGGGTGGGAGTTCTCGCCGCCTTGGAGCCTCCTTGTCTTTGAGAGATGTTCGGAGCAGATCATCGTTGTCCTCCGCCGCGACGTAGGTTACCTCGTCCTCCGTTCACCATCGGAGTCGAATTGAATAAAAATCGGAGACGGTTTTCGAGAGATTTGGGATTCGGTGAATCGGACTCGGAGAATTGGGGATTAAGGTTCGTCAAGGAGAAGGAGAAGAGTTACAAGACAGAAAGAGAGATTGGGGATTAGGATTGAGTGAATCGGAGTCGGAGATTTGGTGAATCGATATCGGAGATTTGGTGAGGACCGAATTCGGCGATTAAGGAGAGGAGAAGAGTTAGGAGAAAGAATTGGGGATTAGATGGAGACGGAGATTAGGGTTCGTCGAGTAAGAGAAGGAGAAGTGTATGAAAACGGGAATTGGGGTTTAGATGGTTTAATTTTGGTTTGATTTTGGTTTTTAAGACTTTTGGTTTAATTTTGGTTTTGATTAATTTTAATTTTGGTTTAATTTTGGTTTTGAATAATTTTAATTGTGGCTTTAGTGTTTGTTTAAGTTTTAATTTTGGTTTATGCTTTGATTTAATTATGATTTGATTTTGTTTAAAGTTTATAAGAATTAGTAAAATTATGATTTGATTTTGTTTATGATTTGATTTTGTTTATAGTTTATAAGAATTAGTAAAATTATGATTTGATTTAATTATGAATTTAATTTAGAAAAAAATATTTATTTAAATTCAAATTTTATTACACAAAGTGATTAACTAAGCAAACTTAGTTAAAATCTTCATCATCATTATCAGACGATGATGTATTACATTGAAATTCATCTTCAGCTTCTGCATCTCCGACGTCGTAATCAAGATCTATTTGATTTTCTCTGTGTATCAAATTTACGACTTCGAGATCTTCAATTGTAGTCATAAGTACTATATCATCATTTTCTTGTTGCAAAAGAATCGGTTCTTTATTTTCGTAATCTCCTGAAATATTTTCCCTCGGATTCACTTTTATAACATTGAGCCACGACTGCTTTGGTTTCTTTGTGTATGGGTACGGGACATAACAAACTT
>JAHZTW010000002.1:59910660-60224576 GCA_020283515.1 Alliaria petiolata
CTCAAGAACAAGCTCTTGAATCTGCCTAATTGCAGAGATCACTCTCTTGCAATTCCTAATTGATCTTTGATCTTTCTGGATCAGGATAAAACTACAAGAAAGGTAAAGTGCATCTACTTAAGCTTCTCCAATCCTAACCGCCAACTCTCAGCTTCTTTCTTCTCATTGGTCCAGCTCATCAGTCATGTAGTTCTCCTTTGCCAGCTCAGCTTCAGCAACTAAGGTATATACGTATCAATACTCCCCCTTTTCACTTCAGCCGTTACTAGTAATCTCCACAAGCCCTTTTTGTTGTCGCACTGAAATCTCATTGAACCCCACAGCTTAAGTTCTGAAAATGTCTTGAATTTTGCAGTTTTGTTCTTCCAGCGATGCCACACATGAAAACAGTGTGAGTAATCTCATGTGGAACACAATACCACTCCCTTGTGTGTCTGCCAATCTCTGTATAGTCATTTGTCCTCAGTATTGGTTTAAGTATTGACAAACGTAACCCTCGTGTTGGATCTAAAGAATCACGCTCAAACTCCTTGAAAAAATTATTCACTTGAACTCGGAAAGCTTCAGCTAGAAACTCATCAACAAATCTGAATCCACGCTTCTTCCCTACCAACAATTTGTTGTGTTGGTGGACTGTTATTGCCAACATGCTGTTCTGTTGTGACTTGTTTTTCCAACAATGCCAAACAGAAACACCAAACTTCAAGAGCCGTTTGGATGAGATCAGTTGATTATCAATGAATAATGATCTTGAATTTTTAAACTCTCGAATTCTTGGCTTCTTTTTGAACTTGAATCTCCTTGGTTTAAAGCAATTTCTCTGTCTCCTCTTAGCTTGAATCTGTTCATTCTCGTCAGACATAAACTCAAACAGTTGGCGTGCCCCATCTAGGTTCGAGATACCAGTCCCAATGAGAGGTCGATCAACATTTTCTTCAACTGATACACCATCAACATATTTGTCCTGAAACTCTTCCACCACTAGTAATTCTATTTTCTTTACCAAGTCTGTCTCACAATCAGATATATGTGATACATGTTCATCCATCGAATCAGTCTTCTCGGATGAAAGCAGATCATCTAAACAACACGGTTTCATCTCAAGTGAAAGACAGTCACTAGATTTCTCAAGAAGCTTTTCCACAGTTACGATGCTGTCTTTTGAATCAATTATGTCTCATGTACAACATTTTTCTTTGATTCATTCCTCACATTCACTTCCAACCGAGAACGCACCTTAACAGTACTAAATCGTGCAACTAATCTCCTCTTAAACTGAGCCCAATCTAGGAAAGGTTCTGGATCCATCTCTGTAATGTACCAATTTAACGCAGGACCTTGAATATTGACCGATAACAGATCCAATCGATCGCTATCCGTGTATTTCCCGAGACGAAAGAATTGTTCCGCTAACGTAATCCAACCATATGGACTTGTTCCATCTAATACTGGAAGCTTGATCTTCTTCAACAGATCAGATCGATCCTCGAAAACACTAGGAATTCTCCGAGAACCTAGTGAGTGGTTTTCCCGATCAAGAACGCAGTCAATAGGACGTACCTGATCTGGATTTTCCGATGTTATGCGATTTGTTTCCCGAGAGCCTTATCGGAAAGCTGTTTGGCTTCGATCCGAGCCAGAGTTTGCAATATGCCTCTCATGTGCTTATCAATGGAGTCAAATCGCTTATCCATCGTATCCCATCGATTTTTGATTCCCGTGTTTGCCATCGACAGACGCCCCTCACCACCACGAATCGCCGCCATTTGACCGTTCAATTTCTCTGAATTTCCTTGAATCTTGTCGTTACTGTGTTTGATTTCCGCCATTGTTAACCTTCGCGAGCTCCGAACGGCTCACCGCACTAATTTGTTAAGAGAACAATTCGTTTATTCCACTTAACAAGGGATTACAACACCGAGACGTAACGGAAACTCTCCGAAACGAATCGATGGCCTTCAGATCTCAAGAACAAGCTCTTGAATCTGCCTAATTGCAGAGATCACTCTCTTGCAATTCCTAATTGATCTTTGATCTTTCTGGATCAGGATAAAACTACAAGAAAGGTAAAGTGCATCTACTTAAGCTTCTCCAATCCTAACCGCCAACCCTCAGCTTCTTTCTTCTCATTGGTCCAGCTCATCAGTCATGTAGTTCTCCTTTGCCAGCTCAGCTTCAGCAACTAAGGTATATACGTATCAGAGAGACCATGAAAAATGCGAGTTTTGATGACGAGAAAAGAAAAGCTCGCGCAGAAACGGAGATTCCACGATTGATTTGTTTGTATTTTAAAACGTGAAAGGGATTATTCTTTCTGTTTTTAACAAAAATTAGGATGATATTTATTATGTTCTACATTTTTATTTGTGTGACAATACTATTATACTTTTTAACAAAAAAGGCTGTAAGTTTTTTTTAAACTATATTGTATATTTGAAGACAAAAAAATGTTCTCTATTTCCAAAAAGAAGTGTTTAATTTAAAATGTAATGGTTAGGCATAATGTTTTCCCATATGAAATCCTCCAACGTTTATGGGAGCCATGTTTGTTTCTACTGACTGATTTCAAGAAACTCAAAACGGAGAATAATTATATTAATCTTTTTATTATCCTTAGAAATTGTTTGATTAATCTTAAACGCAAGAATCTTATAGGTTATGTACATACTAAAAGTCGCTTTTGTACATAAGTAATTTTACCAAGGTCCGTCGTTAGATGACATTTAAAGAATCGCAAGTTTTTAGTTAAAAATAAATTGACAATGAGAGAAGAAAAACCAAACAAGAGACTGGTGCTTCGAATTTGCAAAGACAAGAACAAGGTAGAGTGTTGATCCTTATTTATGAAGTTAGTGATTTCGATTTCATTGGAGACAGAGAACCATACGGGATGGTGGTTTCAACTCCGACAAAAAAAAATGGAAGAAATAGGCGGTTGGTTCTTCAACTCCGGTGAAATAGAAACTCAAGGTAGAGTGTCTAACTTTTGTTTTAAGTGATGAACGGTTTTGATTCTGTCAAATACACAAAAAAGGTGGATTTGGTGGTTTCTATCGCACTAAGTTCAAGAACGGTTCCTGCAAGTTCAAGTACGGTTCCTGCGAGTTCAAGTACAGTTTCTTCAAGTTCAAGTACGGTTCCTGCGAGTTCAAGTACAGTTCCTGCAAGTTCAAGTACAGCTCCTGCAACTTCAACTACGGTTCATCAACCTTTTATAGTTCCTTCCAAAAAAGCAAGAAAAAAGTAAATGATGCAACATAAACGGTGGAGGATAAATGGAAGAACACCCGTTTTATGAATAAATTGGTTAATGTATTTGCAAAATAAATATAATAATTTATCAAATATTTTGGATGGTCTAAATATGTTTTTATGAATAAATTGGTAATTCTATGAATAAATTGGTTAATATATTTAATCTATAGATTTTTTATTTTTTTATATAATTTTTAATTAGAAAATAAAACAAACATCAAAATCGTGGGTCGACATGATAAAAATAAAATTTGGATGATCGGAAAAGATAAAATAGAGAAGATTGCAGTGGAATATTTTGAAGACCTATTCACGTCGACATCTCTAATAACATTTGAGGATGCACTCACAGAGGTGAGGGCCAAAATCTCTGAAATGGATAACGATATGTTAACTAAAAGAGCAACAGATGAGGAAGTTAGGACGGCGTTTTTCATGATGCACACAGAGAAGGCTCCAAGGTCAGATAGTATGGCGCCTTTATCTTTTCAGCAGTCATGGCATGTAATTAAGGATGATATATTTTTCATGGTTAATGATTTTCTCACATCAGGATTTTTGATAAGCGTCTAAATATGACTAATATTTGTTTCATTCCGAAAACAGATAGATCCCCACTCGCATGACGGAATTACGACCCATCAGTTTATGCAATGTGTGGGGGGGGGGTACACGATCATTTCGAAGGTTTTGTGCCAACAACTATGACAAATTTTAAGAAGAAGAATCCAATATTTTATCAATTGATAATGTGCCAACAACTATGGCAAATTTTAACAAAATAACAAAACCCAATATAAAAAAACAAATGATTATCTTTTATTAAATCTCTCAAGTTAATGATATTCGTACAATATTTGAGTAAATATAATCAGTTTCATGAGCTCAAAATAACTAAACCAACATGAACCAAAAGACCAAATTAAACAAAGAAACAAGTTCAAGAGCAAGCGATTCTGGCGTCGGTGATCTTGAGGTCGAAGCTAGTGTCTCATACGTATTTGCAAACGTAGACTCCATATCCGATAGACTTCCCGTTGTTGAGGAGACACATGTCACCAGTTTTCGACAGCACCGAGCTATCAATGGTTGTGACAGATTTGAAACCGACGCCCGACAACTTTATCTCAAGGAACTCGCAGGAACATGGGTCCGTCACTTTCACTTCCCACTCCGGTTTGTTCTTAACCATCTTTCCGGTCTTCGATTGTGTCAGGGTTAGACTGTCACGGCCACACCCATACCCTTCTAAATTTTTCAACGGAAACAAGAAAATCTTATTTTTCTTTTATTTAGAACCAAAACAAGAAAAACATATAAAAATATTAATTATAATAACATATCGGTTGTTAATCAAAAATAGTTTAGTGATGTCACTAAATGTGTTACTAATTTGATTCAAATCCAATGTATAGGATATCGACTTATAGTGATCAAAGAATGTTTTAAGGTTATACACTTATAATATATTTGTTCTACATAGTTAATATATTTATTTTATATGTAAAAATGTAAATACCTTGGGTGACGAAGGCAAAGAAGTTAAGGAGGCAAATGTGTTTGCAAGCCTTTGATGTCATTGTTGGGTGTTTGGAGTTTTACCAGAGAATTTATAAAAAAGTTGCAAGTATTATGACTGAGTAGAAATAAAAAATCTAATAAAGAGCTGACCCAAATTCAATTTTTATTGTAATGTCAAACAAACATAAACCACGTAATTTTTATTAGATTTTTTGTTTTTTTTTATCTTTAAAAACGTCATTTTAATCAATTTTTACGAGATTATTACGAGATTATTTATTGGGCTATGATTGAATTGAACAAGATTATGTATGGATTGACTGATTTTAATAATTTTAGGTATGAATTGAACGAGATTATTCATTGGGGTATGCGATAGCCCAACATTATTATTGATGTCGTATTCTTGATGTATGAAAAAATCGAAAGTCCTCTTATGGCTATACAATGACAAAATGTTGTAAATAGAAAACGTATGCTAATTAATGAAAATAGTCAAAAGTTTATCCCTTTATTAAATAGATGTTTTTTCCTAGCTAACAAGGTCAAAATTAGGGTCAAGGCTAATTAATTTGTTTAACAAAATTACAAAAGAGATTTTAAAATTATTGTTTTAATTGATAGCACGAATTACCATTGATTTAGTTTGAGTTAAGGGTCTAATTCATTGACTGATAACTCAAAAATGTTAATAAATCATGAATCAAACAAAAACTTTAAAATTTAAGTTTGAATTACAATTTATGGTTGATATATCTTTTTTTTAAAAGTGAATTTATGGTTGATATATCATTTTTAGTTATGTCATTTGTAAAATTGTTAACTTAAAAATTAACTCAAAATCATGGAAATTTGGATATATTAGGGGTTGAGTTACTGTTTTTTTTATTCTTTTGTATATCAAAGATATTTTGTTCATATCTTTTGTCTTTCTAAATCCATTTTTAATAATTCCGATATTACACACACAAAATCATCAGTATAGTAAAATGAACTCAATTCTCTTCCATTTAATATAAAAACTAAAAGATTTCGGTTTTATGAAATTTAAATAAATAACAAAGCCAAATGGTTTATAAAAAATTCGGGTTCAATTTTGGATTAACCGTTTTAGTTTGATTCGGTTCGGTTCAGTTGCTGTGCTTTTGCAGACCGCTCTAATTTGGAGTTGAAACTGAGCAAACGCCGGAGAAGCTCACAGTTATAGATAGTTATGGCAACGGCGGAGCCAGGGAAGCTGAGAGGCCACAAATCAACTGCCACCTGTTGTATAGTTTCTCGTGACCGGTCGGGACTTGTTGTCACTTCCGGCGTGGTCCCCAAAATCTCTTTTTCCGATTAATTTAGGGTTTCATTATAGTTACTTTGCATCGATTTAGGTTCTTGCGAAGAAAATTTAAACGATTTTGAATGATGATTATAGGATGGTTGCATTTGCTGGGTTGATTTGCGATGTAAAGATGTCCAATTCACCATTGACGTTGGGTTAGAACCAGTTTCATATCTTTGTTTCAAGACAGGTTTTGTATCTCTCAAATACATCTCTTTGTTTTGAATTGGTGATTAAATTCTCTTTTGATTCAGGTAACGAGCACATTCTCTATGCTTCTTCTGGAAATGAAATCAAGTCTTTCGATGTTCATACGGTAAAGAAAGAAAAAAAAAACCGAAACTTTCGTAAACTATAAACGAATTCTTCTTCACTCAATTTCTCTTTCTGCATTTTCATAGCTAAGTGCTTCTTCTTGGAAGCCATTAAATGAGAAGTACGCTTAAGTTTTTCCCTGGTTTGCCTTGGAATATTACTTAAAATGCCATCGGTGAATTTGTATCTATGTTGCATGAAAACGGAAACGGGTACGTGAAAACGAAACATTTTGAAACATGAAAACGCTATTTTCAAAAAATATAGAAATAAAAACGTTTTGGAAACGTATATATATATATACACACTAAACATTAAACATCTAAATTACGTTATAAGTAGAATATATAAATCAACAAAATCTAATATATAATTTTACATAATTGTTAGAGCAATTCTCATATTTACCACAAAATTATGTTTGTTGGACAAAAATAACAGGGAAGCTAAAAATATTCCAATTCTACCATTTTTTATTTGCTCTCTTCCAATTTTACCCCTGCTTCAAATTTAAGAAGTCATTATACACATTTAGGAAGGTTTTACTAACACGTATAAATGCAAAATTTTGTGTATCATTTAAACAACAACTTTAAATTTAGGAAGCCGTTATACACATTTAGAAAATGTTTCCTAACATGTATAAATACAAACTTTTGTGTACCATTTAAACAACAACTTCAAATTTATGAAACCGTTATACACATTTAGGAAGGCTTTCTTAACACGTATAAAATGCAAACTTTTGCGTACCATTTAAACAACAACTCAAATTTAGGAAACCGTTATACACATTTAGGAAGGCTTTCCTAACACGTATAAATGCAAACTTTTGTATACCATTTAAACAACAACTTCACATTTAGGAAACCGTTATAAACATTTAGGAAGACTTTCTTAACACGTATAAATGCAAACTTTTGTAACCATTTAAACAACAACTTCAAATTTAGGAAGCCGTTATACACATTTAGGAAACTTTTACTAACACGTATAAATGCAAACTTTTGTAACCATTTAAACAACAACTTCAAATTTAAGAAGCCGTTATACACATTTAGGAAGTCTTTACTAACACGTATAAATGCAAAATTTTGTGTACCATTTAAACAACTTCAAATTTAGGAAACCGTTATACACATTTAGGAAAGCTTTCTTAACACGTATAAAATGCAAACTTTGTGTACCATTTAAACAACAACTCAAATTTAAGAAGCCGTTATAGACATTTAGGAAGGCTTTCCTAACACGAACATACTTAAACATTCAATCACTTACATAAGCTCATTAGCATTCTTCCATACCCAACCAAAACTATAACCAAACTGTACTAAAGATAAAATATTTCAATTTATCAACTACAAATTAAGAAATAAATAAGCATTCTCGATTGAACTAGTGTATTGTTTGTGGGTGCAACTCACAATAACCAAAATTTTATCCAATTTATACCTAAAAACAAAAACCACGACAAAAACTAAAAATAATCATGTTTATAATGACATATTTAAACACAGGAAGACCTTCCTAAAACACAGGAATACCTTCCTAAAACATAAGAAGACCTTCAAAACATGATTATTTTGATCTTGGACATCCTTCAAAGTCTTCACAGATACATCCTGTGTGACGTTTTTTATCTCTTCCAACTATCAGAAAATGTAATCAATTTGAGATCAAAATAAAAACCTAAACTTTCTCAAAATCGAATAAGCTCTTAAGTTAATAAGAGTCATGCACAAACCAAATATAGATCCAAAAGAAGAACCGTGAAATTAAAATCCCACAATGTATGGAGCCCAAGCCCATCAAGAGGAAACGTGCAAGGCTCTTCGTGAATTGCTTCATCTCCCGCCTCTCCAAAGGAATCATCAGATTTCGGAAAATCGACGGTGACAAAAGAAGAACCGTGAAATTGAATGTAAGAATCTGAGTAAAGAGACTGAGGGAAAGTGTTTTTTGTCGGATATCAGATATGAATCAGGTTTGGTTTGTTTCGATTGGTGTCTTCATTTTTTGGATTTTAAGAAAAGAAAAACCAAAAAGCACGATGGATGCGAAAAGGGTACTTGAGAGAGAAACGGAGGGTTGGCTTCGAATATTTACCAGTGACAGGTGAAGACTAACACGGTTGCTTATTTAATTGAGGACAAAAATGTCAAACTATTAATAAAAAATGTTATGGATAGATGATTTTCAGCGTGTGTGGTATTTGTGAAATAGAAACTAATTTCTATGGCATTTTGAGGAATTTCTCTAATTGTTAAGTAATAAAAATTAAAATATGCAAATTTAAAAATTTAGAAGATTTTCTTCATTATCAATTTCATTAGTTCCATTAATCAAAATTATCTCCAATTCTAATTTATCGAGAGAACGATTTTCAAACTCAATAATACCAAAATTATTCTTATTTACCAAATCAAAATAATTTTTAGCAAATTAATTATTAATTTACTATAAAAAATTAAATTGATCACTTAATCTTATTTTTATAATTTTTTATTTGTTCCAAAAAACAAAAAAATTATTTATATCTTGTTTCTAAAATGGAAATGCGTTTCCAAAGTGTTTGCAAACTGAAATTTTTCGTGTTTCCGACGAGTTTCCAAGAGTTTCAGTTTCCGAAACGTTTCAGAAACAGAAAAAGCACCTCTCACAGAGTTTCCATGCAACCTAGATTTGTATTTCCTTAACAATATTTTATGTTTCATTAAGAATATTTTCGTCCTAATTTCCCGTTTGTGTTTGACAACAGGTTTAACAAGACCGAGTCAATTCGGTATTAACTCTTAGATCCGATAAAAAGGACGCGGATCCTATTTTACCCGAAACCAAATAATATGGTTAAAAATCTGATAAGATAGGTAAGATTTTTTTAAAAAAATTGCACCAATTATTTTTGAAAACAAATTAACATAAATACAAAAGCTCACAACCTCTCACAATCTAGGAAACTACCATAACAACCTAAAAATCAAAATAACTTCCAAAATGTTTGCTTGATTTATGCACAATATTTTTAAATCAATTATTAATCAAATTTAAATTTCGAAGTCTAACATTAATTCAGAAAATTAATAAAATGATAAATTCGAATATATTTATAGTGTTCTAACAGCCTATTAAAATTAACAATCATCTATGAAAAAATAAAACAAAATACAACAATATAAGATTACAAAATAATTTTGCAAAAAAGAGCTAAATTAAGTTATTTAAAGTTATTAGTTTAAGATCTTGCTAAGGATTTGCGAAGAGTTTCAAATAAATCCTTCATTCTGGAATACCAAAATCTTAGTCATATATTTGTTATAAACGAAAGTGAGAATCAATTCGGATATGACTAAGATTTCGGAAAACAATTAATTAATTAAATACGAATATGTTAATCTTACCAAAAATAGGAACTACCATCACAACTTATAAATAATTAATACCAAAAAATAGGAACTACCATCACAATTTTGGTTTTTTTTTTGCTCTCATAGACTCACTTGCCGTTCCCTTCACACAACATTATGGAGGTAAAGGACCTCTCCAAACAAAATACAAAAAGTAACCTTACGTTTTACGTTTTAAATACAACATTATGGAGATCAATCCATTTTATAACGTTTGTGTCTTTGTAGAGACGAGACTTTAACGAGTGGTCATTGCTATGCCGTTTGGCACAAATAATCTTCGTGGGGATTGGACTTGATTTTCAAGCTTTGAATAAGGAAGCCAATGGACAAAGAAGCTGAATAAGAAGATATTAAGAACGAAGATAAAGAAGACATCGAAGGAGAGCACCAAAAAGAAGTAATTTGCATAAAAGGTATTACTTCTTTTGTAATTGTTTAAAAAATAATATTCAAACGTTTTTTTAAAAAAATAAAAATAAATAAATAATATTCAAACGTGATTAACAGTTTTGGCAAAACCCAAGCTATTTTGCATGTGCAAACTCTCGGTACATTATTTCGTTTTCCTGTTGATAAGCATCGAACATGCTTCTTCTTGCGGCTTTCAATTTTTTTTTTTAGTTCATAGCTTTCTTCTAAATTTTCAGTTTTTTGTGTGTTTGTGTGTGTGTTTATTATGGTCTTTCACTCAACAATTTTCAGAAATTTCCAGTTTCTTCAAAAATTGAACAAAAGTTGTATCATATTATCAATTGTGTGTCATTTTAATTTGTTCTTTTTTTATTGGAGTTAATTTTTTTGTCTAAAAATTTAAACCTAAAGAAAGATTTTATTATCACTAGATGAATACCCGTGCATACACGCACGGCTTTTTCTTTCACAAATATTTTTATGTTTCAGTATATGTATATTTTTTAAACAATTACTTTTTTTTATGGTTTAATGTGTTTACTTTGTAATATATTACATTACGTGTGTCTTTAGATTTAATCTCGTATTTGATACTTCATTTTTTTATGTCTTACACCGATAAAAGATGCAAAATGAGTTTTTTTTTTAATATGTGCCATTATATTTATAAAATTAAAAATTACAATTCTCTTAACTCATTTTGTATCACAATTTTTGAAGGTTGAAGTACGCAAAATTCTACTATTTTTGCTCCATTTTTTGTTTCTTTAAAGGTTGTAGTTTGTTTCTATTTACTTCAATCTACATCACCCGGATTATATATTTTATTTAATTATTTGAACATTGATTCTAATTTCACTGCTTTTTTTGGATTTTGAAGAATCTTTTTTAACAACAGATCCCTACGACCATATATAACCACAATTAATCTTTTTTATAAGTAAAATTTGTTTCCTTCGATAATAACAAGTTAAACAACAGATCCCCACGACTTTCAAGATCATGTTAGTCGTAAAAAATTTATAAGTATACACGCGTTTATTTTACCAAGATATATTTTTATCATCTTACATATTAGTGAGTTAATGAGTAAATTTTTACCGTTCATATTAGATAGAACTCAAGAATTTGGTAAGAAAGTTTAGTATTTTCTTTGAATATTAAGTTGCTTTTGACCAACATTAGTATCACCCAGATTTCTGTGATCACCAACATTAGTATCACCCATATAATAATTTACTACACTCATCCGCTACATGATAACTACCCTCCAAAGTTGTTTCAATTCATCCCTATGTAATTTGTTTCAAACTTCATAAAGTCTGTATGTTAGTGTGTTTTTAGACATTTTACAAACGAAATATTCATAATTCATTACAAACGAAAAAATTGTAATCTGAATGCAGGCTATGAAAACTGACCATATAAAACAAAGAGATGAGCATCAGCCTTTAGTTCGGTAGACTTGCTGAAATCCACCAAGGTTTCCCTAGAATACTTTATCCTTCATCGATGATCAACAAAATAAAACTCATGTTTTTTTTTCTCTCGTCAAAACAGAAGAACAAAGCACTGTAACAAAAGGAACAATGTATTGCGAAGAATCTTAACAAAAAAAAATCAAAGAAGAAGAACAGTCTAAGAGTCTTTTCTACAGATCTGGCCTAGAATAGTCTAAGAGTCTTTTCTACAAGCCTATCTCTTACATATCTCCAATCATATTTTCTTACAAAAACCCGTGGAAATCGAATTTGACTGAATGATAGTGTCAAGAGAGAAGAAAATATCCTTGATTTTTCCTCCTTTAGATCGTTTATAGTGTCTTGTAATTTTTGATATCGGTTTCAATCCCGATTATTAAATTTGAATCACAACTTTTGTGTCTTGCCTTAAATATTTATTTTCTTTTTTTCTCCGGAGTTTTATATATGCAAGAATGTGAATACCTAAAATCAATGGACTGGCTTGGCCTTCAGATTTCCACTGTTGTTGATATAAAAAACGGAAAGGTATTGCCAAATTATATTTTACTCTATAAACATTGAGATCTATAATAGAAGAAGTAAAATTTATGTTGCCTCCACTCTCTGCCTTGTCTATAATTGTTGTTACATTAAACAATGTTATTGCGTTCAAAGTCTTATCCATGTTATTTTTGGACAAGCAACAGGTCTCCCTTCGGAATTATTAAAGACTTCCTCGCTCTTGATGGACCTCTCAGGCTAGGGATTCCTCAATCTACAACCTTAGCTGAACTATGGGGAAATGGGACTTGGATTATGCCTCCTGCGAGATCGGAAAAACGGGTTAGAATCCAATCCTATCTCTCTACTCTCTACTTCTCAGATTCGCAAGACAAAGCCGAGATCTTGGGATTCCTTACTCTCTGCACTTCATAGCTTCAACCCTGCGAGACCAAAGCGAAAACTACTATCTGGTCAGAAACAATCTACTTGATCTGGTCAGAAAGGAATAACCGCCTACATCGCTCTACCTTCAAATCAAAAGCCACGATCCTAAAAGAAATTGATCTCGTGGTTAGAGCAAGGATAGCAAGCCTCCGTGGCTCTCTCTCGCAACATGCATCAGTGATGCTGCAGCAATGGTTCTCATAGAAGACGGGATTTGTAACGACCGTGTTTTTTTAAGTTGGGCCGAATTTTTGTTTTATTCATTCGGGCCCAATAGCCACCTCTCTTTGGCGTGAATTATTGTTTACACACAAAAGATGTGTGTATCACCTCCCTCCTCTTTAGCTACCCTAGCCGTCGAGAAAACCAGAGAAAGAGGGAGGGAGAAGAGAAGCATGAAGGAGAGAAGAAAGAGGAGAAAGTGAGACAGAAAGGGAAACGTGAGAAGAGAAGGAGAAGGAGAAGAGAGAAAGAGAGGAAGGGGGAGAGAGGGAAGAAAGAGATCATCACCAATCCGCCACCTTGTGAGATGTTTTGCCAGCGAATCATGAGCAACCACGCGACAAATCACCTATGGATAGAAAGCCCCGAGTCTCAGCTTTCCAGAAAGATCTCATTCGTTCCGATCAGAGGTTTGTGATGAAAGTTATAGCTGTTTCCTCTCGTCTGATTCGATCTGTCCGAATATCTAACCAGCGCGAATCTGTCGAGTTGTATTGGAAGAAGGAAAATAATGTGTAAATCTATCCTGATCGATCTGAAATTTGGTAAGAGAATCCATTACTCTCAAATCTGTTCATGGCCGAAAGCAGATTGTCATTTGGGGTTTTGGTATGAAAGTTATGAATGTGTTCTTTGACCTGATTTGTGTAGTGCAAGTGTGAGATAAAACAGAGGAGAAGTCGCATTTCGGGAGATTCAGTGATTAGTTTGAGCTGATTTTTGCGTGTACCTGTAAGCAGTCTGTTGAGTGATGCCGTTTGGTTGGGTAAACAAGGTCCGTTTGTCCTGAAACTTTGCAGACACGTCACTGATAATTTGATCTATCTCTCGGTTGAAGGATAACCTCTTTGAGATCCAGGAGCATATGGAATCATGCTGTTGAAGTTGAGGCTGTGAATCTGTCCAAGAGAGTGGAAAAGAGATGAGTTGGTCTTCAGCATCAAAGTGGCTAAGATGAGGATTTGTGACTTGTGGATTCATATTATTCAGTTGTCTGGTTCTGTAATCACATATGTTGAGTCTAGGAGATTGATTGTTGATTGATGATGATTGATGATGATTGATGATGATGATGTGTGATGTTAAGTATTATAAATGATGATAATATGTGAGATTGGTATTGTGGAAAGTGTGTAATGTATGTGTGTAGTCGGACTGAGGATGAGGACATGGCGATCCCGTCGAAGCCCGCAAACCGGCTGACGAGTCAAAGGTGGCGTACGACTTTTCGAGGTGACGGCCTGTCCAAGTGTGTCAGGTGTCAGTGTCATGTGTTATGTGTGAAGTTATGATATGTGATATGATTGATGATAAGTTATGTGATGTTTCTCTGTTCTAGGCTTAGTATATTTGGTTGCTGAGTTATATTGTTGATGGTGTGAATCATGTGGGCAGGGATAATCTTTCCTCACTGAGTAATTCGTTGCTCACCCCTCTTTTTTTTCCTTTAGTGTGTGCAGGTATGTTGCTTGTGTTGCAAGTTAGGGTGCGAGACCTAGGGCACAAAAGTGATGGGAATGGGTCCTTTCAATTTGGTATCAGAGCGTAAGGTGCTACTCCGGTTCCGACCCGGATAGCCGATTATCAGGAGTTGGTGATTTAAAAAAAAGGGGTTTTCAAAAATGATTTTTGAAAATAAAATGTTTCCGGAAACGTTCAAAAAGATTTGGGAAAATGTTTTAAGGGAAAACGATCTTTAGGTGTCTATGGTCTCGCGCTAGAGTTGTGTTGTTTGGTTGTAAGTCTTAAGTTGATTGAGTTGGTAGGTTATAAGTGCTAAGTTGTTTAAAAAAAAAAGAAGTTGCGTAGTGTTCGGTTAGAATAGTGTAGCCCCACACTTTGTTCAATATTGGATCCACACCTAGTTTGTGAGAGTCGAATTGACAAGTGTTGAGCTTTCTGAGGCGTGTTGCTAAGAAGGCAAAGAAGAGTTGGAACCGAGCGATGAATAGTGGTGAAATCTTGGAGACTGAGAAGACATTTGTTACAAGCTGAAAAAATTTTGATGGTGCACGAGGATCTTTTGGGAAAGAAGTTGAAGCAAAATGTGGTGATCATAGAAAGAAAAGTGGGATGTTATGTCGAGATCAAAGAAAGTGTATAAGCTCATGGAAACCATGGGAAAGGTAATCATCGGTGGAACGTCAATCAAAGCAGAACGCGTTGGATGAAGTTCGAGGTGAAAAGCATGCCAAGTGGGAAACGTAATGATAAAAGGGTAAAGTCGTTATTATGCCTATCAAGGATATGGAGTGAAGTTTGACTTGGAACGGTTACTTATAAGAGTCGGGGATGTGTGGTTAAAGCCAAAGGAATCATAAATCAAGGACATGTTTAGCGGCCTCATGGTGTATCTTCAAGGTCATTTTCTACACTACATTGTAGCTTTGGACGAGGATGAGGAGAGTTCTAGTAAAATGACACTACTCCAGAAGTTGTTTATGGTGGAGAAAGAAACTTTGTGTTGGAATGTTTGTCGGGTATCAATATTGACTTACAAAGGGTGCTTAAGATGATATCTACAAGAATATGTTATGGAGGATTGAAGCCAAAAGGAACGGGAAACTGTAGCATGAATATTAAAAGAAATGGAGATAAGATATGGTGCAAGAGTACATCTGCTAGTTCTTGTCAATGTAATGCAATACATGAATATGTGGGCTAAAGAAAACCGTGAGAGTTATGGGTATCACCTTTTGTGAACATTTTGTTGGGAAAAGATGTTTGCATATGTAATATCCATAAAAGAAATACGACACGAAAGAAGGGAAGAATTAGAGAGGTAGCCATCTGAGAAAGAAGAGTACATTCAAGTTTTCTGAGAAGCAGAGTGGCGCAGCGGAAACGCGGTAGCGCAATGCTTAGTCTGGATGTCTCCACTACAATGATGGCTAAGCAAGGATCGCTTATTAATCGTTGTTAGTGTTACTCAAATATTAAAAAATAAGTTTTATGTTTAGATAAGTAAAAACAAAGGAACACTTAATGGTTTAAAAATATGGAAAAAATTCTTTAAACCATGAATACTGAGTCATAAGCATGATTAAAAAGTCTTGAAGGAATCGACTTCGTGTACAGTGATTGTACTCTGATGGTAAGCCGTCTAGTAAAAGAACTTCAGAGAGCATTAAAAAAAAAAATCAAAAGTGGGATTGAAAAGTTAGCGGTTCATTGTAAAGTTCTTTGTGCATTTTCGAAGCAGCTAAGGGAGTTTACTCAATCGGTAAACGTGGACGTGTTGTCCCAAAATGGTAGTGCAAAGAAGAACTATTGCATTGGAGTTACCTACTAGCAAGTTTGACTTTTGTATGGCTCAAGTGAAAATGGAAAGAGCAAGTTAAATGGGAATGAAAACCTAAGGGATACATTAGTAAAATGATATGACTAATAGACAAGGTAGGGAACCTCGAGTTAAAAGTCAGTTTTGCATCAGAATGAGCATAGCGGAAGCGTAGTGGGGCATCATCCGCTGATTCAGAAAGCCATAAAAGCATGTTTAACATATTTCGTCAGAAGCGTGTAAGGAAAGGTTGTCTGTCTGTTTGATGGTCATCGCCAGAGTTGGACGGTAATAAAAATAAAAATAAATAAAAATAAATAAAAATAAAAAATAAATTCGTTGAGTAGAATCTATTTGGAAGTAGAGGATCTCATTCGAGTTAGATTAACCCGAAGAAAGGGTGATGCAGCTAAAAGTTCTGCAATGTAGCAGTTGCGACATTGGTAGTTCACTATGCTCATATTGCTAAACGTCAGTGTTGAATATTCTCGCGGAGAGAGATAGTATTTTGTTCAGCTCAAGCTATAAAAGGAATACGGTGACAGTCTTGTTCCGAGAATTGTATGCTAAAAATTTAAACCACACTCGTTAAATTATGTCACTGGCCCTAATGGAAATGGGCGGTAGACCTCTGTGTGTTTATTTGGAGTCGTTAGAGTTATGGTACCAAAGAGAAAGACATTCCGAGGTTTGATTAAAAATTAAGTGGGAGGGAGAAGCAGCCTAATGGATTAGAGAGAGAAAAAAAATCATTTAAAGTAGAAAAGTGGTCAGAGTTCAGTTTTTCTCGTCAGGGAGTTTTGCTATCATTTAAAAGATTGCAATGGAGATCTTTCGCCGTAGAATTTGGGACAAATTCCCGTTAAGTGAGGGAGAATTGTCACGACCGTGTGTTTTTTAAGTTGGGCCGAATTTTTGTTTTATTCATTCGGGCCCAATAGCCACCTCTCTTTGGCGTGAATTATTGTTTACACACAAAAGATGTGTGTATCACCTCCCTCCTCTTTAGCTACCCTAGCCGTCGAGAAAACCAGAGAAAGAGGGAGGGAGAAGAGAAGCATGAAGGAGAGAAGAAAGAGGAGAAAGTGAGACAGAAAGGGAAACGTGAGAAGAGAAGGAGAAGGAGAAGAGAGAAAGAGAGGAAGGGGGAGAGAGGGAAGAAAGAGATCATCACCAATCCGCCACCTTGTGAGATGTTTTGCCAGCGAATCATGAGCAACCACGCGACAAATCACCTATGGATAGAAAGCCCCGAGTCTCAGCTTTCCAGAAAGATCTCATTCGTTCCGATCAGAGGTTTGTGATGAAAGTTATAGCTGTTTCCTCTCGTCTGATTCGATCTGTCCGAATATCTAACCAGCGCGAATCTGTCGAGTTGTATTGGAAGAAGGAAAATAATGTGTAAATCTATCCTGATCGATCTGAAATTTGGTAAGAGAATCCATTACTCTCAAATCTGTTCATGGCCGAAAGCAGATTGTCATTTGGGGTTTTGGTATGAAAGTTATGAATGTGTTCTTTGACCTGATTTGTGTAGTGCAAGTGTGAGATAAAACAGAGGAGAAGTCGCATTTCGGGAGATTCAGTGATTAGTTTGAGCTGATTTTTGCGTGTACCTGTAAGCAGTCTGTTGAGTGATGCCGTTTGGTTGGGTAAACAAGGTCCGTTTGTCCTGAAACTTTGCAGACACGTCACTGATAATTTGATCTATCTCTCGGTTGAAGGATAACCTCTTTGAGATCCAGGAGCATATGGAATCATGCTGTTGAAGTTGAGGCTGTGAATCTGTCCAAGAGAGTGGAAAAGAGATGAGTTGGTCTTCAGCATCAAAGTGGCTAAGATGAGGATTTGTGACTTGTGGATTCATATTATTCAGTTGTCTGGTTCTGTAATCACATATGTTGAGTCTAGGAGATTGATTGTTGATTGATGATGATTGATGATGATTGATGATGATGATGTGTGATGTTAAGTATTAGAAATGATGATAATATGTGAGATTGGTATTGTGGAAAGTGTGTAATGTATGTGTGTAGTCGGACTGAGGACGAGGACATGGCGATCCCGTCGAAGCCCGTAAACCGGCTGACGAGCCAAAGGTGGCGTACGACCTTTCGAGGTGACGGCCAGCCCAAGTGTGTCAGGTGTCAATGTCATGTGTTATGTGTGAAGTTATGATATGTGATATGATTGATGATAAGTTATGTGATGTTTGTCTGTTCTAGGATTAGTATATTTGGTTGCTGAGTTATATTGTTGATGGTGTGAATCATGTGGGCAGGGATAATCTTTCCTCACTGAGTAATTCGTTGCTCACCCCTCTTTTTTTCCTTTAGTGTGTGCAGGTATGTTGCTTGTGTTGCAAGTTAGGGCGCGAGACTTAGGGCACAAAAATGATGGGAATGGGTCCTTTCAGGATTTCTCAGTATACTGCGTCGAGTCTTCCTCGTCAGCTCCTCCCCGATGATACTTCTCCTCATCCTGTTAATTGATCTCTTTTCTGGGTAAGAGTTTCAATTGATTTGGGTTTCTCCATTTGAGCTTCTAATTATTTAAATTGGGTTCTCTTTTGTAAGTTTGTTAGGCTACTTAGCTAATTGGGCCAAATTTTTTGGCTTTGTAACATTTGCTATCCCATGCATTTAATAGAAAATCTTTTAAAAAAAAAAGTTTTACAATTATACAGGTAAATTTTGAAAAATATATTCAGTCTCCTTTTCTACTACCCCCTCTAGGCCATTGAAGTGTGACTGGAAATTAAAAAAATTCTCAAAATGATAGATTGAAAAAAGCAAAATTTTTTTTTAAAACATCAAATAACATAAATAAATATTAATATATGTACAATTAACTATACATAAAAACTATTCAACTATTTAAAAATTATTATAAGTAGATGAAATTCAAATTTAATTAAAAAATAATAAATATATAAATCTTATATAATACATAATTTTAAATATATCATTATATTTTCTTTTTTTTTAGTGATCTAATCCTTATTTTCCTTATTTTCAAAAAAAAAGATAATTTAAACTTTGGTACAAGTGAAAAAATTATGATATTAAATAAATTTAAAAGTGAATTTCAACCTATAAAATCTTAAGACATAACAAAATATTCAATAAAAAATTGAGAAGATAACAAATTATATAAAATATATAGAGAAGAAGAATGGATACCAAAATATACAAAACTAGAATATGATCCGCATATATGCAGGTTTTTTTAATAAACTATCTTAAATTCGTAAAAATAAATTGAAAACAAATCGGATAATCTATAAAGAAAAAAATAAAATTTACTTTTAATATTCCAAATATATATGTTTTAATACTCTTATTTGAATAAGGTTTAATTATTACGCTTTATCTATTATATATATATATATATATATATAAATTTGACGAATTAATTATCTTACTTTTATCCTAATTAAAATCTAGATTAGGATCCGCGTATACACAAATATATTATAATAAAATTTAAAAGTCGTTAAAATATTTTTTTTTTTAAATAGAAAACAAAATTTGATCAGTGCTGAAAAAAATATATGAAAAACACAAAATCAAAACCTAAGAGTTATTTATTTATTTTAAATTTCATTTACTTTCAATTAAAATATTCAAAACACATAATCTGTTGCGGGTCCTAAACAACATTAACCCTACTTGTCATATAGTTCACACACTTTATCAACTATCTTTTTCTGTTCCGCTGCGTTAAAAAATTGGGTATGCAATTCGAGTCCTTTGAACATGTTAACAATTTCTCCATTAACTTTTTTCAAGCAAATAAAGTCTCCATTTCTTTTCACATTCATCTCCATTATATGACGTCTCTGCTCTTTAGAGAAGTTATGTTTCTCAAAACTCGCATCAAAAGCCTCTCTACATGATTCTTGATATCCTCCTCCTCATTGAGCTCATCATCGTTTAATGTCATATCATTAGCATCTAAATTTTTTTTTTTAATTGAAATATATCCTAGTTAATCACATTTTTTTGTTTTGTTTTTAATGTACTTTTTTGTTTCTTCCTTATATGATATTTATGATCTCTAAAGAAGTTATGCTTCTCAAGACTCGCATCAAAAGCCTCTCTACATGATTCTTGATATCCTCCTCCTCATTGAGCTCATCATCGTTTAATGTCATATCATTAGCATCTAGAATTTTCTTTTTTTAGTTGAAATATATCCTAGTTAATCAAAACATTTTGTTTTGTTTTTAATTTACTTTTTTTGTTTCTTCCTTATATGATATTTTTGCTCTATAGAGAAGTTATGTTTTTCAAGACTCGCATCAAAAGCTTCTCTACATGATTCTTGCTATCCTCATCCACATTGAACTCATCATCGTCTAATGTCATATCATTATCATCTATAATCTTTTTTTTCATTGAAATATATCTTAGTTAATCTAACTTACTTTTTATTTTTATTTTCCTTTTCTTAAAATTAAATAGATCGTTTTGTTTTAATTTCTTTTTATTAAATTGAAATATATCATAGTTATTTTATTTTACTTTTATAATTAATCTTAATCGATAAATTTGACATTTTTTGAAAATTCCTTTTTTCTTTAAAAATAATATTTTACCCAGACACGTATCAAAATCTAAGGCGATAAACTTGAAATGTGTTGAAATCTTATTGATTAATCTGCCATGCACACGATCATATTAATTACTAACTTTGACGTTTGTTTTTTCTTTTTAGTAAAATTGAAATATCTTGTTTACTTTTGTTTTGATTTTCCTTTTCTTAATTGATATATTTCTTTTTCATCTTTCCTATTATTTTATTTATTTTTCTTTTAAAAATAATAGTATTTTCATTTTTCTTTTAGGATTAATATATTTTTTCTTTATAAAATATATTAATCAAAACAAGTGTCAAAATCGTATCGATTAACTTGCCACGTGTCGCGGTTAAATGAATTAGTAACTTTGACGCATCCAACTTTATATAATAAGATTGCTAGACTAATTTTGGAAGGTGAGTTTTTGGTTAAATTGATTCAAAAATTTTGGCTAGAATAGGACCCGCATATATGCCGGTTTTGAATAAAATATTTTAAACTCGTAAAAACTTATTTGAAAAAAATATCTGATCACTTGTGAAGAAAAGTAAAATTAAAAAAGATTTAAATTTTTATTTATTTGTTTTTATTTTTATTGTTTGTAATTAAATTTTATTACTATTTCCATATAGGATTTTGTAATAATAAAATAAATATTTTTTTTTGTTGTGAAAAATACAAATATAATATTTACATTCTCAAACAAAATCTATTCAATAGTGTCAAAATCTAATCGATTTGTCACGATCATATTAATTACTAACTTTGACGCATCCTATTTTTTATAATAAGATTGTATATTTTCCTAAATTGGAGTTAATATTATGTACTTTTATTTTTTATTTTATAATTTCATTGAAGTATATTTAAGTTATATCTCGATTGTGTTTTAAGTCTCAAATAGCTGTTATTATGTGAATAAAAAAACAAAAATTTATTAAATTAAAGAAATAGTTTATGGTTAATTCGAAGTGTGAACCGTAGCGATCCAAACGGATAATCAAAATGGTTAAATTTATTCTTACAATAAAAAACATAAGAAAAAAACTTATTTTCCATTTTCTTAATTTTCTTTTTTACTTTTTTGATTTTTTTTATTTTCTTTTTAGTATTTGTAATTGATTATACAGTTTCCTTAATGTAAATGAAAAACATAAAAATAAGTTATTTTCCTTTTTCTTAATTTTATTATTTACTTTTTTAATTTTTTCTTTCTTTTTAGTATTAGTAATCTATTATAAAATTTTCTTAATCTAATTGGAAAAAAAATAAAATAAACTTATTTTCCTTTTCTGTTTTTAAACTAATTTTTAGAATTTTGTAAACATTATGTTAAAATCTAATTGGTTGGGTTTTCTTAACACGTGTCAAAATCTAATCGATTAATTTGACACGTGTCACGATCATGTTAATTAGCAACTTTGACGCATCGAACTTTATATAATAAGATTTAAAAACATGGAAGAAGACATGGATTCAATGCAAGATATGTAAAAGAAATTCTTAAAATGATAAATTAAAAATAATTTAAATTACTATAATATTAAAATTTAGACAAATGAAAAATAGTATGAAATTGAAAAATAAATAAATATTCGTAAAATAATGTATGAAAGAGATTGCACAGATCATCAAGAAAAAAATAGAAAATTAAAATTCTTTACAAAAATCAATAGTCAAAATATAGATCTAAAACATATTATTTAAAAATCAAATTAAAAATATAACCCGCGCATCGTGCGGGTTCTCTCCTAGTACAATTAAAAAAAAACCATAAACTGTAATAGAGATTCTACAACAATCTATAAATAACAAGAACAAAATAACAATCTACAAACACAATTCATTTTTATTACCACCCAAAATTCAAAAGAATATATATTATATGCATTACAATATTAGAGAATTTTTTTTCACCTCATCAACCGGAAACAAACTCCGTCTCAAAATCGCAAATACAATATTAACTATACAATCCCTGATAGCACCCATCAAATACTACAAGCAACTAAATCTACCTTCAAATATGTGATTAACTTCTACCTTACTTATATGTATGGATGACACAATATCATGTACATTAAGGAGAGTTTAATAAATTTTATCCAGAGACAACTATACTATCACGTCGACCACATATTATACAATGCCTCGAAGTTTTTTTTTGAAATTGAAATCCAAATGCATTTAGAAGACTAGATGTTGATTTGGTAATTGGAAATCTAGAGAAAGCACAAACACAATCTGCACAAGAATAATATGGCAATTGTGCTACATGTCTTGATAATCTACAAGGGCAAAAAAATATGAACAATTTATTTTGCAGTCACAAATTTCACCACACATGTATTTCATATTGGTTATACTACAAAAAACCATGTTCTTGTTGTTGACATATGTCCTTATTATTGAAAATAAATAATTTTATATTTTATATGCTTACGATGAATGAAAAAAATTCTGTTTCACTATAGATATTATTATTCTACCAATCTTTCAATACAATATTTAAAAACTATATGATATTCACTCATTAGAAACTATTATCTACCAACAAACTTTTACTAACAAATACTATGAAATATATTATAAAATTAAAACATTCAAATTATCACACACCTGCGCAACGCGCAGGCCTTTCCCTAGAAAACTATAAAAGAAGAGATTTGCAGTTATTTTTTTTCTTTTATATCAACAATCTCCGGCAACTGTTCAGAGATAAAAATAGGAGAAATGAATTTACATATTCCTAAATAAATTTATAAACCTATCCTGGTACACAAAAATAAGGCTCTAGAACTAAGTTTTTATAGGTCTTCAACTTGTCTTTAGGCGCCTCTTAGGTTAGACTTGCGTTTGACAGTTTTGGAAACGAGCTGGGCTTGCAAATGAGCTCGGGAACGCCATTTGAAGTGGCTTCACGAGCGACCTCTCATGGCGCAGCCTGAGAGATGTGTGGCATGGCCACAAGGCTTCACACCTTTGTCTTGTTGAAGCTTCTTTCTTTCTTTGTAACTTTAGATCCAACCATGGGATCGACCTCAAACCACTTCGGGGTAAAAGATGATAGATCAACATATCTTGTTACCAAAATTCAGCTTGATCTCGCGGTGGAAAGTTCTTCGTTTGATGGCAAACTTCTATCATCTTGATTCTTGCACTTGTTCCAAAATGGTCATTTTGCTCTATTTTGAATCCATTTTACTAAGTTTTCCTGAAGAAGTCTTAACCATAGAAATACTAGAAATATGCTATTTATGTATTAAAATCTTAGTGAAATACTGATAGGGTCAAAGTTTTACCCAAATAAATCAATACTGCAAGTGCACAGCAATGCAGATGAAGTATAAAAGGTTATCGTATCCCAAAGGAAGTAGATGCTACACTATAGTTTCTAGGTTCTAATTATGCTAGGTCGAATCGAATGAAAGTAAAACAAAGCAAAGAAATAAATGTGTATCACGAAATAGGTTCTTAAAATCAGGAGACTAAGGCGCTAGACAAGGGTAATTCTCAGTTGAATCCTAATTTTAGATCTAGACAGAATGTTATGAATTATGAAGATCCGTTCTTGAACTTGAAACACTAATGTAAAATCAACCAACTCTCGCTGCGAAGATTGTCTATGTCTAAACCCTAGAATTCCAAATCTCTTTGCAAATCCTATCGATTCAGACAAGAATTAATAACATGTTCAATTGTTCACAAAACCCTAAACCAAATCTCTTTGCGAATAGGTATTTTGCTCATCTAACATTAGTTCAGGCAATCAATAATACTCTCGCATCTATTAATTAACCTAAGATCAGATTCTAGGTAGCGAAGCTAGAATAAGCATTAATCACAAATGATTCTATTTTAGTATCCATCAGCAGTTTGTTGTTTCTATTGTTACTGGATTCTTCTTCATCCTTTGTTCCAGGCATGTTCTCTGAAACAGAAAACACAAAACCACCAGTAAAGAGTCCTAAAGAAACACTTCTTTAAAGAAAAAAAAATTAAACTAGGCCAAACAGGTGCTGAAAAAACGATTTTCTGCAGTTTTTAGAACAGTTCTAGGTTTTTGGAAGATGGATAGTCATAAACAAACCCAGAAAACGCAGAACACAAATCAATAGCTCTTAGGGTTCGAAACTAACAGATCTATAGTCCTATTATCTTAAAAAAATCGTGGTTAACAGATCTACACTTCCTGGTTTCAAAACAAGCAGATCTACACTTGAGAAGATGAACATACACAAAAACATAAAGAAAACTTAACTTATAGGCTGGTTTGCTCTGATACCACTTAATATGACCCTCCTTGAATCGCCCAGCTTGAAGTTAAAAGGAACTTGAGTTTGTAGGGATGGAAAACGTGAAGAACAGGGATGAATGGATTGAATGGCTTTACTTAAGAGGCTGCGGAATTTCCTCAAGTAAACCAGGGTGAATTCTTTGATATGACACACAAAGAATTCGAATTTTTGTTGTTAGATATGACACACCAACAAGCAGAGATCTAGATTCAAAAGTTTGGATAAAAAGAAAATAGATGAGTTCTTACAATCTGGTTTTAAGGGAAATATAAAGGGAAAAAGCAAAAGCAAAAACAAAAGCACAAACATGCAGAGTCTAGAAAAACACAAAAACAGTAAATAAAACAGTTGGGGCGCCAACTTATGCTTCTTCTTTGGCCTTGGACGAAAATCTCTTATTGGGCTTGAGATTGGGCTTCAGTTTTAACAATTGGGCCATTGTGAGGTGCTGGAAATACCTCATTAAAAACCTTGTCAAGAAAATCCAGTGGGACAAAATTTGACAAGGGAAAAAGAGCATAAACCCAACACTTTTACCAAATTGTTAAAACTATATAACTTGAATCAAAACCAAAGTGTTTTGACAAGTTATACCTTCTTGATTAATGTTTTGAGCGTCTGGCTTCAAGGGATGATTGAGAATTCTTCCAACAGCTAGATTGAATAGCTTAGACTTTGATCTAGTCATTGGACCAGTAGGCACGATCAAAACTTCTTCTCCTCCTAGCTCAGGTTCAAGCTGCTCCTCAGGTTTTAGCTCTTGTTCCAGCTTCTCCTTAGACTCTTCTCCATGCTCCAAGCTCCATGACTTGTCTAGTATCATATCACTTCTCCATGCTCCAAGCTCCATGACTTGTCCAGTATCAAATCATCCTGGACATATCAAAGAATTCACCCTGGCTCTGATACCACTTAATATGACCCTCCTTGAATCGCCCAGCTTGAAGTTAAAAGGAACTTGAGTTTGTAGGGATGGAAAGCGTGAAGAACAGGGATGAATGGATTGAATGGCATTACTTAAGAGGCTGCGGAATTTCCTCAAGTAAACCAGGGTGAATTCTTTGATATGACACACAAAGAATCAAATCCAGATGAAGAACTCTTATGATTTTATCCTAACAACTCAATTCGACCTAACAATTCATCAATCACCTTTGAAGAACCCTAACCTAACAAGCAAACTACTCAGACATGGTAAATGAAGAAAACATCATGAATAAAGAAGATTGCATAAAAGAGATTAATAGAATTAAAGGGGTTTAAAAACTTCTCAGAAGAGTATAGAATTATCTCCCCAAAAAGCTCTGGAGCAATCTCTCTCTAAGTCTCAAAACAGAAAATAAAAATAATAGTTTGTGGCTAAACAATGTCTTAAAAACTTGTATTTATACGCAAACTCGCGTCAGGGGCAATCTTGTAAATAAGGAGAACTTCAGCTGATTTCCTTTTCCTTGTGGAAGTCCGTGAAACTTGGTCGGCTTCGTTGGTGTCGATCGACACCAAGGGTCAGTGTCGATCGACACCCTTCGTGTATTTTTGCTCCGACTTCATCACTTCGCAGCTTCTTCCAGAATGCCCCAAAAAGTTCTAGAATCTCTCATTTAGCTCCAAGTGTACTCTATCCTGTAAAAACTCTAATAGGACTCTAAAAATACCAAAAGACTCTATAAAAACACTTATATCATTGTCCAAAAATGGGTAAAAACCATGATATATCAAATACTTGTTAAATCATTCACTTATGATAGCAAATTTGGGCAAAATATGAGTGTTATTAGCAGATCTTCCACCAGCGAAGCGCTCTCCTTCAGACTGTCCAGGAGATCCGAGCCTTCTCCCTGGCGTTCGCTTTTGCCGCTTACCACTCGCCCGGAGGATGTGCCGTCCTTAGTTCCTGATCCGCCCATTGGCTGGAGAGAGACATCATCCGACCATAGAGCGTCCACATCTCCGAAGTGAGAGAGTCGACCCTCCCCCTCTGCGAACCTAAGCGCCCTTCAAAGAAGGAGAGCTATGAGTGCAGCCGAGGCTCGGCGACCAAACGCTATACGCTGGAAGTGTCACCCTCTGGAAGATCGAGGTCCAACTCAACAGGGAGGCGAGCACGTCAGACTTCATCCAGGGAGTCGACCCTCCCCCTGTTTTGCAGCATATCCTGGAGGGAGTTTCATTTAGATTTCTTCATCTAGATCTCCATTGAGAAAAGCATTGGAAATGTCCAATTGAGTGAAAGATAAATCACACATAGAAGAAACTGCAAGAAGGAGCTTAATCGAAGTAAGCATTGCCAGTAGAGAAAATGTCTCATTTTAATCATGCATTCAACTTACATGTAACCTTTGGCAACCAAACGAGCTTTGAATCTTTCAACACTGCCATCAACATTATGTTTCACTTTGAAAACCCATTTACAGCGGATGGGGATTTTTCCAGGAGGTTGATATCCTACTTATTTTTACTACTTTCGATAGTATTTCCATGTTTTAATATATAAATGGTTGATATTGAGTTATAAACCAATGTTTACGGTCTTTTTGAAATTTATAAAGTTTTGGTAGGTAATCTTTAGTATTTAAGCAAAAATAGACGTTTTGGACACTTTGGAGTTTGGACAGCTTCTGAGCATCATAAGTTTGACATTAGATGGAAGAATTTTCACCATCAAATCATCCCCCAATTTGAACACAAGATAGTCATGGATGTTAGATTTCATCTCCAAGTGTTTTGAAGGCGATAAGATGGTTGGATCAAGGGTTATGCTAAAATTGCTGAAGACTTGTGCGTTTGTGACGAAATAGAGCAAGCAGACAAATTTGGTCTTGAATCGACCCAGTTCACTCGACTTGATTTGGTCAAACAGTGGATCGATCCAAGTCGAGATGGAGCCTATGGAAACCATTGTGAACTCAAGACTCTCATTGGATTTGATACCTAAAGTAATGCGCACTTGCAGCTTTTATTTGGCTTTTATTTTAGGAAAAGTTTATGCATTGCATCAGATGCAGAGAACAAATATACCAAGTATGTGTGCCTTACAATGCATCGATCTCAATATCCCTAGCTCCACACCAAACCTTTAGTTTCTTGCCTCACTATAGGTTGAGGGTTCTTTTTTTTTGTCTATGGAAACAAAGAATGAAAGATAAAGAGGAGAAACTTTATTATAAGAAAGAAAATAGGCAAATTCGTGAATGGTTGAAGATCCCACTGAATGACAGTAATAATCTTAAATATAAGCATGCTTTTTGGACCTTCTATGTGATGTTTGAACATAAGGTTCAAAATCATAAGTCGTAGGATGTACATAAGGTTCAAAATCATCAGTCGTAGGATGTACATAAGGTGCAATCTCTACATATGCACGAGCTCTAGGATCAAACTTATGTTTGTTCTTTGGGTGAGGTGGAAGCATAACAAAGACATCCAAAGACTTTGATTTGAACTTCGAAGATATTAGTTTCCGTCCGAAATGTTATAAATCATTGAGGTTCGATCTCCATAACCGGCCCAGTCCATCAGACCATTGGCGTGAAGACAAAGGCCCAATGGCGTGAAGGCCCAATACCTTAAGACGGTCTATTAGATGTTTTCCTTATTCATGTAGGAAAAGGATATTACCTTTTCTACCCTTATGTAACTCCTATATAAAGAGACCTTATGGTCATAATAAAGAATCACGAATTCATAACCTTCACAACACGAAAGTAGTTTTTTATTTTTATTTTGGTCAACCTAAATGCTTGCAAATGAGGTGAACGTGGCGAACACACGACCTTCACATCTTCAGTCTGACGCTCTCTCAACTGAGCTTATCCCCGCTACATGTATTCTGTCTTATGTATATGTCAAATATATAAATATATCTCAAAATCACTGGGATCACTTACCAGAGGTTTCGTATATGGCAAGAATATTTCAGGTAATTTGTTACGATTCTCCCTAATCTACATGAAATTATATATGATTGAATTTTAAGTTCTTTATGTGCATAACTATCTCAAGGTTTTAGCCTTTGAGAGTGAATTTATAATGACAATGTTTCTTTCTGAAGATGTGTATATATATCATTAAAATATCTAAGAGCATATTAATGTTCCAAAAAAAAAGAAGATCTAAGAGCATATTACTAAATTTCAGAATTAAAAATTTTATTTCATGAATTGATATTGAGAATTCCAACAATGCTTAATTTTCATGTGCCCTACTAAAATATTTCCACAATGCCCATTTTTCTTGCAGATTCTGACTCTTCCTAGGTGTGTTTGTGTATGCGAAACACTGTTTTATTATTATTATTATTATTATTATTATTATTATTTTGTTTTAATATTTTCTCAGTATTTTAAAAACCTTTTGGTTTGCTATGTAATGAAGATTTTTTTTTTTTGTTAAAACTATGTAATGAAGATAAGTAGAATTAGAACAAACAAATTGAAGCTGAAATAAGCATTCGAGGGATATAAAAGCCGACCATGATGTTATTCAGGCCATGTTAGTAGCGATTAAATTAAGTTCAATTGTATAATCAACTGAAAGTGGCTTTTGTTAGTATGCAACTACGCATGGTCCTTAACTCATTAGAGTACAAAAATATTGGGTATGAACTACGGAAAAAGGTGTATTTTAACTTCAACGAAATGCGTCGTATTTTTTTATACCTACACAATTGAGTCGTGCTTTTTATTACACAAACCCACAACCAAAACGTGTCGTGCCTTTTTATACCTACACAATTGAGTCTTTTCGTCGATCCAAAACATGTTCTCTCTGATAACTTCTTCCCTACGCGTTTTGTTGAGGTTGAAATATACCTTTTTCCATCAACTATGTTGTAATTACGCGTTGGGATAATAAAGTAATAAACTTACAAAAATGGAAATATTTTGATATTCAGACTTAGATATGTTAGTATAAATCATTTTTATCAACACTTATTGAAAACTTAAATAAACTAGACACAGAGCATTTGCAGACGAAAATCTTCCTCATAAATGGCGATGAAGTTTTCCACATTTTTTATTCTCAACCTAACCAATGTCTCACTGAAGTAGATCTTTGAAGGTAGCACAAACTTATTCCATCGCAATTTATCTACATTTTTCATGCATTTAAGAGAAAAACTAGTTTTGGAGTGTTTCCAAGACTCTGCCATGAAATTTCCAGCATTTCCGATTATGGAAATGGCGGCTACAGTTTGTGTCGCCTGTTTATACGAAGAAGGAATGTGTGGTTTAGTGGTGTGTAAAAATTAAAAAACACAAATGTTGAATTTGAATTTGAATGTGGCACTTCAGAGAAAATGAGGAGAACTATAAACAAGATCACGCTTGAAGTTAAGGCATGGTTTGGTGGTTGGCTATCCTTCGCAAGCTCTCTAACGACATCAGATGATCCTCCTCGACACGATGATAACTCAAGAGTTGAGGCTTATGGGACAAGAGATGTGGCACCAAGGCTACAAGGGAGAGGGTGAAGAGCTCTCACACTGCTCCTCCGGTTTGGCATCTACGATCTTGCATCTCGCACCATCCAATATCTCTCCTCTGACTCTACTCCACTACTTGGCCGAATGTTCTGGATTCCTCCCACTTCCCAATACGAGCTAGAGGAGGGAGTTCTCTCCCATCAGGTTATTTAGGTTGTTTTTTATGTCATTGATTTGATGTTTTGATGAACATCTTTCAAACTTACTTATTATGACTTTTATGTCATGTCATTGATTTTGGGTTTGAAACTTATTGGATTTTTTGTTTTTGCCAAGCCCATGACACTTTCCTCGCTTTTCACGAAAAGAGTCTCGACTCGTTTATTTTGACTTGGTGAGCTAAGTTTAAACTTATAAATGAATCATGAATGTGGTAACTTGTAAAGCTGACCTGTTAGTTGCTTTGTGGTGTAGCTAGATATTTGGAATATTTCTAAATATCTTTATTATTTATTTTATTATTTTGATGATATTCTTTTTATTATTTTAGGATTTTCTAAGGTTTTCGAGTTTATTATAAATAAGATATTTATGCATAATATTGTATTCAGTTGTTGTTTATTAATAAATAGCTTTGGCTTTTGAGAGAAAGTATTCTCTATTCATTGTTTTCGGCAGATCTATCTCAACGAGTTCAAGAAGCAGGTCTCAAGCGAGGATTCCGCCGAATTCCTTGGTTGAACTGGCAGGTCCCAATCGATTCCTTTGAATCCTTTGGTTGAGCTATTTTATCGTAGCTTTCGCTACATCAGTTGGTATCAGAGACAGTACTTTGGTTTCTCAATCAAGGTTCGATTCTGTTTTTTGTATATCATGTTGTTTGAGAGTTTTTACTATCACAGAGATGAATGTCTGTTTGCTCTATATAAGAATTTCTGCAAAAATTTCAGACAAATTATTGGAGATCCAATTTTTGATGTTTTCAATGATGAAGTTCTACTTCTTCCTAAAAGTGGTGAAACATCGTTATTCAACAAAGATCGACCATCAAGAGATGTTGTCGTGCATGGTACTCGTGGATTGGTATTGAAAATAGGCGTCCACACCAATCAAATAAAAGATGATGTGTCCATGGGAGATGAGGAAAGTATTCGATTATATATAAACAAGGAGATGGTGGAGTTTGGTTCTCTTTATATTAAGGAGCATATGAAGACAAAAATTCAATTCATGTTAACGTGTTTTTCTCTCGAAGGTTGGAAGACTAAAGTGATTAAAAGGCAAAATAATATTTTTTTATTTAAAAGATATTATCGATGGTAGACTAGGAAAAAGAAAAGGAAATTACTGAATGATTTTAGCGGACGAAGTTTTGGAAACGAAGATCACGGCTAAGATTTGAGGACGAGTATTCTTCAACCCGGAGAGAATGGTGTAGCTAGATATTTGAAATATTTCCAAATATCTTTATTACTTACTAGTGGTTGGTCCGCGCTTCGCGCGGAAGTTTTTTTTTATTAATCTTTAGTTGTATTTTTTCCATAATATAATTATTCTACTATTGTGTTGATTCATTATACATTCTCTATTCTTTAGATATATCTTTTAGTTCTTATAATATTCGCTCACGTCAAATCTTGATCTATGCTCTCTTACTTTCATTTTGCAGATAGGTTTTATATATATATATATATATATATATATATATTATTTATGTTTTGTGTTTTTAATGTTATTTAATACTTGATAATTATCGAATATTCTTATGTGTTTGATGTTATGGCCATGTTTTGATTTATTTTCTTACTCATTGTGTTGTGTTACTTAAATTATATGGAAATGAATTTGCATATTTTTTCAGGTAGAGTTCGAGTTAATTTCGAAGCGGACAACTGAAGAGTGTTTGTATTAATTTTGTTTTCCTTTTATTCTAAAGGGTAATCATTGTAATGCATGAATAATTTTTAAAATTAATAACCGGTCACGTTTCTTGTTTTATGGTCACAGCCCCTTATGTAGCCCAATAGCACAAGAAACCCAACAATTGATCATTATTTTAACCCGGTTTGCTCGTAATTACCTGAAAAGAACATGAATTTCGACCCAATGAGTTTGATTCAATTCCTAGATACCGAGCGAGAAGCAAATGAAGACCACCAAGAAGGTCCTCCGCTTCACGCCGTGATGATAATCAATGGATACAACTTCTCAACCGTCAACAATCCAGACGATACTCTGGATCTAAATCAACTTTTTTATCCCCAACAAACTCTCAATTGCCCTATCCTTATATAACTGTACTTGAACTGTATTCACTTGAAAAAGGAACCCAGATCATGTTGTGCTATCTTATGCAGTTAATTTTGTGTTCAACTACAGTTGTAGTCTAATTTTCTTTTTCTCATGCATATTTGCAAGGCCTGAAAATTCAAAGTAATTAATAGTCTATGAATTTGAGAAAAAAGATTTGAGATGATGATTTCTATAAATATTACATGGCGGCACCGTGATGCTATCGAGAAGGCCTTCCATGGGTGAAGAAGGAAGCGGAGATTACGACGGAAGAAGAAATCAGAGTGATTTTAAATTGGACTGAGTGAGGTTGGTATTGAAATTTGTCCCAATTATGTGTTGTCAAATGTAAGAGGATGAGGTGGAAGGAGAAGTGAGGAATAATAAGTATGATTTCTCAATTTTATTTTTTAAAATTATTTTGTTAAAAATTAACCAATCATACATAAATTATATTAATTTTACGTTTCATTCTATACATATTTTTCTTAAAGTATGAGATTTTTAACAGCTTAATTTTACTTATTTATACCTTAATTTTACTTATTTATCTTTTTATTAGATGTTAAGATTTATAAACATATATTTTTCTTTATAAATTTAGTTCTAGGATAACTTATATTTTTAATTGTTAGGAATTTTTTGATATCGTAGTTTTTTAATAATATTAGTGATACAACTTAACCTAATTAAATATTTATAAAAGTTGAAAAATATTAGTATAAGCAGTTTTAAAAACTTTTAATTATACCCATATGATGTGGCAATGATGTAGAGAATGAGGTGTCTTCATGAGAAGAGAGAAAAGTTAACTTCATATATATAGATTTTATTATTTTGACAATTTTCTTTTATTATTTTAAGGTTTTCTAAAGTTTTCGGTTTATTATAAATAAGTCGTTTAGGCATAATATTGTATTCAGTTGTTGTTTATTAATAAAGAGCTTTGGCTTTTGAGAGAAAGTATTCTTCATTCCTTGTTTTCGGCAGATCTATCGAGATCTCAACGAGTTCAAGAAACAGGTCCCAAGCGAGGATTCCGTCGAATCCCTTGGTTGAGATGGCAGGTCCCAATCGATTCCTTTGAATCCTTTGGTTGAGCTGTTTTATCGTAGCTTCCGCTACATCACTTTGTACTCGTCGTTAATTTTTTTTTCTTTATCTTCAAGATTAATAATCATATCCATGAGCAATTATGAGTTAATATGTGAGTGTTCAAGCAATGAATGGAAACGGAACATCGATATAAAGGATTGGTAGATGGATTTGTAATGATTGTTAAAAAATTTAGATTGCACTATTATTGGTAGATAGATTCTGACATTCTTACTAAAATCCAATGTTATTTGTGTGAAGACTTTCAAATTTCATATAAAATCCATTGTTATTCAAAAAATTTTGTTTTTAATGATTTTATCAATCTATTAGAGTCTTTGTTATTGTGACACGGATTATTACAAATTTAACACATAAAACAAAATTTTCAAAATACTATGTATATTCCTTAGATTCTTAAAATCTTATATTTTCTAAATACACATAACTCTCTCTAAATCTAACAAATTCTTTACCAATTTAACAAATCTCTTAATTTTTAAAATCAACACAACTATTTAAGTGAACTTTGGTATTTCTTTTTTTGTTAAACCGTTTTCAAATTTATTTAAACACATATACTATGTTGGCGATCGATCGAAAAACTTAATCAGGCCTTAAAAATCGAATAAACAGTTTGAGCATGCTCCAAAGAGTTCCCACAGGGAAGTAGAAGAATGGAGGAGATTAAGGAAGTAGTTGGGCTGATCCCCGAGGTCTAAAATTTTCGCCAGAATTTTTTTGGAATCAAGTTTAAATTATAATCGATGATCTACTAGATAAATTTGTCTGATTCCAAATTTGTCGATCAATTGCTATCTTAGAGGGATTGCGCCTTTGTTTGCCTGTGGAGTTTGAGAGGGATTGCGACCAGAGGCGGATCTACATGCAATAGCATGGGTGTAGTTGCCACCACTCAAATTTTGATTTTCTTTATTAATTACTCTAAGATATTTTAAATTACACCAAAATATAAAATTTTAAGCATAAACCTACTGCTGTGTATGTGTATATGCCCCCACTAAAATTTAATTTTAGATCTGCCCCTGATTGCGACTAGCTAGGAAGTGAACTTTGTTTTAATATCTAGGAATGCGTTATGTGATGACGTCTTGTGTTATAAATTCAGCACATCTATAACGACCAACGTGAACCACATATGAGTCCAGACAATTTATAATCACGTTGCAAATAATACTACCGATAAGTATTATATGGAAAATAATTAGGCTACAGATTCCAAAAAGATAGTAGGCTACTCGATCACGTAAGCTTACTAAAAAAACAAGTATTTTTTTTCACCATCAACTACTCTCTCAAATTAAAAAATCACTGTAGTATTTAAGGGTCGAATTCCACAGAGAATTGAAGTAACTAGACAAACTCTAATTTAGTTTTTAAGGTAAGAGTAAAATAAGAAAGCAGTAAATAGCAGGAAAATAAATGAAGGTAAGTTCGAATTAGGTTCATAAAATCAAGGAGACAAGGCGTTAGGCGGTGAGGTATCTCAGGAAGATTCAGGTTGCAGGTTTGATTACTATTAGGATTAATTGTTCTAGAACTCGAAACACGGAAAGCAAACAAATCAACTTTCGCTGCAGATGTTATCAATGTCTAAACCTAGAAGACCAGCCTTCGCTGCGATTTCAGAGATAGAGACATGCATTAATTTCAGGTTTCGATATTGTTCACAAAGNTTTAAATAATGACCCTAACACATTGATTATACACATATGACCCCAAAATAATTCTTACATTTTACTCTTAAAAATTTGAGTTCTTCTAAAGCATTCGATTACACTAACTTGTAGATTCTTAACATTTAAATTTTCTTACAAGTAAAAATAAACCCACCATAAACCCACATTTAAAAATTGAGTTATAACTTTGGTTTAAAAAGTTGAATCAGTTTTTAATGTTGATATTAATTTAAACACACGTAAGATCCCAGAAAAAACTTGGAAATGTCCCCCCATTTCTCCAACAGACGACAAGGAAATATGATTAGGTTGCATTGTTGCAAGACGCTTGCTTTTGTTGTTCCTACAAATCTGCACCTTACATTCAATCACCTACTAATAAGTAATAACACATACTAAAATAATAAGAAAATATAATCGAGTAACTTGACACGTGTCACGATCATGTGAACATTCAATCACCTACTAATAAGAAAATAGACTCATTCTCTGTCATTGTCCATACTGGGTTTGACAAGTCACAAGGTGCCACTGTTCAGCAAGAGGTTTGACGACGGCTCGTCAACCTTTTCCCGATCACTACAACTTCACAACTGTCTCTCGTTGTAGGACGTCAATTAACACTAAACCGAACGATCAGTGGTACAAACATCAGCATTTAAGCCACATACACCAATATTATCATACCGTATAACTTCCAACTAAACAATACACTAAATTCCAATCATATGAAAATTACCACATCAACGGTTTTCCTTTTATCATGAACATTATATTTTATTTAACTAGTTATCATATGAGTAAATGATGCATATGAAAGACTACTAATGCAACAATCATCACAATCATTAACAGCAACATTAACCAACATTACACATTCATTCGTCTAGCTAATCATCATATGTTTTTAATAAAATAAATAATGTATTGGATGAATTCTCATAACACATCCCCACCTGGTACGCCTCGATGCAGCAGATCTGAGTTAGATCTCCTTGACTTTTATCATGCTTATGAACTCATAAAATTCGCCATTGCAGCTAAAGAATTACAAATCTAGGGTTCCTGATTTTCCAGAATAATCTGATTTCTTGGAAAAAACGCAACACCCACAACTCTCGGAGGTTATCTCTTAATTTGGATCAGGAACTTGCCGCGTAAAGATGACTAGATGAGCTTTCAAACGTATGCTCATCGTCGTTTGAATCGTCCAAATCGATCTGTAACTTCTTGTACGAAAGTGGGAAAAGTCAGATTTCGGGTTTTCACAGAATGATCCGCTAATATTGAAACGATCATAGCTAATGGAATATACCTTCAAATCGGACGATTCAAGAGGTTCTTGAAAGATAGGAGAATCGTACATAGATCGCTATATCGCTATATGGTTACTTCGGAGTCGACGGGAAACGGCCTCTAAAAGTTGCAGGTCGGAGATTAGATCTACAGAAATCTTCCTCAGGAAAACACGCACAACTCTCAGTATAAAACAACAAATAATGAACCGATTTCTGCTAGAGATCGATCTAGGAGTTGAAAATTTAACCTCAAATTTTCACGCCAAACAAAACCGATCTGACCAGCCGTTTCTCTACTGCACCAAAACAGGTCGGAACTGCTTTCTTTGGTCTTCTAGGTTGCTTCCCTTCAAGGTGTCTAGCTCGGTTTTGGCAGGATTTTGCCGAATTGGTTTATCTCTGCTTCTCTCCATCACCACGAGCTCCTTATATAGGGAAAGAGAAATTAGGTTTTAGAGATTTCAAAAAAAGAAAATAGGCTACAATAAACATGGATTTGGTTTAAAAGAAGGGATTAGTGCAAATCAACCCTCAAACTAATTATTTTTTTGCAAAATCAACCCTCACTTCAAAAAAATACAAGTCAAACCACTCGGCTCATAAGTCACCCGCTATATAGCCCTCAAATATTATAACGTGGCATAATAAAACGTCGTTTGTAATTCAGACGGAATTGAAAACGATGCGTTTTAATTATATTTAAAACAACAGTATTATACAAACACCATGTTGTTTTAGAAGATAAAACAACACACAGTTTTTGTTTTTCTTAGATTTCTGGGTTTTAGGATTTTTTCTTTATGAATTATATATCTTTCAATTCATAAATCTTTGTTTCTTCTGCATACTCGAATTTCTAATTGAACAATTGCTTGCACCATCAAACTTTCTCCCAAGAGAAAAATGAATTCAGAATCCTTGGAAAAACTCCATTGTCTAATCATTGAATTGTTGAAATCGTTCGTGAATTGTTGTATCTCCGCCGAATTTACATGACAATGATGATAAAGATGAATTTCCTCTTCCATCTTGCGGCTTCGACGATCTTCGTCTACGTCATTAACAACCGCATGTCCATTCTCACTCGTATCTTCGCTGGACTCGTCGGTAGCTCGAAACTCGCCGCCGCTTCACTCGGAAGCTGCTCAAGACGATTACCTCGACCGCGATATCTACTCTAGATTTCTCGCCCTCAGATCTCAACCCTCGATTAAGAAAAAAGATCAGCACCAGCGATAATAACGACAGCCGAGATCTCCGCCAAAATTAAAGGGTATTGAAGAAATTGGAGAACATGCTGAAGTGGAGATCTACGGATTAGTTTGACAACTAAAGTCTTGGAAGTGAAAATCGTGAGCTTGGTGAGATAGAGATATCAATTGTGAGAGACCCAATCTCGTTATTCAAGCCGCGTTTAACAACCTTTTAAAATATAACAAACTTATTAAATACGAATTAAACGTCTAAAACGTTTTTATTAAAAACCGATCTGGGAACTCGAAACGTCTTAACAAAGAAATAATTCAACCGTTAAAATAAGAAAACTTATGTGAAAAAAATAGTTTATGAAATCTTTAAATAAGCAAAAATAGATAAATCGCCCATGGTTCTCAGAAAATAACACCACGAAGACCAGCTTTGAGTTTACTCGTCTGTCTCACCTGAAAAGGAAAAGAGGGATGAATATTCCAACAATACTCAGTGAAGACGCGCTAAAGGGCCCGGGTGATCCTTTGGATACACCATTTAAACCTGCAATATAAGCATACTAAATATATACATTAAACACAAGCAACAACCTACAAAATAATTTTTATCATTTCCACTTTTCAAGTTCAATCATCTTCATACTCAACTATTTCCAACATGTCAATCAAACTAGCAAGTCTATATCGCATTCCCAAGGATCAACTGTCCTTGGTACTCATTCTCTACCATCGCCCAAATTGGGTTTGACAAGTCACAAGATGCCACTGCCCAATACAGGGTTTGACAACGGCTCGTCAGCCCTTTCCCGATCACTACAACTTCACAAAAGTCACTCGTTGTAGGCCGTCAATCAACACTGAACCGAACGATCAGCGGTGAAAATATCTAAAACTAGTATGCGAAATAATTATTCAAACTCAATCAGCAATCCACATTCATCAACATCAAACATCAATCAAGTCTAATTCCTATATCAAGCACACAAATACTACTAATTCAACTAATGCATCTTTAGAAATCATAAACCAATCCTCACATTTGCTTTCGGTTGAAAATGGAAAATTGAGAGATTCGGTTACTGCGGTTGACGGAAGATAAAAAAGACTTTCCGGAATTAGAAACTTTCCTAAAATAGAACTTTTCTAAAAATAGAAAGTTTCCAAAAATAGAACTTCTCTAAAATAGGACATTTAGAAACAAGAAATTTCCTAACTAGGTCTAGGATTTTCGGATTAGGGTTTTTGATAACTTGAAATTCAAGAACAACAGTTTTAGGGTTTTCTGACTTTGACAGATTCGACTATTCTTGAGCAACAAGCAACGAGTGCACAAATTAGGGTTTACCTTTTCTGGCAAATCTGACTGAACCGACCCTGACACGTCCTCTACTGGAAACCACCACGGCTTGATCTCACTTGCTCGGATCTGCTCAGAAATGCATACCCAAAACCCAACTCAGATTCTGGAAAAATACAATTCTGCAACTAGGGTTCTTAATCCCAAAATCTAACAGATCTGTTTGCTCAGAAATAAACAATCATAACTTACTGAGTAAAGCCCCAAATCCCACGATGTTAGATTCCACGGAAACCTTAGAGTATCTTCTTTCCAAGGGTACCAAGATCAGACGCTGGGTCGTCCTGATCCGTCGGGAATTCGGCCCGAAACCTCTACTGCAAAACTGGGAAAAAGTGAGATTTCTGGGTTTTGGCAGAATGATATGCTTAGATTAAAAAAGTCATAACTAACGGAATATACCTTCAAATCGGATGATTCAAGATGTTTTGGAAAGACAGGAGAATCCTATTTCCAACCACACCAAGATCGAGATCTGGTTCGATCTGAGTCAACAGGAAATTGCTTCGAAAGGTGACGGATCGGAATGATATTGGTTGATGTGCTGGAGAAAATTTGGCAGAGCTTCGCTATAGCTTTTGTGTAGTCTCTAGGCTTGGTGGACGAAATCTATATATAGGAGAAGGAGGCTAGGGTTGACAAAAAGGTTAGGTTTAGGATGTGGGCTTTCGGATTGGGCCTTTAGGGCTTGTGGAAGAAAGATGGGTTTGGGGACAAGTTGGGTTTGGGATGTCACAAATTGATTCACTAAATGATGGAATTTTTGGTTTGTTTGTTGATAATCGTTGTCGAATTAGATAATTTCTGAAGAATTGAAGATGATGGGACGAAGAAGATGGAGATAACACTCTATAAGTTTCTATTTTTTTTTTAATTTTAATTAAAAATTATAAAACAACATGCAGTTCATTATTTAAAACGTTGCGTTTTAAAATCTGTCACCGATATAATGTTAATTTAACGGTATGGCTATATAGGGGTAACTTTTGAGATAAGAGGTTTGACTTACATTTTTTTGAGGTGAAGGTTAATTTTGCAAAAAAAAAAATTAGTTAGAGTTTTTTTTTACAGTAACCCCTTAAAAGAATTATATTCGGCTTTGAAAGAAATTGGGTAGATTTATCTAACTTAAATCCTATTTTTAACCAACCTGAAAACCTTAAAATAAATCTGCCCCTAAATCTAAGATGGGAGATGTCACAGTTTAGATCAAATTAATCAAGGTATATATTCATTCCGCTACGGAAATGATCAGACAATTATTTTTACAGTTCATATAAGAAGAGAGCAATAAACTAAACTTTGAAACTGTCTAGTTTTGAGTGGAGAATGTATTACAATTAGACAAATCATAACAAGCAAACTAACAAGAATTAGGAAAATCATAACAAGCAAACCATAATTAGAACGACCTTATGTTCTTTCTTCATGAGATCAAATAAACCAAACACCATCCAACAACTTGTTCCTCTTACATAAGAAACTAACAACTAACAAGAATTAGGAAAATCATAACATGCAATTGAAGTCCTCTCACCTTACGCATGATGGTTGGGAAGGGATCCGATACAGCCAACGCGGGAGAACAAACGTCGAAAACGATGATCTGTGTTCTGTCGGGTCCCACTCTCCATCAAAACTCAGAGTGCGACTGTGGCTGCTACGTTGCAAGTTGTTGTGGAGCCAAAACCTGCCTTTGTGTAAACTAGTAGATGCCAAACATCTATGCATCTTGCTCCATAGGTACATTGTATTAGCATCAAAAGGGTTTATTTCCAGCGGAGAGTAATTTAAACCTGGGGAGATTTCAGATACTAGTTGCCATTCTTGAGAGCTCTTTTGCGTCCATACACTTATCTTACTTCCCAAACGTCCTTTGTTGACTATGCTCATATACATGAGAGATCCCTGAGATGTGTAAATTACTCTTTCAAGATTCGGTTCTTCTTAATCGGGGAAAGGTATAACTTTACCGTCTAATTTAGAGCCGAGCCAGTAAAGGTTTCCGTTCAAACTAACGGGATCGAGACTAAAAACACAGCGCAAAGAGATAGGAGAATGGAGAGTGTGGAAACTCCACAAGCCTGTCTCAGATGAATATATCATTAGACTTAGGTCACTGGTCTTGATGTTACATTTATCGATCACAACAACTTTGTAACCTAAAACGAAGCCGTTTTCGTGGCGAGTCCAGTGCGTTTCGATGATTTACATGTTGGAAGATGAGGCAGAGGAGGGATGTCAACAATGTGTGGTGAAATCGGATTAGCCACAGTAGGTTAGGTTCCCGGAGAAAGATTTCAAAGTGAACAAGATCAATTTAACATCCGTGTAAGCCACGACTCTGACCTTTTCTTTTGGAAGCCAAGCTGGTCGGTGTTGATCTCTCCGGTTCTTGAATTTTTCGGTTAGTAAAGAAGATATGTGAGAGCCCAGAGATCGTGAAAGTCCTCAAACCTCGCATCCGTAGTGAGCCAAGACTTCTTTCTGTGATTCACTGCTCATGAGAGACCATGAAAAATGCTGAGTTTTGATGACGAGAAAAGAAAAGCTCGCGCAGAAACGAAGATTCCACGATTGATTTCCATTGCTTGCAGACCAATTGTGAAGTGGCGGTGCTCTTAAGCGGTAGTCTCGCTAGTATGTCTTCCCATAGCGCCTCTGTTAAGAGATTCATCATTCGTATGTATTTTAAAACGTGAAAGGGATGATTCTTTCTGTTTTTAACAAAAATTAGGATGATATTTATAATGTTCTACATTTTTATTTTTGTGACAAAACTATTATATTTCTTTAACAAAAAGGCTGTAAGTTTTTTTAAAACTATATTGTATATTTGAAGACAAAAAAAATGTTCTCTATTTCCAAAAAGAAGTGTTTAATTTAAAATGTAATGGTAGGCATAATGTTTTCCCATATGAAATCCTCCAACGTTTATGGGAGCCATGTTTGTTTCTGCTGACTGATTTCAAGAAACTCAAAACGGAGAATAATTATATTAATCTTTTATTATCCTTAGAAATTGTTTGATTAATCTTAAACGCAAGAGTCTTATAGCTTATGTACATACTAAAAGTCGCTTTTGTACATAAGTAATTTTACCGAGGTCAGTCGTTAGATGCCATTTAAAGAATCGCAAGTTTTTAGTTAAAAATTAATTGACAATGAGAGAAGAAAAACCAAACAAGAGACTGGTGCTTCGAATTTGCAAAGACAAGAACAAGGTAGAGTGTTGATCCTTATTTATGAAGTTAGTGATTTCGATTTCATTGGAGACAGAGAACCAAACGGGATGGTGGTTTCAACTCCGGCAAAAAATGGACGAAATAAGCGGTTGGTTCTTCAACTCCGGTGAAATAGAAACTCAAGGTAGAGTGTCTAACTTTTGTTTTAAGTGATGATGGTTTTGATTCTGACAAATACAAAAAAAAAGAAAGGTGGATTTGGTGGTTTCTATCGCAATTAGTTATATCATAAGTTAGTAGTACAACATACAACCTGTTTAGCTTAAACATCGTCCCTAAAACTTTGCAAATCATTTAGTTTATTTAGATTAGGCAAACCTTAGTGTTGTTTGTTTAAGTTGACTTTTGGTTCTTGGGCCAACTTTAGGGATATCTTAGCCCGATCATACAACGATTAAGTATCTTGATGACAAGGTCAGATGCTATTTGAATTTTGAACTTATTTTTACTAGATAGTATGTGGCCGCGTTTCCGACAAAATAAGCAATCTTGGCTGAATGGTCAAGCGGCCATAAGACAATATTGGGTTCCTCTAAGAAGTTGTCCGGTCGCGGTCATGTAAGTCATTTTTATGTAAATATTTTATGATTTCTCTAGTCATAAACTCATGTCAGTTTTCGAATAATAAGAACAGAAGCGGAAGCGTACCTTTAAGATCCATTGCTTATGAACTGAATTTGGGAATAACTCTTCCACAACAAACCTTGAATAGCCTTAGATCTCTGTTGATGGGATGCAGAGAGTTTTCTGTATTTCACATTAGGGTTGTTGTGGGGACCATAACCCTTCTATTTATATAGAAACAATTTCTAATTTGGCCTTTCATCAAATTAGAAATTACTGAATGTATCCACGCATTAAATTTACATAACACTTATGTCCCATAATCTTTTATTTATACAAAAGTGACCACATAAGTTTTGACTACTTTAAATAATGACCCTAACACATTGATTATACACATATGACCCCAAAATAATTCTTACATTTTACTCTTAAAAATTTGAGTTCTTCTAAAGCATTCGATTACACTAACTTGTAGATTCTTAACATTTAAATTTTCTTACAAGTAAAAATAAACCCACCATAAACCCACATTTAAAAATTGAGTTATAACTTTGGTTTAAAAAGTTGAATCAGTTTTTAATGTTGATATTAATTTAAACACACGTAAGATCCCAGAAAAAACTTGGAAATGTCCCCCCATTTCTCCAACAGACGACAAGGAAATATGATTAGGTTGCATTGTTGCAAGACGCTTGCTTTTGTTGTTCCTACAAATCTGCACCTTACATTCAATCACCTACTAATAAGTAATAACACATACTAAAATAATAAGAAAATATAATCGAGTAACTTGACACGTGTCACGATCATGTGAACATTCAATCACCTACTAATAAGAAAATAGACTCATTCTCTGTCATTGTCCATACTGGGTTTGACAAGTCACAAGGTGCCACTGTTCAGCAAGAGGTTTGACGACGGCTCGTCAACCTTTTCCCGATCACTACAACTTCACAACTGTCTCTCGTTGTAGGACGTCAATTAACACTAAACCGAACGATCAGTGGTACAAACATCAGCATTTAAGCCACATACACCAATATTATCATACCGTATAACTTCCAACTAAACAATACACTAAATTCCAATCATATGAAAATTACCACATCAACGGTTTTCCTTTTATCATGAACATTATATTTTATTTAACTAGTTATCATATGAGTAAATGATGCATATGAAAGACTACTAATGCAACAATCATCACAATCATTAACAGCAACATTAACCAACATTACACATTCATTCGTCTAGCTAATCATCATATGTTTTTAATAAAATAAATAATGTATTGGATGAATTCTCATAACACATCCCCACCTGGTACGCCTCGATGCAGCAGATCTGAGTTAGATCTCCTTGACTTTTATCATGCTTATGAACTCATAAAATTCGCCATTGCAGCTAAAGAATTACAAATCTAGGGTTCCTGATTTTCCAGAATAATCTGATTTCTTGGAAAAAACGCAACACCCACAACTCTCGGAGGTTATCTCTTAATTTGGATCAGGAACTTGCCGCGTAAAGATGACTAGATGAGCTTTCAAACGTATGCTCATCGTCGTTTGAATCGTCCAAATCGATCTGTAACTTCTTGTACGAAAGTGGGAAAAGTCAGATTTCGGGTTTTCACAGAATGATCCGCTAATATTGAAACGATCATAGCTAATGGAATATACCTTCAAATCGGACGATTCAAGAGGTTCTTGAAAGATAGGAGAATCGTACATAGATCGCTATATCGCTATATGGTTACTTCGGAGTCGACGGGAAACGGCCTCTAAAAGTTGCAGGTCGGAGATTAGATCTACAGAAATCTTCCTCAGGAAAACACGCACAACTCTCAGTATAAAACAACAAATAATGAACCGATTTCTGCTAGAGATCGATCTAGGAGTTGAAAATTTAACCTCAAATTTTCACGCCAAACAAAACCGATCTGACCAGCCGTTTCTCTACTGCACCAAAACAGGTCGGAACTGCTTTCTTTGGTCTTCTAGGTTGCTTCCCTTCAAGGTGTCTAGCTCGGTTTTGGCAGGATTTTGCCGAATTGGTTTATCTCTGCTTCTCTCCATCACCACGAGCTCCTTATATAGGGAAAGAGAAATTAGGTTTTAGAGATTTCAAAAAAAGAAAATAGGCTACAATAAACATGGATTTGGTTTAAAAGAAGGGATTAGTGCAAATCAACCCTCAAACTAATTATTTTTTTGCAAAATCAACCCTCACTTCAAAAAAATACAAGTCAAACCACTCGGCTCATAAGTCACCCGCTATATAGCCCTCAAATATTATAACGTGGCATAATAAAACGTCGTTTGTAATTCAGACGGAATTGAAAACGATGCGTTTTAATTATATTTAAAACAACAGTATTATACAAACACCATGTTGTTTTAGAAGATAAAACAACACACAGTTTTTGTTTTTCTTAGATTTCTGGGTTTTAGGATTTTTTCTTTATGAATTATATATCTTTCAATTCATAAATCTTTGTTTCTTCTGCATACTCGAATTTCTAATTGAACAATTGCTTGCACCATCAAACTTTCTCCCAAGAGAAAAATGAATTCAGAATCCTTGGAAAAACTCCATTGTCTAATCATTGAATTGTTGAAATCGTTCGTGAATTGTTGTATCTCCGCCGAATTTACATGACAATGATGATAAAGATGAATTTCCTCTTCCATCTTGCGGCTTCGACGATCTTCGTCTACGTCATTAACAACCGCATGTCCATTCTCACTCGTATCTTCGCTGGACTCGTCGGTAGCTCGAAACTCGCCGCCGCTTCACTCGGAAGCTGCTCAAGACGATTACCTCGACCGCGATATCTACTCTAGATTTCTCGCCCTCAGATCTCAACCCTCGATTAAGAAAAAAGATCAGCACCAGCGATAATAACGACAGCCGAGATCTCCGCCAAAATTAAAGGGTATTGAAGAAATTGGAGAACATGCTGAAGTGGAGATCTACGGATTAGTTTGACAACTAAAGTCTTGGAAGTGAAAATCGTGAGCTTGGTGAGATAGAGATATCAATTGTGAGAGACCCAATCTCGTTATTCAAGCCGCGTTTAACAACCTTTTAAAATATAACAAACTTATTAAATACGAATTAAACGTCTAAAACGTTTTTATTAAAAACCGATCTGGGAACTCGAAACGTCTTAACAAAGAAATAATTCAACCGTTAAAATAAGAAAACTTATGTGAAAAAAATAGTTTATGAAATCTTTAAATAAGCAAAAATAGATAAATCGCCCATGGTTCTCAGAAAATAACACCACGAAGACCAGCTTTGAGTTTACTCGTCTGTCTCACCTGAAAAGGAAAAGAGGGATGAATATTCCAACAATACTCAGTGAAGACGCGCTAAAGGGCCCGGGTGATCCTTTGGATACACCATTTAAACCTGCAATATAAGCATACTAAATATATACATTAAACACAAGCAACAACCTACAAAATAATTTTTATCATTTCCACTTTTCAAGTTCAATCATCTTCATACTCAACTATTTCCAACATGTCAATCAACCTAGCAAGTCTATATCGCATTCCCAAGGATCAACTGTCCTTGGTACTCATTCTCTGCCATCGCCCAAATTGGGTTTGACAAGTCACAAGGTGCCACTGCCCAATACAGGGTTTGACAACGGCTCGTCAGCCCTTTCCCGATCACTACAACTTCACAAAAGTCACTCGTTGTAGGCCGTCAATCAACACTGAACCGAACGATCAGCGGTGAAAATATCTAAAACTAGTATGCGAAATAATTATTCAAACTCAATCAGCAATCCACATTCATCAACATCAAACATCAATCAAGTCTAATTCCTATATCAAGCACACAAATACTACTAATTCAACTAATGCATCTTTAGAAATCATAAACCAATCCTCACATTTGCTTTCGGTTGAAAATGGAAAATTGAGAGATTCGGTTACTGCGGTTGACGGAAGATAAAAAAGACTTTCCGGAATTAGAAACTTTCCTAAAATAGAACTTTTCTAAAAATAGAAAGTTTCCAAAAATAGAACTTCTCTAAAATAGGACATTTAGAAACAAGAAATTTCCTAACTAGGTCTAGGATTTTCGGATTAGGGTTTTTGATAACTTGAAATTCAAGAACAACAGTTTTAGGGTTTTCTGACTTTGACAGATTCGACTATTCTTGAGCAACAAGCAACGAGTGCACAAATTAGGGTTTACCTTTTCTGGCAAATCTGACTGAACCGACCCTGACACGTCCTCTACTGGAAACCACCACGGCTTGATCTCACTTGCTCGGATCTGCTCAGAAATGCATACCCAAAACCCAACTCAGATTCTGGAAAAATACAATTCTGCAACTAGGGTTCTTAATCCCAAAATCTAACAGATCTGTTTGCTCAGAAATAAACAATCATAACTTACTGAGTAAAGCCCCAAATCCCACGATGTTAGATTCCACGGAAACCTTAGAGTATCTTCTTTCCAAGGGTACCAAGATCAGACGCTGGGTCGTCCTGATCCGTCGGGAATTCGGCCCGAAACCTCTACTGCAAAACTGGGAAAAAGTGAGATTTCTGGGTTTTGGCAGAATGATATGCTTAGATTAAAAAAGTCATAACTAACGGAATATACCTTCAAATCGGATGATTCAAGATGTTTTGGAAAGACAGGAGAATCCTATTTCCAACCACACCAAGATCGAGATCTGGTTCGATCTGAGTCAACAGGAAATTGCTTCGAAAGGTGACGGATCGGAATGATATTGGTTGATGTGCTGGAGAAAATTTGGCAGAGCTTCGCTATAGCTTTTGTGTAGTCTCTAGGCTTGGTGGACGAAATCTATATATAGGAGAAGGAGGCTAGGGTTGACAAAAAGGTTAGGTTTAGGATGTGGGCTTTCGGATTGGGCCTTTAGGGCTTGTGGAAGAAAGATGGGTTTGGGGACAAGTTGGGTTTGGGATGTCACAAATTGATTCACTAAATGATGGAATTTTTGGTTTGTTTGTTGATAATCGTTGTCGAATTAGATAATTTCTGAAGAATTGAAGATGATGGGACGAAGAAGATGGAGATAACACTCTATAAGTTTCTATTTTTTTTTTAATTTTAATTAAAAATTATAAAACAACATGCAGTTCATTATTTAAAACGTTGCGTTTTAAAATCTGCCACCGATATAATGTTAATTTAACGGTATGGCTATATAGGGGTAACTTTTGAGATAAGAGGTTTGACTTACATTTTTTTGAGGTGAAGGTTAATTTTGCAAAAAAAAAAATTAGTTAGAGTTTTTTTTTACAGTAACCCCTTAAAAGAATTATATTCGGCTTTGAAAGAAATTGGGTAGATTTATCTAACTTAAATCCTATTTTTAACCAACCTGAAAACCTTAAAATAAATCTGCCCCTAAATCTAAGATGGGGGATGTCACAGTTTAGATCAAATTAATCAAGGTATATATTCATTCCGCTACGGAAATGATCAGACAATTATTTTTACAGTTCATATAAGAAGAGAGCAATAAACTAAACTTTGAAACTGTCTAGTTTTGAGTGGAGAATGTATTACAATTAGACAAATCATAACAAGCAAACTAACAAGAATTAGGAAAATCATAACAAGCAAACCATAATTAGAACGTCCTTATGTTCTTTCTTCGTGAGTTCAAATAAACCAAACACCATCCAACTACTTGTTCCTCTTACATAAGAAACTAACAACTAACAAGAATTAGGAAAATCATAACATGCAATTGAAGTCCTCTCACCTTACGCATGATGGTTGGGAAGGGATCCGATACAGCCAACGCGGGAGAACAAACGTCGAAAACGATGATCTGTGTTCTGTCGGGTCCCACTCTCCATCAAAACTCAGAGTGCGACTGTGGCTGCTACGTTGCAAGTTGTTGTGGAGCCAAAACCTGCCTTTGTGTAAACTAGTAGATGCCAAACATCTATGCATCTTGCTCCATAGGTACATTGTATTAGCATCAAAAGGGTTTATTTCCAGCGGAGAGTAATTTAAACCTGGGGAGATTTCAGATACTAGTTGCCATTCTTGAGAGCTCTTTTGCGTCCATACACTTATCTTACTTCCCAAACGTCCTTTGTTGACTATGCTCATATACATGAGAGATCCCTGAGATGTGTAAATTACTCTTTCAAGATTCGGTTCTTCTTAATCGGGGAAAGGTATAACTTTACCGTCTAATTTAGAGCCGAGCCAGTAAAGGTTTCCGTTCAAACTAACGGGATCGAGACTAAAAACACAGCGCAAAGAGATAGGAGAATGGAGAGTGTGGAAACTCCACAAGCCTGTCTCAGATGAATATATCATTAGACTTAGGTCACTGGTCTTGATGTTACATTTATCGATCACAACAACTTTGTAACCTAAAACGAAGCCGTTTTCGTGGCGAGTCCAGTGCGTTTCGATGATTTACATGTTGGAAGATGAGGCAGAGGAGGGATGTCAACAATGTGTGGTGAAATCGGATTAGCCACAGTAGGTTAGGTTCCCGGAGAAAGATTTCAAAGTGAACAAGATCAATTTAACATCCGTGTAAGCCACGACTCTGACCTTTTCTTTTGGAAGCCAAGCTGGTCGGTGTTGATCTCTCCGGTTCTTGAATTTTTCGGTTAGTAAAGAAGATATGTGAGAGCCCAGAGATCGTGAAAGTCCTCAAACCTCGCATCCGTAGTGAGCCAAGACTTCTTTCTGTGATTCACTGCTCATGAGAGACCATGAAAAATGCTGAGTTTTGATGACGAGAAAAGAAAAGCTCGCGCAGAAACGAAGATTCCACGATTGATTTCCATTGCTTGCAGACCAATTGTGAAGTGGCGGTGCTCTTAAGCGGTAGTCTCGCTAGTATGTCTTCCCATAGCGCCTCTGTTAAGAGATTCATCATTCGTTTGTATTTTAAAACGTGAAAGGGATGATTCTTTCTGTTTTTAACAAAAATTAGGATGATATTTATAATGTTCTACATTTTTATTTTTGTGACAAAACTATTATATTTCTTTAACAAAAAGGCTGTAAGTTTTTTTAAAACTATATTGTATATTTGAAGACAAAAAAAATGTTCTCTATTTCCAAAAAGAAGTGTTTAATTTAAAATGTAATGGTAGGCATAATGTTTTCCCATATGAAATCCTCCAACGTTTATGGGAGCCATGTTTGTTTCTGCTGACTGATTTCAAGAAACTCAAAACGGAGAATAATTATATTAATCTTTTATTATCCTTAGAAATTGTTTGATTAATCTTAAACGCAAGAGTCTTATAGCTTATGTACATACTAAAAGTCGCTTTTGTACATAAGTAATTTTACCGAGGTCAGTCGTTAGATGCCATTTAAAGAATCGCAAGTTTTTAGTTAAAAATTAATTGACAATGAGAGAAGAAAAACCAAACAAGAGACTGGTGCTTCGAATTTGCAAAGACAAGAACAAGGTAGAGTGTTGATCCTTATTTATGAAGTTAGTGATTTCGATTTCATTGGAGACAGAGAACCAAACGGGATGGTGGTTTCAACTCCGGCAAAAAATGGACGAAATAAGCGGTTGGTTCTTCAACTCCGGTGAAATAGAAACTCAAGGTAGAGTGTCTAACTTTTGTTTTAAGTGATGATGGTTTTGATTCTGACAAATACAAAAAAAAAGAAAGGTGGATTTGGTGGTTTCTATCGCAATTAGTTATATCATAAGTTAGTAGTACAACATACAACCTGTTTAGCTTAAACATCGTCCCTAAAACTTTGCAAATCATTTAGTTTATTTAGATTAGGCAAACCTTAGTGTTGTTTGTTTAAGTTGACTTTTGGTTCTTGGGCCAACTTTAGGGATATCTTAGCCCGATCATACAACGATTAAGTATCTTGATGACAAGGTCAGATGCTATTTGAATTTTGAACTTATTTTTACTAGATAGTATGTGGCCGCGTTTCCGACAAAATAAGCAATCTTGGCTGAATGGTCAAGCGGCCATAAGACAATATTGGGTTCCTCTAAGAAGTTGTCCGGTCGCGGTCATGTAAGTCATTTTTATGTAAATATTTTATGATTTCTCTAGTCATAAACTCATGTCAGTTTTCGAATAATAAGAACAGAAGCGGAAGCGTACCTTTAAGATCCATTGCTTATGAACTGAATTTGGGAATAACTCTTCCACAACAAACCTTGAATAGCCTTAGATCTCTGTTGATGGGATGCAGAGAGTTTTCTGTATTTCACATTAGGGTTGTTGTGGGGACCATAACCCTTCTATTTATATAGAAACAATTTCTAATTTGGCCTTTCATCAAATTAGAAATTACTGAATGTATCCACGCATTAAATTTACATAACACTTATGTCCCATAATCTTTTATTTATACAAAAGTGACCACATAAGTTTTGACTACTTTAAATAATGACCCTAACACATTGATTATACACATATGACCCCAAAATAATTCTTACATTTTACTCTTAAAAATTTGAGTTCTTCTAAAGCATTCGATTACACTAACTTGTAGATTCTTAACATTTAAATTTTCTTACAAGTAAAAATAAACCCACCATAAACCCACATTTAAAAATTGAGTTATAACTTTGGTTTAAAAAGTTGAATCAGTTTTTAATGTTGATATTAATTTAAACACACGTAAGATCCCAGAAAAAACTTGGAAATGTCCCCCCATTTCTCCAACAGACGACAAGGAAATATGATTAGGTTGCATTGTTGCAAGACGCTTGCTTTTGTTGTTCCTACAAATCTGCACCTTACATTCAATCACCTACTAATAAGTAATAACACATACTAAAATAATAAGAAAATATAATCGAGTAACTTGACACGTGTCACGATCATGTGAACATTCAATCACCTACTAATAAGAAAATAGACTCATTCTCTGTCATTGTCCATACTGGGTTTGACAAGTCACAAGGTGCCACTGTTCAGCAAGAGGTTTGACGACGGCTCGTCAACCTTTTCCCGATCACTACAACTTCACAACTGTCTCTCGTTGTAGGACGTCAATTAACACTAAACCGAACGATCAGTGGTACAAACATCAGCATTTAAGCCACATACACCAATATTATCATACCGTATAACTTCCAACTAAACAATACACTAAATTCCAATCATATGAAAATTACCACATCAACGGTTTTCCTTTTATCATGAACATTATATTTTATTTAACTAGTTATCATATGAGTAAATGATGCATATGAAAGACTACTAATGCAACAATCATCACAATCATTAACAGCAACATTAACCAACATTACACATTCATTCGTCTAGCTAATCATCATATGTTTTTAATAAAATAAATAATGTATTGGATGAATTCTCATAACACATCCCCACCTGGTACGCCTCGATGCAGCAGATCTGAGTTAGATCTCCTTGACTTTTATCATGCTTATGAACTCATAAAATTCGCCATTGCAGCTAAAGAATTACAAATCTAGGGTTCCTGATTTTCCAGAATAATCTGATTTCTTGGAAAAAACGCAACACCCACAACTCTCGGAGGTTATCTCTTAATTTGGATCAGGAACTTGCCGCGTAAAGATGACTAGATGAGCTTTCAAACGTATGCTCATCGTCGTTTGAATCGTCCAAATCGATCTGTAACTTCTTGTACGAAAGTGGGAAAAGTCAGATTTCGGGTTTTCACAGAATGATCCGCTAATATTGAAACGATCATAGCTAATGGAATATACCTTCAAATCGGACGATTCAAGAGGTTCTTGAAAGATAGGAGAATCGTACATAGATCGCTATATCGCTATATGGTTACTTCGGAGTCGACGGGAAACGGCCTCTAAAAGTTGCAGGTCGGAGATTAGATCTACAGAAATCTTCCTCAGGAAAACACGCACAACTCTCAGTATAAAACAACAAATAATGAACCGATTTCTGCTAGAGATCGATCTAGGAGTTGAAAATTTAACCTCAAATTTTCACGCCAAACAAAACCGATCTGACCAGCCGTTTCTCTACTGCACCAAAACAGGTCGGAACTGCTTTCTTTGGTCTTCTAGGTTGCTTCCCTTCAAGGTGTCTAGCTCGGTTTTGGCAGGATTTTGCCGAATTGGTTTATCTCTGCTTCTCTCCATCACCACGAGCTCCTTATATAGGGAAAGAGAAATTAGGTTTTAGAGATTTCAAAAAAAGAAAATAGGCTACAATAAACATGGATTTGGTTTAAAAGAAGGGATTAGTGCAAATCAACCCTCAAACTAATTATTTTTTTGCAAAATCAACCCTCACTTCAAAAAAATACAAGTCAAACCACTCGGCTCATAAGTCACCCGCTATATAGCCCTCAAATATTATAACGTGGCATAATAAAACGTCGTTTGTAATTCAGACGGAATTGAAAACGATGCGTTTTAATTATATTTAAAACAACAGTATTATACAAACACCATGTTGTTTTAGAAGATAAAACAACACACAGTTTTTGTTTTTCTTAGATTTCTGGGTTTTAGGATTTTTTCTTTATGAATTATATATCTTTCAATTCATAAATCTTTGTTTCTTCTGCATACTCGAATTTCTAATTGAACAATTGCTTGCACCATCAAACTTTCTCCCAAGAGAAAAATGAATTCAGAATCCTTGGAAAAACTCCATTGTCTAATCATTGAATTGTTGAAATCGTTCGTGAATTGTTGTATCTCCGCCGAATTTACATGACAATGATGATAAAGATGAATTTCCTCTTCCATCTTGCGGCTTCGACGATCTTCGTCTACGTCATTAACAACCGCATGTCCATTCTCACTCGTATCTTCGCTGGACTCGTCGGTAGCTCGAAACTCGCCGCCGCTTCACTCGGAAGCTGCTCAAGACGATTACCTCGACCGCGATATCTACTCTAGATTTCTCGCCCTCAGATCTCAACCCTCGATTAAGAAAAAAGATCAGCACCAGCGATAATAACGACAGCCGAGATCTCCGCCAAAATTAAAGGGTATTGAAGAAATTGGAGAACATGCTGAAGTGGAGATCTACGGATTAGTTTGACAACTAAAGTCTTGGAAGTGAAAATCGTGAGCTTGGTGAGATAGAGATATCAATTGTGAGAGACCCAATCTCGTTATTCAAGCCGCGTTTAACAACCTTTTAAAATATAACAAACTTATTAAATACGAATTAAACGTCTAAAACGTTTTTATTAAAAACCGATCTGGGAACTCGAAACGTCTTAACAAAGAAATAATTCAACCGTTAAAATAAGAAAACTTATGTGAAAAAAATAGTTTATGAAATCTTTAAATAAGCAAAAATAGATAAATCGCCCATGGTTCTCAGAAAATAACACCACGAAGACCAGCTTTGAGTTTACTCGTCTGTCTCACCTGAAAAGGAAAAGAGGGATGAATATTCCAACAATACTCAGTGAAGACGCGCTAAAGGGCCCGGGTGATCCTTTGGATACACCATTTAAACCTGCAATATAAGCATACTAAATATATACATTAAACACAAGCAACAACCTACAAAATAATTTTTATCATTTCCACTTTTCAAGTTCAATCATCTTCATACTCAACTATTTCCAACATGTCAATCAACCTAGCAAGTCTATATCGCATTCCCAAGGATCAACTGTCCTTGGTACTCATTCTCTGCCATCGCCCAAATTGGGTTTGACAAGTCACAAGGTGCCACTGCCCAATACAGGGTTTGACAACGGCTCGTCAGCCCTTTCCCGATCACTACAACTTCACAAAAGTCACTCGTTGTAGGCCGTCAATCAACACTGAACCGAACGATCAGCGGTGAAAATATCTAAAACTAGTATGCGAAATAATTATTCAAACTCAATCAGCAATCCACATTCATCAACATCAAACATCAATCAAGTCTAATTCCTATATCAAGCACACAAATACTACTAATTCAACTAATGCATCTTTAGAAATCATAAACCAATCCTCACATTTGCTTTCGGTTGAAAATGGAAAATTGAGAGATTCGGTTACTGCGGTTGACGGAAGATAAAAAAGACTTTCCGGAATTAGAAACTTTCCTAAAATAGAACTTTTCTAAAAATAGAAAGTTTCCAAAAATAGAACTTCTCTAAAATAGGACATTTAGAAACAAGAAATTTCCTAACTAGGTCTAGGATTTTCGGATTAGGGTTTTTGATAACTTGAAATTCAAGAACAACAGTTTTAGGGTTTTCTGACTTTGACAGATTCGACTATTCTTGAGCAACAAGCAACGAGTGCACAAATTAGGGTTTACCTTTTCTGGCAAATCTGACTGAACCGACCCTGACACGTCCTCTACTGGAAACCACCACGGCTTGATCTCACTTGCTCGGATCTGCTCAGAAATGCATACCCAAAACCCAACTCAGATTCTGGAAAAATACAATTCTGCAACTAGGGTTCTTAATCCCAAAATCTAACAGATCTGTTTGCTCAGAAATAAACAATCATAACTTACTGAGTAAAGCCCCAAATCCCACGATGTTAGATTCCACGGAAACCTTAGAGTATCTTCTTTCCAAGGGTACCAAGATCAGACGCTGGGTCGTCCTGATCCGTCGGGAATTCGGCCCGAAACCTCTACTGCAAAACTGGGAAAAAGTGAGATTTCTGGGTTTTGGCAGAATGATATGCTTAGATTAAAAAAGTCATAACTAACGGAATATACCTTCAAATCGGATGATTCAAGATGTTTTGGAAAGACAGGAGAATCCTATTTCCAACCACACCAAGATCGAGATCTGGTTCGATCTGAGTCAACAGGAAATTGCTTCGAAAGGTGACGGATCGGAATGATATTGGTTGATGTGCTGGAGAAAATTTGGCAGAGCTTCGCTATAGCTTTTGTGTAGTCTCTAGGCTTGGTGGACGAAATCTATATATAGGAGAAGGAGGCTAGGGTTGACAAAAAGGTTAGGTTTAGGATGTGGGCTTTCGGATTGGGCCTTTAGGGCTTGTGGAAGAAAGATGGGTTTGGGGACAAGTTGGGTTTGGGATGTCACAAATTGATTCACTAAATGATGGAATTTTTGGTTTGTTTGTTGATAATCGTTGTCGAATTAGATAATTTCTGAAGAATTGAAGATGATGGGACGAAGAAGATGGAGATAACACTCTATAAGTTTCTATTTTTTTTTTAATTTTAATTAAAAATTATAAAACAACATGCAGTTCATTATTTAAAACGTTGCGTTTTAAAATCTGCCACCGATATAATGTTAATTTAACGGTATGGCTATATAGGGGTAACTTTTGAGATAAGAGGTTTGACTTACATTTTTTTGAGGTGAAGGTTAATTTTGCAAAAAAAAAAATTAGTTAGAGTTTTTTTTTACAGTAACCCCTTAAAAGAATTATATTCGGCTTTGAAAGAAATTGGGTAGATTTATCTAACTTAAATCCTATTTTTAACCAACCTGAAAACCTTAAAATAAATCTGCCCCTAAATCTAAGATGGGGGATGTCACAGTTTAGATCAAATTAATCAAGGTATATATTCATTCCGCTACGGAAATGATCAGACAATTATTTTTACAGTTCATATAAGAAGAGAGCAATAAACTAAACTTTGAAACTGTCTAGTTTTGAGTGGAGAATGTATTACAATTAGACAAATCATAACAAGCAAACTAACAAGAATTAGGAAAATCATAACAAGCAAACCATAATTAGAACGTCCTTATGTTCTTTCTTCGTGAGTTCAAATAAACCAAACACCATCCAACTACTTGTTCCTCTTACATAAGAAACTAACAACTAACAAGAATTAGGAAAATCATAACATGCAATTGAAGTCCTCTCACCTTACGCATGATGGTTGGGAAGGGATCCGATACAGCCAACGCGGGAGAACAAACGTCGAAAACGATGATCTGTGTTCTGTCGGGTCCCACTCTCCATCAAAACTCAGAGTGCGACTGTGGCTGCTACGTTGCAAGTTGTTGTGGAGCCAAAACCTGCCTTTGTGTAAACTAGTAGATGCCAAACATCTATGCATCTTGCTCCATAGGTACATTGTATTAGCATCAAAAGGGTTTATTTCCAGCGGAGAGTAATTTAAACCTGGGGAGATTTCAGATACTAGTTGCCATTCTTGAGAGCTCTTTTGCGTCCATACACTTATCTTACTTCCCAAACGTCCTTTGTTGACTATGCTCATATACATGAGAGATCCCTGAGATGTGTAAATTACTCTTTCAAGATTCGGTTCTTCTTAATCGGGGAAAGGTATAACTTTACCGTCTAATTTAGAGCCGAGCCAGTAAAGGTTTCCGTTCAAACTAACGGGATCGAGACTAAAAACACAGCGCAAAGAGATAGGAGAATGGAGAGTGTGGAAACTCCACAAGCCTGTCTCAGATGAATATATCATTAGACTTAGGTCACTGGTCTTGATGTTACATTTATCGATCACAACAACTTTGTAACCTAAAACGAAGCCGTTTTCGTGGCGAGTCCAGTGCGTTTCGATGATTTACATGTTGGAAGATGAGGCAGAGGAGGGATGTCAACAATGTGTGGTGAAATCGGATTAGCCACAGTAGGTTAGGTTCCCGGAGAAAGATTTCAAAGTGAACAAGATCAATTTAACATCCGTGTAAGCCACGACTCTGACCTTTTCTTTTGGAAGCCAAGCTGGTCGGTGTTGATCTCTCCGGTTCTTGAATTTTTCGGTTAGTAAAGAAGATATGTGAGAGCCCAGAGATCGTGAAAGTCCTCAAACCTCGCATCCGTAGTGAGCCAAGACTTCTTTCTGTGATTCACTGCTCATGAGAGACCATGAAAAATGCTGAGTTTTGATGACGAGAAAAGAAAAGCTCGCGCAGAAACGAAGATTCCACGATTGATTTCCATTGCTTGCAGACCAATTGTGAAGTGGCGGTGCTCTTAAGCGGTAGTCTCGCTAGTATGTCTTCCCATAGCGCCTCTGTTAAGAGATTCATCATTCGTTTGTATTTTAAAACGTGAAAGGGATGATTCTTTCTGTTTTTAACAAAAATTAGGATGATATTTATAATGTTCTACATTTTTATTTTTGTGACAAAACTATTATATTTCTTTAACAAAAAGGCTGTAAGTTTTTTTAAAACTATATTGTATATTTGAAGACAAAAAAAATGTTCTCTATTTCCAAAAAGAAGTGTTTAATTTAAAATGTAATGGTAGGCATAATGTTTTCCCATATGAAATCCTCCAACGTTTATGGGAGCCATGTTTGTTTCTGCTGACTGATTTCAAGAAACTCAAAACGGAGAATAATTATATTAATCTTTTATTATCCTTAGAAATTGTTTGATTAATCTTAAACGCAAGAGTCTTATAGCTTATGTACATACTAAAAGTCGCTTTTGTACATAAGTAATTTTACCGAGGTCAGTCGTTAGATGCCATTTAAAGAATCGCAAGTTTTTAGTTAAAAATTAATTGACAATGAGAGAAGAAAAACCAAACAAGAGACTGGTGCTTCGAATTTGCAAAGACAAGAACAAGGTAGAGTGTTGATCCTTATTTATGAAGTTAGTGATTTCGATTTCATTGGAGACAGAGAACCAAACGGGATGGTGGTTTCAACTCCGGCAAAAAATGGACGAAATAAGCGGTTGGTTCTTCAACTCCGGTGAAATAGAAACTCAAGGTAGAGTGTCTAACTTTTGTTTTAAGTGATGATGGTTTTGATTCTGACAAATACAAAAAAAAAGAAAGGTGGATTTGGTGGTTTCTATCGCAATTAGTTATATCATAAGTTAGTAGTACAACATACAACCTGTTTAGCTTAAACATCGTCCCTAAAACTTTGCAAATCATTTAGTTTATTTAGATTAGGCAAACCTTAGTGTTGTTTGTTTAAGTTGACTTTTGGTTCTTGGGCCAACTTTAGGGATATCTTAGCCCGATCATACAACGATTAAGTATCTTGATGACAAGGTCAGATGCTATTTGAATTTTGAACTTATTTTTACTAGATAGTATGTGGCCGCGTTTCCGACAAAATAAGCAATCTTGGCTGAATGGTCAAGCGGCCATAAGACAATATTGGGTTCCTCTAAGAAGTTGTCCGGTCGCGGTCATGTAAGTCATTTTTATGTAAATATTTTATGATTTCTCTAGTCATAAACTCATGTCAGTTTTCGAATAATAAGAACAGAAGCGGAAGCGTACCTTTAAGATCCATTGCTTATGAACTGAATTTGGGAATAACTCTTCCACAACAAACCTTGAATAGCCTTAGATCTCTGTTGATGGGATGCAGAGAGTTTTCTGTATTTCACATTAGGGTTGTTGTGGGGACCATAACCCTTCTATTTATATAGAAACAATTTCTAATTTGGCCTTTCATCAAATTAGAAATTACTGAATGTATCCACGCATTAAATTTACATAACACTTATGTCCCATAATCTTTTATTTATACAAAAGTGACCACATAAGTTTTGACTACTTTAAATAATGACCCTAACACATTGATTATACACATATGACCCCAAAATAATTCTTACATTTTACTCTTAAAAATTTGAGTTCTTCTAAAGCATTCGATTACACTAACTTGTAGATTCTTAACATTTAAATTTTCTTACAAGTAAAAATAAACCCACCATAAACCCACATTTAAAAATTGAGTTATAACTTTGGTTTAAAAAGTTGAATCAGTTTTTAATGTTGATATTAATTTAAACACACGTAAGATCCCAGAAAAAACTTGGAAATGTCCCCCCATTTCTCCAACAGACGACAAGGAAATATGATTAGGTTGCATTGTTGCAAGACGCTTGCTTTTGTTGTTCCTACAAATCTGCACCTTACATTCAATCACCTACTAATAAGTAATAACACATACTAAAATAATAAGAAAATATAATCGAGTAACTTGACACGTGTCACGATCATGTGAACATTCAATCACCTACTAATAAGAAAATAGACTCATTCTCTGTCATTGTCCATACTGGGTTTGACAAGTCACAAGGTGCCACTGTTCAGCAAGAGGTTTGACGACGGCTCGTCAACCTTTTCCCGATCACTACAACTTCACAACTGTCTCTCGTTGTAGGACGTCAATTAACACTAAACCGAACGATCAGTGGTACAAACATCAGCATTTAAGCCACATACACCAATATTATCATACCGTATAACTTCCAACTAAACAATACACTAAATTCCAATCATATGAAAATTACCACATCAACGGTTTTCCTTTTATCATGAACATTATATTTTATTTAACTAGTTATCATATGAGTAAATGATGCATATGAAAGACTACTAATGCAACAATCATCACAATCATTAACAGCAACATTAACCAACATTACACATTCATTCGTCTAGCTAATCATCATATGTTTTTAATAAAATAAATAATGTATTGGATGAATTCTCATAACACATCCCCACCTGGTACGCCTCGATGCAGCAGATCTGAGTTAGATCTCCTTGACTTTTATCATGCTTATGAACTCATAAAATTCGCCATTGCAGCTAAAGAATTACAAATCTAGGGTTCCTGATTTTCCAGAATAATCTGATTTCTTGGAAAAAACGCAACACCCACAACTCTCGGAGGTTATCTCTTAATTTGGATCAGGAACTTGCCGCGTAAAGATGACTAGATGAGCTTTCAAACGTATGCTCATCGTCGTTTGAATCGTCCAAATCGATCTGTAACTTCTTGTACGAAAGTGGGAAAAGTCAGATTTCGGGTTTTCACAGAATGATCCGCTAATATTGAAACGATCATAGCTAATGGAATATACCTTCAAATCGGACGATTCAAGAGGTTCTTGAAAGATAGGAGAATCGTACATAGATCGCTATATCGCTATATGGTTACTTCGGAGTCGACGGGAAACGGCCTCTAAAAGTTGCAGGTCGGAGATTAGATCTACAGAAATCTTCCTCAGGAAAACACGCACAACTCTCAGTATAAAACAACAAATAATGAACCGATTTCTGCTAGAGATCGATCTAGGAGTTGAAAATTTAACCTCAAATTTTCACGCCAAACAAAACCGATCTGACCAGCCGTTTCTCTACTGCACCAAAACAGGTCGGAACTGCTTTCTTTGGTCTTCTAGGTTGCTTCCCTTCAAGGTGTCTAGCTCGGTTTTGGCAGGATTTTGCCGAATTGGTTTATCTCTGCTTCTCTCCATCACCACGAGCTCCTTATATAGGGAAAGAGAAATTAGGTTTTAGAGATTTCAAAAAAAGAAAATAGGCTACAATAAACATGGATTTGGTTTAAAAGAAGGGATTAGTGCAAATCAACCCTCAAACTAATTATTTTTTTGCAAAATCAACCCTCACTTCAAAAAAATACAAGTCAAACCACTCGGCTCATAAGTCACCCGCTATATAGCCCTCAAATATTATAACGTGGCATAATAAAACGTCGTTTGTAATTCAGACGGAATTGAAAACGATGCGTTTTAATTATATTTAAAACAACAGTATTATACAAACACCATGTTGTTTTAGAAGATAAAACAACACACAGTTTTTGTTTTTCTTAGATTTCTGGGTTTTAGGATTTTTTCTTTATGAATTATATATCTTTCAATTCATAAATCTTTGTTTCTTCTGCATACTCGAATTTCTAATTGAACAATTGCTTGCACCATCAAACTTTCTCCCAAGAGAAAAATGAATTCAGAATCCTTGGAAAAACTCCATTGTCTAATCATTGAATTGTTGAAATCGTTCGTGAATTGTTGTATCTCCGCCGAATTTACATGACAATGATGATAAAGATGAATTTCCTCTTCCATCTTGCGGCTTCGACGATCTTCGTCTACGTCATTAACAACCGCATGTCCATTCTCACTCGTATCTTCGCTGGACTCGTCGGTAGCTCGAAACTCGCCGCCGCTTCACTCGGAAGCTGCTCAAGACGATTACCTCGACCGCGATATCTACTCTAGATTTCTCGCCCTCAGATCTCAACCCTCGATTAAGAAAAAAGATCAGCACCAGCGATAATAACGACAGCCGAGATCTCCGCCAAAATTAAAGGGTATTGAAGAAATTGGAGAACATGCTGAAGTGGAGATCTACGGATTAGTTTGACAACTAAAGTCTTGGAAGTGAAAATCGTGAGCTTGGTGAGATAGAGATATCAATTGTGAGAGACCCAATCTCGTTATTCAAGCCGCGTTTAACAACCTTTTAAAATATAACAAACTTATTAAATACGAATTAAACGTCTAAAACGTTTTTATTAAAAACCGATCTGGGAACTCGAAACGTCTTAACAAAGAAATAATTCAACCGTTAAAATAAGAAAACTTATGTGAAAAAAATAGTTTATGAAATCTTTAAATAAGCAAAAATAGATAAATCGCCCATGGTTCTCAGAAAATAACACCACGAAGACCAGCTTTGAGTTTACTCGTCTGTCTCACCTGAAAAGGAAAAGAGGGATGAATATTCCAACAATACTCAGTGAAGACGCGCTAAAGGGCCCGGGTGATCCTTTGGATACACCATTTAAACCTGCAATATAAGCATACTAAATATATACATTAAACACAAGCAACAACCTACAAAATAATTTTTATCATTTCCACTTTTCAAGTTCAATCATCTTCATACTCAACTATTTCCAACATGTCAATCAACCTAGCAAGTCTATATCGCATTCCCAAGGATCAACTGTCCTTGGTACTCATTCTCTGCCATCGCCCAAATTGGGTTTGACAAGTCACAAGGTGCCACTGCCCAATACAGGGTTTGACAACGGCTCGTCAGCCCTTTCCCGATCACTACAACTTCACAAAAGTCACTCGTTGTAGGCCGTCAATCAACACTGAACCGAACGATCAGCGGTGAAAATATCTAAAACTAGTATGCGAAATAATTATTCAAACTCAATCAGCAATCCACATTCATCAACATCAAACATCAATCAAGTCTAATTCCTATATCAAGCACACAAATACTACTAATTCAACTAATGCATCTTTAGAAATCATAAACCAATCCTCACATTTGCTTTCGGTTGAAAATGGAAAATTGAGAGATTCGGTTACTGCGGTTGACGGAAGATAAAAAAGACTTTCCGGAATTAGAAACTTTCCTAAAATAGAACTTTTCTAAAAATAGAAAGTTTCCAAAAATAGAACTTCTCTAAAATAGGACATTTAGAAACAAGAAATTTCCTAACTAGGTCTAGGATTTTCGGATTAGGGTTTTTGATAACTTGAAATTCAAGAACAACAGTTTTAGGGTTTTCTGACTTTGACAGATTCGACTATTCTTGAGCAACAAGCAACGAGTGCACAAATTAGGGTTTACCTTTTCTGGCAAATCTGACTGAACCGACCCTGACACGTCCTCTACTGGAAACCACCACGGCTTGATCTCACTTGCTCGGATCTGCTCAGAAATGCATACCCAAAACCCAACTCAGATTCTGGAAAAATACAATTCTGCAACTAGGGTTCTTAATCCCAAAATCTAACAGATCTGTTTGCTCAGAAATAAACAATCATAACTTACTGAGTAAAGCCCCAAATCCCACGATGTTAGATTCCACGGAAACCTTAGAGTATCTTCTTTCCAAGGGTACCAAGATCAGACGCTGGGTCGTCCTGATCCGTCGGGAATTCGGCCCGAAACCTCTACTGCAAAACTGGGAAAAAGTGAGATTTCTGGGTTTTGGCAGAATGATATGCTTAGATTAAAAAAGTCATAACTAACGGAATATACCTTCAAATCGGATGATTCAAGATGTTTTGGAAAGACAGGAGAATCCTATTTCCAACCACACCAAGATCGAGATCTGGTTCGATCTGAGTCAACAGGAAATTGCTTCGAAAGGTGACGGATCGGAATGATATTGGTTGATGTGCTGGAGAAAATTTGGCAGAGCTTCGCTATAGCTTTTGTGTAGTCTCTAGGCTTGGTGGACGAAATCTATATATAGGAGAAGGAGGCTAGGGTTGACAAAAAGGTTAGGTTTAGGATGTGGGCTTTCGGATTGGGCCTTTAGGGCTTGTGGAAGAAAGATGGGTTTGGGGACAAGTTGGGTTTGGGATGTCACAAATTGATTCACTAAATGATGGAATTTTTGGTTTGTTTGTTGATAATCGTTGTCGAATTAGATAATTTCTGAAGAATTGAAGATGATGGGACGAAGAAGATGGAGATAACACTCTATAAGTTTCTATTTTTTTTTTAATTTTAATTAAAAATTATAAAACAACATGCAGTTCATTATTTAAAACGTTGCGTTTTAAAATCTGCCACCGATATAATGTTAATTTAACGGTATGGCTATATAGGGGTAACTTTTGAGATAAGAGGTTTGACTTACATTTTTTTGAGGTGAAGGTTAATTTTGCAAAAAAAAAAATTAGTTAGAGTTTTTTTTTACAGTAACCCCTTAAAAGAATTATATTCGGCTTTGAAAGAAATTGGGTAGATTTATCTAACTTAAATCCTATTTTTAACCAACCTGAAAACCTTAAAATAAATCTGCCCCTAAATCTAAGATGGGGGATGTCACAGTTTAGATCAAATTAATCAAGGTATATATTCATTCCGCTACGGAAATGATCAGACAATTATTTTTACAGTTCATATAAGAAGAGAGCAATAAACTAAACTTTGAAACTGTCTAGTTTTGAGTGGAGAATGTATTACAATTAGACAAATCATAACAAGCAAACTAACAAGAATTAGGAAAATCATAACAAGCAAACCATAATTAGAACGTCCTTATGTTCTTTCTTCGTGAGTTCAAATAAACCAAACACCATCCAACTACTTGTTCCTCTTACATAAGAAACTAACAACTAACAAGAATTAGGAAAATCATAACATGCAATTGAAGTCCTCTCACCTTACGCATGATGGTTGGGAAGGGATCCGATACAGCCAACGCGGGAGAACAAACGTCGAAAACGATGATCTGTGTTCTGTCGGGTCCCACTCTCCATCAAAACTCAGAGTGCGACTGTGGCTGCTACGTTGCAAGTTGTTGTGGAGCCAAAACCTGCCTTTGTGTAAACTAGTAGATGCCAAACATCTATGCATCTTGCTCCATAGGTACATTGTATTAGCATCAAAAGGGTTTATTTCCAGCGGAGAGTAATTTAAACCTGGGGAGATTTCAGATACTAGTTGCCATTCTTGAGAGCTCTTTTGCGTCCATACACTTATCTTACTTCCCAAACGTCCTTTGTTGACTATGCTCATATACATGAGAGATCCCTGAGATGTGTAAATTACTCTTTCAAGATTCGGTTCTTCTTAATCGGGGAAAGGTATAACTTTACCGTCTAATTTAGAGCCGAGCCAGTAAAGGTTTCCGTTCAAACTAACGGGATCGAGACTAAAAACACAGCGCAAAGAGATAGGAGAATGGAGAGTGTGGAAACTCCACAAGCCTGTCTCAGATGAATATATCATTAGACTTAGGTCACTGGTCTTGATGTTACATTTATCGATCACAACAACTTTGTAACCTAAAACGAAGCCGTTTTCGTGGCGAGTCCAGTGCGTTTCGATGATTTACATGTTGGAAGATGAGGCAGAGGAGGGATGTCAACAATGTGTGGTGAAATCGGATTAGCCACAGTAGGTTAGGTTCCCGGAGAAAGATTTCAAAGTGAACAAGATCAATTTAACATCCGTGTAAGCCACGACTCTGACCTTTTCTTTTGGAAGCCAAGCTGGTCGGTGTTGATCTCTCCGGTTCTTGAATTTTTCGGTTAGTAAAGAAGATATGTGAGAGCCCAGAGATCGTGAAAGTCCTCAAACCTCGCATCCGTAGTGAGCCAAGACTTCTTTCTGTGATTCACTGCTCATGAGAGACCATGAAAAATGCTGAGTTTTGATGACGAGAAAAGAAAAGCTCGCGCAGAAACGAAGATTCCACGATTGATTTCCATTGCTTGCAGACCAATTGTGAAGTGGCGGTGCTCTTAAGCGGTAGTCTCGCTAGTATGTCTTCCCATAGCGCCTCTGTTAAGAGATTCATCATTCGTTTGTATTTTAAAACGTGAAAGGGATGATTCTTTCTGTTTTTAACAAAAATTAGGATGATATTTATAATGTTCTACATTTTTATTTTTGTGACAAAACTATTATATTTCTTTAACAAAAAGGCTGTAAGTTTTTTTAAAACTATATTGTATATTTGAAGACAAAAAAAATGTTCTCTATTTCCAAAAAGAAGTGTTTAATTTAAAATGTAATGGTAGGCATAATGTTTTCCCATATGAAATCCTCCAACGTTTATGGGAGCCATGTTTGTTTCTGCTGACTGATTTCAAGAAACTCAAAACGGAGAATAATTATATTAATCTTTTATTATCCTTAGAAATTGTTTGATTAATCTTAAACGCAAGAGTCTTATAGCTTATGTACATACTAAAAGTCGCTTTTGTACATAAGTAATTTTACCGAGGTCAGTCGTTAGATGCCATTTAAAGAATCGCAAGTTTTTAGTTAAAAATTAATTGACAATGAGAGAAGAAAAACCAAACAAGAGACTGGTGCTTCGAATTTGCAAAGACAAGAACAAGGTAGAGTGTTGATCCTTATTTATGAAGTTAGTGATTTCGATTTCATTGGAGACAGAGAACCAAACGGGATGGTGGTTTCAACTCCGGCAAAAAATGGACGAAATAAGCGGTTGGTTCTTCAACTCCGGTGAAATAGAAACTCAAGGTAGAGTGTCTAACTTTTGTTTTAAGTGATGATGGTTTTGATTCTGACAAATACAAAAAAAAAGAAAGGTGGATTTGGTGGTTTCTATCGCAATTAGTTATATCATAAGTTAGTAGTACAACATACAACCTGTTTAGCTTAAACATCGTCCCTAAAACTTTGCAAATCATTTAGTTTATTTAGATTAGGCAAACCTTAGTGTTGTTTGTTTAAGTTGACTTTTGGTTCTTGGGCCAACTTTAGGGATATCTTAGCCCGATCATACAACGATTAAGTATCTTGATGACAAGGTCAGATGCTATTTGAATTTTGAACTTATTTTTACTAGATAGTATGTGGCCGCGTTTCCGACAAAATAAGCAATCTTGGCTGAATGGTCAAGCGGCCATAAGACAATATTGGGTTCCTCTAAGAAGTTGTCCGGTCGCGGTCATGTAAGTCATTTTTATGTAAATATTTTATGATTTCTCTAGTCATAAACTCATGTCAGTTTTCGAATAATAAGAACAGAAGCGGAAGCGTACCTTTAAGATCCATTGCTTATGAACTGAATTTGGGAATAACTCTTCCACAACAAACCTTGAATAGCCTTAGATCTCTGTTGATGGGATGCAGAGAGTTTTCTGTATTTCACATTAGGGTTGTTGTGGGGACCATAACCCTTCTATTTATATAGAAACAATTTCTAATTTGGCCTTTCATCAAATTAGAAATTACTGAATGTATCCACGCATTAAATTTACATAACACTTATGTCCCATAATCTTTTATTTATACAAAAGTGACCACATAAGTTTTGACTACTTTAAATAATGACCCTAACACATTGATTATACACATATGACCCCAAAATAATTCTTACATTTTACTCTTAAAAATTTGAGTTCTTCTAAAGCATTCGATTACACTAACTTGTAGATTCTTAACATTTAAATTTTCTTACAAGTAAAAATAAACCCACCATAAACCCACATTTAAAAATTGAGTTATAACTTTGGTTTAAAAAGTTGAATCAGTTTTTAATGTTGATATTAATTTAAACACACGTAAGATCCCAGAAAAAACTTGGAAATGTCCCCCCATTTCTCCAACAGACGACAAGGAAATATGATTAGGTTGCATTGTTGCAAGACGCTTGCTTTTGTTGTTCCTACAAATCTGCACCTTACATTCAATCACCTACTAATAAGTAATAACACATACTAAAATAATAAGAAAATATAATCGAGTAACTTGACACGTGTCACGATCATGTGAACATTCAATCACCTACTAATAAGAAAATAGACTCATTCTCTGTCATTGTCCATACTGGGTTTGACAAGTCACAAGGTGCCACTGTTCAGCAAGAGGTTTGACGACGGCTCGTCAACCTTTTCCCGATCACTACAACTTCACAACTGTCTCTCGTTGTAGGACGTCAATTAACACTAAACCGAACGATCAGTGGTACAAACATCAGCATTTAAGCCACATACACCAATATTATCATACCGTATAACTTCCAACTAAACAATACACTAAATTCCAATCATATGAAAATTACCACATCAACGGTTTTCCTTTTATCATGAACATTATATTTTATTTAACTAGTTATCATATGAGTAAATGATGCATATGAAAGACTACTAATGCAACAATCATCACAATCATTAACAGCAACATTAACCAACATTACACATTCATTCGTCTAGCTAATCATCATATGTTTTTAATAAAATAAATAATGTATTGGATGAATTCTCATAACACATCCCCACCTGGTACGCCTCGATGCAGCAGATCTGAGTTAGATCTCCTTGACTTTTATCATGCTTATGAACTCATAAAATTCGCCATTGCAGCTAAAGAATTACAAATCTAGGGTTCCTGATTTTCCAGAATAATCTGATTTCTTGGAAAAAACGCAACACCCACAACTCTCGGAGGTTATCTCTTAATTTGGATCAGGAACTTGCCGCGTAAAGATGACTAGATGAGCTTTCAAACGTATGCTCATCGTCGTTTGAATCGTCCAAATCGATCTGTAACTTCTTGTACGAAAGTGGGAAAAGTCAGATTTCGGGTTTTCACAGAATGATCCGCTAATATTGAAACGATCATAGCTAATGGAATATACCTTCAAATCGGACGATTCAAGAGGTTCTTGAAAGATAGGAGAATCGTACATAGATCGCTATATCGCTATATGGTTACTTCGGAGTCGACGGGAAACGGCCTCTAAAAGTTGCAGGTCGGAGATTAGATCTACAGAAATCTTCCTCAGGAAAACACGCACAACTCTCAGTATAAAACAACAAATAATGAACCGATTTCTGCTAGAGATCGATCTAGGAGTTGAAAATTTAACCTCAAATTTTCACGCCAAACAAAACCGATCTGACCAGCCGTTTCTCTACTGCACCAAAACAGGTCGGAACTGCTTTCTTTGGTCTTCTAGGTTGCTTCCCTTCAAGGTGTCTAGCTCGGTTTTGGCAGGATTTTGCCGAATTGGTTTATCTCTGCTTCTCTCCATCACCACGAGCTCCTTATATAGGGAAAGAGAAATTAGGTTTTAGAGATTTCAAAAAAAGAAAATAGGCTACAATAAACATGGATTTGGTTTAAAAGAAGGGATTAGTGCAAATCAACCCTCAAACTAATTATTTTTTTGCAAAATCAACCCTCACTTCAAAAAAATACAAGTCAAACCACTCGGCTCATAAGTCACCCGCTATATAGCCCTCAAATATTATAACGTGGCATAATAAAACGTCGTTTGTAATTCAGACGGAATTGAAAACGATGCGTTTTAATTATATTTAAAACAACAGTATTATACAAACACCATGTTGTTTTAGAAGATAAAACAACACACAGTTTTTGTTTTTCTTAGATTTCTGGGTTTTAGGATTTTTTCTTTATGAATTATATATCTTTCAATTCATAAATCTTTGTTTCTTCTGCATACTCGAATTTCTAATTGAACAATTGCTTGCACCATCAAACTTTCTCCCAAGAGAAAAATGAATTCAGAATCCTTGGAAAAACTCCATTGTCTAATCATTGAATTGTTGAAATCGTTCGTGAATTGTTGTATCTCCGCCGAATTTACATGACAATGATGATAAAGATGAATTTCCTCTTCCATCTTGCGGCTTCGACGATCTTCGTCTACGTCATTAACAACCGCATGTCCATTCTCACTCGTATCTTCGCTGGACTCGTCGGTAGCTCGAAACTCGCCGCCGCTTCACTCGGAAGCTGCTCAAGACGATTACCTCGACCGCGATATCTACTCTAGATTTCTCGCCCTCAGATCTCAACCCTCGATTAAGAAAAAAGATCAGCACCAGCGATAATAACGACAGCCGAGATCTCCGCCAAAATTAAAGGGTATTGAAGAAATTGGAGAACATGCTGAAGTGGAGATCTACGGATTAGTTTGACAACTAAAGTCTTGGAAGTGAAAATCGTGAGCTTGGTGAGATAGAGATATCAATTGTGAGAGACCCAATCTCGTTATTCAAGCCGCGTTTAACAACCTTTTAAAATATAACAAACTTATTAAATACGAATTAAACGTCTAAAACGTTTTTATTAAAAACCGATCTGGGAACTCGAAACGTCTTAACAAAGAAATAATTCAACCGTTAAAATAAGAAAACTTATGTGAAAAAAATAGTTTATGAAATCTTTAAATAAGCAAAAATAGATAAATCGCCCATGGTTCTCAGAAAATAACACCACGAAGACCAGCTTTGAGTTTACTCGTCTGTCTCACCTGAAAAGGAAAAGAGGGATGAATATTCCAACAATACTCAGTGAAGACGCGCTAAAGGGCCCGGGTGATCCTTTGGATACACCATTTAAACCTGCAATATAAGCATACTAAATATATACATTAAACACAAGCAACAACCTACAAAATAATTTTTATCATTTCCACTTTTCAAGTTCAATCATCTTCATACTCAACTATTTCCAACATGTCAATCAACCTAGCAAGTCTATATCGCATTCCCAAGGATCAACTGTCCTTGGTACTCATTCTCTGCCATCGCCCAAATTGGGTTTGACAAGTCACAAGGTGCCACTGCCCAATACAGGGTTTGACAACGGCTCGTCAGCCCTTTCCCGATCACTACAACTTCACAAAAGTCACTCGTTGTAGGCCGTCAATCAACACTGAACCGAACGATCAGCGGTGAAAATATCTAAAACTAGTATGCGAAATAATTATTCAAACTCAATCAGCAATCCACATTCATCAACATCAAACATCAATCAAGTCTAATTCCTATATCAAGCACACAAATACTACTAATTCAACTAATGCATCTTTAGAAATCATAAACCAATCCTCACATTTGCTTTCGGTTGAAAATGGAAAATTGAGAGATTCGGTTACTGCGGTTGACGGAAGATAAAAAAGACTTTCCGGAATTAGAAACTTTCCTAAAATAGAACTTTTCTAAAAATAGAAAGTTTCCAAAAATAGAACTTCTCTAAAATAGGACATTTAGAAACAAGAAATTTCCTAACTAGGTCTAGGATTTTCGGATTAGGGTTTTTGATAACTTGAAATTCAAGAACAACAGTTTTAGGGTTTTCTGACTTTGACAGATTCGACTATTCTTGAGCAACAAGCAACGAGTGCACAAATTAGGGTTTACCTTTTCTGGCAAATCTGACTGAACCGACCCTGACACGTCCTCTACTGGAAACCACCACGGCTTGATCTCACTTGCTCGGATCTGCTCAGAAATGCATACCCAAAACCCAACTCAGATTCTGGAAAAATACAATTCTGCAACTAGGGTTCTTAATCCCAAAATCTAACAGATCTGTTTGCTCAGAAATAAACAATCATAACTTACTGAGTAAAGCCCCAAATCCCACGATGTTAGATTCCACGGAAACCTTAGAGTATCTTCTTTCCAAGGGTACCAAGATCAGACGCTGGGTCGTCCTGATCCGTCGGGAATTCGGCCCGAAACCTCTACTGCAAAACTGGGAAAAAGTGAGATTTCTGGGTTTTGGCAGAATGATATGCTTAGATTAAAAAAGTCATAACTAACGGAATATACCTTCAAATCGGATGATTCAAGATGTTTTGGAAAGACAGGAGAATCCTATTTCCAACCACACCAAGATCGAGATCTGGTTCGATCTGAGTCAACAGGAAATTGCTTCGAAAGGTGACGGATCGGAATGATATTGGTTGATGTGCTGGAGAAAATTTGGCAGAGCTTCGCTATAGCTTTTGTGTAGTCTCTAGGCTTGGTGGACGAAATCTATATATAGGAGAAGGAGGCTAGGGTTGACAAAAAGGTTAGGTTTAGGATGTGGGCTTTCGGATTGGGCCTTTAGGGCTTGTGGAAGAAAGATGGGTTTGGGGACAAGTTGGGTTTGGGATGTCACAAATTGATTCACTAAATGATGGAATTTTTGGTTTGTTTGTTGATAATCGTTGTCGAATTAGATAATTTCTGAAGAATTGAAGATGATGGGACGAAGAAGATGGAGATAACACTCTATAAGTTTCTATTTTTTTTTTAATTTTAATTAAAAATTATAAAACAACATGCAGTTCATTATTTAAAACGTTGCGTTTTAAAATCTGCCACCGATATAATGTTAATTTAACGGTATGGCTATATAGGGGTAACTTTTGAGATAAGAGGTTTGACTTACATTTTTTTGAGGTGAAGGTTAATTTTGCAAAAAAAAAAATTAGTTAGAGTTTTTTTTTACAGTAACCCCTTAAAAGAATTATATTCGGCTTTGAAAGAAATTGGGTAGATTTATCTAACTTAAATCCTATTTTTAACCAACCTGAAAACCTTAAAATAAATCTGCCCCTAAATCTAAGATGGGGGATGTCACAGTTTAGATCAAATTAATCAAGGTATATATTCATTCCGCTACGGAAATGATCAGACAATTATTTTTACAGTTCATATAAGAAGAGAGCAATAAACTAAACTTTGAAACTGTCTAGTTTTGAGTGGAGAATGTATTACAATTAGACAAATCATAACAAGCAAACTAACAAGAATTAGGAAAATCATAACAAGCAAACCATAATTAGAACGTCCTTATGTTCTTTCTTCGTGAGTTCAAATAAACCAAACACCATCCAACTACTTGTTCCTCTTACATAAGAAACTAACAACTAACAAGAATTAGGAAAATCATAACATGCAATTGAAGTCCTCTCACCTTACGCATGATGGTTGGGAAGGGATCCGATACAGCCAACGCGGGAGAACAAACGTCGAAAACGATGATCTGTGTTCTGTCGGGTCCCACTCTCCATCAAAACTCAGAGTGCGACTGTGGCTGCTACGTTGCAAGTTGTTGTGGAGCCAAAACCTGCCTTTGTGTAAACTAGTAGATGCCAAACATCTATGCATCTTGCTCCATAGGTACATTGTATTAGCATCAAAAGGGTTTATTTCCAGCGGAGAGTAATTTAAACCTGGGGAGATTTCAGATACTAGTTGCCATTCTTGAGAGCTCTTTTGCGTCCATACACTTATCTTACTTCCCAAACGTCCTTTGTTGACTATGCTCATATACATGAGAGATCCCTGAGATGTGTAAATTACTCTTTCAAGATTCGGTTCTTCTTAATCGGGGAAAGGTATAACTTTACCGTCTAATTTAGAGCCGAGCCAGTAAAGGTTTCCGTTCAAACTAACGGGATCGAGACTAAAAACACAGCGCAAAGAGATAGGAGAATGGAGAGTGTGGAAACTCCACAAGCCTGTCTCAGATGAATATATCATTAGACTTAGGTCACTGGTCTTGATGTTACATTTATCGATCACAACAACTTTGTAACCTAAAACGAAGCCGTTTTCGTGGCGAGTCCAGTGCGTTTCGATGATTTACATGTTGGAAGATGAGGCAGAGGAGGGATGTCAACAATGTGTGGTGAAATCGGATTAGCCACAGTAGGTTAGGTTCCCGGAGAAAGATTTCAAAGTGAACAAGATCAATTTAACATCCGTGTAAGCCACGACTCTGACCTTTTCTTTTGGAAGCCAAGCTGGTCGGTGTTGATCTCTCCGGTTCTTGAATTTTTCGGTTAGTAAAGAAGATATGTGAGAGCCCAGAGATCGTGAAAGTCCTCAAACCTCGCATCCGTAGTGAGCCAAGACTTCTTTCTGTGATTCACTGCTCATGAGAGACCATGAAAAATGCTGAGTTTTGATGACGAGAAAAGAAAAGCTCGCGCAGAAACGAAGATTCCACGATTGATTTCCATTGCTTGCAGACCAATTGTGAAGTGGCGGTGCTCTTAAGCGGTAGTCTCGCTAGTATGTCTTCCCATAGCGCCTCTGTTAAGAGATTCATCATTCGTTTGTATTTTAAAACGTGAAAGGGATGATTCTTTCTGTTTTTAACAAAAATTAGGATGATATTTATAATGTTCTACATTTTTATTTTTGTGACAAAACTATTATATTTCTTTAACAAAAAGGCTGTAAGTTTTTTTAAAACTATATTGTATATTTGAAGACAAAAAAAATGTTCTCTATTTCCAAAAAGAAGTGTTTAATTTAAAATGTAATGGTAGGCATAATGTTTTCCCATATGAAATCCTCCAACGTTTATGGGAGCCATGTTTGTTTCTGCTGACTGATTTCAAGAAACTCAAAACGGAGAATAATTATATTAATCTTTTATTATCCTTAGAAATTGTTTGATTAATCTTAAACGCAAGAGTCTTATAGCTTATGTACATACTAAAAGTCGCTTTTGTACATAAGTAATTTTACCGAGGTCAGTCGTTAGATGCCATTTAAAGAATCGCAAGTTTTTAGTTAAAAATTAATTGACAATGAGAGAAGAAAAACCAAACAAGAGACTGGTGCTTCGAATTTGCAAAGACAAGAACAAGGTAGAGTGTTGATCCTTATTTATGAAGTTAGTGATTTCGATTTCATTGGAGACAGAGAACCAAACGGGATGGTGGTTTCAACTCCGGCAAAAAATGGACGAAATAAGCGGTTGGTTCTTCAACTCCGGTGAAATAGAAACTCAAGGTAGAGTGTCTAACTTTTGTTTTAAGTGATGATGGTTTTGATTCTGACAAATACAAAAAAAAAGAAAGGTGGATTTGGTGGTTTCTATCGCAATTAGTTATATCATAAGTTAGTAGTACAACATACAACCTGTTTAGCTTAAACATCGTCCCTAAAACTTTGCAAATCATTTAGTTTATTTAGATTAGGCAAACCTTAGTGTTGTTTGTTTAAGTTGACTTTTGGTTCTTGGGCCAACTTTAGGGATATCTTAGCCCGATCATACAACGATTAAGTATCTTGATGACAAGGTCAGATGCTATTTGAATTTTGAACTTATTTTTACTAGATAGTATGTGGCCGCGTTTCCGACAAAATAAGCAATCTTGGCTGAATGGTCAAGCGGCCATAAGACAATATTGGGTTCCTCTAAGAAGTTGTCCGGTCGCGGTCATGTAAGTCATTTTTATGTAAATATTTTATGATTTCTCTAGTCATAAACTCATGTCAGTTTTCGAATAATAAGAACAGAAGCGGAAGCGTACCTTTAAGATCCATTGCTTATGAACTGAATTTGGGAATAACTCTTCCACAACAAACCTTGAATAGCCTTAGATCTCTGTTGATGGGATGCAGAGAGTTTTCTGTATTTCACATTAGGGTTGTTGTGGGGACCATAACCCTTCTATTTATATAGAAACAATTTCTAATTTGGCCTTTCATCAAATTAGAAATTACTGAATGTATCCACGCATTAAATTTACATAACACTTATGTCCCATAATCTTTTATTTATACAAAAGTGACCACATAAGTTTTGACTACTTTAAATAATGACCCTAACACATTGATTATACACATATGACCCCAAAATAATTCTTACATTTTACTCTTAAAAATTTGAGTTCTTCTAAAGCATTCGATTACACTAACTTGTAGATTCTTAACATTTAAATTTTCTTACAAGTAAAAATAAACCCACCATAAACCCACATTTAAAAATTGAGTTATAACTTTGGTTTAAAAAGTTGAATCAGTTTTTAATGTTGATATTAATTTAAACACACGTAAGATCCCAGAAAAAACTTGGAAATGTCCCCCCATTTCTCCAACAGACGACAAGGAAATATGATTAGGTTGCATTGTTGCAAGACGCTTGCTTTTGTTGTTCCTACAAATCTGCACCTTACATTCAATCACCTACTAATAAGTAATAACACATACTAAAATAATAAGAAAATATAATCGAGTAACTTGACACGTGTCACGATCATGTGAACATTCAATCACCTACTAATAAGAAAATAGACTCATTCTCTGTCATTGTCCATACTGGGTTTGACAAGTCACAAGGTGCCACTGTTCAGCAAGAGGTTTGACGACGGCTCGTCAACCTTTTCCCGATCACTACAACTTCACAACTGTCTCTCGTTGTAGGACGTCAATTAACACTAAACCGAACGATCAGTGGTACAAACATCAGCATTTAAGCCACATACACCAATATTATCATACCGTATAACTTCCAACTAAACAATACACTAAATTCCAATCATATGAAAATTACCACATCAACGGTTTTCCTTTTATCATGAACATTATATTTTATTTAACTAGTTATCATATGAGTAAATGATGCATATGAAAGACTACTAATGCAACAATCATCACAATCATTAACAGCAACATTAACCAACATTACACATTCATTCGTCTAGCTAATCATCATATGTTTTTAATAAAATAAATAATGTATTGGATGAATTCTCATAACACATCCCCACCTGGTACGCCTCGATGCAGCAGATCTGAGTTAGATCTCCTTGACTTTTATCATGCTTATGAACTCATAAAATTCGCCATTGCAGCTAAAGAATTACAAATCTAGGGTTCCTGATTTTCCAGAATAATCTGATTTCTTGGAAAAAACGCAACACCCACAACTCTCGGAGGTTATCTCTTAATTTGGATCAGGAACTTGCCGCGTAAAGATGACTAGATGAGCTTTCAAACGTATGCTCATCGTCGTTTGAATCGTCCAAATCGATCTGTAACTTCTTGTACGAAAGTGGGAAAAGTCAGATTTCGGGTTTTCACAGAATGATCCGCTAATATTGAAACGATCATAGCTAATGGAATATACCTTCAAATCGGACGATTCAAGAGGTTCTTGAAAGATAGGAGAATCGTACATAGATCGCTATATCGCTATATGGTTACTTCGGAGTCGACGGGAAACGGCCTCTAAAAGTTGCAGGTCGGAGATTAGATCTACAGAAATCTTCCTCAGGAAAACACGCACAACTCTCAGTATAAAACAACAAATAATGAACCGATTTCTGCTAGAGATCGATCTAGGAGTTGAAAATTTAACCTCAAATTTTCACGCCAAACAAAACCGATCTGACCAGCCGTTTCTCTACTGCACCAAAACAGGTCGGAACTGCTTTCTTTGGTCTTCTAGGTTGCTTCCCTTCAAGGTGTCTAGCTCGGTTTTGGCAGGATTTTGCCGAATTGGTTTATCTCTGCTTCTCTCCATCACCACGAGCTCCTTATATAGGGAAAGAGAAATTAGGTTTTAGAGATTTCAAAAAAAGAAAATAGGCTACAATAAACATGGATTTGGTTTAAAAGAAGGGATTAGTGCAAATCAACCCTCAAACTAATTATTTTTTTGCAAAATCAACCCTCACTTCAAAAAAATACAAGTCAAACCACTCGGCTCATAAGTCACCCGCTATATAGCCCTCAAATATTATAACGTGGCATAATAAAACGTCGTTTGTAATTCAGACGGAATTGAAAACGATGCGTTTTAATTATATTTAAAACAACAGTATTATACAAACACCATGTTGTTTTAGAAGATAAAACAACACACAGTTTTTGTTTTTCTTAGATTTCTGGGTTTTAGGATTTTTTCTTTATGAATTATATATCTTTCAATTCATAAATCTTTGTTTCTTCTGCATACTCGAATTTCTAATTGAACAATTGCTTGCACCATCAAACTTTCTCCCAAGAGAAAAATGAATTCAGAATCCTTGGAAAAACTCCATTGTCTAATCATTGAATTGTTGAAATCGTTCGTGAATTGTTGTATCTCCGCCGAATTTACATGACAATGATGATAAAGATGAATTTCCTCTTCCATCTTGCGGCTTCGACGATCTTCGTCTACGTCATTAACAACCGCATGTCCATTCTCACTCGTATCTTCGCTGGACTCGTCGGTAGCTCGAAACTCGCCGCCGCTTCACTCGGAAGCTGCTCAAGACGATTACCTCGACCGCGATATCTACTCTAGATTTCTCGCCCTCAGATCTCAACCCTCGATTAAGAAAAAAGATCAGCACCAGCGATAATAACGACAGCCGAGATCTCCGCCAAAATTAAAGGGTATTGAAGAAATTGGAGAACATGCTGAAGTGGAGATCTACGGATTAGTTTGACAACTAAAGTCTTGGAAGTGAAAATCGTGAGCTTGGTGAGATAGAGATATCAATTGTGAGAGACCCAATCTCGTTATTCAAGCCGCGTTTAACAACCTTTTAAAATATAACAAACTTATTAAATACGAATTAAACGTCTAAAACGTTTTTATTAAAAACCGATCTGGGAACTCGAAACGTCTTAACAAAGAAATAATTCAACCGTTAAAATAAGAAAACTTATGTGAAAAAAATAGTTTATGAAATCTTTAAATAAGCAAAAATAGATAAATCGCCCATGGTTCTCAGAAAATAACACCACGAAGACCAGCTTTGAGTTTACTCGTCTGTCTCACCTGAAAAGGAAAAGAGGGATGAATATTCCAACAATACTCAGTGAAGACGCGCTAAAGGGCCCGGGTGATCCTTTGGATACACCATTTAAACCTGCAATATAAGCATACTAAATATATACATTAAACACAAGCAACAACCTACAAAATAATTTTTATCATTTCCACTTTTCAAGTTCAATCATCTTCATACTCAACTATTTCCAACATGTCAATCAACCTAGCAAGTCTATATCGCATTCCCAAGGATCAACTGTCCTTGGTACTCATTCTCTGCCATCGCCCAAATTGGGTTTGACAAGTCACAAGGTGCCACTGCCCAATACAGGGTTTGACAACGGCTCGTCAGCCCTTTCCCGATCACTACAACTTCACAAAAGTCACTCGTTGTAGGCCGTCAATCAACACTGAACCGAACGATCAGCGGTGAAAATATCTAAAACTAGTATGCGAAATAATTATTCAAACTCAATCAGCAATCCACATTCATCAACATCAAACATCAATCAAGTCTAATTCCTATATCAAGCACACAAATACTACTAATTCAACTAATGCATCTTTAGAAATCATAAACCAATCCTCACATTTGCTTTCGGTTGAAAATGGAAAATTGAGAGATTCGGTTACTGCGGTTGACGGAAGATAAAAAAGACTTTCCGGAATTAGAAACTTTCCTAAAATAGAACTTTTCTAAAAATAGAAAGTTTCCAAAAATAGAACTTCTCTAAAATAGGACATTTAGAAACAAGAAATTTCCTAACTAGGTCTAGGATTTTCGGATTAGGGTTTTTGATAACTTGAAATTCAAGAACAACAGTTTTAGGGTTTTCTGACTTTGACAGATTCGACTATTCTTGAGCAACAAGCAACGAGTGCACAAATTAGGGTTTACCTTTTCTGGCAAATCTGACTGAACCGACCCTGACACGTCCTCTACTGGAAACCACCACGGCTTGATCTCACTTGCTCGGATCTGCTCAGAAATGCATACCCAAAACCCAACTCAGATTCTGGAAAAATACAATTCTGCAACTAGGGTTCTTAATCCCAAAATCTAACAGATCTGTTTGCTCAGAAATAAACAATCATAACTTACTGAGTAAAGCCCCAAATCCCACGATGTTAGATTCCACGGAAACCTTAGAGTATCTTCTTTCCAAGGGTACCAAGATCAGACGCTGGGTCGTCCTGATCCGTCGGGAATTCGGCCCGAAACCTCTACTGCAAAACTGGGAAAAAGTGAGATTTCTGGGTTTTGGCAGAATGATATGCTTAGATTAAAAAAGTCATAACTAACGGAATATACCTTCAAATCGGATGATTCAAGATGTTTTGGAAAGACAGGAGAATCCTATTTCCAACCACACCAAGATCGAGATCTGGTTCGATCTGAGTCAACAGGAAATTGCTTCGAAAGGTGACGGATCGGAATGATATTGGTTGATGTGCTGGAGAAAATTTGGCAGAGCTTCGCTATAGCTTTTGTGTAGTCTCTAGGCTTGGTGGACGAAATCTATATATAGGAGAAGGAGGCTAGGGTTGACAAAAAGGTTAGGTTTAGGATGTGGGCTTTCGGATTGGGCCTTTAGGGCTTGTGGAAGAAAGATGGGTTTGGGGACAAGTTGGGTTTGGGATGTCACAAATTGATTCACTAAATGATGGAATTTTTGGTTTGTTTGTTGATAATCGTTGTCGAATTAGATAATTTCTGAAGAATTGAAGATGATGGGACGAAGAAGATGGAGATAACACTCTATAAGTTTCTATTTTTTTTTTAATTTTAATTAAAAATTATAAAACAACATGCAGTTCATTATTTAAAACGTTGCGTTTTAAAATCTGCCACCGATATAATGTTAATTTAACGGTATGGCTATATAGGGGTAACTTTTGAGATAAGAGGTTTGACTTACATTTTTTTGAGGTGAAGGTTAATTTTGCAAAAAAAAAAATTAGTTAGAGTTTTTTTTTACAGTAACCCCTTAAAAGAATTATATTCGGCTTTGAAAGAAATTGGGTAGATTTATCTAACTTAAATCCTATTTTTAACCAACCTGAAAACCTTAAAATAAATCTGCCCCTAAATCTAAGATGGGGGATGTCACAGTTTAGATCAAATTAATCAAGGTATATATTCATTCCGCTACGGAAATGATCAGACAATTATTTTTACAGTTCATATAAGAAGAGAGCAATAAACTAAACTTTGAAACTGTCTAGTTTTGAGTGGAGAATGTATTACAATTAGACAAATCATAACAAGCAAACTAACAAGAATTAGGAAAATCATAACAAGCAAACCATAATTAGAACGTCCTTATGTTCTTTCTTCGTGAGTTCAAATAAACCAAACACCATCCAACTACTTGTTCCTCTTACATAAGAAACTAACAACTAACAAGAATTAGGAAAATCATAACATGCAATTGAAGTCCTCTCACCTTACGCATGATGGTTGGGAAGGGATCCGATACAGCCAACGCGGGAGAACAAACGTCGAAAACGATGATCTGTGTTCTGTCGGGTCCCACTCTCCATCAAAACTCAGAGTGCGACTGTGGCTGCTACGTTGCAAGTTGTTGTGGAGCCAAAACCTGCCTTTGTGTAAACTAGTAGATGCCAAACATCTATGCATCTTGCTCCATAGGTACATTGTATTAGCATCAAAAGGGTTTATTTCCAGCGGAGAGTAATTTAAACCTGGGGAGATTTCAGATACTAGTTGCCATTCTTGAGAGCTCTTTTGCGTCCATACACTTATCTTACTTCCCAAACGTCCTTTGTTGACTATGCTCATATACATGAGAGATCCCTGAGATGTGTAAATTACTCTTTCAAGATTCGGTTCTTCTTAATCGGGGAAAGGTATAACTTTACCGTCTAATTTAGAGCCGAGCCAGTAAAGGTTTCCGTTCAAACTAACGGGATCGAGACTAAAAACACAGCGCAAAGAGATAGGAGAATGGAGAGTGTGGAAACTCCACAAGCCTGTCTCAGATGAATATATCATTAGACTTAGGTCACTGGTCTTGATGTTACATTTATCGATCACAACAACTTTGTAACCTAAAACGAAGCCGTTTTCGTGGCGAGTCCAGTGCGTTTCGATGATTTACATGTTGGAAGATGAGGCAGAGGAGGGATGTCAACAATGTGTGGTGAAATCGGATTAGCCACAGTAGGTTAGGTTCCCGGAGAAAGATTTCAAAGTGAACAAGATCAATTTAACATCCGTGTAAGCCACGACTCTGACCTTTTCTTTTGGAAGCCAAGCTGGTCGGTGTTGATCTCTCCGGTTCTTGAATTTTTCGGTTAGTAAAGAAGATATGTGAGAGCCCAGAGATCGTGAAAGTCCTCAAACCTCGCATCCGTAGTGAGCCAAGACTTCTTTCTGTGATTCACTGCTCATGAGAGACCATGAAAAATGCTGAGTTTTGATGACGAGAAAAGAAAAGCTCGCGCAGAAACGAAGATTCCACGATTGATTTCCATTGCTTGCAGACCAATTGTGAAGTGGCGGTGCTCTTAAGCGGTAGTCTCGCTAGTATGTCTTCCCATAGCGCCTCTGTTAAGAGATTCATCATTCGTTTGTATTTTAAAACGTGAAAGGGATGATTCTTTCTGTTTTTAACAAAAATTAGGATGATATTTATAATGTTCTACATTTTTATTTTTGTGACAAAACTATTATATTTCTTTAACAAAAAGGCTGTAAGTTTTTTTAAAACTATATTGTATATTTGAAGACAAAAAAAATGTTCTCTATTTCCAAAAAGAAGTGTTTAATTTAAAATGTAATGGTAGGCATAATGTTTTCCCATATGAAATCCTCCAACGTTTATGGGAGCCATGTTTGTTTCTGCTGACTGATTTCAAGAAACTCAAAACGGAGAATAATTATATTAATCTTTTATTATCCTTAGAAATTGTTTGATTAATCTTAAACGCAAGAGTCTTATAGCTTATGTACATACTAAAAGTCGCTTTTGTACATAAGTAATTTTACCGAGGTCAGTCGTTAGATGCCATTTAAAGAATCGCAAGTTTTTAGTTAAAAATTAATTGACAATGAGAGAAGAAAAACCAAACAAGAGACTGGTGCTTCGAATTTGCAAAGACAAGAACAAGGTAGAGTGTTGATCCTTATTTATGAAGTTAGTGATTTCGATTTCATTGGAGACAGAGAACCAAACGGGATGGTGGTTTCAACTCCGGCAAAAAATGGACGAAATAAGCGGTTGGTTCTTCAACTCCGGTGAAATAGAAACTCAAGGTAGAGTGTCTAACTTTTGTTTTAAGTGATGATGGTTTTGATTCTGACAAATACAAAAAAAAAGAAAGGTGGATTTGGTGGTTTCTATCGCAATTAGTTATATCATAAGTTAGTAGTACAACATACAACCTGTTTAGCTTAAACATCGTCCCTAAAACTTTGCAAATCATTTAGTTTATTTAGATTAGGCAAACCTTAGTGTTGTTTGTTTAAGTTGACTTTTGGTTCTTGGGCCAACTTTAGGGATATCTTAGCCCGATCATACAACGATTAAGTATCTTGATGACAAGGTCAGATGCTATTTGAATTTTGAACTTATTTTTACTAGATAGTATGTGGCCGCGTTTCCGACAAAATAAGCAATCTTGGCTGAATGGTCAAGCGGCCATAAGACAATATTGGGTTCCTCTAAGAAGTTGTCCGGTCGCGGTCATGTAAGTCATTTTTATGTAAATATTTTATGATTTCTCTAGTCATAAACTCATGTCAGTTTTCGAATAATAAGAACAGAAGCGGAAGCGTACCTTTAAGATCCATTGCTTATGAACTGAATTTGGGAATAACTCTTCCACAACAAACCTTGAATAGCCTTAGATCTCTGTTGATGGGATGCAGAGAGTTTTCTGTATTTCACATTAGGGTTGTTGTGGGGACCATAACCCTTCTATTTATATAGAAACAATTTCTAATTTGGCCTTTCATCAAATTAGAAATTACTGAATGTATCCACGCATTAAATTTACATAACACTTATGTCCCATAATCTTTTATTTATACAAAAGTGACCACATAAGTTTTGACTACTTTAAATAATGACCCTAACACATTGATTATACACATATGACCCCAAAATAATTCTTACATTTTACTCTTAAAAATTTGAGTTCTTCTAAAGCATTCGATTACACTAACTTGTAGATTCTTAACATTTAAATTTTCTTACAAGTAAAAATAAACCCACCATAAACCCACATTTAAAAATTGAGTTATAACTTTGGTTTAAAAAGTTGAATCAGTTTTTAATGTTGATATTAATTTAAACACACGTAAGATCCCAGAAAAAACTTGGAAATGTCCCCCCATTTCTCCAACAGACGACAAGGAAATATGATTAGGTTGCATTGTTGCAAGACGCTTGCTTTTGTTGTTCCTACAAATCTGCACCTTACATTCAATCACCTACTAATAAGTAATAACACATACTAAAATAATAAGAAAATATAATCGAGTAACTTGACACGTGTCACGATCATGTGAACATTCAATCACCTACTAATAAGAAAATAGACTCATTCTCTGTCATTGTCCATACTGGGTTTGACAAGTCACAAGGTGCCACTGTTCAGCAAGAGGTTTGACGACGGCTCGTCAACCTTTTCCCGATCACTACAACTTCACAACTGTCTCTCGTTGTAGGACGTCAATTAACACTAAACCGAACGATCAGTGGTACAAACATCAGCATTTAAGCCACATACACCAATATTATCATACCGTATAACTTCCAACTAAACAATACACTAAATTCCAATCATATGAAAATTACCACATCAACGGTTTTCCTTTTATCATGAACATTATATTTTATTTAACTAGTTATCATATGAGTAAATGATGCATATGAAAGACTACTAATGCAACAATCATCACAATCATTAACAGCAACATTAACCAACATTACACATTCATTCGTCTAGCTAATCATCATATGTTTTTAATAAAATAAATAATGTATTGGATGAATTCTCATAACACATCCCCACCTGGTACGCCTCGATGCAGCAGATCTGAGTTAGATCTCCTTGACTTTTATCATGCTTATGAACTCATAAAATTCGCCATTGCAGCTAAAGAATTACAAATCTAGGGTTCCTGATTTTCCAGAATAATCTGATTTCTTGGAAAAAACGCAACACCCACAACTCTCGGAGGTTATCTCTTAATTTGGATCAGGAACTTGCCGCGTAAAGATGACTAGATGAGCTTTCAAACGTATGCTCATCGTCGTTTGAATCGTCCAAATCGATCTGTAACTTCTTGTACGAAAGTGGGAAAAGTCAGATTTCGGGTTTTCACAGAATGATCCGCTAATATTGAAACGATCATAGCTAATGGAATATACCTTCAAATCGGACGATTCAAGAGGTTCTTGAAAGATAGGAGAATCGTACATAGATCGCTATATCGCTATATGGTTACTTCGGAGTCGACGGGAAACGGCCTCTAAAAGTTGCAGGTCGGAGATTAGATCTACAGAAATCTTCCTCAGGAAAACACGCACAACTCTCAGTATAAAACAACAAATAATGAACCGATTTCTGCTAGAGATCGATCTAGGAGTTGAAAATTTAACCTCAAATTTTCACGCCAAACAAAACCGATCTGACCAGCCGTTTCTCTACTGCACCAAAACAGGTCGGAACTGCTTTCTTTGGTCTTCTAGGTTGCTTCCCTTCAAGGTGTCTAGCTCGGTTTTGGCAGGATTTTGCCGAATTGGTTTATCTCTGCTTCTCTCCATCACCACGAGCTCCTTATATAGGGAAAGAGAAATTAGGTTTTAGAGATTTCAAAAAAAGAAAATAGGCTACAATAAACATGGATTTGGTTTAAAAGAAGGGATTAGTGCAAATCAACCCTCAAACTAATTATTTTTTTGCAAAATCAACCCTCACTTCAAAAAAATACAAGTCAAACCACTCGGCTCATAAGTCACCCGCTATATAGCCCTCAAATATTATAACGTGGCATAATAAAACGTCGTTTGTAATTCAGACGGAATTGAAAACGATGCGTTTTAATTATATTTAAAACAACAGTATTATACAAACACCATGTTGTTTTAGAAGATAAAACAACACACAGTTTTTGTTTTTCTTAGATTTCTGGGTTTTAGGATTTTTTCTTTATGAATTATATATCTTTCAATTCATAAATCTTTGTTTCTTCTGCATACTCGAATTTCTAATTGAACAATTGCTTGCACCATCAAACTTTCTCCCAAGAGAAAAATGAATTCAGAATCCTTGGAAAAACTCCATTGTCTAATCATTGAATTGTTGAAATCGTTCGTGAATTGTTGTATCTCCGCCGAATTTACATGACAATGATGATAAAGATGAATTTCCTCTTCCATCTTGCGGCTTCGACGATCTTCGTCTACGTCATTAACAACCGCATGTCCATTCTCACTCGTATCTTCGCTGGACTCGTCGGTAGCTCGAAACTCGCCGCCGCTTCACTCGGAAGCTGCTCAAGACGATTACCTCGACCGCGATATCTACTCTAGATTTCTCGCCCTCAGATCTCAACCCTCGATTAAGAAAAAAGATCAGCACCAGCGATAATAACGACAGCCGAGATCTCCGCCAAAATTAAAGGGTATTGAAGAAATTGGAGAACATGCTGAAGTGGAGATCTACGGATTAGTTTGACAACTAAAGTCTTGGAAGTGAAAATCGTGAGCTTGGTGAGATAGAGATATCAATTGTGAGAGACCCAATCTCGTTATTCAAGCCGCGTTTAACAACCTTTTAAAATATAACAAACTTATTAAATACGAATTAAACGTCTAAAACGTTTTTATTAAAAACCGATCTGGGAACTCGAAACGTCTTAACAAAGAAATAATTCAACCGTTAAAATAAGAAAACTTATGTGAAAAAAATAGTTTATGAAATCTTTAAATAAGCAAAAATAGATAAATCGCCCATGGTTCTCAGAAAATAACACCACGAAGACCAGCTTTGAGTTTACTCGTCTGTCTCACCTGAAAAGGAAAAGAGGGATGAATATTCCAACAATACTCAGTGAAGACGCGCTAAAGGGCCCGGGTGATCCTTTGGATACACCATTTAAACCTGCAATATAAGCATACTAAATATATACATTAAACACAAGCAACAACCTACAAAATAATTTTTATCATTTCCACTTTTCAAGTTCAATCATCTTCATACTCAACTATTTCCAACATGTCAATCAACCTAGCAAGTCTATATCGCATTCCCAAGGATCAACTGTCCTTGGTACTCATTCTCTGCCATCGCCCAAATTGGGTTTGACAAGTCACAAGGTGCCACTGCCCAATACAGGGTTTGACAACGGCTCGTCAGCCCTTTCCCGATCACTACAACTTCACAAAAGTCACTCGTTGTAGGCCGTCAATCAACACTGAACCGAACGATCAGCGGTGAAAATATCTAAAACTAGTATGCGAAATAATTATTCAAACTCAATCAGCAATCCACATTCATCAACATCAAACATCAATCAAGTCTAATTCCTATATCAAGCACACAAATACTACTAATTCAACTAATGCATCTTTAGAAATCATAAACCAATCCTCACATTTGCTTTCGGTTGAAAATGGAAAATTGAGAGATTCGGTTACTGCGGTTGACGGAAGATAAAAAAGACTTTCCGGAATTAGAAACTTTCCTAAAATAGAACTTTTCTAAAAATAGAAAGTTTCCAAAAATAGAACTTCTCTAAAATAGGACATTTAGAAACAAGAAATTTCCTAACTAGGTCTAGGATTTTCGGATTAGGGTTTTTGATAACTTGAAATTCAAGAACAACAGTTTTAGGGTTTTCTGACTTTGACAGATTCGACTATTCTTGAGCAACAAGCAACGAGTGCACAAATTAGGGTTTACCTTTTCTGGCAAATCTGACTGAACCGACCCTGACACGTCCTCTACTGGAAACCACCACGGCTTGATCTCACTTGCTCGGATCTGCTCAGAAATGCATACCCAAAACCCAACTCAGATTCTGGAAAAATACAATTCTGCAACTAGGGTTCTTAATCCCAAAATCTAACAGATCTGTTTGCTCAGAAATAAACAATCATAACTTACTGAGTAAAGCCCCAAATCCCACGATGTTAGATTCCACGGAAACCTTAGAGTATCTTCTTTCCAAGGGTACCAAGATCAGACGCTGGGTCGTCCTGATCCGTCGGGAATTCGGCCCGAAACCTCTACTGCAAAACTGGGAAAAAGTGAGATTTCTGGGTTTTGGCAGAATGATATGCTTAGATTAAAAAAGTCATAACTAACGGAATATACCTTCAAATCGGATGATTCAAGATGTTTTGGAAAGACAGGAGAATCCTATTTCCAACCACACCAAGATCGAGATCTGGTTCGATCTGAGTCAACAGGAAATTGCTTCGAAAGGTGACGGATCGGAATGATATTGGTTGATGTGCTGGAGAAAATTTGGCAGAGCTTCGCTATAGCTTTTGTGTAGTCTCTAGGCTTGGTGGACGAAATCTATATATAGGAGAAGGAGGCTAGGGTTGACAAAAAGGTTAGGTTTAGGATGTGGGCTTTCGGATTGGGCCTTTAGGGCTTGTGGAAGAAAGATGGGTTTGGGGACAAGTTGGGTTTGGGATGTCACAAATTGATTCACTAAATGATGGAATTTTTGGTTTGTTTGTTGATAATCGTTGTCGAATTAGATAATTTCTGAAGAATTGAAGATGATGGGACGAAGAAGATGGAGATAACACTCTATAAGTTTCTATTTTTTTTTTAATTTTAATTAAAAATTATAAAACAACATGCAGTTCATTATTTAAAACGTTGCGTTTTAAAATCTGCCACCGATATAATGTTAATTTAACGGTATGGCTATATAGGGGTAACTTTTGAGATAAGAGGTTTGACTTACATTTTTTTGAGGTGAAGGTTAATTTTGCAAAAAAAAAAATTAGTTAGAGTTTTTTTTTACAGTAACCCCTTAAAAGAATTATATTCGGCTTTGAAAGAAATTGGGTAGATTTATCTAACTTAAATCCTATTTTTAACCAACCTGAAAACCTTAAAATAAATCTGCCCCTAAATCTAAGATGGGGGATGTCACAGTTTAGATCAAATTAATCAAGGTATATATTCATTCCGCTACGGAAATGATCAGACAATTATTTTTACAGTTCATATAAGAAGAGAGCAATAAACTAAACTTTGAAACTGTCTAGTTTTGAGTGGAGAATGTATTACAATTAGACAAATCATAACAAGCAAACTAACAAGAATTAGGAAAATCATAACAAGCAAACCATAATTAGAACGTCCTTATGTTCTTTCTTCGTGAGTTCAAATAAACCAAACACCATCCAACTACTTGTTCCTCTTACATAAGAAACTAACAACTAACAAGAATTAGGAAAATCATAACATGCAATTGAAGTCCTCTCACCTTACGCATGATGGTTGGGAAGGGATCCGATACAGCCAACGCGGGAGAACAAACGTCGAAAACGATGATCTGTGTTCTGTCGGGTCCCACTCTCCATCAAAACTCAGAGTGCGACTGTGGCTGCTACGTTGCAAGTTGTTGTGGAGCCAAAACCTGCCTTTGTGTAAACTAGTAGATGCCAAACATCTATGCATCTTGCTCCATAGGTACATTGTATTAGCATCAAAAGGGTTTATTTCCAGCGGAGAGTAATTTAAACCTGGGGAGATTTCAGATACTAGTTGCCATTCTTGAGAGCTCTTTTGCGTCCATACACTTATCTTACTTCCCAAACGTCCTTTGTTGACTATGCTCATATACATGAGAGATCCCTGAGATGTGTAAATTACTCTTTCAAGATTCGGTTCTTCTTAATCGGGGAAAGGTATAACTTTACCGTCTAATTTAGAGCCGAGCCAGTAAAGGTTTCCGTTCAAACTAACGGGATCGAGACTAAAAACACAGCGCAAAGAGATAGGAGAATGGAGAGTGTGGAAACTCCACAAGCCTGTCTCAGATGAATATATCATTAGACTTAGGTCACTGGTCTTGATGTTACATTTATCGATCACAACAACTTTGTAACCTAAAACGAAGCCGTTTTCGTGGCGAGTCCAGTGCGTTTCGATGATTTACATGTTGGAAGATGAGGCAGAGGAGGGATGTCAACAATGTGTGGTGAAATCGGATTAGCCACAGTAGGTTAGGTTCCCGGAGAAAGATTTCAAAGTGAACAAGATCAATTTAACATCCGTGTAAGCCACGACTCTGACCTTTTCTTTTGGAAGCCAAGCTGGTCGGTGTTGATCTCTCCGGTTCTTGAATTTTTCGGTTAGTAAAGAAGATATGTGAGAGCCCAGAGATCGTGAAAGTCCTCAAACCTCGCATCCGTAGTGAGCCAAGACTTCTTTCTGTGATTCACTGCTCATGAGAGACCATGAAAAATGCTGAGTTTTGATGACGAGAAAAGAAAAGCTCGCGCAGAAACGAAGATTCCACGATTGATTTCCATTGCTTGCAGACCAATTGTGAAGTGGCGGTGCTCTTAAGCGGTAGTCTCGCTAGTATGTCTTCCCATAGCGCCTCTGTTAAGAGATTCATCATTCGTTTGTATTTTAAAACGTGAAAGGGATGATTCTTTCTGTTTTTAACAAAAATTAGGATGATATTTATAATGTTCTACATTTTTATTTTTGTGACAAAACTATTATATTTCTTTAACAAAAAGGCTGTAAGTTTTTTTAAAACTATATTGTATATTTGAAGACAAAAAAAATGTTCTCTATTTCCAAAAAGAAGTGTTTAATTTAAAATGTAATGGTAGGCATAATGTTTTCCCATATGAAATCCTCCAACGTTTATGGGAGCCATGTTTGTTTCTGCTGACTGATTTCAAGAAACTCAAAACGGAGAATAATTATATTAATCTTTTATTATCCTTAGAAATTGTTTGATTAATCTTAAACGCAAGAGTCTTATAGCTTATGTACATACTAAAAGTCGCTTTTGTACATAAGTAATTTTACCGAGGTCAGTCGTTAGATGCCATTTAAAGAATCGCAAGTTTTTAGTTAAAAATTAATTGACAATGAGAGAAGAAAAACCAAACAAGAGACTGGTGCTTCGAATTTGCAAAGACAAGAACAAGGTAGAGTGTTGATCCTTATTTATGAAGTTAGTGATTTCGATTTCATTGGAGACAGAGAACCAAACGGGATGGTGGTTTCAACTCCGGCAAAAAATGGACGAAATAAGCGGTTGGTTCTTCAACTCCGGTGAAATAGAAACTCAAGGTAGAGTGTCTAACTTTTGTTTTAAGTGATGATGGTTTTGATTCTGACAAATACAAAAAAAAAGAAAGGTGGATTTGGTGGTTTCTATCGCAATTAGTTATATCATAAGTTAGTAGTACAACATACAACCTGTTTAGCTTAAACATCGTCCCTAAAACTTTGCAAATCATTTAGTTTATTTAGATTAGGCAAACCTTAGTGTTGTTTGTTTAAGTTGACTTTTGGTTCTTGGGCCAACTTTAGGGATATCTTAGCCCGATCATACAACGATTAAGTATCTTGATGACAAGGTCAGATGCTATTTGAATTTTGAACTTATTTTTACTAGATAGTATGTGGCCGCGTTTCCGACAAAATAAGCAATCTTGGCTGAATGGTCAAGCGGCCATAAGACAATATTGGGTTCCTCTAAGAAGTTGTCCGGTCGCGGTCATGTAAGTCATTTTTATGTAAATATTTTATGATTTCTCTAGTCATAAACTCATGTCAGTTTTCGAATAATAAGAACAGAAGCGGAAGCGTACCTTTAAGATCCATTGCTTATGAACTGAATTTGGGAATAACTCTTCCACAACAAACCTTGAATAGCCTTAGATCTCTGTTGATGGGATGCAGAGAGTTTTCTGTATTTCACATTAGGGTTGTTGTGGGGACCATAACCCTTCTATTTATATAGAAACAATTTCTAATTTGGCCTTTCATCAAATTAGAAATTACTGAATGTATCCACGCATTAAATTTACATAACACTTATGTCCCATAATCTTTTATTTATACAAAAGTGACCACATAAGTTTTGACTACTTTAAATAATGACCCTAACACATTGATTATACACATATGACCCCAAAATAATTCTTACATTTTACTCTTAAAAATTTGAGTTCTTCTAAAGCATTCGATTACACTAACTTGTAGATTCTTAACATTTAAATTTTCTTACAAGTAAAAATAAACCCACCATAAACCCACATTTAAAAATTGAGTTATAACTTTGGTTTAAAAAGTTGAATCAGTTTTTAATGTTGATATTAATTTAAACACACGTAAGATCCCAGAAAAAACTTGGAAATGTCCCCCCATTTCTCCAACAGACGACAAGGAAATATGATTAGGTTGCATTGTTGCAAGACGCTTGCTTTTGTTGTTCCTACAAATCTGCACCTTACATTCAATCACCTACTAATAAGTAATAACACATACTAAAATAATAAGAAAATATAATCGAGTAACTTGACACGTGTCACGATCATGTGAACATTCAATCACCTACTAATAAGAAAATAGACTCATTCTCTGTCATTGTCCATACTGGGTTTGACAAGTCACAAGGTGCCACTGTTCAGCAAGAGGTTTGACGACGGCTCGTCAACCTTTTCCCGATCACTACAACTTCACAACTGTCTCTCGTTGTAGGACGTCAATTAACACTAAACCGAACGATCAGTGGTACAAACATCAGCATTTAAGCCACATACACCAATATTATCATACCGTATAACTTCCAACTAAACAATACACTAAATTCCAATCATATGAAAATTACCACATCAACGGTTTTCCTTTTATCATGAACATTATATTTTATTTAACTAGTTATCATATGAGTAAATGATGCATATGAAAGACTACTAATGCAACAATCATCACAATCATTAACAGCAACATTAACCAACATTACACATTCATTCGTCTAGCTAATCATCATATGTTTTTAATAAAATAAATAATGTATTGGATGAATTCTCATAACACATCCCCACCTGGTACGCCTCGATGCAGCAGATCTGAGTTAGATCTCCTTGACTTTTATCATGCTTATGAACTCATAAAATTCGCCATTGCAGCTAAAGAATTACAAATCTAGGGTTCCTGATTTTCCAGAATAATCTGATTTCTTGGAAAAAACGCAACACCCACAACTCTCGGAGGTTATCTCTTAATTTGGATCAGGAACTTGCCGCGTAAAGATGACTAGATGAGCTTTCAAACGTATGCTCATCGTCGTTTGAATCGTCCAAATCGATCTGTAACTTCTTGTACGAAAGTGGGAAAAGTCAGATTTCGGGTTTTCACAGAATGATCCGCTAATATTGAAACGATCATAGCTAATGGAATATACCTTCAAATCGGACGATTCAAGAGGTTCTTGAAAGATAGGAGAATCGTACATAGATCGCTATATCGCTATATGGTTACTTCGGAGTCGACGGGAAACGGCCTCTAAAAGTTGCAGGTCGGAGATTAGATCTACAGAAATCTTCCTCAGGAAAACACGCACAACTCTCAGTATAAAACAACAAATAATGAACCGATTTCTGCTAGAGATCGATCTAGGAGTTGAAAATTTAACCTCAAATTTTCACGCCAAACAAAACCGATCTGACCAGCCGTTTCTCTACTGCACCAAAACAGGTCGGAACTGCTTTCTTTGGTCTTCTAGGTTGCTTCCCTTCAAGGTGTCTAGCTCGGTTTTGGCAGGATTTTGCCGAATTGGTTTATCTCTGCTTCTCTCCATCACCACGAGCTCCTTATATAGGGAAAGAGAAATTAGGTTTTAGAGATTTCAAAAAAAGAAAATAGGCTACAATAAACATGGATTTGGTTTAAAAGAAGGGATTAGTGCAAATCAACCCTCAAACTAATTATTTTTTTGCAAAATCAACCCTCACTTCAAAAAAATACAAGTCAAACCACTCGGCTCATAAGTCACCCGCTATATAGCCCTCAAATATTATAACGTGGCATAATAAAACGTCGTTTGTAATTCAGACGGAATTGAAAACGATGCGTTTTAATTATATTTAAAACAACAGTATTATACAAACACCATGTTGTTTTAGAAGATAAAACAACACACAGTTTTTGTTTTTCTTAGATTTCTGGGTTTTAGGATTTTTTCTTTATGAATTATATATCTTTCAATTCATAAATCTTTGTTTCTTCTGCATACTCGAATTTCTAATTGAACAATTGCTTGCACCATCAAACTTTCTCCCAAGAGAAAAATGAATTCAGAATCCTTGGAAAAACTCCATTGTCTAATCATTGAATTGTTGAAATCGTTCGTGAATTGTTGTATCTCCGCCGAATTTACATGACAATGATGATAAAGATGAATTTCCTCTTCCATCTTGCGGCTTCGACGATCTTCGTCTACGTCATTAACAACCGCATGTCCATTCTCACTCGTATCTTCGCTGGACTCGTCGGTAGCTCGAAACTCGCCGCCGCTTCACTCGGAAGCTGCTCAAGACGATTACCTCGACCGCGATATCTACTCTAGATTTCTCGCCCTCAGATCTCAACCCTCGATTAAGAAAAAAGATCAGCACCAGCGATAATAACGACAGCCGAGATCTCCGCCAAAATTAAAGGGTATTGAAGAAATTGGAGAACATGCTGAAGTGGAGATCTACGGATTAGTTTGACAACTAAAGTCTTGGAAGTGAAAATCGTGAGCTTGGTGAGATAGAGATATCAATTGTGAGAGACCCAATCTCGTTATTCAAGCCGCGTTTAACAACCTTTTAAAATATAACAAACTTATTAAATACGAATTAAACGTCTAAAACGTTTTTATTAAAAACCGATCTGGGAACTCGAAACGTCTTAACAAAGAAATAATTCAACCGTTAAAATAAGAAAACTTATGTGAAAAAAATAGTTTATGAAATCTTTAAATAAGCAAAAATAGATAAATCGCCCATGGTTCTCAGAAAATAACACCACGAAGACCAGCTTTGAGTTTACTCGTCTGTCTCACCTGAAAAGGAAAAGAGGGATGAATATTCCAACAATACTCAGTGAAGACGCGCTAAAGGGCCCGGGTGATCCTTTGGATACACCATTTAAACCTGCAATATAAGCATACTAAATATATACATTAAACACAAGCAACAACCTACAAAATAATTTTTATCATTTCCACTTTTCAAGTTCAATCATCTTCATACTCAACTATTTCCAACATGTCAATCAACCTAGCAAGTCTATATCGCATTCCCAAGGATCAACTGTCCTTGGTACTCATTCTCTGCCATCGCCCAAATTGGGTTTGACAAGTCACAAGGTGCCACTGCCCAATACAGGGTTTGACAACGGCTCGTCAGCCCTTTCCCGATCACTACAACTTCACAAAAGTCACTCGTTGTAGGCCGTCAATCAACACTGAACCGAACGATCAGCGGTGAAAATATCTAAAACTAGTATGCGAAATAATTATTCAAACTCAATCAGCAATCCACATTCATCAACATCAAACATCAATCAAGTCTAATTCCTATATCAAGCACACAAATACTACTAATTCAACTAATGCATCTTTAGAAATCATAAACCAATCCTCACATTTGCTTTCGGTTGAAAATGGAAAATTGAGAGATTCGGTTACTGCGGTTGACGGAAGATAAAAAAGACTTTCCGGAATTAGAAACTTTCCTAAAATAGAACTTTTCTAAAAATAGAAAGTTTCCAAAAATAGAACTTCTCTAAAATAGGACATTTAGAAACAAGAAATTTCCTAACTAGGTCTAGGATTTTCGGATTAGGGTTTTTGATAACTTGAAATTCAAGAACAACAGTTTTAGGGTTTTCTGACTTTGACAGATTCGACTATTCTTGAGCAACAAGCAACGAGTGCACAAATTAGGGTTTACCTTTTCTGGCAAATCTGACTGAACCGACCCTGACACGTCCTCTACTGGAAACCACCACGGCTTGATCTCACTTGCTCGGATCTGCTCAGAAATGCATACCCAAAACCCAACTCAGATTCTGGAAAAATACAATTCTGCAACTAGGGTTCTTAATCCCAAAATCTAACAGATCTGTTTGCTCAGAAATAAACAATCATAACTTACTGAGTAAAGCCCCAAATCCCACGATGTTAGATTCCACGGAAACCTTAGAGTATCTTCTTTCCAAGGGTACCAAGATCAGACGCTGGGTCGTCCTGATCCGTCGGGAATTCGGCCCGAAACCTCTACTGCAAAACTGGGAAAAAGTGAGATTTCTGGGTTTTGGCAGAATGATATGCTTAGATTAAAAAAGTCATAACTAACGGAATATACCTTCAAATCGGATGATTCAAGATGTTTTGGAAAGACAGGAGAATCCTATTTCCAACCACACCAAGATCGAGATCTGGTTCGATCTGAGTCAACAGGAAATTGCTTCGAAAGGTGACGGATCGGAATGATATTGGTTGATGTGCTGGAGAAAATTTGGCAGAGCTTCGCTATAGCTTTTGTGTAGTCTCTAGGCTTGGTGGACGAAATCTATATATAGGAGAAGGAGGCTAGGGTTGACAAAAAGGTTAGGTTTAGGATGTGGGCTTTCGGATTGGGCCTTTAGGGCTTGTGGAAGAAAGATGGGTTTGGGGACAAGTTGGGTTTGGGATGTCACAAATTGATTCACTAAATGATGGAATTTTTGGTTTGTTTGTTGATAATCGTTGTCGAATTAGATAATTTCTGAAGAATTGAAGATGATGGGACGAAGAAGATGGAGATAACACTCTATAAGTTTCTATTTTTTTTTTAATTTTAATTAAAAATTATAAAACAACATGCAGTTCATTATTTAAAACGTTGCGTTTTAAAATCTGCCACCGATATAATGTTAATTTAACGGTATGGCTATATAGGGGTAACTTTTGAGATAAGAGGTTTGACTTACATTTTTTTGAGGTGAAGGTTAATTTTGCAAAAAAAAAAATTAGTTAGAGTTTTTTTTTACAGTAACCCCTTAAAAGAATTATATTCGGCTTTGAAAGAAATTGGGTAGATTTATCTAACTTAAATCCTATTTTTAACCAACCTGAAAACCTTAAAATAAATCTGCCCCTAAATCTAAGATGGGGGATGTCACAGTTTAGATCAAATTAATCAAGGTATATATTCATTCCGCTACGGAAATGATCAGACAATTATTTTTACAGTTCATATAAGAAGAGAGCAATAAACTAAACTTTGAAACTGTCTAGTTTTGAGTGGAGAATGTATTACAATTAGACAAATCATAACAAGCAAACTAACAAGAATTAGGAAAATCATAACAAGCAAACCATAATTAGAACGTCCTTATGTTCTTTCTTCGTGAGTTCAAATAAACCAAACACCATCCAACTACTTGTTCCTCTTACATAAGAAACTAACAACTAACAAGAATTAGGAAAATCATAACATGCAATTGAAGTCCTCTCACCTTACGCATGATGGTTGGGAAGGGATCCGATACAGCCAACGCGGGAGAACAAACGTCGAAAACGATGATCTGTGTTCTGTCGGGTCCCACTCTCCATCAAAACTCAGAGTGCGACTGTGGCTGCTACGTTGCAAGTTGTTGTGGAGCCAAAACCTGCCTTTGTGTAAACTAGTAGATGCCAAACATCTATGCATCTTGCTCCATAGGTACATTGTATTAGCATCAAAAGGGTTTATTTCCAGCGGAGAGTAATTTAAACCTGGGGAGATTTCAGATACTAGTTGCCATTCTTGAGAGCTCTTTTGCGTCCATACACTTATCTTACTTCCCAAACGTCCTTTGTTGACTATGCTCATATACATGAGAGATCCCTGAGATGTGTAAATTACTCTTTCAAGATTCGGTTCTTCTTAATCGGGGAAAGGTATAACTTTACCGTCTAATTTAGAGCCGAGCCAGTAAAGGTTTCCGTTCAAACTAACGGGATCGAGACTAAAAACACAGCGCAAAGAGATAGGAGAATGGAGAGTGTGGAAACTCCACAAGCCTGTCTCAGATGAATATATCATTAGACTTAGGTCACTGGTCTTGATGTTACATTTATCGATCACAACAACTTTGTAACCTAAAACGAAGCCGTTTTCGTGGCGAGTCCAGTGCGTTTCGATGATTTACATGTTGGAAGATGAGGCAGAGGAGGGATGTCAACAATGTGTGGTGAAATCGGATTAGCCACAGTAGGTTAGGTTCCCGGAGAAAGATTTCAAAGTGAACAAGATCAATTTAACATCCGTGTAAGCCACGACTCTGACCTTTTCTTTTGGAAGCCAAGCTGGTCGGTGTTGATCTCTCCGGTTCTTGAATTTTTCGGTTAGTAAAGAAGATATGTGAGAGCCCAGAGATCGTGAAAGTCCTCAAACCTCGCATCCGTAGTGAGCCAAGACTTCTTTCTGTGATTCACTGCTCATGAGAGACCATGAAAAATGCTGAGTTTTGATGACGAGAAAAGAAAAGCTCGCGCAGAAACGAAGATTCCACGATTGATTTCCATTGCTTGCAGACCAATTGTGAAGTGGCGGTGCTCTTAAGCGGTAGTCTCGCTAGTATGTCTTCCCATAGCGCCTCTGTTAAGAGATTCATCATTCGTTTGTATTTTAAAACGTGAAAGGGATGATTCTTTCTGTTTTTAACAAAAATTAGGATGATATTTATAATGTTCTACATTTTTATTTTTGTGACAAAACTATTATATTTCTTTAACAAAAAGGCTGTAAGTTTTTTTAAAACTATATTGTATATTTGAAGACAAAAAAAATGTTCTCTATTTCCAAAAAGAAGTGTTTAATTTAAAATGTAATGGTAGGCATAATGTTTTCCCATATGAAATCCTCCAACGTTTATGGGAGCCATGTTTGTTTCTGCTGACTGATTTCAAGAAACTCAAAACGGAGAATAATTATATTAATCTTTTATTATCCTTAGAAATTGTTTGATTAATCTTAAACGCAAGAGTCTTATAGCTTATGTACATACTAAAAGTCGCTTTTGTACATAAGTAATTTTACCGAGGTCAGTCGTTAGATGCCATTTAAAGAATCGCAAGTTTTTAGTTAAAAATTAATTGACAATGAGAGAAGAAAAACCAAACAAGAGACTGGTGCTTCGAATTTGCAAAGACAAGAACAAGGTAGAGTGTTGATCCTTATTTATGAAGTTAGTGATTTCGATTTCATTGGAGACAGAGAACCAAACGGGATGGTGGTTTCAACTCCGGCAAAAAATGGACGAAATAAGCGGTTGGTTCTTCAACTCCGGTGAAATAGAAACTCAAGGTAGAGTGTCTAACTTTTGTTTTAAGTGATGATGGTTTTGATTCTGACAAATACAAAAAAAAAGAAAGGTGGATTTGGTGGTTTCTATCGCAATTAGTTATATCATAAGTTAGTAGTACAACATACAACCTGTTTAGCTTAAACATCGTCCCTAAAACTTTGCAAATCATTTAGTTTATTTAGATTAGGCAAACCTTAGTGTTGTTTGTTTAAGTTGACTTTTGGTTCTTGGGCCAACTTTAGGGATATCTTAGCCCGATCATACAACGATTAAGTATCTTGATGACAAGGTCAGATGCTATTTGAATTTTGAACTTATTTTTACTAGATAGTATGTGGCCGCGTTTCCGACAAAATAAGCAATCTTGGCTGAATGGTCAAGCGGCCATAAGACAATATTGGGTTCCTCTAAGAAGTTGTCCGGTCGCGGTCATGTAAGTCATTTTTATGTAAATATTTTATGATTTCTCTAGTCATAAACTCATGTCAGTTTTCGAATAATAAGAACAGAAGCGGAAGCGTACCTTTAAGATCCATTGCTTATGAACTGAATTTGGGAATAACTCTTCCACAACAAACCTTGAATAGCCTTAGATCTCTGTTGATGGGATGCAGAGAGTTTTCTGTATTTCACATTAGGGTTGTTGTGGGGACCATAACCCTTCTATTTATATAGAAACAATTTCTAATTTGGCCTTTCATCAAATTAGAAATTACTGAATGTATCCACGCATTAAATTTACATAACACTTATGTCCCATAATCTTTTATTTATACAAAAGTGACCACATAAGTTTTGACTACTTTAAATAATGACCCTAACACATTGATTATACACATATGACCCCAAAATAATTCTTACATTTTACTCTTAAAAATTTGAGTTCTTCTAAAGCATTCGATTACACTAACTTGTAGATTCTTAACATTTAAATTTTCTTACAAGTAAAAATAAACCCACCATAAACCCACATTTAAAAATTGAGTTATAACTTTGGTTTAAAAAGTTGAATCAGTTTTTAATGTTGATATTAATTTAAACACACGTAAGATCCCAGAAAAAACTTGGAAATGTCCCCCCATTTCTCCAACAGACGACAAGGAAATATGATTAGGTTGCATTGTTGCAAGACGCTTGCTTTTGTTGTTCCTACAAATCTGCACCTTACATTCAATCACCTACTAATAAGTAATAACACATACTAAAATAATAAGAAAATATAATCGAGTAACTTGACACGTGTCACGATCATGTGAACATTCAATCACCTACTAATAAGAAAATAGACTCATTCTCTGTCATTGTCCATACTGGGTTTGACAAGTCACAAGGTGCCACTGTTCAGCAAGAGGTTTGACGACGGCTCGTCAACCTTTTCCCGATCACTACAACTTCACAACTGTCTCTCGTTGTAGGACGTCAATTAACACTAAACCGAACGATCAGTGGTACAAACATCAGCATTTAAGCCACATACACCAATATTATCATACCGTATAACTTCCAACTAAACAATACACTAAATTCCAATCATATGAAAATTACCACATCAACGGTTTTCCTTTTATCATGAACATTATATTTTATTTAACTAGTTATCATATGAGTAAATGATGCATATGAAAGACTACTAATGCAACAATCATCACAATCATTAACAGCAACATTAACCAACATTACACATTCATTCGTCTAGCTAATCATCATATGTTTTTAATAAAATAAATAATGTATTGGATGAATTCTCATAACACATCCCCACCTGGTACGCCTCGATGCAGCAGATCTGAGTTAGATCTCCTTGACTTTTATCATGCTTATGAACTCATAAAATTCGCCATTGCAGCTAAAGAATTACAAATCTAGGGTTCCTGATTTTCCAGAATAATCTGATTTCTTGGAAAAAACGCAACACCCACAACTCTCGGAGGTTATCTCTTAATTTGGATCAGGAACTTGCCGCGTAAAGATGACTAGATGAGCTTTCAAACGTATGCTCATCGTCGTTTGAATCGTCCAAATCGATCTGTAACTTCTTGTACGAAAGTGGGAAAAGTCAGATTTCGGGTTTTCACAGAATGATCCGCTAATATTGAAACGATCATAGCTAATGGAATATACCTTCAAATCGGACGATTCAAGAGGTTCTTGAAAGATAGGAGAATCGTACATAGATCGCTATATCGCTATATGGTTACTTCGGAGTCGACGGGAAACGGCCTCTAAAAGTTGCAGGTCGGAGATTAGATCTACAGAAATCTTCCTCAGGAAAACACGCACAACTCTCAGTATAAAACAACAAATAATGAACCGATTTCTGCTAGAGATCGATCTAGGAGTTGAAAATTTAACCTCAAATTTTCACGCCAAACAAAACCGATCTGACCAGCCGTTTCTCTACTGCACCAAAACAGGTCGGAACTGCTTTCTTTGGTCTTCTAGGTTGCTTCCCTTCAAGGTGTCTAGCTCGGTTTTGGCAGGATTTTGCCGAATTGGTTTATCTCTGCTTCTCTCCATCACCACGAGCTCCTTATATAGGGAAAGAGAAATTAGGTTTTAGAGATTTCAAAAAAAGAAAATAGGCTACAATAAACATGGATTTGGTTTAAAAGAAGGGATTAGTGCAAATCAACCCTCAAACTAATTATTTTTTTGCAAAATCAACCCTCACTTCAAAAAAATACAAGTCAAACCACTCGGCTCATAAGTCACCCGCTATATAGCCCTCAAATATTATAACGTGGCATAATAAAACGTCGTTTGTAATTCAGACGGAATTGAAAACGATGCGTTTTAATTATATTTAAAACAACAGTATTATACAAACACCATGTTGTTTTAGAAGATAAAACAACACACAGTTTTTGTTTTTCTTAGATTTCTGGGTTTTAGGATTTTTTCTTTATGAATTATATATCTTTCAATTCATAAATCTTTGTTTCTTCTGCATACTCGAATTTCTAATTGAACAATTGCTTGCACCATCAAACTTTCTCCCAAGAGAAAAATGAATTCAGAATCCTTGGAAAAACTCCATTGTCTAATCATTGAATTGTTGAAATCGTTCGTGAATTGTTGTATCTCCGCCGAATTTACATGACAATGATGATAAAGATGAATTTCCTCTTCCATCTTGCGGCTTCGACGATCTTCGTCTACGTCATTAACAACCGCATGTCCATTCTCACTCGTATCTTCGCTGGACTCGTCGGTAGCTCGAAACTCGCCGCCGCTTCACTCGGAAGCTGCTCAAGACGATTACCTCGACCGCGATATCTACTCTAGATTTCTCGCCCTCAGATCTCAACCCTCGATTAAGAAAAAAGATCAGCACCAGCGATAATAACGACAGCCGAGATCTCCGCCAAAATTAAAGGGTATTGAAGAAATTGGAGAACATGCTGAAGTGGAGATCTACGGATTAGTTTGACAACTAAAGTCTTGGAAGTGAAAATCGTGAGCTTGGTGAGATAGAGATATCAATTGTGAGAGACCCAATCTCGTTATTCAAGCCGCGTTTAACAACCTTTTAAAATATAACAAACTTATTAAATACGAATTAAACGTCTAAAACGTTTTTATTAAAAACCGATCTGGGAACTCGAAACGTCTTAACAAAGAAATAATTCAACCGTTAAAATAAGAAAACTTATGTGAAAAAAATAGTTTATGAAATCTTTAAATAAGCAAAAATAGATAAATCGCCCATGGTTCTCAGAAAATAACACCACGAAGACCAGCTTTGAGTTTACTCGTCTGTCTCACCTGAAAAGGAAAAGAGGGATGAATATTCCAACAATACTCAGTGAAGACGCGCTAAAGGGCCCGGGTGATCCTTTGGATACACCATTTAAACCTGCAATATAAGCATACTAAATATATACATTAAACACAAGCAACAACCTACAAAATAATTTTTATCATTTCCACTTTTCAAGTTCAATCATCTTCATACTCAACTATTTCCAACATGTCAATCAACCTAGCAAGTCTATATCGCATTCCCAAGGATCAACTGTCCTTGGTACTCATTCTCTGCCATCGCCCAAATTGGGTTTGACAAGTCACAAGGTGCCACTGCCCAATACAGGGTTTGACAACGGCTCGTCAGCCCTTTCCCGATCACTACAACTTCACAAAAGTCACTCGTTGTAGGCCGTCAATCAACACTGAACCGAACGATCAGCGGTGAAAATATCTAAAACTAGTATGCGAAATAATTATTCAAACTCAATCAGCAATCCACATTCATCAACATCAAACATCAATCAAGTCTAATTCCTATATCAAGCACACAAATACTACTAATTCAACTAATGCATCTTTAGAAATCATAAACCAATCCTCACATTTGCTTTCGGTTGAAAATGGAAAATTGAGAGATTCGGTTACTGCGGTTGACGGAAGATAAAAAAGACTTTCCGGAATTAGAAACTTTCCTAAAATAGAACTTTTCTAAAAATAGAAAGTTTCCAAAAATAGAACTTCTCTAAAATAGGACATTTAGAAACAAGAAATTTCCTAACTAGGTCTAGGATTTTCGGATTAGGGTTTTTGATAACTTGAAATTCAAGAACAACAGTTTTAGGGTTTTCTGACTTTGACAGATTCGACTATTCTTGAGCAACAAGCAACGAGTGCACAAATTAGGGTTTACCTTTTCTGGCAAATCTGACTGAACCGACCCTGACACGTCCTCTACTGGAAACCACCACGGCTTGATCTCACTTGCTCGGATCTGCTCAGAAATGCATACCCAAAACCCAACTCAGATTCTGGAAAAATACAATTCTGCAACTAGGGTTCTTAATCCCAAAATCTAACAGATCTGTTTGCTCAGAAATAAACAATCATAACTTACTGAGTAAAGCCCCAAATCCCACGATGTTAGATTCCACGGAAACCTTAGAGTATCTTCTTTCCAAGGGTACCAAGATCAGACGCTGGGTCGTCCTGATCCGTCGGGAATTCGGCCCGAAACCTCTACTGCAAAACTGGGAAAAAGTGAGATTTCTGGGTTTTGGCAGAATGATATGCTTAGATTAAAAAAGTCATAACTAACGGAATATACCTTCAAATCGGATGATTCAAGATGTTTTGGAAAGACAGGAGAATCCTATTTCCAACCACACCAAGATCGAGATCTGGTTCGATCTGAGTCAACAGGAAATTGCTTCGAAAGGTGACGGATCGGAATGATATTGGTTGATGTGCTGGAGAAAATTTGGCAGAGCTTCGCTATAGCTTTTGTGTAGTCTCTAGGCTTGGTGGACGAAATCTATATATAGGAGAAGGAGGCTAGGGTTGACAAAAAGGTTAGGTTTAGGATGTGGGCTTTCGGATTGGGCCTTTAGGGCTTGTGGAAGAAAGATGGGTTTGGGGACAAGTTGGGTTTGGGATGTCACAAATTGATTCACTAAATGATGGAATTTTTGGTTTGTTTGTTGATAATCGTTGTCGAATTAGATAATTTCTGAAGAATTGAAGATGATGGGACGAAGAAGATGGAGATAACACTCTATAAGTTTCTATTTTTTTTTTAATTTTAATTAAAAATTATAAAACAACATGCAGTTCATTATTTAAAACGTTGCGTTTTAAAATCTGCCACCGATATAATGTTAATTTAACGGTATGGCTATATAGGGGTAACTTTTGAGATAAGAGGTTTGACTTACATTTTTTTGAGGTGAAGGTTAATTTTGCAAAAAAAAAAATTAGTTAGAGTTTTTTTTTACAGTAACCCCTTAAAAGAATTATATTCGGCTTTGAAAGAAATTGGGTAGATTTATCTAACTTAAATCCTATTTTTAACCAACCTGAAAACCTTAAAATAAATCTGCCCCTAAATCTAAGATGGGGGATGTCACAGTTTAGATCAAATTAATCAAGGTATATATTCATTCCGCTACGGAAATGATCAGACAATTATTTTTACAGTTCATATAAGAAGAGAGCAATAAACTAAACTTTGAAACTGTCTAGTTTTGAGTGGAGAATGTATTACAATTAGACAAATCATAACAAGCAAACTAACAAGAATTAGGAAAATCATAACAAGCAAACCATAATTAGAACGTCCTTATGTTCTTTCTTCGTGAGTTCAAATAAACCAAACACCATCCAACTACTTGTTCCTCTTACATAAGAAACTAACAACTAACAAGAATTAGGAAAATCATAACATGCAATTGAAGTCCTCTCACCTTACGCATGATGGTTGGGAAGGGATCCGATACAGCCAACGCGGGAGAACAAACGTCGAAAACGATGATCTGTGTTCTGTCGGGTCCCACTCTCCATCAAAACTCAGAGTGCGACTGTGGCTGCTACGTTGCAAGTTGTTGTGGAGCCAAAACCTGCCTTTGTGTAAACTAGTAGATGCCAAACATCTATGCATCTTGCTCCATAGGTACATTGTATTAGCATCAAAAGGGTTTATTTCCAGCGGAGAGTAATTTAAACCTGGGGAGATTTCAGATACTAGTTGCCATTCTTGAGAGCTCTTTTGCGTCCATACACTTATCTTACTTCCCAAACGTCCTTTGTTGACTATGCTCATATACATGAGAGATCCCTGAGATGTGTAAATTACTCTTTCAAGATTCGGTTCTTCTTAATCGGGGAAAGGTATAACTTTACCGTCTAATTTAGAGCCGAGCCAGTAAAGGTTTCCGTTCAAACTAACGGGATCGAGACTAAAAACACAGCGCAAAGAGATAGGAGAATGGAGAGTGTGGAAACTCCACAAGCCTGTCTCAGATGAATATATCATTAGACTTAGGTCACTGGTCTTGATGTTACATTTATCGATCACAACAACTTTGTAACCTAAAACGAAGCCGTTTTCGTGGCGAGTCCAGTGCGTTTCGATGATTTACATGTTGGAAGATGAGGCAGAGGAGGGATGTCAACAATGTGTGGTGAAATCGGATTAGCCACAGTAGGTTAGGTTCCCGGAGAAAGATTTCAAAGTGAACAAGATCAATTTAACATCCGTGTAAGCCACGACTCTGACCTTTTCTTTTGGAAGCCAAGCTGGTCGGTGTTGATCTCTCCGGTTCTTGAATTTTTCGGTTAGTAAAGAAGATATGTGAGAGCCCAGAGATCGTGAAAGTCCTCAAACCTCGCATCCGTAGTGAGCCAAGACTTCTTTCTGTGATTCACTGCTCATGAGAGACCATGAAAAATGCTGAGTTTTGATGACGAGAAAAGAAAAGCTCGCGCAGAAACGAAGATTCCACGATTGATTTCCATTGCTTGCAGACCAATTGTGAAGTGGCGGTGCTCTTAAGCGGTAGTCTCGCTAGTATGTCTTCCCATAGCGCCTCTGTTAAGAGATTCATCATTCGTTTGTATTTTAAAACGTGAAAGGGATGATTCTTTCTGTTTTTAACAAAAATTAGGATGATATTTATAATGTTCTACATTTTTATTTTTGTGACAAAACTATTATATTTCTTTAACAAAAAGGCTGTAAGTTTTTTTAAAACTATATTGTATATTTGAAGACAAAAAAAATGTTCTCTATTTCCAAAAAGAAGTGTTTAATTTAAAATGTAATGGTAGGCATAATGTTTTCCCATATGAAATCCTCCAACGTTTATGGGAGCCATGTTTGTTTCTGCTGACTGATTTCAAGAAACTCAAAACGGAGAATAATTATATTAATCTTTTATTATCCTTAGAAATTGTTTGATTAATCTTAAACGCAAGAGTCTTATAGCTTATGTACATACTAAAAGTCGCTTTTGTACATAAGTAATTTTACCGAGGTCAGTCGTTAGATGCCATTTAAAGAATCGCAAGTTTTTAGTTAAAAATTAATTGACAATGAGAGAAGAAAAACCAAACAAGAGACTGGTGCTTCGAATTTGCAAAGACAAGAACAAGGTAGAGTGTTGATCCTTATTTATGAAGTTAGTGATTTCGATTTCATTGGAGACAGAGAACCAAACGGGATGGTGGTTTCAACTCCGGCAAAAAATGGACGAAATAAGCGGTTGGTTCTTCAACTCCGGTGAAATAGAAACTCAAGGTAGAGTGTCTAACTTTTGTTTTAAGTGATGATGGTTTTGATTCTGACAAATACAAAAAAAAAGAAAGGTGGATTTGGTGGTTTCTATCGCAATTAGTTATATCATAAGTTAGTAGTACAACATACAACCTGTTTAGCTTAAACATCGTCCCTAAAACTTTGCAAATCATTTAGTTTATTTAGATTAGGCAAACCTTAGTGTTGTTTGTTTAAGTTGACTTTTGGTTCTTGGGCCAACTTTAGGGATATCTTAGCCCGATCATACAACGATTAAGTATCTTGATGACAAGGTCAGATGCTATTTGAATTTTGAACTTATTTTTACTAGATAGTATGTGGCCGCGTTTCCGACAAAATAAGCAATCTTGGCTGAATGGTCAAGCGGCCATAAGACAATATTGGGTTCCTCTAAGAAGTTGTCCGGTCGCGGTCATGTAAGTCATTTTTATGTAAATATTTTATGATTTCTCTAGTCATAAACTCATGTCAGTTTTCGAATAATAAGAACAGAAGCGGAAGCGTACCTTTAAGATCCATTGCTTATGAACTGAATTTGGGAATAACTCTTCCACAACAAACCTTGAATAGCCTTAGATCTCTGTTGATGGGATGCAGAGAGTTTTCTGTATTTCACATTAGGGTTGTTGTGGGGACCATAACCCTTCTATTTATATAGAAACAATTTCTAATTTGGCCTTTCATCAAATTAGAAATTACTGAATGTATCCACGCATTAAATTTACATAACACTTATGTCCCATAATCTTTTATTTATACAAAAGTGACCACATAAGTTTTGACTACTTTAAATAATGACCCTAACACATTGATTATACACATATGACCCCAAAATAATTCTTACATTTTACTCTTAAAAATTTGAGTTCTTCTAAAGCATTCGATTACACTAACTTGTAGATTCTTAACATTTAAATTTTCTTACAAGTAAAAATAAACCCACCATAAACCCACATTTAAAAATTGAGTTATAACTTTGGTTTAAAAAGTTGAATCAGTTTTTAATGTTGATATTAATTTAAACACACGTAAGATCCCAGAAAAAACTTGGAAATGTCCCCCCATTTCTCCAACAGACGACAAGGAAATATGATTAGGTTGCATTGTTGCAAGACGCTTGCTTTTGTTGTTCCTACAAATCTGCACCTTACATTCAATCACCTACTAATAAGTAATAACACATACTAAAATAATAAGAAAATATAATCGAGTAACTTGACACGTGTCACGATCATGTGAACATTCAATCACCTACTAATAAGAAAATAGACTCATTCTCTGTCATTGTCCATACTGGGTTTGACAAGTCACAAGGTGCCACTGTTCAGCAAGAGGTTTGACGACGGCTCGTCAACCTTTTCCCGATCACTACAACTTCACAACTGTCTCTCGTTGTAGGACGTCAATTAACACTAAACCGAACGATCAGTGGTACAAACATCAGCATTTAAGCCACATACACCAATATTATCATACCGTATAACTTCCAACTAAACAATACACTAAATTCCAATCATATGAAAATTACCACATCAACGGTTTTCCTTTTATCATGAACATTATATTTTATTTAACTAGTTATCATATGAGTAAATGATGCATATGAAAGACTACTAATGCAACAATCATCACAATCATTAACAGCAACATTAACCAACATTACACATTCATTCGTCTAGCTAATCATCATATGTTTTTAATAAAATAAATAATGTATTGGATGAATTCTCATAACACATCCCCACCTGGTACGCCTCGATGCAGCAGATCTGAGTTAGATCTCCTTGACTTTTATCATGCTTATGAACTCATAAAATTCGCCATTGCAGCTAAAGAATTACAAATCTAGGGTTCCTGATTTTCCAGAATAATCTGATTTCTTGGAAAAAACGCAACACCCACAACTCTCGGAGGTTATCTCTTAATTTGGATCAGGAACTTGCCGCGTAAAGATGACTAGATGAGCTTTCAAACGTATGCTCATCGTCGTTTGAATCGTCCAAATCGATCTGTAACTTCTTGTACGAAAGTGGGAAAAGTCAGATTTCGGGTTTTCACAGAATGATCCGCTAATATTGAAACGATCATAGCTAATGGAATATACCTTCAAATCGGACGATTCAAGAGGTTCTTGAAAGATAGGAGAATCGTACATAGATCGCTATATCGCTATATGGTTACTTCGGAGTCGACGGGAAACGGCCTCTAAAAGTTGCAGGTCGGAGATTAGATCTACAGAAATCTTCCTCAGGAAAACACGCACAACTCTCAGTATAAAACAACAAATAATGAACCGATTTCTGCTAGAGATCGATCTAGGAGTTGAAAATTTAACCTCAAATTTTCACGCCAAACAAAACCGATCTGACCAGCCGTTTCTCTACTGCACCAAAACAGGTCGGAACTGCTTTCTTTGGTCTTCTAGGTTGCTTCCCTTCAAGGTGTCTAGCTCGGTTTTGGCAGGATTTTGCCGAATTGGTTTATCTCTGCTTCTCTCCATCACCACGAGCTCCTTATATAGGGAAAGAGAAATTAGGTTTTAGAGATTTCAAAAAAAGAAAATAGGCTACAATAAACATGGATTTGGTTTAAAAGAAGGGATTAGTGCAAATCAACCCTCAAACTAATTATTTTTTTGCAAAATCAACCCTCACTTCAAAAAAATACAAGTCAAACCACTCGGCTCATAAGTCACCCGCTATATAGCCCTCAAATATTATAACGTGGCATAATAAAACGTCGTTTGTAATTCAGACGGAATTGAAAACGATGCGTTTTAATTATATTTAAAACAACAGTATTATACAAACACCATGTTGTTTTAGAAGATAAAACAACACACAGTTTTTGTTTTTCTTAGATTTCTGGGTTTTAGGATTTTTTCTTTATGAATTATATATCTTTCAATTCATAAATCTTTGTTTCTTCTGCATACTCGAATTTCTAATTGAACAATTGCTTGCACCATCAAACTTTCTCCCAAGAGAAAAATGAATTCAGAATCCTTGGAAAAACTCCATTGTCTAATCATTGAATTGTTGAAATCGTTCGTGAATTGTTGTATCTCCGCCGAATTTACATGACAATGATGATAAAGATGAATTTCCTCTTCCATCTTGCGGCTTCGACGATCTTCGTCTACGTCATTAACAACCGCATGTCCATTCTCACTCGTATCTTCGCTGGACTCGTCGGTAGCTCGAAACTCGCCGCCGCTTCACTCGGAAGCTGCTCAAGACGATTACCTCGACCGCGATATCTACTCTAGATTTCTCGCCCTCAGATCTCAACCCTCGATTAAGAAAAAAGATCAGCACCAGCGATAATAACGACAGCCGAGATCTCCGCCAAAATTAAAGGGTATTGAAGAAATTGGAGAACATGCTGAAGTGGAGATCTACGGATTAGTTTGACAACTAAAGTCTTGGAAGTGAAAATCGTGAGCTTGGTGAGATAGAGATATCAATTGTGAGAGACCCAATCTCGTTATTCAAGCCGCGTTTAACAACCTTTTAAAATATAACAAACTTATTAAATACGAATTAAACGTCTAAAACGTTTTTATTAAAAACCGATCTGGGAACTCGAAACGTCTTAACAAAGAAATAATTCAACCGTTAAAATAAGAAAACTTATGTGAAAAAAATAGTTTATGAAATCTTTAAATAAGCAAAAATAGATAAATCGCCCATGGTTCTCAGAAAATAACACCACGAAGACCAGCTTTGAGTTTACTCGTCTGTCTCACCTGAAAAGGAAAAGAGGGATGAATATTCCAACAATACTCAGTGAAGACGCGCTAAAGGGCCCGGGTGATCCTTTGGATACACCATTTAAACCTGCAATATAAGCATACTAAATATATACATTAAACACAAGCAACAACCTACAAAATAATTTTTATCATTTCCACTTTTCAAGTTCAATCATCTTCATACTCAACTATTTCCAACATGTCAATCAACCTAGCAAGTCTATATCGCATTCCCAAGGATCAACTGTCCTTGGTACTCATTCTCTGCCATCGCCCAAATTGGGTTTGACAAGTCACAAGGTGCCACTGCCCAATACAGGGTTTGACAACGGCTCGTCAGCCCTTTCCCGATCACTACAACTTCACAAAAGTCACTCGTTGTAGGCCGTCAATCAACACTGAACCGAACGATCAGCGGTGAAAATATCTAAAACTAGTATGCGAAATAATTATTCAAACTCAATCAGCAATCCACATTCATCAACATCAAACATCAATCAAGTCTAATTCCTATATCAAGCACACAAATACTACTAATTCAACTAATGCATCTTTAGAAATCATAAACCAATCCTCACATTTGCTTTCGGTTGAAAATGGAAAATTGAGAGATTCGGTTACTGCGGTTGACGGAAGATAAAAAAGACTTTCCGGAATTAGAAACTTTCCTAAAATAGAACTTTTCTAAAAATAGAAAGTTTCCAAAAATAGAACTTCTCTAAAATAGGACATTTAGAAACAAGAAATTTCCTAACTAGGTCTAGGATTTTCGGATTAGGGTTTTTGATAACTTGAAATTCAAGAACAACAGTTTTAGGGTTTTCTGACTTTGACAGATTCGACTATTCTTGAGCAACAAGCAACGAGTGCACAAATTAGGGTTTACCTTTTCTGGCAAATCTGACTGAACCGACCCTGACACGTCCTCTACTGGAAACCACCACGGCTTGATCTCACTTGCTCGGATCTGCTCAGAAATGCATACCCAAAACCCAACTCAGATTCTGGAAAAATACAATTCTGCAACTAGGGTTCTTAATCCCAAAATCTAACAGATCTGTTTGCTCAGAAATAAACAATCATAACTTACTGAGTAAAGCCCCAAATCCCACGATGTTAGATTCCACGGAAACCTTAGAGTATCTTCTTTCCAAGGGTACCAAGATCAGACGCTGGGTCGTCCTGATCCGTCGGGAATTCGGCCCGAAACCTCTACTGCAAAACTGGGAAAAAGTGAGATTTCTGGGTTTTGGCAGAATGATATGCTTAGATTAAAAAAGTCATAACTAACGGAATATACCTTCAAATCGGATGATTCAAGATGTTTTGGAAAGACAGGAGAATCCTATTTCCAACCACACCAAGATCGAGATCTGGTTCGATCTGAGTCAACAGGAAATTGCTTCGAAAGGTGACGGATCGGAATGATATTGGTTGATGTGCTGGAGAAAATTTGGCAGAGCTTCGCTATAGCTTTTGTGTAGTCTCTAGGCTTGGTGGACGAAATCTATATATAGGAGAAGGAGGCTAGGGTTGACAAAAAGGTTAGGTTTAGGATGTGGGCTTTCGGATTGGGCCTTTAGGGCTTGTGGAAGAAAGATGGGTTTGGGGACAAGTTGGGTTTGGGATGTCACAAATTGATTCACTAAATGATGGAATTTTTGGTTTGTTTGTTGATAATCGTTGTCGAATTAGATAATTTCTGAAGAATTGAAGATGATGGGACGAAGAAGATGGAGATAACACTCTATAAGTTTCTATTTTTTTTTTAATTTTAATTAAAAATTATAAAACAACATGCAGTTCATTATTTAAAACGTTGCGTTTTAAAATCTGCCACCGATATAATGTTAATTTAACGGTATGGCTATATAGGGGTAACTTTTGAGATAAGAGGTTTGACTTACATTTTTTTGAGGTGAAGGTTAATTTTGCAAAAAAAAAAATTAGTTAGAGTTTTTTTTTACAGTAACCCCTTAAAAGAATTATATTCGGCTTTGAAAGAAATTGGGTAGATTTATCTAACTTAAATCCTATTTTTAACCAACCTGAAAACCTTAAAATAAATCTGCCCCTAAATCTAAGATGGGGGATGTCACAGTTTAGATCAAATTAATCAAGGTATATATTCATTCCGCTACGGAAATGATCAGACAATTATTTTTACAGTTCATATAAGAAGAGAGCAATAAACTAAACTTTGAAACTGTCTAGTTTTGAGTGGAGAATGTATTACAATTAGACAAATCATAACAAGCAAACTAACAAGAATTAGGAAAATCATAACAAGCAAACCATAATTAGAACGTCCTTATGTTCTTTCTTCGTGAGTTCAAATAAACCAAACACCATCCAACTACTTGTTCCTCTTACATAAGAAACTAACAACTAACAAGAATTAGGAAAATCATAACATGCAATTGAAGTCCTCTCACCTTACGCATGATGGTTGGGAAGGGATCCGATACAGCCAACGCGGGAGAACAAACGTCGAAAACGATGATCTGTGTTCTGTCGGGTCCCACTCTCCATCAAAACTCAGAGTGCGACTGTGGCTGCTACGTTGCAAGTTGTTGTGGAGCCAAAACCTGCCTTTGTGTAAACTAGTAGATGCCAAACATCTATGCATCTTGCTCCATAGGTACATTGTATTAGCATCAAAAGGGTTTATTTCCAGCGGAGAGTAATTTAAACCTGGGGAGATTTCAGATACTAGTTGCCATTCTTGAGAGCTCTTTTGCGTCCATACACTTATCTTACTTCCCAAACGTCCTTTGTTGACTATGCTCATATACATGAGAGATCCCTGAGATGTGTAAATTACTCTTTCAAGATTCGGTTCTTCTTAATCGGGGAAAGGTATAACTTTACCGTCTAATTTAGAGCCGAGCCAGTAAAGGTTTCCGTTCAAACTAACGGGATCGAGACTAAAAACACAGCGCAAAGAGATAGGAGAATGGAGAGTGTGGAAACTCCACAAGCCTGTCTCAGATGAATATATCATTAGACTTAGGTCACTGGTCTTGATGTTACATTTATCGATCACAACAACTTTGTAACCTAAAACGAAGCCGTTTTCGTGGCGAGTCCAGTGCGTTTCGATGATTTACATGTTGGAAGATGAGGCAGAGGAGGGATGTCAACAATGTGTGGTGAAATCGGATTAGCCACAGTAGGTTAGGTTCCCGGAGAAAGATTTCAAAGTGAACAAGATCAATTTAACATCCGTGTAAGCCACGACTCTGACCTTTTCTTTTGGAAGCCAAGCTGGTCGGTGTTGATCTCTCCGGTTCTTGAATTTTTCGGTTAGTAAAGAAGATATGTGAGAGCCCAGAGATCGTGAAAGTCCTCAAACCTCGCATCCGTAGTGAGCCAAGACTTCTTTCTGTGATTCACTGCTCATGAGAGACCATGAAAAATGCTGAGTTTTGATGACGAGAAAAGAAAAGCTCGCGCAGAAACGAAGATTCCACGATTGATTTCCATTGCTTGCAGACCAATTGTGAAGTGGCGGTGCTCTTAAGCGGTAGTCTCGCTAGTATGTCTTCCCATAGCGCCTCTGTTAAGAGATTCATCATTCGTTTGTATTTTAAAACGTGAAAGGGATGATTCTTTCTGTTTTTAACAAAAATTAGGATGATATTTATAATGTTCTACATTTTTATTTTTGTGACAAAACTATTATATTTCTTTAACAAAAAGGCTGTAAGTTTTTTTAAAACTATATTGTATATTTGAAGACAAAAAAAATGTTCTCTATTTCCAAAAAGAAGTGTTTAATTTAAAATGTAATGGTAGGCATAATGTTTTCCCATATGAAATCCTCCAACGTTTATGGGAGCCATGTTTGTTTCTGCTGACTGATTTCAAGAAACTCAAAACGGAGAATAATTATATTAATCTTTTATTATCCTTAGAAATTGTTTGATTAATCTTAAACGCAAGAGTCTTATAGCTTATGTACATACTAAAAGTCGCTTTTGTACATAAGTAATTTTACCGAGGTCAGTCGTTAGATGCCATTTAAAGAATCGCAAGTTTTTAGTTAAAAATTAATTGACAATGAGAGAAGAAAAACCAAACAAGAGACTGGTGCTTCGAATTTGCAAAGACAAGAACAAGGTAGAGTGTTGATCCTTATTTATGAAGTTAGTGATTTCGATTTCATTGGAGACAGAGAACCAAACGGGATGGTGGTTTCAACTCCGGCAAAAAATGGACGAAATAAGCGGTTGGTTCTTCAACTCCGGTGAAATAGAAACTCAAGGTAGAGTGTCTAACTTTTGTTTTAAGTGATGATGGTTTTGATTCTGACAAATACAAAAAAAAAGAAAGGTGGATTTGGTGGTTTCTATCGCAATTAGTTATATCATAAGTTAGTAGTACAACATACAACCTGTTTAGCTTAAACATCGTCCCTAAAACTTTGCAAATCATTTAGTTTATTTAGATTAGGCAAACCTTAGTGTTGTTTGTTTAAGTTGACTTTTGGTTCTTGGGCCAACTTTAGGGATATCTTAGCCCGATCATACAACGATTAAGTATCTTGATGACAAGGTCAGATGCTATTTGAATTTTGAACTTATTTTTACTAGATAGTATGTGGCCGCGTTTCCGACAAAATAAGCAATCTTGGCTGAATGGTCAAGCGGCCATAAGACAATATTGGGTTCCTCTAAGAAGTTGTCCGGTCGCGGTCATGTAAGTCATTTTTATGTAAATATTTTATGATTTCTCTAGTCATAAACTCATGTCAGTTTTCGAATAATAAGAACAGAAGCGGAAGCGTACCTTTAAGATCCATTGCTTATGAACTGAATTTGGGAATAACTCTTCCACAACAAACCTTGAATAGCCTTAGATCTCTGTTGATGGGATGCAGAGAGTTTTCTGTATTTCACATTAGGGTTGTTGTGGGGACCATAACCCTTCTATTTATATAGAAACAATTTCTAATTTGGCCTTTCATCAAATTAGAAATTACTGAATGTATCCACGCATTAAATTTACATAACACTTATGTCCCATAATCTTTTATTTATACAAAAGTGACCACATAAGTTTTGACTACTTTAAATAATGACCCTAACACATTGATTATACACATATGACCCCAAAATAATTCTTACATTTTACTCTTAAAAATTTGAGTTCTTCTAAAGCATTCGATTACACTAACTTGTAGATTCTTAACATTTAAATTTTCTTACAAGTAAAAATAAACCCACCATAAACCCACATTTAAAAATTGAGTTATAACTTTGGTTTAAAAAGTTGAATCAGTTTTTAATGTTGATATTAATTTAAACACACGTAAGATCCCAGAAAAAACTTGGAAATGTCCCCCCATTTCTCCAACAGACGACAAGGAAATATGATTAGGTTGCATTGTTGCAAGACGCTTGCTTTTGTTGTTCCTACAAATCTGCACCTTACATTCAATCACCTACTAATAAGTAATAACACATACTAAAATAATAAGAAAATATAATCGAGTAACTTGACACGTGTCACGATCATGTGAACATTCAATCACCTACTAATAAGAAAATAGACTCATTCTCTGTCATTGTCCATACTGGGTTTGACAAGTCACAAGGTGCCACTGTTCAGCAAGAGGTTTGACGACGGCTCGTCAACCTTTTCCCGATCACTACAACTTCACAACTGTCTCTCGTTGTAGGACGTCAATTAACACTAAACCGAACGATCAGTGGTACAAACATCAGCATTTAAGCCACATACACCAATATTATCATACCGTATAACTTCCAACTAAACAATACACTAAATTCCAATCATATGAAAATTACCACATCAACGGTTTTCCTTTTATCATGAACATTATATTTTATTTAACTAGTTATCATATGAGTAAATGATGCATATGAAAGACTACTAATGCAACAATCATCACAATCATTAACAGCAACATTAACCAACATTACACATTCATTCGTCTAGCTAATCATCATATGTTTTTAATAAAATAAATAATGTATTGGATGAATTCTCATAACACATCCCCACCTGGTACGCCTCGATGCAGCAGATCTGAGTTAGATCTCCTTGACTTTTATCATGCTTATGAACTCATAAAATTCGCCATTGCAGCTAAAGAATTACAAATCTAGGGTTCCTGATTTTCCAGAATAATCTGATTTCTTGGAAAAAACGCAACACCCACAACTCTCGGAGGTTATCTCTTAATTTGGATCAGGAACTTGCCGCGTAAAGATGACTAGATGAGCTTTCAAACGTATGCTCATCGTCGTTTGAATCGTCCAAATCGATCTGTAACTTCTTGTACGAAAGTGGGAAAAGTCAGATTTCGGGTTTTCACAGAATGATCCGCTAATATTGAAACGATCATAGCTAATGGAATATACCTTCAAATCGGACGATTCAAGAGGTTCTTGAAAGATAGGAGAATCGTACATAGATCGCTATATCGCTATATGGTTACTTCGGAGTCGACGGGAAACGGCCTCTAAAAGTTGCAGGTCGGAGATTAGATCTACAGAAATCTTCCTCAGGAAAACACGCACAACTCTCAGTATAAAACAACAAATAATGAACCGATTTCTGCTAGAGATCGATCTAGGAGTTGAAAATTTAACCTCAAATTTTCACGCCAAACAAAACCGATCTGACCAGCCGTTTCTCTACTGCACCAAAACAGGTCGGAACTGCTTTCTTTGGTCTTCTAGGTTGCTTCCCTTCAAGGTGTCTAGCTCGGTTTTGGCAGGATTTTGCCGAATTGGTTTATCTCTGCTTCTCTCCATCACCACGAGCTCCTTATATAGGGAAAGAGAAATTAGGTTTTAGAGATTTCAAAAAAAGAAAATAGGCTACAATAAACATGGATTTGGTTTAAAAGAAGGGATTAGTGCAAATCAACCCTCAAACTAATTATTTTTTTGCAAAATCAACCCTCACTTCAAAAAAATACAAGTCAAACCACTCGGCTCATAAGTCACCCGCTATATAGCCCTCAAATATTATAACGTGGCATAATAAAACGTCGTTTGTAATTCAGACGGAATTGAAAACGATGCGTTTTAATTATATTTAAAACAACAGTATTATACAAACACCATGTTGTTTTAGAAGATAAAACAACACACAGTTTTTGTTTTTCTTAGATTTCTGGGTTTTAGGATTTTTTCTTTATGAATTATATATCTTTCAATTCATAAATCTTTGTTTCTTCTGCATACTCGAATTTCTAATTGAACAATTGCTTGCACCATCAAACTTTCTCCCAAGAGAAAAATGAATTCAGAATCCTTGGAAAAACTCCATTGTCTAATCATTGAATTGTTGAAATCGTTCGTGAATTGTTGTATCTCCGCCGAATTTACATGACAATGATGATAAAGATGAATTTCCTCTTCCATCTTGCGGCTTCGACGATCTTCGTCTACGTCATTAACAACCGCATGTCCATTCTCACTCGTATCTTCGCTGGACTCGTCGGTAGCTCGAAACTCGCCGCCGCTTCACTCGGAAGCTGCTCAAGACGATTACCTCGACCGCGATATCTACTCTAGATTTCTCGCCCTCAGATCTCAACCCTCGATTAAGAAAAAAGATCAGCACCAGCGATAATAACGACAGCCGAGATCTCCGCCAAAATTAAAGGGTATTGAAGAAATTGGAGAACATGCTGAAGTGGAGATCTACGGATTAGTTTGACAACTAAAGTCTTGGAAGTGAAAATCGTGAGCTTGGTGAGATAGAGATATCAATTGTGAGAGACCCAATCTCGTTATTCAAGCCGCGTTTAACAACCTTTTAAAATATAACAAACTTATTAAATACGAATTAAACGTCTAAAACGTTTTTATTAAAAACCGATCTGGGAACTCGAAACGTCTTAACAAAGAAATAATTCAACCGTTAAAATAAGAAAACTTATGTGAAAAAAATAGTTTATGAAATCTTTAAATAAGCAAAAATAGATAAATCGCCCATGGTTCTCAGAAAATAACACCACGAAGACCAGCTTTGAGTTTACTCGTCTGTCTCACCTGAAAAGGAAAAGAGGGATGAATATTCCAACAATACTCAGTGAAGACGCGCTAAAGGGCCCGGGTGATCCTTTGGATACACCATTTAAACCTGCAATATAAGCATACTAAATATATACATTAAACACAAGCAACAACCTACAAAATAATTTTTATCATTTCCACTTTTCAAGTTCAATCATCTTCATACTCAACTATTTCCAACATGTCAATCAACCTAGCAAGTCTATATCGCATTCCCAAGGATCAACTGTCCTTGGTACTCATTCTCTGCCATCGCCCAAATTGGGTTTGACAAGTCACAAGGTGCCACTGCCCAATACAGGGTTTGACAACGGCTCGTCAGCCCTTTCCCGATCACTACAACTTCACAAAAGTCACTCGTTGTAGGCCGTCAATCAACACTGAACCGAACGATCAGCGGTGAAAATATCTAAAACTAGTATGCGAAATAATTATTCAAACTCAATCAGCAATCCACATTCATCAACATCAAACATCAATCAAGTCTAATTCCTATATCAAGCACACAAATACTACTAATTCAACTAATGCATCTTTAGAAATCATAAACCAATCCTCACATTTGCTTTCGGTTGAAAATGGAAAATTGAGAGATTCGGTTACTGCGGTTGACGGAAGATAAAAAAGACTTTCCGGAATTAGAAACTTTCCTAAAATAGAACTTTTCTAAAAATAGAAAGTTTCCAAAAATAGAACTTCTCTAAAATAGGACATTTAGAAACAAGAAATTTCCTAACTAGGTCTAGGATTTTCGGATTAGGGTTTTTGATAACTTGAAATTCAAGAACAACAGTTTTAGGGTTTTCTGACTTTGACAGATTCGACTATTCTTGAGCAACAAGCAACGAGTGCACAAATTAGGGTTTACCTTTTCTGGCAAATCTGACTGAACCGACCCTGACACGTCCTCTACTGGAAACCACCACGGCTTGATCTCACTTGCTCGGATCTGCTCAGAAATGCATACCCAAAACCCAACTCAGATTCTGGAAAAATACAATTCTGCAACTAGGGTTCTTAATCCCAAAATCTAACAGATCTGTTTGCTCAGAAATAAACAATCATAACTTACTGAGTAAAGCCCCAAATCCCACGATGTTAGATTCCACGGAAACCTTAGAGTATCTTCTTTCCAAGGGTACCAAGATCAGACGCTGGGTCGTCCTGATCCGTCGGGAATTCGGCCCGAAACCTCTACTGCAAAACTGGGAAAAAGTGAGATTTCTGGGTTTTGGCAGAATGATATGCTTAGATTAAAAAAGTCATAACTAACGGAATATACCTTCAAATCGGATGATTCAAGATGTTTTGGAAAGACAGGAGAATCCTATTTCCAACCACACCAAGATCGAGATCTGGTTCGATCTGAGTCAACAGGAAATTGCTTCGAAAGGTGACGGATCGGAATGATATTGGTTGATGTGCTGGAGAAAATTTGGCAGAGCTTCGCTATAGCTTTTGTGTAGTCTCTAGGCTTGGTGGACGAAATCTATATATAGGAGAAGGAGGCTAGGGTTGACAAAAAGGTTAGGTTTAGGATGTGGGCTTTCGGATTGGGCCTTTAGGGCTTGTGGAAGAAAGATGGGTTTGGGGACAAGTTGGGTTTGGGATGTCACAAATTGATTCACTAAATGATGGAATTTTTGGTTTGTTTGTTGATAATCGTTGTCGAATTAGATAATTTCTGAAGAATTGAAGATGATGGGACGAAGAAGATGGAGATAACACTCTATAAGTTTCTATTTTTTTTTTAATTTTAATTAAAAATTATAAAACAACATGCAGTTCATTATTTAAAACGTTGCGTTTTAAAATCTGCCACCGATATAATGTTAATTTAACGGTATGGCTATATAGGGGTAACTTTTGAGATAAGAGGTTTGACTTACATTTTTTTGAGGTGAAGGTTAATTTTGCAAAAAAAAAAATTAGTTAGAGTTTTTTTTTACAGTAACCCCTTAAAAGAATTATATTCGGCTTTGAAAGAAATTGGGTAGATTTATCTAACTTAAATCCTATTTTTAACCAACCTGAAAACCTTAAAATAAATCTGCCCCTAAATCTAAGATGGGGGATGTCACAGTTTAGATCAAATTAATCAAGGTATATATTCATTCCGCTACGGAAATGATCAGACAATTATTTTTACAGTTCATATAAGAAGAGAGCAATAAACTAAACTTTGAAACTGTCTAGTTTTGAGTGGAGAATGTATTACAATTAGACAAATCATAACAAGCAAACTAACAAGAATTAGGAAAATCATAACAAGCAAACCATAATTAGAACGTCCTTATGTTCTTTCTTCGTGAGTTCAAATAAACCAAACACCATCCAACTACTTGTTCCTCTTACATAAGAAACTAACAACTAACAAGAATTAGGAAAATCATAACATGCAATTGAAGTCCTCTCACCTTACGCATGATGGTTGGGAAGGGATCCGATACAGCCAACGCGGGAGAACAAACGTCGAAAACGATGATCTGTGTTCTGTCGGGTCCCACTCTCCATCAAAACTCAGAGTGCGACTGTGGCTGCTACGTTGCAAGTTGTTGTGGAGCCAAAACCTGCCTTTGTGTAAACTAGTAGATGCCAAACATCTATGCATCTTGCTCCATAGGTACATTGTATTAGCATCAAAAGGGTTTATTTCCAGCGGAGAGTAATTTAAACCTGGGGAGATTTCAGATACTAGTTGCCATTCTTGAGAGCTCTTTTGCGTCCATACACTTATCTTACTTCCCAAACGTCCTTTGTTGACTATGCTCATATACATGAGAGATCCCTGAGATGTGTAAATTACTCTTTCAAGATTCGGTTCTTCTTAATCGGGGAAAGGTATAACTTTACCGTCTAATTTAGAGCCGAGCCAGTAAAGGTTTCCGTTCAAACTAACGGGATCGAGACTAAAAACACAGCGCAAAGAGATAGGAGAATGGAGAGTGTGGAAACTCCACAAGCCTGTCTCAGATGAATATATCATTAGACTTAGGTCACTGGTCTTGATGTTACATTTATCGATCACAACAACTTTGTAACCTAAAACGAAGCCGTTTTCGTGGCGAGTCCAGTGCGTTTCGATGATTTACATGTTGGAAGATGAGGCAGAGGAGGGATGTCAACAATGTGTGGTGAAATCGGATTAGCCACAGTAGGTTAGGTTCCCGGAGAAAGATTTCAAAGTGAACAAGATCAATTTAACATCCGTGTAAGCCACGACTCTGACCTTTTCTTTTGGAAGCCAAGCTGGTCGGTGTTGATCTCTCCGGTTCTTGAATTTTTCGGTTAGTAAAGAAGATATGTGAGAGCCCAGAGATCGTGAAAGTCCTCAAACCTCGCATCCGTAGTGAGCCAAGACTTCTTTCTGTGATTCACTGCTCATGAGAGACCATGAAAAATGCTGAGTTTTGATGACGAGAAAAGAAAAGCTCGCGCAGAAACGAAGATTCCACGATTGATTTCCATTGCTTGCAGACCAATTGTGAAGTGGCGGTGCTCTTAAGCGGTAGTCTCGCTAGTATGTCTTCCCATAGCGCCTCTGTTAAGAGATTCATCATTCGTTTGTATTTTAAAACGTGAAAGGGATGATTCTTTCTGTTTTTAACAAAAATTAGGATGATATTTATAATGTTCTACATTTTTATTTTTGTGACAAAACTATTATATTTCTTTAACAAAAAGGCTGTAAGTTTTTTTAAAACTATATTGTATATTTGAAGACAAAAAAAATGTTCTCTATTTCCAAAAAGAAGTGTTTAATTTAAAATGTAATGGTAGGCATAATGTTTTCCCATATGAAATCCTCCAACGTTTATGGGAGCCATGTTTGTTTCTGCTGACTGATTTCAAGAAACTCAAAACGGAGAATAATTATATTAATCTTTTATTATCCTTAGAAATTGTTTGATTAATCTTAAACGCAAGAGTCTTATAGCTTATGTACATACTAAAAGTCGCTTTTGTACATAAGTAATTTTACCGAGGTCAGTCGTTAGATGCCATTTAAAGAATCGCAAGTTTTTAGTTAAAAATTAATTGACAATGAGAGAAGAAAAACCAAACAAGAGACTGGTGCTTCGAATTTGCAAAGACAAGAACAAGGTAGAGTGTTGATCCTTATTTATGAAGTTAGTGATTTCGATTTCATTGGAGACAGAGAACCAAACGGGATGGTGGTTTCAACTCCGGCAAAAAATGGACGAAATAAGCGGTTGGTTCTTCAACTCCGGTGAAATAGAAACTCAAGGTAGAGTGTCTAACTTTTGTTTTAAGTGATGATGGTTTTGATTCTGACAAATACAAAAAAAAAGAAAGGTGGATTTGGTGGTTTCTATCGCAATTAGTTATATCATAAGTTAGTAGTACAACATACAACCTGTTTAGCTTAAACATCGTCCCTAAAACTTTGCAAATCATTTAGTTTATTTAGATTAGGCAAACCTTAGTGTTGTTTGTTTAAGTTGACTTTTGGTTCTTGGGCCAACTTTAGGGATATCTTAGCCCGATCATACAACGATTAAGTATCTTGATGACAAGGTCAGATGCTATTTGAATTTTGAACTTATTTTTACTAGATAGTATGTGGCCGCGTTTCCGACAAAATAAGCAATCTTGGCTGAATGGTCAAGCGGCCATAAGACAATATTGGGTTCCTCTAAGAAGTTGTCCGGTCGCGGTCATGTAAGTCATTTTTATGTAAATATTTTATGATTTCTCTAGTCATAAACTCATGTCAGTTTTCGAATAATAAGAACAGAAGCGGAAGCGTACCTTTAAGATCCATTGCTTATGAACTGAATTTGGGAATAACTCTTCCACAACAAACCTTGAATAGCCTTAGATCTCTGTTGATGGGATGCAGAGAGTTTTCTGTATTTCACATTAGGGTTGTTGTGGGGACCATAACCCTTCTATTTATATAGAAACAATTTCTAATTTGGCCTTTCATCAAATTAGAAATTACTGAATGTATCCACGCATTAAATTTACATAACACTTATGTCCCATAATCTTTTATTTATACAAAAGTGACCACATAAGTTTTGACTACTTTAAATAATGACCCTAACACATTGATTATACACATATGACCCCAAAATAATTCTTACATTTTACTCTTAAAAATTTGAGTTCTTCTAAAGCATTCGATTACACTAACTTGTAGATTCTTAACATTTAAATTTTCTTACAAGTAAAAATAAACCCACCATAAACCCACATTTAAAAATTGAGTTATAACTTTGGTTTAAAAAGTTGAATCAGTTTTTAATGTTGATATTAATTTAAACACACGTAAGATCCCAGAAAAAACTTGGAAATGTCCCCCCATTTCTCCAACAGACGACAAGGAAATATGATTAGGTTGCATTGTTGCAAGACGCTTGCTTTTGTTGTTCCTACAAATCTGCACCTTACATTCAATCACCTACTAATAAGTAATAACACATACTAAAATAATAAGAAAATATAATCGAGTAACTTGACACGTGTCACGATCATGTGAACATTCAATCACCTACTAATAAGAAAATAGACTCATTCTCTGTCATTGTCCATACTGGGTTTGACAAGTCACAAGGTGCCACTGTTCAGCAAGAGGTTTGACGACGGCTCGTCAACCTTTTCCCGATCACTACAACTTCACAACTGTCTCTCGTTGTAGGACGTCAATTAACACTAAACCGAACGATCAGTGGTACAAACATCAGCATTTAAGCCACATACACCAATATTATCATACCGTATAACTTCCAACTAAACAATACACTAAATTCCAATCATATGAAAATTACCACATCAACGGTTTTCCTTTTATCATGAACATTATATTTTATTTAACTAGTTATCATATGAGTAAATGATGCATATGAAAGACTACTAATGCAACAATCATCACAATCATTAACAGCAACATTAACCAACATTACACATTCATTCGTCTAGCTAATCATCATATGTTTTTAATAAAATAAATAATGTATTGGATGAATTCTCATAACACATCCCCACCTGGTACGCCTCGATGCAGCAGATCTGAGTTAGATCTCCTTGACTTTTATCATGCTTATGAACTCATAAAATTCGCCATTGCAGCTAAAGAATTACAAATCTAGGGTTCCTGATTTTCCAGAATAATCTGATTTCTTGGAAAAAACGCAACACCCACAACTCTCGGAGGTTATCTCTTAATTTGGATCAGGAACTTGCCGCGTAAAGATGACTAGATGAGCTTTCAAACGTATGCTCATCGTCGTTTGAATCGTCCAAATCGATCTGTAACTTCTTGTACGAAAGTGGGAAAAGTCAGATTTCGGGTTTTCACAGAATGATCCGCTAATATTGAAACGATCATAGCTAATGGAATATACCTTCAAATCGGACGATTCAAGAGGTTCTTGAAAGATAGGAGAATCGTACATAGATCGCTATATCGCTATATGGTTACTTCGGAGTCGACGGGAAACGGCCTCTAAAAGTTGCAGGTCGGAGATTAGATCTACAGAAATCTTCCTCAGGAAAACACGCACAACTCTCAGTATAAAACAACAAATAATGAACCGATTTCTGCTAGAGATCGATCTAGGAGTTGAAAATTTAACCTCAAATTTTCACGCCAAACAAAACCGATCTGACCAGCCGTTTCTCTACTGCACCAAAACAGGTCGGAACTGCTTTCTTTGGTCTTCTAGGTTGCTTCCCTTCAAGGTGTCTAGCTCGGTTTTGGCAGGATTTTGCCGAATTGGTTTATCTCTGCTTCTCTCCATCACCACGAGCTCCTTATATAGGGAAAGAGAAATTAGGTTTTAGAGATTTCAAAAAAAGAAAATAGGCTACAATAAACATGGATTTGGTTTAAAAGAAGGGATTAGTGCAAATCAACCCTCAAACTAATTATTTTTTTGCAAAATCAACCCTCACTTCAAAAAAATACAAGTCAAACCACTCGGCTCATAAGTCACCCGCTATATAGCCCTCAAATATTATAACGTGGCATAATAAAACGTCGTTTGTAATTCAGACGGAATTGAAAACGATGCGTTTTAATTATATTTAAAACAACAGTATTATACAAACACCATGTTGTTTTAGAAGATAAAACAACACACAGTTTTTGTTTTTCTTAGATTTCTGGGTTTTAGGATTTTTTCTTTATGAATTATATATCTTTCAATTCATAAATCTTTGTTTCTTCTGCATACTCGAATTTCTAATTGAACAATTGCTTGCACCATCAAACTTTCTCCCAAGAGAAAAATGAATTCAGAATCCTTGGAAAAACTCCATTGTCTAATCATTGAATTGTTGAAATCGTTCGTGAATTGTTGTATCTCCGCCGAATTTACATGACAATGATGATAAAGATGAATTTCCTCTTCCATCTTGCGGCTTCGACGATCTTCGTCTACGTCATTAACAACCGCATGTCCATTCTCACTCGTATCTTCGCTGGACTCGTCGGTAGCTCGAAACTCGCCGCCGCTTCACTCGGAAGCTGCTCAAGACGATTACCTCGACCGCGATATCTACTCTAGATTTCTCGCCCTCAGATCTCAACCCTCGATTAAGAAAAAAGATCAGCACCAGCGATAATAACGACAGCCGAGATCTCCGCCAAAATTAAAGGGTATTGAAGAAATTGGAGAACATGCTGAAGTGGAGATCTACGGATTAGTTTGACAACTAAAGTCTTGGAAGTGAAAATCGTGAGCTTGGTGAGATAGAGATATCAATTGTGAGAGACCCAATCTCGTTATTCAAGCCGCGTTTAACAACCTTTTAAAATATAACAAACTTATTAAATACGAATTAAACGTCTAAAACGTTTTTATTAAAAACCGATCTGGGAACTCGAAACGTCTTAACAAAGAAATAATTCAACCGTTAAAATAAGAAAACTTATGTGAAAAAAATAGTTTATGAAATCTTTAAATAAGCAAAAATAGATAAATCGCCCATGGTTCTCAGAAAATAACACCACGAAGACCAGCTTTGAGTTTACTCGTCTGTCTCACCTGAAAAGGAAAAGAGGGATGAATATTCCAACAATACTCAGTGAAGACGCGCTAAAGGGCCCGGGTGATCCTTTGGATACACCATTTAAACCTGCAATATAAGCATACTAAATATATACATTAAACACAAGCAACAACCTACAAAATAATTTTTATCATTTCCACTTTTCAAGTTCAATCATCTTCATACTCAACTATTTCCAACATGTCAATCAACCTAGCAAGTCTATATCGCATTCCCAAGGATCAACTGTCCTTGGTACTCATTCTCTGCCATCGCCCAAATTGGGTTTGACAAGTCACAAGGTGCCACTGCCCAATACAGGGTTTGACAACGGCTCGTCAGCCCTTTCCCGATCACTACAACTTCACAAAAGTCACTCGTTGTAGGCCGTCAATCAACACTGAACCGAACGATCAGCGGTGAAAATATCTAAAACTAGTATGCGAAATAATTATTCAAACTCAATCAGCAATCCACATTCATCAACATCAAACATCAATCAAGTCTAATTCCTATATCAAGCACACAAATACTACTAATTCAACTAATGCATCTTTAGAAATCATAAACCAATCCTCACATTTGCTTTCGGTTGAAAATGGAAAATTGAGAGATTCGGTTACTGCGGTTGACGGAAGATAAAAAAGACTTTCCGGAATTAGAAACTTTCCTAAAATAGAACTTTTCTAAAAATAGAAAGTTTCCAAAAATAGAACTTCTCTAAAATAGGACATTTAGAAACAAGAAATTTCCTAACTAGGTCTAGGATTTTCGGATTAGGGTTTTTGATAACTTGAAATTCAAGAACAACAGTTTTAGGGTTTTCTGACTTTGACAGATTCGACTATTCTTGAGCAACAAGCAACGAGTGCACAAATTAGGGTTTACCTTTTCTGGCAAATCTGACTGAACCGACCCTGACACGTCCTCTACTGGAAACCACCACGGCTTGATCTCACTTGCTCGGATCTGCTCAGAAATGCATACCCAAAACCCAACTCAGATTCTGGAAAAATACAATTCTGCAACTAGGGTTCTTAATCCCAAAATCTAACAGATCTGTTTGCTCAGAAATAAACAATCATAACTTACTGAGTAAAGCCCCAAATCCCACGATGTTAGATTCCACGGAAACCTTAGAGTATCTTCTTTCCAAGGGTACCAAGATCAGACGCTGGGTCGTCCTGATCCGTCGGGAATTCGGCCCGAAACCTCTACTGCAAAACTGGGAAAAAGTGAGATTTCTGGGTTTTGGCAGAATGATATGCTTAGATTAAAAAAGTCATAACTAACGGAATATACCTTCAAATCGGATGATTCAAGATGTTTTGGAAAGACAGGAGAATCCTATTTCCAACCACACCAAGATCGAGATCTGGTTCGATCTGAGTCAACAGGAAATTGCTTCGAAAGGTGACGGATCGGAATGATATTGGTTGATGTGCTGGAGAAAATTTGGCAGAGCTTCGCTATAGCTTTTGTGTAGTCTCTAGGCTTGGTGGACGAAATCTATATATAGGAGAAGGAGGCTAGGGTTGACAAAAAGGTTAGGTTTAGGATGTGGGCTTTCGGATTGGGCCTTTAGGGCTTGTGGAAGAAAGATGGGTTTGGGGACAAGTTGGGTTTGGGATGTCACAAATTGATTCACTAAATGATGGAATTTTTGGTTTGTTTGTTGATAATCGTTGTCGAATTAGATAATTTCTGAAGAATTGAAGATGATGGGACGAAGAAGATGGAGATAACACTCTATAAGTTTCTATTTTTTTTTTAATTTTAATTAAAAATTATAAAACAACATGCAGTTCATTATTTAAAACGTTGCGTTTTAAAATCTGCCACCGATATAATGTTAATTTAACGGTATGGCTATATAGGGGTAACTTTTGAGATAAGAGGTTTGACTTACATTTTTTTGAGGTGAAGGTTAATTTTGCAAAAAAAAAAATTAGTTAGAGTTTTTTTTTACAGTAACCCCTTAAAAGAATTATATTCGGCTTTGAAAGAAATTGGGTAGATTTATCTAACTTAAATCCTATTTTTAACCAACCTGAAAACCTTAAAATAAATCTGCCCCTAAATCTAAGATGGGGGATGTCACAGTTTAGATCAAATTAATCAAGGTATATATTCATTCCGCTACGGAAATGATCAGACAATTATTTTTACAGTTCATATAAGAAGAGAGCAATAAACTAAACTTTGAAACTGTCTAGTTTTGAGTGGAGAATGTATTACAATTAGACAAATCATAACAAGCAAACTAACAAGAATTAGGAAAATCATAACAAGCAAACCATAATTAGAACGTCCTTATGTTCTTTCTTCGTGAGTTCAAATAAACCAAACACCATCCAACTACTTGTTCCTCTTACATAAGAAACTAACAACTAACAAGAATTAGGAAAATCATAACATGCAATTGAAGTCCTCTCACCTTACGCATGATGGTTGGGAAGGGATCCGATACAGCCAACGCGGGAGAACAAACGTCGAAAACGATGATCTGTGTTCTGTCGGGTCCCACTCTCCATCAAAACTCAGAGTGCGACTGTGGCTGCTACGTTGCAAGTTGTTGTGGAGCCAAAACCTGCCTTTGTGTAAACTAGTAGATGCCAAACATCTATGCATCTTGCTCCATAGGTACATTGTATTAGCATCAAAAGGGTTTATTTCCAGCGGAGAGTAATTTAAACCTGGGGAGATTTCAGATACTAGTTGCCATTCTTGAGAGCTCTTTTGCGTCCATACACTTATCTTACTTCCCAAACGTCCTTTGTTGACTATGCTCATATACATGAGAGATCCCTGAGATGTGTAAATTACTCTTTCAAGATTCGGTTCTTCTTAATCGGGGAAAGGTATAACTTTACCGTCTAATTTAGAGCCGAGCCAGTAAAGGTTTCCGTTCAAACTAACGGGATCGAGACTAAAAACACAGCGCAAAGAGATAGGAGAATGGAGAGTGTGGAAACTCCACAAGCCTGTCTCAGATGAATATATCATTAGACTTAGGTCACTGGTCTTGATGTTACATTTATCGATCACAACAACTTTGTAACCTAAAACGAAGCCGTTTTCGTGGCGAGTCCAGTGCGTTTCGATGATTTACATGTTGGAAGATGAGGCAGAGGAGGGATGTCAACAATGTGTGGTGAAATCGGATTAGCCACAGTAGGTTAGGTTCCCGGAGAAAGATTTCAAAGTGAACAAGATCAATTTAACATCCGTGTAAGCCACGACTCTGACCTTTTCTTTTGGAAGCCAAGCTGGTCGGTGTTGATCTCTCCGGTTCTTGAATTTTTCGGTTAGTAAAGAAGATATGTGAGAGCCCAGAGATCGTGAAAGTCCTCAAACCTCGCATCCGTAGTGAGCCAAGACTTCTTTCTGTGATTCACTGCTCATGAGAGACCATGAAAAATGCTGAGTTTTGATGACGAGAAAAGAAAAGCTCGCGCAGAAACGAAGATTCCACGATTGATTTCCATTGCTTGCAGACCAATTGTGAAGTGGCGGTGCTCTTAAGCGGTAGTCTCGCTAGTATGTCTTCCCATAGCGCCTCTGTTAAGAGATTCATCATTCGTTTGTATTTTAAAACGTGAAAGGGATGATTCTTTCTGTTTTTAACAAAAATTAGGATGATATTTATAATGTTCTACATTTTTATTTTTGTGACAAAACTATTATATTTCTTTAACAAAAAGGCTGTAAGTTTTTTTAAAACTATATTGTATATTTGAAGACAAAAAAAATGTTCTCTATTTCCAAAAAGAAGTGTTTAATTTAAAATGTAATGGTAGGCATAATGTTTTCCCATATGAAATCCTCCAACGTTTATGGGAGCCATGTTTGTTTCTGCTGACTGATTTCAAGAAACTCAAAACGGAGAATAATTATATTAATCTTTTATTATCCTTAGAAATTGTTTGATTAATCTTAAACGCAAGAGTCTTATAGCTTATGTACATACTAAAAGTCGCTTTTGTACATAAGTAATTTTACCGAGGTCAGTCGTTAGATGCCATTTAAAGAATCGCAAGTTTTTAGTTAAAAATTAATTGACAATGAGAGAAGAAAAACCAAACAAGAGACTGGTGCTTCGAATTTGCAAAGACAAGAACAAGGTAGAGTGTTGATCCTTATTTATGAAGTTAGTGATTTCGATTTCATTGGAGACAGAGAACCAAACGGGATGGTGGTTTCAACTCCGGCAAAAAATGGACGAAATAAGCGGTTGGTTCTTCAACTCCGGTGAAATAGAAACTCAAGGTAGAGTGTCTAACTTTTGTTTTAAGTGATGATGGTTTTGATTCTGACAAATACAAAAAAAAAGAAAGGTGGATTTGGTGGTTTCTATCGCAATTAGTTATATCATAAGTTAGTAGTACAACATACAACCTGTTTAGCTTAAACATCGTCCCTAAAACTTTGCAAATCATTTAGTTTATTTAGATTAGGCAAACCTTAGTGTTGTTTGTTTAAGTTGACTTTTGGTTCTTGGGCCAACTTTAGGGATATCTTAGCCCGATCATACAACGATTAAGTATCTTGATGACAAGGTCAGATGCTATTTGAATTTTGAACTTATTTTTACTAGATAGTATGTGGCCGCGTTTCCGACAAAATAAGCAATCTTGGCTGAATGGTCAAGCGGCCATAAGACAATATTGGGTTCCTCTAAGAAGTTGTCCGGTCGCGGTCATGTAAGTCATTTTTATGTAAATATTTTATGATTTCTCTAGTCATAAACTCATGTCAGTTTTCGAATAATAAGAACAGAAGCGGAAGCGTACCTTTAAGATCCATTGCTTATGAACTGAATTTGGGAATAACTCTTCCACAACAAACCTTGAATAGCCTTAGATCTCTGTTGATGGGATGCAGAGAGTTTTCTGTATTTCACATTAGGGTTGTTGTGGGGACCATAACCCTTCTATTTATATAGAAACAATTTCTAATTTGGCCTTTCATCAAATTAGAAATTACTGAATGTATCCACGCATTAAATTTACATAACACTTATGTCCCATAATCTTTTATTTATACAAAAGTGACCACATAAGTTTTGACTACTTTAAATAATGACCCTAACACATTGATTATACACATATGACCCCAAAATAATTCTTACATTTTACTCTTAAAAATTTGAGTTCTTCTAAAGCATTCGATTACACTAACTTGTAGATTCTTAACATTTAAATTTTCTTACAAGTAAAAATAAACCCACCATAAACCCACATTTAAAAATTGAGTTATAACTTTGGTTTAAAAAGTTGAATCAGTTTTTAATGTTGATATTAATTTAAACACACGTAAGATCCCAGAAAAAACTTGGAAATGTCCCCCCATTTCTCCAACAGACGACAAGGAAATATGATTAGGTTGCATTGTTGCAAGACGCTTGCTTTTGTTGTTCCTACAAATCTGCACCTTACATTCAATCACCTACTAATAAGTAATAACACATACTAAAATAATAAGAAAATATAATCGAGTAACTTGACACGTGTCACGATCATGTGAACATTCAATCACCTACTAATAAGAAAATAGACTCATTCTCTGTCATTGTCCATACTGGGTTTGACAAGTCACAAGGTGCCACTGTTCAGCAAGAGGTTTGACGACGGCTCGTCAACCTTTTCCCGATCACTACAACTTCACAACTGTCTCTCGTTGTAGGACGTCAATTAACACTAAACCGAACGATCAGTGGTACAAACATCAGCATTTAAGCCACATACACCAATATTATCATACCGTATAACTTCCAACTAAACAATACACTAAATTCCAATCATATGAAAATTACCACATCAACGGTTTTCCTTTTATCATGAACATTATATTTTATTTAACTAGTTATCATATGAGTAAATGATGCATATGAAAGACTACTAATGCAACAATCATCACAATCATTAACAGCAACATTAACCAACATTACACATTCATTCGTCTAGCTAATCATCATATGTTTTTAATAAAATAAATAATGTATTGGATGAATTCTCATAACACATCCCCACCTGGTACGCCTCGATGCAGCAGATCTGAGTTAGATCTCCTTGACTTTTATCATGCTTATGAACTCATAAAATTCGCCATTGCAGCTAAAGAATTACAAATCTAGGGTTCCTGATTTTCCAGAATAATCTGATTTCTTGGAAAAAACGCAACACCCACAACTCTCGGAGGTTATCTCTTAATTTGGATCAGGAACTTGCCGCGTAAAGATGACTAGATGAGCTTTCAAACGTATGCTCATCGTCGTTTGAATCGTCCAAATCGATCTGTAACTTCTTGTACGAAAGTGGGAAAAGTCAGATTTCGGGTTTTCACAGAATGATCCGCTAATATTGAAACGATCATAGCTAATGGAATATACCTTCAAATCGGACGATTCAAGAGGTTCTTGAAAGATAGGAGAATCGTACATAGATCGCTATATCGCTATATGGTTACTTCGGAGTCGACGGGAAACGGCCTCTAAAAGTTGCAGGTCGGAGATTAGATCTACAGAAATCTTCCTCAGGAAAACACGCACAACTCTCAGTATAAAACAACAAATAATGAACCGATTTCTGCTAGAGATCGATCTAGGAGTTGAAAATTTAACCTCAAATTTTCACGCCAAACAAAACCGATCTGACCAGCCGTTTCTCTACTGCACCAAAACAGGTCGGAACTGCTTTCTTTGGTCTTCTAGGTTGCTTCCCTTCAAGGTGTCTAGCTCGGTTTTGGCAGGATTTTGCCGAATTGGTTTATCTCTGCTTCTCTCCATCACCACGAGCTCCTTATATAGGGAAAGAGAAATTAGGTTTTAGAGATTTCAAAAAAAGAAAATAGGCTACAATAAACATGGATTTGGTTTAAAAGAAGGGATTAGTGCAAATCAACCCTCAAACTAATTATTTTTTTGCAAAATCAACCCTCACTTCAAAAAAATACAAGTCAAACCACTCGGCTCATAAGTCACCCGCTATATAGCCCTCAAATATTATAACGTGGCATAATAAAACGTCGTTTGTAATTCAGACGGAATTGAAAACGATGCGTTTTAATTATATTTAAAACAACAGTATTATACAAACACCATGTTGTTTTAGAAGATAAAACAACACACAGTTTTTGTTTTTCTTAGATTTCTGGGTTTTAGGATTTTTTCTTTATGAATTATATATCTTTCAATTCATAAATCTTTGTTTCTTCTGCATACTCGAATTTCTAATTGAACAATTGCTTGCACCATCAAACTTTCTCCCAAGAGAAAAATGAATTCAGAATCCTTGGAAAAACTCCATTGTCTAATCATTGAATTGTTGAAATCGTTCGTGAATTGTTGTATCTCCGCCGAATTTACATGACAATGATGATAAAGATGAATTTCCTCTTCCATCTTGCGGCTTCGACGATCTTCGTCTACGTCATTAACAACCGCATGTCCATTCTCACTCGTATCTTCGCTGGACTCGTCGGTAGCTCGAAACTCGCCGCCGCTTCACTCGGAAGCTGCTCAAGACGATTACCTCGACCGCGATATCTACTCTAGATTTCTCGCCCTCAGATCTCAACCCTCGATTAAGAAAAAAGATCAGCACCAGCGATAATAACGACAGCCGAGATCTCCGCCAAAATTAAAGGGTATTGAAGAAATTGGAGAACATGCTGAAGTGGAGATCTACGGATTAGTTTGACAACTAAAGTCTTGGAAGTGAAAATCGTGAGCTTGGTGAGATAGAGATATCAATTGTGAGAGACCCAATCTCGTTATTCAAGCCGCGTTTAACAACCTTTTAAAATATAACAAACTTATTAAATACGAATTAAACGTCTAAAACGTTTTTATTAAAAACCGATCTGGGAACTCGAAACGTCTTAACAAAGAAATAATTCAACCGTTAAAATAAGAAAACTTATGTGAAAAAAATAGTTTATGAAATCTTTAAATAAGCAAAAATAGATAAATCGCCCATGGTTCTCAGAAAATAACACCACGAAGACCAGCTTTGAGTTTACTCGTCTGTCTCACCTGAAAAGGAAAAGAGGGATGAATATTCCAACAATACTCAGTGAAGACGCGCTAAAGGGCCCGGGTGATCCTTTGGATACACCATTTAAACCTGCAATATAAGCATACTAAATATATACATTAAACACAAGCAACAACCTACAAAATAATTTTTATCATTTCCACTTTTCAAGTTCAATCATCTTCATACTCAACTATTTCCAACATGTCAATCAACCTAGCAAGTCTATATCGCATTCCCAAGGATCAACTGTCCTTGGTACTCATTCTCTGCCATCGCCCAAATTGGGTTTGACAAGTCACAAGGTGCCACTGCCCAATACAGGGTTTGACAACGGCTCGTCAGCCCTTTCCCGATCACTACAACTTCACAAAAGTCACTCGTTGTAGGCCGTCAATCAACACTGAACCGAACGATCAGCGGTGAAAATATCTAAAACTAGTATGCGAAATAATTATTCAAACTCAATCAGCAATCCACATTCATCAACATCAAACATCAATCAAGTCTAATTCCTATATCAAGCACACAAATACTACTAATTCAACTAATGCATCTTTAGAAATCATAAACCAATCCTCACATTTGCTTTCGGTTGAAAATGGAAAATTGAGAGATTCGGTTACTGCGGTTGACGGAAGATAAAAAAGACTTTCCGGAATTAGAAACTTTCCTAAAATAGAACTTTTCTAAAAATAGAAAGTTTCCAAAAATAGAACTTCTCTAAAATAGGACATTTAGAAACAAGAAATTTCCTAACTAGGTCTAGGATTTTCGGATTAGGGTTTTTGATAACTTGAAATTCAAGAACAACAGTTTTAGGGTTTTCTGACTTTGACAGATTCGACTATTCTTGAGCAACAAGCAACGAGTGCACAAATTAGGGTTTACCTTTTCTGGCAAATCTGACTGAACCGACCCTGACACGTCCTCTACTGGAAACCACCACGGCTTGATCTCACTTGCTCGGATCTGCTCAGAAATGCATACCCAAAACCCAACTCAGATTCTGGAAAAATACAATTCTGCAACTAGGGTTCTTAATCCCAAAATCTAACAGATCTGTTTGCTCAGAAATAAACAATCATAACTTACTGAGTAAAGCCCCAAATCCCACGATGTTAGATTCCACGGAAACCTTAGAGTATCTTCTTTCCAAGGGTACCAAGATCAGACGCTGGGTCGTCCTGATCCGTCGGGAATTCGGCCCGAAACCTCTACTGCAAAACTGGGAAAAAGTGAGATTTCTGGGTTTTGGCAGAATGATATGCTTAGATTAAAAAAGTCATAACTAACGGAATATACCTTCAAATCGGATGATTCAAGATGTTTTGGAAAGACAGGAGAATCCTATTTCCAACCACACCAAGATCGAGATCTGGTTCGATCTGAGTCAACAGGAAATTGCTTCGAAAGGTGACGGATCGGAATGATATTGGTTGATGTGCTGGAGAAAATTTGGCAGAGCTTCGCTATAGCTTTTGTGTAGTCTCTAGGCTTGGTGGACGAAATCTATATATAGGAGAAGGAGGCTAGGGTTGACAAAAAGGTTAGGTTTAGGATGTGGGCTTTCGGATTGGGCCTTTAGGGCTTGTGGAAGAAAGATGGGTTTGGGGACAAGTTGGGTTTGGGATGTCACAAATTGATTCACTAAATGATGGAATTTTTGGTTTGTTTGTTGATAATCGTTGTCGAATTAGATAATTTCTGAAGAATTGAAGATGATGGGACGAAGAAGATGGAGATAACACTCTATAAGTTTCTATTTTTTTTTTAATTTTAATTAAAAATTATAAAACAACATGCAGTTCATTATTTAAAACGTTGCGTTTTAAAATCTGCCACCGATATAATGTTAATTTAACGGTATGGCTATATAGGGGTAACTTTTGAGATAAGAGGTTTGACTTACATTTTTTTGAGGTGAAGGTTAATTTTGCAAAAAAAAAAATTAGTTAGAGTTTTTTTTTACAGTAACCCCTTAAAAGAATTATATTCGGCTTTGAAAGAAATTGGGTAGATTTATCTAACTTAAATCCTATTTTTAACCAACCTGAAAACCTTAAAATAAATCTGCCCCTAAATCTAAGATGGGGGATGTCACAGTTTAGATCAAATTAATCAAGGTATATATTCATTCCGCTACGGAAATGATCAGACAATTATTTTTACAGTTCATATAAGAAGAGAGCAATAAACTAAACTTTGAAACTGTCTAGTTTTGAGTGGAGAATGTATTACAATTAGACAAATCATAACAAGCAAACTAACAAGAATTAGGAAAATCATAACAAGCAAACCATAATTAGAACGTCCTTATGTTCTTTCTTCGTGAGTTCAAATAAACCAAACACCATCCAACTACTTGTTCCTCTTACATAAGAAACTAACAACTAACAAGAATTAGGAAAATCATAACATGCAATTGAAGTCCTCTCACCTTACGCATGATGGTTGGGAAGGGATCCGATACAGCCAACGCGGGAGAACAAACGTCGAAAACGATGATCTGTGTTCTGTCGGGTCCCACTCTCCATCAAAACTCAGAGTGCGACTGTGGCTGCTACGTTGCAAGTTGTTGTGGAGCCAAAACCTGCCTTTGTGTAAACTAGTAGATGCCAAACATCTATGCATCTTGCTCCATAGGTACATTGTATTAGCATCAAAAGGGTTTATTTCCAGCGGAGAGTAATTTAAACCTGGGGAGATTTCAGATACTAGTTGCCATTCTTGAGAGCTCTTTTGCGTCCATACACTTATCTTACTTCCCAAACGTCCTTTGTTGACTATGCTCATATACATGAGAGATCCCTGAGATGTGTAAATTACTCTTTCAAGATTCGGTTCTTCTTAATCGGGGAAAGGTATAACTTTACCGTCTAATTTAGAGCCGAGCCAGTAAAGGTTTCCGTTCAAACTAACGGGATCGAGACTAAAAACACAGCGCAAAGAGATAGGAGAATGGAGAGTGTGGAAACTCCACAAGCCTGTCTCAGATGAATATATCATTAGACTTAGGTCACTGGTCTTGATGTTACATTTATCGATCACAACAACTTTGTAACCTAAAACGAAGCCGTTTTCGTGGCGAGTCCAGTGCGTTTCGATGATTTACATGTTGGAAGATGAGGCAGAGGAGGGATGTCAACAATGTGTGGTGAAATCGGATTAGCCACAGTAGGTTAGGTTCCCGGAGAAAGATTTCAAAGTGAACAAGATCAATTTAACATCCGTGTAAGCCACGACTCTGACCTTTTCTTTTGGAAGCCAAGCTGGTCGGTGTTGATCTCTCCGGTTCTTGAATTTTTCGGTTAGTAAAGAAGATATGTGAGAGCCCAGAGATCGTGAAAGTCCTCAAACCTCGCATCCGTAGTGAGCCAAGACTTCTTTCTGTGATTCACTGCTCATGAGAGACCATGAAAAATGCTGAGTTTTGATGACGAGAAAAGAAAAGCTCGCGCAGAAACGAAGATTCCACGATTGATTTCCATTGCTTGCAGACCAATTGTGAAGTGGCGGTGCTCTTAAGCGGTAGTCTCGCTAGTATGTCTTCCCATAGCGCCTCTGTTAAGAGATTCATCATTCGTTTGTATTTTAAAACGTGAAAGGGATGATTCTTTCTGTTTTTAACAAAAATTAGGATGATATTTATAATGTTCTACATTTTTATTTTTGTGACAAAACTATTATATTTCTTTAACAAAAAGGCTGTAAGTTTTTTTAAAACTATATTGTATATTTGAAGACAAAAAAAATGTTCTCTATTTCCAAAAAGAAGTGTTTAATTTAAAATGTAATGGTAGGCATAATGTTTTCCCATATGAAATCCTCCAACGTTTATGGGAGCCATGTTTGTTTCTGCTGACTGATTTCAAGAAACTCAAAACGGAGAATAATTATATTAATCTTTTATTATCCTTAGAAATTGTTTGATTAATCTTAAACGCAAGAGTCTTATAGCTTATGTACATACTAAAAGTCGCTTTTGTACATAAGTAATTTTACCGAGGTCAGTCGTTAGATGCCATTTAAAGAATCGCAAGTTTTTAGTTAAAAATTAATTGACAATGAGAGAAGAAAAACCAAACAAGAGACTGGTGCTTCGAATTTGCAAAGACAAGAACAAGGTAGAGTGTTGATCCTTATTTATGAAGTTAGTGATTTCGATTTCATTGGAGACAGAGAACCAAACGGGATGGTGGTTTCAACTCCGGCAAAAAATGGACGAAATAAGCGGTTGGTTCTTCAACTCCGGTGAAATAGAAACTCAAGGTAGAGTGTCTAACTTTTGTTTTAAGTGATGATGGTTTTGATTCTGACAAATACAAAAAAAAAGAAAGGTGGATTTGGTGGTTTCTATCGCAATTAGTTATATCATAAGTTAGTAGTACAACATACAACCTGTTTAGCTTAAACATCGTCCCTAAAACTTTGCAAATCATTTAGTTTATTTAGATTAGGCAAACCTTAGTGTTGTTTGTTTAAGTTGACTTTTGGTTCTTGGGCCAACTTTAGGGATATCTTAGCCCGATCATACAACGATTAAGTATCTTGATGACAAGGTCAGATGCTATTTGAATTTTGAACTTATTTTTACTAGATAGTATGTGGCCGCGTTTCCGACAAAATAAGCAATCTTGGCTGAATGGTCAAGCGGCCATAAGACAATATTGGGTTCCTCTAAGAAGTTGTCCGGTCGCGGTCATGTAAGTCATTTTTATGTAAATATTTTATGATTTCTCTAGTCATAAACTCATGTCAGTTTTCGAATAATAAGAACAGAAGCGGAAGCGTACCTTTAAGATCCATTGCTTATGAACTGAATTTGGGAATAACTCTTCCACAACAAACCTTGAATAGCCTTAGATCTCTGTTGATGGGATGCAGAGAGTTTTCTGTATTTCACATTAGGGTTGTTGTGGGGACCATAACCCTTCTATTTATATAGAAACAATTTCTAATTTGGCCTTTCATCAAATTAGAAATTACTGAATGTATCCACGCATTAAATTTACATAACACTTATGTCCCATAATCTTTTATTTATACAAAAGTGACCACATAAGTTTTGACTACTTTAAATAATGACCCTAACACATTGATTATACACATATGACCCCAAAATAATTCTTACATTTTACTCTTAAAAATTTGAGTTCTTCTAAAGCATTCGATTACACTAACTTGTAGATTCTTAACATTTAAATTTTCTTACAAGTAAAAATAAACCCACCATAAACCCACATTTAAAAATTGAGTTATAACTTTGGTTTAAAAAGTTGAATCAGTTTTTAATGTTGATATTAATTTAAACACACGTAAGATCCCAGAAAAAACTTGGAAATGTCCCCCCATTTCTCCAACAGACGACAAGGAAATATGATTAGGTTGCATTGTTGCAAGACGCTTGCTTTTGTTGTTCCTACAAATCTGCACCTTACATTCAATCACCTACTAATAAGTAATAACACATACTAAAATAATAAGAAAATATAATCGAGTAACTTGACACGTGTCACGATCATGTGAACATTCAATCACCTACTAATAAGAAAATAGACTCATTCTCTGTCATTGTCCATACTGGGTTTGACAAGTCACAAGGTGCCACTGTTCAGCAAGAGGTTTGACGACGGCTCGTCAACCTTTTCCCGATCACTACAACTTCACAACTGTCTCTCGTTGTAGGACGTCAATTAACACTAAACCGAACGATCAGTGGTACAAACATCAGCATTTAAGCCACATACACCAATATTATCATACCGTATAACTTCCAACTAAACAATACACTAAATTCCAATCATATGAAAATTACCACATCAACGGTTTTCCTTTTATCATGAACATTATATTTTATTTAACTAGTTATCATATGAGTAAATGATGCATATGAAAGACTACTAATGCAACAATCATCACAATCATTAACAGCAACATTAACCAACATTACACATTCATTCGTCTAGCTAATCATCATATGTTTTTAATAAAATAAATAATGTATTGGATGAATTCTCATAACACATCCCCACCTGGTACGCCTCGATGCAGCAGATCTGAGTTAGATCTCCTTGACTTTTATCATGCTTATGAACTCATAAAATTCGCCATTGCAGCTAAAGAATTACAAATCTAGGGTTCCTGATTTTCCAGAATAATCTGATTTCTTGGAAAAAACGCAACACCCACAACTCTCGGAGGTTATCTCTTAATTTGGATCAGGAACTTGCCGCGTAAAGATGACTAGATGAGCTTTCAAACGTATGCTCATCGTCGTTTGAATCGTCCAAATCGATCTGTAACTTCTTGTACGAAAGTGGGAAAAGTCAGATTTCGGGTTTTCACAGAATGATCCGCTAATATTGAAACGATCATAGCTAATGGAATATACCTTCAAATCGGACGATTCAAGAGGTTCTTGAAAGATAGGAGAATCGTACATAGATCGCTATATCGCTATATGGTTACTTCGGAGTCGACGGGAAACGGCCTCTAAAAGTTGCAGGTCGGAGATTAGATCTACAGAAATCTTCCTCAGGAAAACACGCACAACTCTCAGTATAAAACAACAAATAATGAACCGATTTCTGCTAGAGATCGATCTAGGAGTTGAAAATTTAACCTCAAATTTTCACGCCAAACAAAACCGATCTGACCAGCCGTTTCTCTACTGCACCAAAACAGGTCGGAACTGCTTTCTTTGGTCTTCTAGGTTGCTTCCCTTCAAGGTGTCTAGCTCGGTTTTGGCAGGATTTTGCCGAATTGGTTTATCTCTGCTTCTCTCCATCACCACGAGCTCCTTATATAGGGAAAGAGAAATTAGGTTTTAGAGATTTCAAAAAAAGAAAATAGGCTACAATAAACATGGATTTGGTTTAAAAGAAGGGATTAGTGCAAATCAACCCTCAAACTAATTATTTTTTTGCAAAATCAACCCTCACTTCAAAAAAATACAAGTCAAACCACTCGGCTCATAAGTCACCCGCTATATAGCCCTCAAATATTATAACGTGGCATAATAAAACGTCGTTTGTAATTCAGACGGAATTGAAAACGATGCGTTTTAATTATATTTAAAACAACAGTATTATACAAACACCATGTTGTTTTAGAAGATAAAACAACACACAGTTTTTGTTTTTCTTAGATTTCTGGGTTTTAGGATTTTTTCTTTATGAATTATATATCTTTCAATTCATAAATCTTTGTTTCTTCTGCATACTCGAATTTCTAATTGAACAATTGCTTGCACCATCAAACTTTCTCCCAAGAGAAAAATGAATTCAGAATCCTTGGAAAAACTCCATTGTCTAATCATTGAATTGTTGAAATCGTTCGTGAATTGTTGTATCTCCGCCGAATTTACATGACAATGATGATAAAGATGAATTTCCTCTTCCATCTTGCGGCTTCGACGATCTTCGTCTACGTCATTAACAACCGCATGTCCATTCTCACTCGTATCTTCGCTGGACTCGTCGGTAGCTCGAAACTCGCCGCCGCTTCACTCGGAAGCTGCTCAAGACGATTACCTCGACCGCGATATCTACTCTAGATTTCTCGCCCTCAGATCTCAACCCTCGATTAAGAAAAAAGATCAGCACCAGCGATAATAACGACAGCCGAGATCTCCGCCAAAATTAAAGGGTATTGAAGAAATTGGAGAACATGCTGAAGTGGAGATCTACGGATTAGTTTGACAACTAAAGTCTTGGAAGTGAAAATCGTGAGCTTGGTGAGATAGAGATATCAATTGTGAGAGACCCAATCTCGTTATTCAAGCCGCGTTTAACAACCTTTTAAAATATAACAAACTTATTAAATACGAATTAAACGTCTAAAACGTTTTTATTAAAAACCGATCTGGGAACTCGAAACGTCTTAACAAAGAAATAATTCAACCGTTAAAATAAGAAAACTTATGTGAAAAAAATAGTTTATGAAATCTTTAAATAAGCAAAAATAGATAAATCGCCCATGGTTCTCAGAAAATAACACCACGAAGACCAGCTTTGAGTTTACTCGTCTGTCTCACCTGAAAAGGAAAAGAGGGATGAATATTCCAACAATACTCAGTGAAGACGCGCTAAAGGGCCCGGGTGATCCTTTGGATACACCATTTAAACCTGCAATATAAGCATACTAAATATATACATTAAACACAAGCAACAACCTACAAAATAATTTTTATCATTTCCACTTTTCAAGTTCAATCATCTTCATACTCAACTATTTCCAACATGTCAATCAACCTAGCAAGTCTATATCGCATTCCCAAGGATCAACTGTCCTTGGTACTCATTCTCTGCCATCGCCCAAATTGGGTTTGACAAGTCACAAGGTGCCACTGCCCAATACAGGGTTTGACAACGGCTCGTCAGCCCTTTCCCGATCACTACAACTTCACAAAAGTCACTCGTTGTAGGCCGTCAATCAACACTGAACCGAACGATCAGCGGTGAAAATATCTAAAACTAGTATGCGAAATAATTATTCAAACTCAATCAGCAATCCACATTCATCAACATCAAACATCAATCAAGTCTAATTCCTATATCAAGCACACAAATACTACTAATTCAACTAATGCATCTTTAGAAATCATAAACCAATCCTCACATTTGCTTTCGGTTGAAAATGGAAAATTGAGAGATTCGGTTACTGCGGTTGACGGAAGATAAAAAAGACTTTCCGGAATTAGAAACTTTCCTAAAATAGAACTTTTCTAAAAATAGAAAGTTTCCAAAAATAGAACTTCTCTAAAATAGGACATTTAGAAACAAGAAATTTCCTAACTAGGTCTAGGATTTTCGGATTAGGGTTTTTGATAACTTGAAATTCAAGAACAACAGTTTTAGGGTTTTCTGACTTTGACAGATTCGACTATTCTTGAGCAACAAGCAACGAGTGCACAAATTAGGGTTTACCTTTTCTGGCAAATCTGACTGAACCGACCCTGACACGTCCTCTACTGGAAACCACCACGGCTTGATCTCACTTGCTCGGATCTGCTCAGAAATGCATACCCAAAACCCAACTCAGATTCTGGAAAAATACAATTCTGCAACTAGGGTTCTTAATCCCAAAATCTAACAGATCTGTTTGCTCAGAAATAAACAATCATAACTTACTGAGTAAAGCCCCAAATCCCACGATGTTAGATTCCACGGAAACCTTAGAGTATCTTCTTTCCAAGGGTACCAAGATCAGACGCTGGGTCGTCCTGATCCGTCGGGAATTCGGCCCGAAACCTCTACTGCAAAACTGGGAAAAAGTGAGATTTCTGGGTTTTGGCAGAATGATATGCTTAGATTAAAAAAGTCATAACTAACGGAATATACCTTCAAATCGGATGATTCAAGATGTTTTGGAAAGACAGGAGAATCCTATTTCCAACCACACCAAGATCGAGATCTGGTTCGATCTGAGTCAACAGGAAATTGCTTCGAAAGGTGACGGATCGGAATGATATTGGTTGATGTGCTGGAGAAAATTTGGCAGAGCTTCGCTATAGCTTTTGTGTAGTCTCTAGGCTTGGTGGACGAAATCTATATATAGGAGAAGGAGGCTAGGGTTGACAAAAAGGTTAGGTTTAGGATGTGGGCTTTCGGATTGGGCCTTTAGGGCTTGTGGAAGAAAGATGGGTTTGGGGACAAGTTGGGTTTGGGATGTCACAAATTGATTCACTAAATGATGGAATTTTTGGTTTGTTTGTTGATAATCGTTGTCGAATTAGATAATTTCTGAAGAATTGAAGATGATGGGACGAAGAAGATGGAGATAACACTCTATAAGTTTCTATTTTTTTTTTAATTTTAATTAAAAATTATAAAACAACATGCAGTTCATTATTTAAAACGTTGCGTTTTAAAATCTGCCACCGATATAATGTTAATTTAACGGTATGGCTATATAGGGGTAACTTTTGAGATAAGAGGTTTGACTTACATTTTTTTGAGGTGAAGGTTAATTTTGCAAAAAAAAAAATTAGTTAGAGTTTTTTTTTACAGTAACCCCTTAAAAGAATTATATTCGGCTTTGAAAGAAATTGGGTAGATTTATCTAACTTAAATCCTATTTTTAACCAACCTGAAAACCTTAAAATAAATCTGCCCCTAAATCTAAGATGGGGGATGTCACAGTTTAGATCAAATTAATCAAGGTATATATTCATTCCGCTACGGAAATGATCAGACAATTATTTTTACAGTTCATATAAGAAGAGAGCAATAAACTAAACTTTGAAACTGTCTAGTTTTGAGTGGAGAATGTATTACAATTAGACAAATCATAACAAGCAAACTAACAAGAATTAGGAAAATCATAACAAGCAAACCATAATTAGAACGTCCTTATGTTCTTTCTTCGTGAGTTCAAATAAACCAAACACCATCCAACTACTTGTTCCTCTTACATAAGAAACTAACAACTAACAAGAATTAGGAAAATCATAACATGCAATTGAAGTCCTCTCACCTTACGCATGATGGTTGGGAAGGGATCCGATACAGCCAACGCGGGAGAACAAACGTCGAAAACGATGATCTGTGTTCTGTCGGGTCCCACTCTCCATCAAAACTCAGAGTGCGACTGTGGCTGCTACGTTGCAAGTTGTTGTGGAGCCAAAACCTGCCTTTGTGTAAACTAGTAGATGCCAAACATCTATGCATCTTGCTCCATAGGTACATTGTATTAGCATCAAAAGGGTTTATTTCCAGCGGAGAGTAATTTAAACCTGGGGAGATTTCAGATACTAGTTGCCATTCTTGAGAGCTCTTTTGCGTCCATACACTTATCTTACTTCCCAAACGTCCTTTGTTGACTATGCTCATATACATGAGAGATCCCTGAGATGTGTAAATTACTCTTTCAAGATTCGGTTCTTCTTAATCGGGGAAAGGTATAACTTTACCGTCTAATTTAGAGCCGAGCCAGTAAAGGTTTCCGTTCAAACTAACGGGATCGAGACTAAAAACACAGCGCAAAGAGATAGGAGAATGGAGAGTGTGGAAACTCCACAAGCCTGTCTCAGATGAATATATCATTAGACTTAGGTCACTGGTCTTGATGTTACATTTATCGATCACAACAACTTTGTAACCTAAAACGAAGCCGTTTTCGTGGCGAGTCCAGTGCGTTTCGATGATTTACATGTTGGAAGATGAGGCAGAGGAGGGATGTCAACAATGTGTGGTGAAATCGGATTAGCCACAGTAGGTTAGGTTCCCGGAGAAAGATTTCAAAGTGAACAAGATCAATTTAACATCCGTGTAAGCCACGACTCTGACCTTTTCTTTTGGAAGCCAAGCTGGTCGGTGTTGATCTCTCCGGTTCTTGAATTTTTCGGTTAGTAAAGAAGATATGTGAGAGCCCAGAGATCGTGAAAGTCCTCAAACCTCGCATCCGTAGTGAGCCAAGACTTCTTTCTGTGATTCACTGCTCATGAGAGACCATGAAAAATGCTGAGTTTTGATGACGAGAAAAGAAAAGCTCGCGCAGAAACGAAGATTCCACGATTGATTTCCATTGCTTGCAGACCAATTGTGAAGTGGCGGTGCTCTTAAGCGGTAGTCTCGCTAGTATGTCTTCCCATAGCGCCTCTGTTAAGAGATTCATCATTCGTTTGTATTTTAAAACGTGAAAGGGATGATTCTTTCTGTTTTTAACAAAAATTAGGATGATATTTATAATGTTCTACATTTTTATTTTTGTGACAAAACTATTATATTTCTTTAACAAAAAGGCTGTAAGTTTTTTTAAAACTATATTGTATATTTGAAGACAAAAAAAATGTTCTCTATTTCCAAAAAGAAGTGTTTAATTTAAAATGTAATGGTAGGCATAATGTTTTCCCATATGAAATCCTCCAACGTTTATGGGAGCCATGTTTGTTTCTGCTGACTGATTTCAAGAAACTCAAAACGGAGAATAATTATATTAATCTTTTATTATCCTTAGAAATTGTTTGATTAATCTTAAACGCAAGAGTCTTATAGCTTATGTACATACTAAAAGTCGCTTTTGTACATAAGTAATTTTACCGAGGTCAGTCGTTAGATGCCATTTAAAGAATCGCAAGTTTTTAGTTAAAAATTAATTGACAATGAGAGAAGAAAAACCAAACAAGAGACTGGTGCTTCGAATTTGCAAAGACAAGAACAAGGTAGAGTGTTGATCCTTATTTATGAAGTTAGTGATTTCGATTTCATTGGAGACAGAGAACCAAACGGGATGGTGGTTTCAACTCCGGCAAAAAATGGACGAAATAAGCGGTTGGTTCTTCAACTCCGGTGAAATAGAAACTCAAGGTAGAGTGTCTAACTTTTGTTTTAAGTGATGATGGTTTTGATTCTGACAAATACAAAAAAAAAGAAAGGTGGATTTGGTGGTTTCTATCGCAATTAGTTATATCATAAGTTAGTAGTACAACATACAACCTGTTTAGCTTAAACATCGTCCCTAAAACTTTGCAAATCATTTAGTTTATTTAGATTAGGCAAACCTTAGTGTTGTTTGTTTAAGTTGACTTTTGGTTCTTGGGCCAACTTTAGGGATATCTTAGCCCGATCATACAACGATTAAGTATCTTGATGACAAGGTCAGATGCTATTTGAATTTTGAACTTATTTTTACTAGATAGTATGTGGCCGCGTTTCCGACAAAATAAGCAATCTTGGCTGAATGGTCAAGCGGCCATAAGACAATATTGGGTTCCTCTAAGAAGTTGTCCGGTCGCGGTCATGTAAGTCATTTTTATGTAAATATTTTATGATTTCTCTAGTCATAAACTCATGTCAGTTTTCGAATAATAAGAACAGAAGCGGAAGCGTACCTTTAAGATCCATTGCTTATGAACTGAATTTGGGAATAACTCTTCCACAACAAACCTTGAATAGCCTTAGATCTCTGTTGATGGGATGCAGAGAGTTTTCTGTATTTCACATTAGGGTTGTTGTGGGGACCATAACCCTTCTATTTATATAGAAACAATTTCTAATTTGGCCTTTCATCAAATTAGAAATTACTGAATGTATCCACGCATTAAATTTACATAACACTTATGTCCCATAATCTTTTATTTATACAAAAGTGACCACATAAGTTTTGACTACTTTAAATAATGACCCTAACACATTGATTATACACATATGACCCCAAAATAATTCTTACATTTTACTCTTAAAAATTTGAGTTCTTCTAAAGCATTCGATTACACTAACTTGTAGATTCTTAACATTTAAATTTTCTTACAAGTAAAAATAAACCCACCATAAACCCACATTTAAAAATTGAGTTATAACTTTGGTTTAAAAAGTTGAATCAGTTTTTAATGTTGATATTAATTTAAACACACGTAAGATCCCAGAAAAAACTTGGAAATGTCCCCCCATTTCTCCAACAGACGACAAGGAAATATGATTAGGTTGCATTGTTGCAAGACGCTTGCTTTTGTTGTTCCTACAAATCTGCACCTTACATTCAATCACCTACTAATAAGTAATAACACATACTAAAATAATAAGAAAATATAATCGAGTAACTTGACACGTGTCACGATCATGTGAACATTCAATCACCTACTAATAAGAAAATAGACTCATTCTCTGTCATTGTCCATACTGGGTTTGACAAGTCACAAGGTGCCACTGTTCAGCAAGAGGTTTGACGACGGCTCGTCAACCTTTTCCCGATCACTACAACTTCACAACTGTCTCTCGTTGTAGGACGTCAATTAACACTAAACCGAACGATCAGTGGTACAAACATCAGCATTTAAGCCACATACACCAATATTATCATACCGTATAACTTCCAACTAAACAATACACTAAATTCCAATCATATGAAAATTACCACATCAACGGTTTTCCTTTTATCATGAACATTATATTTTATTTAACTAGTTATCATATGAGTAAATGATGCATATGAAAGACTACTAATGCAACAATCATCACAATCATTAACAGCAACATTAACCAACATTACACATTCATTCGTCTAGCTAATCATCATATGTTTTTAATAAAATAAATAATGTATTGGATGAATTCTCATAACACATCCCCACCTGGTACGCCTCGATGCAGCAGATCTGAGTTAGATCTCCTTGACTTTTATCATGCTTATGAACTCATAAAATTCGCCATTGCAGCTAAAGAATTACAAATCTAGGGTTCCTGATTTTCCAGAATAATCTGATTTCTTGGAAAAAACGCAACACCCACAACTCTCGGAGGTTATCTCTTAATTTGGATCAGGAACTTGCCGCGTAAAGATGACTAGATGAGCTTTCAAACGTATGCTCATCGTCGTTTGAATCGTCCAAATCGATCTGTAACTTCTTGTACGAAAGTGGGAAAAGTCAGATTTCGGGTTTTCACAGAATGATCCGCTAATATTGAAACGATCATAGCTAATGGAATATACCTTCAAATCGGACGATTCAAGAGGTTCTTGAAAGATAGGAGAATCGTACATAGATCGCTATATCGCTATATGGTTACTTCGGAGTCGACGGGAAACGGCCTCTAAAAGTTGCAGGTCGGAGATTAGATCTACAGAAATCTTCCTCAGGAAAACACGCACAACTCTCAGTATAAAACAACAAATAATGAACCGATTTCTGCTAGAGATCGATCTAGGAGTTGAAAATTTAACCTCAAATTTTCACGCCAAACAAAACCGATCTGACCAGCCGTTTCTCTACTGCACCAAAACAGGTCGGAACTGCTTTCTTTGGTCTTCTAGGTTGCTTCCCTTCAAGGTGTCTAGCTCGGTTTTGGCAGGATTTTGCCGAATTGGTTTATCTCTGCTTCTCTCCATCACCACGAGCTCCTTATATAGGGAAAGAGAAATTAGGTTTTAGAGATTTCAAAAAAAGAAAATAGGCTACAATAAACATGGATTTGGTTTAAAAGAAGGGATTAGTGCAAATCAACCCTCAAACTAATTATTTTTTTGCAAAATCAACCCTCACTTCAAAAAAATACAAGTCAAACCACTCGGCTCATAAGTCACCCGCTATATAGCCCTCAAATATTATAACGTGGCATAATAAAACGTCGTTTGTAATTCAGACGGAATTGAAAACGATGCGTTTTAATTATATTTAAAACAACAGTATTATACAAACACCATGTTGTTTTAGAAGATAAAACAACACACAGTTTTTGTTTTTCTTAGATTTCTGGGTTTTAGGATTTTTTCTTTATGAATTATATATCTTTCAATTCATAAATCTTTGTTTCTTCTGCATACTCGAATTTCTAATTGAACAATTGCTTGCACCATCAAACTTTCTCCCAAGAGAAAAATGAATTCAGAATCCTTGGAAAAACTCCATTGTCTAATCATTGAATTGTTGAAATCGTTCGTGAATTGTTGTATCTCCGCCGAATTTACATGACAATGATGATAAAGATGAATTTCCTCTTCCATCTTGCGGCTTCGACGATCTTCGTCTACGTCATTAACAACCGCATGTCCATTCTCACTCGTATCTTCGCTGGACTCGTCGGTAGCTCGAAACTCGCCGCCGCTTCACTCGGAAGCTGCTCAAGACGATTACCTCGACCGCGATATCTACTCTAGATTTCTCGCCCTCAGATCTCAACCCTCGATTAAGAAAAAAGATCAGCACCAGCGATAATAACGACAGCCGAGATCTCCGCCAAAATTAAAGGGTATTGAAGAAATTGGAGAACATGCTGAAGTGGAGATCTACGGATTAGTTTGACAACTAAAGTCTTGGAAGTGAAAATCGTGAGCTTGGTGAGATAGAGATATCAATTGTGAGAGACCCAATCTCGTTATTCAAGCCGCGTTTAACAACCTTTTAAAATATAACAAACTTATTAAATACGAATTAAACGTCTAAAACGTTTTTATTAAAAACCGATCTGGGAACTCGAAACGTCTTAACAAAGAAATAATTCAACCGTTAAAATAAGAAAACTTATGTGAAAAAAATAGTTTATGAAATCTTTAAATAAGCAAAAATAGATAAATCGCCCATGGTTCTCAGAAAATAACACCACGAAGACCAGCTTTGAGTTTACTCGTCTGTCTCACCTGAAAAGGAAAAGAGGGATGAATATTCCAACAATACTCAGTGAAGACGCGCTAAAGGGCCCGGGTGATCCTTTGGATACACCATTTAAACCTGCAATATAAGCATACTAAATATATACATTAAACACAAGCAACAACCTACAAAATAATTTTTATCATTTCCACTTTTCAAGTTCAATCATCTTCATACTCAACTATTTCCAACATGTCAATCAACCTAGCAAGTCTATATCGCATTCCCAAGGATCAACTGTCCTTGGTACTCATTCTCTGCCATCGCCCAAATTGGGTTTGACAAGTCACAAGGTGCCACTGCCCAATACAGGGTTTGACAACGGCTCGTCAGCCCTTTCCCGATCACTACAACTTCACAAAAGTCACTCGTTGTAGGCCGTCAATCAACACTGAACCGAACGATCAGCGGTGAAAATATCTAAAACTAGTATGCGAAATAATTATTCAAACTCAATCAGCAATCCACATTCATCAACATCAAACATCAATCAAGTCTAATTCCTATATCAAGCACACAAATACTACTAATTCAACTAATGCATCTTTAGAAATCATAAACCAATCCTCACATTTGCTTTCGGTTGAAAATGGAAAATTGAGAGATTCGGTTACTGCGGTTGACGGAAGATAAAAAAGACTTTCCGGAATTAGAAACTTTCCTAAAATAGAACTTTTCTAAAAATAGAAAGTTTCCAAAAATAGAACTTCTCTAAAATAGGACATTTAGAAACAAGAAATTTCCTAACTAGGTCTAGGATTTTCGGATTAGGGTTTTTGATAACTTGAAATTCAAGAACAACAGTTTTAGGGTTTTCTGACTTTGACAGATTCGACTATTCTTGAGCAACAAGCAACGAGTGCACAAATTAGGGTTTACCTTTTCTGGCAAATCTGACTGAACCGACCCTGACACGTCCTCTACTGGAAACCACCACGGCTTGATCTCACTTGCTCGGATCTGCTCAGAAATGCATACCCAAAACCCAACTCAGATTCTGGAAAAATACAATTCTGCAACTAGGGTTCTTAATCCCAAAATCTAACAGATCTGTTTGCTCAGAAATAAACAATCATAACTTACTGAGTAAAGCCCCAAATCCCACGATGTTAGATTCCACGGAAACCTTAGAGTATCTTCTTTCCAAGGGTACCAAGATCAGACGCTGGGTCGTCCTGATCCGTCGGGAATTCGGCCCGAAACCTCTACTGCAAAACTGGGAAAAAGTGAGATTTCTGGGTTTTGGCAGAATGATATGCTTAGATTAAAAAAGTCATAACTAACGGAATATACCTTCAAATCGGATGATTCAAGATGTTTTGGAAAGACAGGAGAATCCTATTTCCAACCACACCAAGATCGAGATCTGGTTCGATCTGAGTCAACAGGAAATTGCTTCGAAAGGTGACGGATCGGAATGATATTGGTTGATGTGCTGGAGAAAATTTGGCAGAGCTTCGCTATAGCTTTTGTGTAGTCTCTAGGCTTGGTGGACGAAATCTATATATAGGAGAAGGAGGCTAGGGTTGACAAAAAGGTTAGGTTTAGGATGTGGGCTTTCGGATTGGGCCTTTAGGGCTTGTGGAAGAAAGATGGGTTTGGGGACAAGTTGGGTTTGGGATGTCACAAATTGATTCACTAAATGATGGAATTTTTGGTTTGTTTGTTGATAATCGTTGTCGAATTAGATAATTTCTGAAGAATTGAAGATGATGGGACGAAGAAGATGGAGATAACACTCTATAAGTTTCTATTTTTTTTTTAATTTTAATTAAAAATTATAAAACAACATGCAGTTCATTATTTAAAACGTTGCGTTTTAAAATCTGCCACCGATATAATGTTAATTTAACGGTATGGCTATATAGGGGTAACTTTTGAGATAAGAGGTTTGACTTACATTTTTTTGAGGTGAAGGTTAATTTTGCAAAAAAAAAAATTAGTTAGAGTTTTTTTTTACAGTAACCCCTTAAAAGAATTATATTCGGCTTTGAAAGAAATTGGGTAGATTTATCTAACTTAAATCCTATTTTTAACCAACCTGAAAACCTTAAAATAAATCTGCCCCTAAATCTAAGATGGGGGATGTCACAGTTTAGATCAAATTAATCAAGGTATATATTCATTCCGCTACGGAAATGATCAGACAATTATTTTTACAGTTCATATAAGAAGAGAGCAATAAACTAAACTTTGAAACTGTCTAGTTTTGAGTGGAGAATGTATTACAATTAGACAAATCATAACAAGCAAACTAACAAGAATTAGGAAAATCATAACAAGCAAACCATAATTAGAACGTCCTTATGTTCTTTCTTCGTGAGTTCAAATAAACCAAACACCATCCAACTACTTGTTCCTCTTACATAAGAAACTAACAACTAACAAGAATTAGGAAAATCATAACATGCAATTGAAGTCCTCTCACCTTACGCATGATGGTTGGGAAGGGATCCGATACAGCCAACGCGGGAGAACAAACGTCGAAAACGATGATCTGTGTTCTGTCGGGTCCCACTCTCCATCAAAACTCAGAGTGCGACTGTGGCTGCTACGTTGCAAGTTGTTGTGGAGCCAAAACCTGCCTTTGTGTAAACTAGTAGATGCCAAACATCTATGCATCTTGCTCCATAGGTACATTGTATTAGCATCAAAAGGGTTTATTTCCAGCGGAGAGTAATTTAAACCTGGGGAGATTTCAGATACTAGTTGCCATTCTTGAGAGCTCTTTTGCGTCCATACACTTATCTTACTTCCCAAACGTCCTTTGTTGACTATGCTCATATACATGAGAGATCCCTGAGATGTGTAAATTACTCTTTCAAGATTCGGTTCTTCTTAATCGGGGAAAGGTATAACTTTACCGTCTAATTTAGAGCCGAGCCAGTAAAGGTTTCCGTTCAAACTAACGGGATCGAGACTAAAAACACAGCGCAAAGAGATAGGAGAATGGAGAGTGTGGAAACTCCACAAGCCTGTCTCAGATGAATATATCATTAGACTTAGGTCACTGGTCTTGATGTTACATTTATCGATCACAACAACTTTGTAACCTAAAACGAAGCCGTTTTCGTGGCGAGTCCAGTGCGTTTCGATGATTTACATGTTGGAAGATGAGGCAGAGGAGGGATGTCAACAATGTGTGGTGAAATCGGATTAGCCACAGTAGGTTAGGTTCCCGGAGAAAGATTTCAAAGTGAACAAGATCAATTTAACATCCGTGTAAGCCACGACTCTGACCTTTTCTTTTGGAAGCCAAGCTGGTCGGTGTTGATCTCTCCGGTTCTTGAATTTTTCGGTTAGTAAAGAAGATATGTGAGAGCCCAGAGATCGTGAAAGTCCTCAAACCTCGCATCCGTAGTGAGCCAAGACTTCTTTCTGTGATTCACTGCTCATGAGAGACCATGAAAAATGCTGAGTTTTGATGACGAGAAAAGAAAAGCTCGCGCAGAAACGAAGATTCCACGATTGATTTCCATTGCTTGCAGACCAATTGTGAAGTGGCGGTGCTCTTAAGCGGTAGTCTCGCTAGTATGTCTTCCCATAGCGCCTCTGTTAAGAGATTCATCATTCGTTTGTATTTTAAAACGTGAAAGGGATGATTCTTTCTGTTTTTAACAAAAATTAGGATGATATTTATAATGTTCTACATTTTTATTTTTGTGACAAAACTATTATATTTCTTTAACAAAAAGGCTGTAAGTTTTTTTAAAACTATATTGTATATTTGAAGACAAAAAAAATGTTCTCTATTTCCAAAAAGAAGTGTTTAATTTAAAATGTAATGGTAGGCATAATGTTTTCCCATATGAAATCCTCCAACGTTTATGGGAGCCATGTTTGTTTCTGCTGACTGATTTCAAGAAACTCAAAACGGAGAATAATTATATTAATCTTTTATTATCCTTAGAAATTGTTTGATTAATCTTAAACGCAAGAGTCTTATAGCTTATGTACATACTAAAAGTCGCTTTTGTACATAAGTAATTTTACCGAGGTCAGTCGTTAGATGCCATTTAAAGAATCGCAAGTTTTTAGTTAAAAATTAATTGACAATGAGAGAAGAAAAACCAAACAAGAGACTGGTGCTTCGAATTTGCAAAGACAAGAACAAGGTAGAGTGTTGATCCTTATTTATGAAGTTAGTGATTTCGATTTCATTGGAGACAGAGAACCAAACGGGATGGTGGTTTCAACTCCGGCAAAAAATGGACGAAATAAGCGGTTGGTTCTTCAACTCCGGTGAAATAGAAACTCAAGGTAGAGTGTCTAACTTTTGTTTTAAGTGATGATGGTTTTGATTCTGACAAATACAAAAAAAAAGAAAGGTGGATTTGGTGGTTTCTATCGCAATTAGTTATATCATAAGTTAGTAGTACAACATACAACCTGTTTAGCTTAAACATCGTCCCTAAAACTTTGCAAATCATTTAGTTTATTTAGATTAGGCAAACCTTAGTGTTGTTTGTTTAAGTTGACTTTTGGTTCTTGGGCCAACTTTAGGGATATCTTAGCCCGATCATACAACGATTAAGTATCTTGATGACAAGGTCAGATGCTATTTGAATTTTGAACTTATTTTTACTAGATAGTATGTGGCCGCGTTTCCGACAAAATAAGCAATCTTGGCTGAATGGTCAAGCGGCCATAAGACAATATTGGGTTCCTCTAAGAAGTTGTCCGGTCGCGGTCATGTAAGTCATTTTTATGTAAATATTTTATGATTTCTCTAGTCATAAACTCATGTCAGTTTTCGAATAATAAGAACAGAAGCGGAAGCGTACCTTTAAGATCCATTGCTTATGAACTGAATTTGGGAATAACTCTTCCACAACAAACCTTGAATAGCCTTAGATCTCTGTTGATGGGATGCAGAGAGTTTTCTGTATTTCACATTAGGGTTGTTGTGGGGACCATAACCCTTCTATTTATATAGAAACAATTTCTAATTTGGCCTTTCATCAAATTAGAAATTACTGAATGTATCCACGCATTAAATTTACATAACACTTATGTCCCATAATCTTTTATTTATACAAAAGTGACCACATAAGTTTTGACTACTTTAAATAATGACCCTAACACATTGATTATACACATATGACCCCAAAATAATTCTTACATTTTACTCTTAAAAATTTGAGTTCTTCTAAAGCATTCGATTACACTAACTTGTAGATTCTTAACATTTAAATTTTCTTACAAGTAAAAATAAACCCACCATAAACCCACATTTAAAAATTGAGTTATAACTTTGGTTTAAAAAGTTGAATCAGTTTTTAATGTTGATATTAATTTAAACACACGTAAGATCCCAGAAAAAACTTGGAAATGTCCCCCCATTTCTCCAACAGACGACAAGGAAATATGATTAGGTTGCATTGTTGCAAGACGCTTGCTTTTGTTGTTCCTACAAATCTGCACCTTACATTCAATCACCTACTAATAAGTAATAACACATACTAAAATAATAAGAAAATATAATCGAGTAACTTGACACGTGTCACGATCATGTGAACATTCAATCACCTACTAATAAGAAAATAGACTCATTCTCTGTCATTGTCCATACTGGGTTTGACAAGTCACAAGGTGCCACTGTTCAGCAAGAGGTTTGACGACGGCTCGTCAACCTTTTCCCGATCACTACAACTTCACAACTGTCTCTCGTTGTAGGACGTCAATTAACACTAAACCGAACGATCAGTGGTACAAACATCAGCATTTAAGCCACATACACCAATATTATCATACCGTATAACTTCCAACTAAACAATACACTAAATTCCAATCATATGAAAATTACCACATCAACGGTTTTCCTTTTATCATGAACATTATATTTTATTTAACTAGTTATCATATGAGTAAATGATGCATATGAAAGACTACTAATGCAACAATCATCACAATCATTAACAGCAACATTAACCAACATTACACATTCATTCGTCTAGCTAATCATCATATGTTTTTAATAAAATAAATAATGTATTGGATGAATTCTCATAACACATCCCCACCTGGTACGCCTCGATGCAGCAGATCTGAGTTAGATCTCCTTGACTTTTATCATGCTTATGAACTCATAAAATTCGCCATTGCAGCTAAAGAATTACAAATCTAGGGTTCCTGATTTTCCAGAATAATCTGATTTCTTGGAAAAAACGCAACACCCACAACTCTCGGAGGTTATCTCTTAATTTGGATCAGGAACTTGCCGCGTAAAGATGACTAGATGAGCTTTCAAACGTATGCTCATCGTCGTTTGAATCGTCCAAATCGATCTGTAACTTCTTGTACGAAAGTGGGAAAAGTCAGATTTCGGGTTTTCACAGAATGATCCGCTAATATTGAAACGATCATAGCTAATGGAATATACCTTCAAATCGGACGATTCAAGAGGTTCTTGAAAGATAGGAGAATCGTACATAGATCGCTATATCGCTATATGGTTACTTCGGAGTCGACGGGAAACGGCCTCTAAAAGTTGCAGGTCGGAGATTAGATCTACAGAAATCTTCCTCAGGAAAACACGCACAACTCTCAGTATAAAACAACAAATAATGAACCGATTTCTGCTAGAGATCGATCTAGGAGTTGAAAATTTAACCTCAAATTTTCACGCCAAACAAAACCGATCTGACCAGCCGTTTCTCTACTGCACCAAAACAGGTCGGAACTGCTTTCTTTGGTCTTCTAGGTTGCTTCCCTTCAAGGTGTCTAGCTCGGTTTTGGCAGGATTTTGCCGAATTGGTTTATCTCTGCTTCTCTCCATCACCACGAGCTCCTTATATAGGGAAAGAGAAATTAGGTTTTAGAGATTTCAAAAAAAGAAAATAGGCTACAATAAACATGGATTTGGTTTAAAAGAAGGGATTAGTGCAAATCAACCCTCAAACTAATTATTTTTTTGCAAAATCAACCCTCACTTCAAAAAAATACAAGTCAAACCACTCGGCTCATAAGTCACCCGCTATATAGCCCTCAAATATTATAACGTGGCATAATAAAACGTCGTTTGTAATTCAGACGGAATTGAAAACGATGCGTTTTAATTATATTTAAAACAACAGTATTATACAAACACCATGTTGTTTTAGAAGATAAAACAACACACAGTTTTTGTTTTTCTTAGATTTCTGGGTTTTAGGATTTTTTCTTTATGAATTATATATCTTTCAATTCATAAATCTTTGTTTCTTCTGCATACTCGAATTTCTAATTGAACAATTGCTTGCACCATCAAACTTTCTCCCAAGAGAAAAATGAATTCAGAATCCTTGGAAAAACTCCATTGTCTAATCATTGAATTGTTGAAATCGTTCGTGAATTGTTGTATCTCCGCCGAATTTACATGACAATGATGATAAAGATGAATTTCCTCTTCCATCTTGCGGCTTCGACGATCTTCGTCTACGTCATTAACAACCGCATGTCCATTCTCACTCGTATCTTCGCTGGACTCGTCGGTAGCTCGAAACTCGCCGCCGCTTCACTCGGAAGCTGCTCAAGACGATTACCTCGACCGCGATATCTACTCTAGATTTCTCGCCCTCAGATCTCAACCCTCGATTAAGAAAAAAGATCAGCACCAGCGATAATAACGACAGCCGAGATCTCCGCCAAAATTAAAGGGTATTGAAGAAATTGGAGAACATGCTGAAGTGGAGATCTACGGATTAGTTTGACAACTAAAGTCTTGGAAGTGAAAATCGTGAGCTTGGTGAGATAGAGATATCAATTGTGAGAGACCCAATCTCGTTATTCAAGCCGCGTTTAACAACCTTTTAAAATATAACAAACTTATTAAATACGAATTAAACGTCTAAAACGTTTTTATTAAAAACCGATCTGGGAACTCGAAACGTCTTAACAAAGAAATAATTCAACCGTTAAAATAAGAAAACTTATGTGAAAAAAATAGTTTATGAAATCTTTAAATAAGCAAAAATAGATAAATCGCCCATGGTTCTCAGAAAATAACACCACGAAGACCAGCTTTGAGTTTACTCGTCTGTCTCACCTGAAAAGGAAAAGAGGGATGAATATTCCAACAATACTCAGTGAAGACGCGCTAAAGGGCCCGGGTGATCCTTTGGATACACCATTTAAACCTGCAATATAAGCATACTAAATATATACATTAAACACAAGCAACAACCTACAAAATAATTTTTATCATTTCCACTTTTCAAGTTCAATCATCTTCATACTCAACTATTTCCAACATGTCAATCAACCTAGCAAGTCTATATCGCATTCCCAAGGATCAACTGTCCTTGGTACTCATTCTCTGCCATCGCCCAAATTGGGTTTGACAAGTCACAAGGTGCCACTGCCCAATACAGGGTTTGACAACGGCTCGTCAGCCCTTTCCCGATCACTACAACTTCACAAAAGTCACTCGTTGTAGGCCGTCAATCAACACTGAACCGAACGATCAGCGGTGAAAATATCTAAAACTAGTATGCGAAATAATTATTCAAACTCAATCAGCAATCCACATTCATCAACATCAAACATCAATCAAGTCTAATTCCTATATCAAGCACACAAATACTACTAATTCAACTAATGCATCTTTAGAAATCATAAACCAATCCTCACATTTGCTTTCGGTTGAAAATGGAAAATTGAGAGATTCGGTTACTGCGGTTGACGGAAGATAAAAAAGACTTTCCGGAATTAGAAACTTTCCTAAAATAGAACTTTTCTAAAAATAGAAAGTTTCCAAAAATAGAACTTCTCTAAAATAGGACATTTAGAAACAAGAAATTTCCTAACTAGGTCTAGGATTTTCGGATTAGGGTTTTTGATAACTTGAAATTCAAGAACAACAGTTTTAGGGTTTTCTGACTTTGACAGATTCGACTATTCTTGAGCAACAAGCAACGAGTGCACAAATTAGGGTTTACCTTTTCTGGCAAATCTGACTGAACCGACCCTGACACGTCCTCTACTGGAAACCACCACGGCTTGATCTCACTTGCTCGGATCTGCTCAGAAATGCATACCCAAAACCCAACTCAGATTCTGGAAAAATACAATTCTGCAACTAGGGTTCTTAATCCCAAAATCTAACAGATCTGTTTGCTCAGAAATAAACAATCATAACTTACTGAGTAAAGCCCCAAATCCCACGATGTTAGATTCCACGGAAACCTTAGAGTATCTTCTTTCCAAGGGTACCAAGATCAGACGCTGGGTCGTCCTGATCCGTCGGGAATTCGGCCCGAAACCTCTACTGCAAAACTGGGAAAAAGTGAGATTTCTGGGTTTTGGCAGAATGATATGCTTAGATTAAAAAAGTCATAACTAACGGAATATACCTTCAAATCGGATGATTCAAGATGTTTTGGAAAGACAGGAGAATCCTATTTCCAACCACACCAAGATCGAGATCTGGTTCGATCTGAGTCAACAGGAAATTGCTTCGAAAGGTGACGGATCGGAATGATATTGGTTGATGTGCTGGAGAAAATTTGGCAGAGCTTCGCTATAGCTTTTGTGTAGTCTCTAGGCTTGGTGGACGAAATCTATATATAGGAGAAGGAGGCTAGGGTTGACAAAAAGGTTAGGTTTAGGATGTGGGCTTTCGGATTGGGCCTTTAGGGCTTGTGGAAGAAAGATGGGTTTGGGGACAAGTTGGGTTTGGGATGTCACAAATTGATTCACTAAATGATGGAATTTTTGGTTTGTTTGTTGATAATCGTTGTCGAATTAGATAATTTCTGAAGAATTGAAGATGATGGGACGAAGAAGATGGAGATAACACTCTATAAGTTTCTATTTTTTTTTTAATTTTAATTAAAAATTATAAAACAACATGCAGTTCATTATTTAAAACGTTGCGTTTTAAAATCTGCCACCGATATAATGTTAATTTAACGGTATGGCTATATAGGGGTAACTTTTGAGATAAGAGGTTTGACTTACATTTTTTTGAGGTGAAGGTTAATTTTGCAAAAAAAAAAATTAGTTAGAGTTTTTTTTTACAGTAACCCCTTAAAAGAATTATATTCGGCTTTGAAAGAAATTGGGTAGATTTATCTAACTTAAATCCTATTTTTAACCAACCTGAAAACCTTAAAATAAATCTGCCCCTAAATCTAAGATGGGGGATGTCACAGTTTAGATCAAATTAATCAAGGTATATATTCATTCCGCTACGGAAATGATCAGACAATTATTTTTACAGTTCATATAAGAAGAGAGCAATAAACTAAACTTTGAAACTGTCTAGTTTTGAGTGGAGAATGTATTACAATTAGACAAATCATAACAAGCAAACTAACAAGAATTAGGAAAATCATAACAAGCAAACCATAATTAGAACGTCCTTATGTTCTTTCTTCGTGAGTTCAAATAAACCAAACACCATCCAACTACTTGTTCCTCTTACATAAGAAACTAACAACTAACAAGAATTAGGAAAATCATAACATGCAATTGAAGTCCTCTCACCTTACGCATGATGGTTGGGAAGGGATCCGATACAGCCAACGCGGGAGAACAAACGTCGAAAACGATGATCTGTGTTCTGTCGGGTCCCACTCTCCATCAAAACTCAGAGTGCGACTGTGGCTGCTACGTTGCAAGTTGTTGTGGAGCCAAAACCTGCCTTTGTGTAAACTAGTAGATGCCAAACATCTATGCATCTTGCTCCATAGGTACATTGTATTAGCATCAAAAGGGTTTATTTCCAGCGGAGAGTAATTTAAACCTGGGGAGATTTCAGATACTAGTTGCCATTCTTGAGAGCTCTTTTGCGTCCATACACTTATCTTACTTCCCAAACGTCCTTTGTTGACTATGCTCATATACATGAGAGATCCCTGAGATGTGTAAATTACTCTTTCAAGATTCGGTTCTTCTTAATCGGGGAAAGGTATAACTTTACCGTCTAATTTAGAGCCGAGCCAGTAAAGGTTTCCGTTCAAACTAACGGGATCGAGACTAAAAACACAGCGCAAAGAGATAGGAGAATGGAGAGTGTGGAAACTCCACAAGCCTGTCTCAGATGAATATATCATTAGACTTAGGTCACTGGTCTTGATGTTACATTTATCGATCACAACAACTTTGTAACCTAAAACGAAGCCGTTTTCGTGGCGAGTCCAGTGCGTTTCGATGATTTACATGTTGGAAGATGAGGCAGAGGAGGGATGTCAACAATGTGTGGTGAAATCGGATTAGCCACAGTAGGTTAGGTTCCCGGAGAAAGATTTCAAAGTGAACAAGATCAATTTAACATCCGTGTAAGCCACGACTCTGACCTTTTCTTTTGGAAGCCAAGCTGGTCGGTGTTGATCTCTCCGGTTCTTGAATTTTTCGGTTAGTAAAGAAGATATGTGAGAGCCCAGAGATCGTGAAAGTCCTCAAACCTCGCATCCGTAGTGAGCCAAGACTTCTTTCTGTGATTCACTGCTCATGAGAGACCATGAAAAATGCTGAGTTTTGATGACGAGAAAAGAAAAGCTCGCGCAGAAACGAAGATTCCACGATTGATTTCCATTGCTTGCAGACCAATTGTGAAGTGGCGGTGCTCTTAAGCGGTAGTCTCGCTAGTATGTCTTCCCATAGCGCCTCTGTTAAGAGATTCATCATTCGTTTGTATTTTAAAACGTGAAAGGGATGATTCTTTCTGTTTTTAACAAAAATTAGGATGATATTTATAATGTTCTACATTTTTATTTTTGTGACAAAACTATTATATTTCTTTAACAAAAAGGCTGTAAGTTTTTTTAAAACTATATTGTATATTTGAAGACAAAAAAAATGTTCTCTATTTCCAAAAAGAAGTGTTTAATTTAAAATGTAATGGTAGGCATAATGTTTTCCCATATGAAATCCTCCAACGTTTATGGGAGCCATGTTTGTTTCTGCTGACTGATTTCAAGAAACTCAAAACGGAGAATAATTATATTAATCTTTTATTATCCTTAGAAATTGTTTGATTAATCTTAAACGCAAGAGTCTTATAGCTTATGTACATACTAAAAGTCGCTTTTGTACATAAGTAATTTTACCGAGGTCAGTCGTTAGATGCCATTTAAAGAATCGCAAGTTTTTAGTTAAAAATTAATTGACAATGAGAGAAGAAAAACCAAACAAGAGACTGGTGCTTCGAATTTGCAAAGACAAGAACAAGGTAGAGTGTTGATCCTTATTTATGAAGTTAGTGATTTCGATTTCATTGGAGACAGAGAACCAAACGGGATGGTGGTTTCAACTCCGGCAAAAAATGGACGAAATAAGCGGTTGGTTCTTCAACTCCGGTGAAATAGAAACTCAAGGTAGAGTGTCTAACTTTTGTTTTAAGTGATGATGGTTTTGATTCTGACAAATACAAAAAAAAAGAAAGGTGGATTTGGTGGTTTCTATCGCAATTAGTTATATCATAAGTTAGTAGTACAACATACAACCTGTTTAGCTTAAACATCGTCCCTAAAACTTTGCAAATCATTTAGTTTATTTAGATTAGGCAAACCTTAGTGTTGTTTGTTTAAGTTGACTTTTGGTTCTTGGGCCAACTTTAGGGATATCTTAGCCCGATCATACAACGATTAAGTATCTTGATGACAAGGTCAGATGCTATTTGAATTTTGAACTTATTTTTACTAGATAGTATGTGGCCGCGTTTCCGACAAAATAAGCAATCTTGGCTGAATGGTCAAGCGGCCATAAGACAATATTGGGTTCCTCTAAGAAGTTGTCCGGTCGCGGTCATGTAAGTCATTTTTATGTAAATATTTTATGATTTCTCTAGTCATAAACTCATGTCAGTTTTCGAATAATAAGAACAGAAGCGGAAGCGTACCTTTAAGATCCATTGCTTATGAACTGAATTTGGGAATAACTCTTCCACAACAAACCTTGAATAGCCTTAGATCTCTGTTGATGGGATGCAGAGAGTTTTCTGTATTTCACATTAGGGTTGTTGTGGGGACCATAACCCTTCTATTTATATAGAAACAATTTCTAATTTGGCCTTTCATCAAATTAGAAATTACTGAATGTATCCACGCATTAAATTTACATAACACTTATGTCCCATAATCTTTTATTTATACAAAAGTGACCACATAAGTTTTGACTACTTTAAATAATGACCCTAACACATTGATTATACACATATGACCCCAAAATAATTCTTACATTTTACTCTTAAAAATTTGAGTTCTTCTAAAGCATTCGATTACACTAACTTGTAGATTCTTAACATTTAAATTTTCTTACAAGTAAAAATAAACCCACCATAAACCCACATTTAAAAATTGAGTTATAACTTTGGTTTAAAAAGTTGAATCAGTTTTTAATGTTGATATTAATTTAAACACACGTAAGATCCCAGAAAAAACTTGGAAATGTCCCCCCATTTCTCCAACAGACGACAAGGAAATATGATTAGGTTGCATTGTTGCAAGACGCTTGCTTTTGTTGTTCCTACAAATCTGCACCTTACATTCAATCACCTACTAATAAGTAATAACACATACTAAAATAATAAGAAAATATAATCGAGTAACTTGACACGTGTCACGATCATGTGAACATTCAATCACCTACTAATAAGAAAATAGACTCATTCTCTGTCATTGTCCATACTGGGTTTGACAAGTCACAAGGTGCCACTGTTCAGCAAGAGGTTTGACGACGGCTCGTCAACCTTTTCCCGATCACTACAACTTCACAACTGTCTCTCGTTGTAGGACGTCAATTAACACTAAACCGAACGATCAGTGGTACAAACATCAGCATTTAAGCCACATACACCAATATTATCATACCGTATAACTTCCAACTAAACAATACACTAAATTCCAATCATATGAAAATTACCACATCAACGGTTTTCCTTTTATCATGAACATTATATTTTATTTAACTAGTTATCATATGAGTAAATGATGCATATGAAAGACTACTAATGCAACAATCATCACAATCATTAACAGCAACATTAACCAACATTACACATTCATTCGTCTAGCTAATCATCATATGTTTTTAATAAAATAAATAATGTATTGGATGAATTCTCATAACACATCCCCACCTGGTACGCCTCGATGCAGCAGATCTGAGTTAGATCTCCTTGACTTTTATCATGCTTATGAACTCATAAAATTCGCCATTGCAGCTAAAGAATTACAAATCTAGGGTTCCTGATTTTCCAGAATAATCTGATTTCTTGGAAAAAACGCAACACCCACAACTCTCGGAGGTTATCTCTTAATTTGGATCAGGAACTTGCCGCGTAAAGATGACTAGATGAGCTTTCAAACGTATGCTCATCGTCGTTTGAATCGTCCAAATCGATCTGTAACTTCTTGTACGAAAGTGGGAAAAGTCAGATTTCGGGTTTTCACAGAATGATCCGCTAATATTGAAACGATCATAGCTAATGGAATATACCTTCAAATCGGACGATTCAAGAGGTTCTTGAAAGATAGGAGAATCGTACATAGATCGCTATATCGCTATATGGTTACTTCGGAGTCGACGGGAAACGGCCTCTAAAAGTTGCAGGTCGGAGATTAGATCTACAGAAATCTTCCTCAGGAAAACACGCACAACTCTCAGTATAAAACAACAAATAATGAACCGATTTCTGCTAGAGATCGATCTAGGAGTTGAAAATTTAACCTCAAATTTTCACGCCAAACAAAACCGATCTGACCAGCCGTTTCTCTACTGCACCAAAACAGGTCGGAACTGCTTTCTTTGGTCTTCTAGGTTGCTTCCCTTCAAGGTGTCTAGCTCGGTTTTGGCAGGATTTTGCCGAATTGGTTTATCTCTGCTTCTCTCCATCACCACGAGCTCCTTATATAGGGAAAGAGAAATTAGGTTTTAGAGATTTCAAAAAAAGAAAATAGGCTACAATAAACATGGATTTGGTTTAAAAGAAGGGATTAGTGCAAATCAACCCTCAAACTAATTATTTTTTTGCAAAATCAACCCTCACTTCAAAAAAATACAAGTCAAACCACTCGGCTCATAAGTCACCCGCTATATAGCCCTCAAATATTATAACGTGGCATAATAAAACGTCGTTTGTAATTCAGACGGAATTGAAAACGATGCGTTTTAATTATATTTAAAACAACAGTATTATACAAACACCATGTTGTTTTAGAAGATAAAACAACACACAGTTTTTGTTTTTCTTAGATTTCTGGGTTTTAGGATTTTTTCTTTATGAATTATATATCTTTCAATTCATAAATCTTTGTTTCTTCTGCATACTCGAATTTCTAATTGAACAATTGCTTGCACCATCAAACTTTCTCCCAAGAGAAAAATGAATTCAGAATCCTTGGAAAAACTCCATTGTCTAATCATTGAATTGTTGAAATCGTTCGTGAATTGTTGTATCTCCGCCGAATTTACATGACAATGATGATAAAGATGAATTTCCTCTTCCATCTTGCGGCTTCGACGATCTTCGTCTACGTCATTAACAACCGCATGTCCATTCTCACTCGTATCTTCGCTGGACTCGTCGGTAGCTCGAAACTCGCCGCCGCTTCACTCGGAAGCTGCTCAAGACGATTACCTCGACCGCGATATCTACTCTAGATTTCTCGCCCTCAGATCTCAACCCTCGATTAAGAAAAAAGATCAGCACCAGCGATAATAACGACAGCCGAGATCTCCGCCAAAATTAAAGGGTATTGAAGAAATTGGAGAACATGCTGAAGTGGAGATCTACGGATTAGTTTGACAACTAAAGTCTTGGAAGTGAAAATCGTGAGCTTGGTGAGATAGAGATATCAATTGTGAGAGACCCAATCTCGTTATTCAAGCCGCGTTTAACAACCTTTTAAAATATAACAAACTTATTAAATACGAATTAAACGTCTAAAACGTTTTTATTAAAAACCGATCTGGGAACTCGAAACGTCTTAACAAAGAAATAATTCAACCGTTAAAATAAGAAAACTTATGTGAAAAAAATAGTTTATGAAATCTTTAAATAAGCAAAAATAGATAAATCGCCCATGGTTCTCAGAAAATAACACCACGAAGACCAGCTTTGAGTTTACTCGTCTGTCTCACCTGAAAAGGAAAAGAGGGATGAATATTCCAACAATACTCAGTGAAGACGCGCTAAAGGGCCCGGGTGATCCTTTGGATACACCATTTAAACCTGCAATATAAGCATACTAAATATATACATTAAACACAAGCAACAACCTACAAAATAATTTTTATCATTTCCACTTTTCAAGTTCAATCATCTTCATACTCAACTATTTCCAACATGTCAATCAACCTAGCAAGTCTATATCGCATTCCCAAGGATCAACTGTCCTTGGTACTCATTCTCTGCCATCGCCCAAATTGGGTTTGACAAGTCACAAGGTGCCACTGCCCAATACAGGGTTTGACAACGGCTCGTCAGCCCTTTCCCGATCACTACAACTTCACAAAAGTCACTCGTTGTAGGCCGTCAATCAACACTGAACCGAACGATCAGCGGTGAAAATATCTAAAACTAGTATGCGAAATAATTATTCAAACTCAATCAGCAATCCACATTCATCAACATCAAACATCAATCAAGTCTAATTCCTATATCAAGCACACAAATACTACTAATTCAACTAATGCATCTTTAGAAATCATAAACCAATCCTCACATTTGCTTTCGGTTGAAAATGGAAAATTGAGAGATTCGGTTACTGCGGTTGACGGAAGATAAAAAAGACTTTCCGGAATTAGAAACTTTCCTAAAATAGAACTTTTCTAAAAATAGAAAGTTTCCAAAAATAGAACTTCTCTAAAATAGGACATTTAGAAACAAGAAATTTCCTAACTAGGTCTAGGATTTTCGGATTAGGGTTTTTGATAACTTGAAATTCAAGAACAACAGTTTTAGGGTTTTCTGACTTTGACAGATTCGACTATTCTTGAGCAACAAGCAACGAGTGCACAAATTAGGGTTTACCTTTTCTGGCAAATCTGACTGAACCGACCCTGACACGTCCTCTACTGGAAACCACCACGGCTTGATCTCACTTGCTCGGATCTGCTCAGAAATGCATACCCAAAACCCAACTCAGATTCTGGAAAAATACAATTCTGCAACTAGGGTTCTTAATCCCAAAATCTAACAGATCTGTTTGCTCAGAAATAAACAATCATAACTTACTGAGTAAAGCCCCAAATCCCACGATGTTAGATTCCACGGAAACCTTAGAGTATCTTCTTTCCAAGGGTACCAAGATCAGACGCTGGGTCGTCCTGATCCGTCGGGAATTCGGCCCGAAACCTCTACTGCAAAACTGGGAAAAAGTGAGATTTCTGGGTTTTGGCAGAATGATATGCTTAGATTAAAAAAGTCATAACTAACGGAATATACCTTCAAATCGGATGATTCAAGATGTTTTGGAAAGACAGGAGAATCCTATTTCCAACCACACCAAGATCGAGATCTGGTTCGATCTGAGTCAACAGGAAATTGCTTCGAAAGGTGACGGATCGGAATGATATTGGTTGATGTGCTGGAGAAAATTTGGCAGAGCTTCGCTATAGCTTTTGTGTAGTCTCTAGGCTTGGTGGACGAAATCTATATATAGGAGAAGGAGGCTAGGGTTGACAAAAAGGTTAGGTTTAGGATGTGGGCTTTCGGATTGGGCCTTTAGGGCTTGTGGAAGAAAGATGGGTTTGGGGACAAGTTGGGTTTGGGATGTCACAAATTGATTCACTAAATGATGGAATTTTTGGTTTGTTTGTTGATAATCGTTGTCGAATTAGATAATTTCTGAAGAATTGAAGATGATGGGACGAAGAAGATGGAGATAACACTCTATAAGTTTCTATTTTTTTTTTAATTTTAATTAAAAATTATAAAACAACATGCAGTTCATTATTTAAAACGTTGCGTTTTAAAATCTGCCACCGATATAATGTTAATTTAACGGTATGGCTATATAGGGGTAACTTTTGAGATAAGAGGTTTGACTTACATTTTTTTGAGGTGAAGGTTAATTTTGCAAAAAAAAAAATTAGTTAGAGTTTTTTTTTACAGTAACCCCTTAAAAGAATTATATTCGGCTTTGAAAGAAATTGGGTAGATTTATCTAACTTAAATCCTATTTTTAACCAACCTGAAAACCTTAAAATAAATCTGCCCCTAAATCTAAGATGGGGGATGTCACAGTTTAGATCAAATTAATCAAGGTATATATTCATTCCGCTACGGAAATGATCAGACAATTATTTTTACAGTTCATATAAGAAGAGAGCAATAAACTAAACTTTGAAACTGTCTAGTTTTGAGTGGAGAATGTATTACAATTAGACAAATCATAACAAGCAAACTAACAAGAATTAGGAAAATCATAACAAGCAAACCATAATTAGAACGTCCTTATGTTCTTTCTTCGTGAGTTCAAATAAACCAAACACCATCCAACTACTTGTTCCTCTTACATAAGAAACTAACAACTAACAAGAATTAGGAAAATCATAACATGCAATTGAAGTCCTCTCACCTTACGCATGATGGTTGGGAAGGGATCCGATACAGCCAACGCGGGAGAACAAACGTCGAAAACGATGATCTGTGTTCTGTCGGGTCCCACTCTCCATCAAAACTCAGAGTGCGACTGTGGCTGCTACGTTGCAAGTTGTTGTGGAGCCAAAACCTGCCTTTGTGTAAACTAGTAGATGCCAAACATCTATGCATCTTGCTCCATAGGTACATTGTATTAGCATCAAAAGGGTTTATTTCCAGCGGAGAGTAATTTAAACCTGGGGAGATTTCAGATACTAGTTGCCATTCTTGAGAGCTCTTTTGCGTCCATACACTTATCTTACTTCCCAAACGTCCTTTGTTGACTATGCTCATATACATGAGAGATCCCTGAGATGTGTAAATTACTCTTTCAAGATTCGGTTCTTCTTAATCGGGGAAAGGTATAACTTTACCGTCTAATTTAGAGCCGAGCCAGTAAAGGTTTCCGTTCAAACTAACGGGATCGAGACTAAAAACACAGCGCAAAGAGATAGGAGAATGGAGAGTGTGGAAACTCCACAAGCCTGTCTCAGATGAATATATCATTAGACTTAGGTCACTGGTCTTGATGTTACATTTATCGATCACAACAACTTTGTAACCTAAAACGAAGCCGTTTTCGTGGCGAGTCCAGTGCGTTTCGATGATTTACATGTTGGAAGATGAGGCAGAGGAGGGATGTCAACAATGTGTGGTGAAATCGGATTAGCCACAGTAGGTTAGGTTCCCGGAGAAAGATTTCAAAGTGAACAAGATCAATTTAACATCCGTGTAAGCCACGACTCTGACCTTTTCTTTTGGAAGCCAAGCTGGTCGGTGTTGATCTCTCCGGTTCTTGAATTTTTCGGTTAGTAAAGAAGATATGTGAGAGCCCAGAGATCGTGAAAGTCCTCAAACCTCGCATCCGTAGTGAGCCAAGACTTCTTTCTGTGATTCACTGCTCATGAGAGACCATGAAAAATGCTGAGTTTTGATGACGAGAAAAGAAAAGCTCGCGCAGAAACGAAGATTCCACGATTGATTTCCATTGCTTGCAGACCAATTGTGAAGTGGCGGTGCTCTTAAGCGGTAGTCTCGCTAGTATGTCTTCCCATAGCGCCTCTGTTAAGAGATTCATCATTCGTTTGTATTTTAAAACGTGAAAGGGATGATTCTTTCTGTTTTTAACAAAAATTAGGATGATATTTATAATGTTCTACATTTTTATTTTTGTGACAAAACTATTATATTTCTTTAACAAAAAGGCTGTAAGTTTTTTTAAAACTATATTGTATATTTGAAGACAAAAAAAATGTTCTCTATTTCCAAAAAGAAGTGTTTAATTTAAAATGTAATGGTAGGCATAATGTTTTCCCATATGAAATCCTCCAACGTTTATGGGAGCCATGTTTGTTTCTGCTGACTGATTTCAAGAAACTCAAAACGGAGAATAATTATATTAATCTTTTATTATCCTTAGAAATTGTTTGATTAATCTTAAACGCAAGAGTCTTATAGCTTATGTACATACTAAAAGTCGCTTTTGTACATAAGTAATTTTACCGAGGTCAGTCGTTAGATGCCATTTAAAGAATCGCAAGTTTTTAGTTAAAAATTAATTGACAATGAGAGAAGAAAAACCAAACAAGAGACTGGTGCTTCGAATTTGCAAAGACAAGAACAAGGTAGAGTGTTGATCCTTATTTATGAAGTTAGTGATTTCGATTTCATTGGAGACAGAGAACCAAACGGGATGGTGGTTTCAACTCCGGCAAAAAATGGACGAAATAAGCGGTTGGTTCTTCAACTCCGGTGAAATAGAAACTCAAGGTAGAGTGTCTAACTTTTGTTTTAAGTGATGATGGTTTTGATTCTGACAAATACAAAAAAAAAGAAAGGTGGATTTGGTGGTTTCTATCGCAATTAGTTATATCATAAGTTAGTAGTACAACATACAACCTGTTTAGCTTAAACATCGTCCCTAAAACTTTGCAAATCATTTAGTTTATTTAGATTAGGCAAACCTTAGTGTTGTTTGTTTAAGTTGACTTTTGGTTCTTGGGCCAACTTTAGGGATATCTTAGCCCGATCATACAACGATTAAGTATCTTGATGACAAGGTCAGATGCTATTTGAATTTTGAACTTATTTTTACTAGATAGTATGTGGCCGCGTTTCCGACAAAATAAGCAATCTTGGCTGAATGGTCAAGCGGCCATAAGACAATATTGGGTTCCTCTAAGAAGTTGTCCGGTCGCGGTCATGTAAGTCATTTTTATGTAAATATTTTATGATTTCTCTAGTCATAAACTCATGTCAGTTTTCGAATAATAAGAACAGAAGCGGAAGCGTACCTTTAAGATCCATTGCTTATGAACTGAATTTGGGAATAACTCTTCCACAACAAACCTTGAATAGCCTTAGATCTCTGTTGATGGGATGCAGAGAGTTTTCTGTATTTCACATTAGGGTTGTTGTGGGGACCATAACCCTTCTATTTATATAGAAACAATTTCTAATTTGGCCTTTCATCAAATTAGAAATTACTGAATGTATCCACGCATTAAATTTACATAACACTTATGTCCCATAATCTTTTATTTATACAAAAGTGACCACATAAGTTTTGACTACTTTAAATAATGACCCTAACACATTGATTATACACATATGACCCCAAAATAATTCTTACATTTTACTCTTAAAAATTTGAGTTCTTCTAAAGCATTCGATTACACTAACTTGTAGATTCTTAACATTTAAATTTTCTTACAAGTAAAAATAAACCCACCATAAACCCACATTTAAAAATTGAGTTATAACTTTGGTTTAAAAAGTTGAATCAGTTTTTAATGTTGATATTAATTTAAACACACGTAAGATCCCAGAAAAAACTTGGAAATGTCCCCCCATTTCTCCAACAGACGACAAGGAAATATGATTAGGTTGCATTGTTGCAAGACGCTTGCTTTTGTTGTTCCTACAAATCTGCACCTTACATTCAATCACCTACTAATAAGTAATAACACATACTAAAATAATAAGAAAATATAATCGAGTAACTTGACACGTGTCACGATCATGTGAACATTCAATCACCTACTAATAAGAAAATAGACTCATTCTCTGTCATTGTCCATACTGGGTTTGACAAGTCACAAGGTGCCACTGTTCAGCAAGAGGTTTGACGACGGCTCGTCAACCTTTTCCCGATCACTACAACTTCACAACTGTCTCTCGTTGTAGGACGTCAATTAACACTAAACCGAACGATCAGTGGTACAAACATCAGCATTTAAGCCACATACACCAATATTATCATACCGTATAACTTCCAACTAAACAATACACTAAATTCCAATCATATGAAAATTACCACATCAACGGTTTTCCTTTTATCATGAACATTATATTTTATTTAACTAGTTATCATATGAGTAAATGATGCATATGAAAGACTACTAATGCAACAATCATCACAATCATTAACAGCAACATTAACCAACATTACACATTCATTCGTCTAGCTAATCATCATATGTTTTTAATAAAATAAATAATGTATTGGATGAATTCTCATAACACATCCCCACCTGGTACGCCTCGATGCAGCAGATCTGAGTTAGATCTCCTTGACTTTTATCATGCTTATGAACTCATAAAATTCGCCATTGCAGCTAAAGAATTACAAATCTAGGGTTCCTGATTTTCCAGAATAATCTGATTTCTTGGAAAAAACGCAACACCCACAACTCTCGGAGGTTATCTCTTAATTTGGATCAGGAACTTGCCGCGTAAAGATGACTAGATGAGCTTTCAAACGTATGCTCATCGTCGTTTGAATCGTCCAAATCGATCTGTAACTTCTTGTACGAAAGTGGGAAAAGTCAGATTTCGGGTTTTCACAGAATGATCCGCTAATATTGAAACGATCATAGCTAATGGAATATACCTTCAAATCGGACGATTCAAGAGGTTCTTGAAAGATAGGAGAATCGTACATAGATCGCTATATCGCTATATGGTTACTTCGGAGTCGACGGGAAACGGCCTCTAAAAGTTGCAGGTCGGAGATTAGATCTACAGAAATCTTCCTCAGGAAAACACGCACAACTCTCAGTATAAAACAACAAATAATGAACCGATTTCTGCTAGAGATCGATCTAGGAGTTGAAAATTTAACCTCAAATTTTCACGCCAAACAAAACCGATCTGACCAGCCGTTTCTCTACTGCACCAAAACAGGTCGGAACTGCTTTCTTTGGTCTTCTAGGTTGCTTCCCTTCAAGGTGTCTAGCTCGGTTTTGGCAGGATTTTGCCGAATTGGTTTATCTCTGCTTCTCTCCATCACCACGAGCTCCTTATATAGGGAAAGAGAAATTAGGTTTTAGAGATTTCAAAAAAAGAAAATAGGCTACAATAAACATGGATTTGGTTTAAAAGAAGGGATTAGTGCAAATCAACCCTCAAACTAATTATTTTTTTGCAAAATCAACCCTCACTTCAAAAAAATACAAGTCAAACCACTCGGCTCATAAGTCACCCGCTATATAGCCCTCAAATATTATAACGTGGCATAATAAAACGTCGTTTGTAATTCAGACGGAATTGAAAACGATGCGTTTTAATTATATTTAAAACAACAGTATTATACAAACACCATGTTGTTTTAGAAGATAAAACAACACACAGTTTTTGTTTTTCTTAGATTTCTGGGTTTTAGGATTTTTTCTTTATGAATTATATATCTTTCAATTCATAAATCTTTGTTTCTTCTGCATACTCGAATTTCTAATTGAACAATTGCTTGCACCATCAAACTTTCTCCCAAGAGAAAAATGAATTCAGAATCCTTGGAAAAACTCCATTGTCTAATCATTGAATTGTTGAAATCGTTCGTGAATTGTTGTATCTCCGCCGAATTTACATGACAATGATGATAAAGATGAATTTCCTCTTCCATCTTGCGGCTTCGACGATCTTCGTCTACGTCATTAACAACCGCATGTCCATTCTCACTCGTATCTTCGCTGGACTCGTCGGTAGCTCGAAACTCGCCGCCGCTTCACTCGGAAGCTGCTCAAGACGATTACCTCGACCGCGATATCTACTCTAGATTTCTCGCCCTCAGATCTCAACCCTCGATTAAGAAAAAAGATCAGCACCAGCGATAATAACGACAGCCGAGATCTCCGCCAAAATTAAAGGGTATTGAAGAAATTGGAGAACATGCTGAAGTGGAGATCTACGGATTAGTTTGACAACTAAAGTCTTGGAAGTGAAAATCGTGAGCTTGGTGAGATAGAGATATCAATTGTGAGAGACCCAATCTCGTTATTCAAGCCGCGTTTAACAACCTTTTAAAATATAACAAACTTATTAAATACGAATTAAACGTCTAAAACGTTTTTATTAAAAACCGATCTGGGAACTCGAAACGTCTTAACAAAGAAATAATTCAACCGTTAAAATAAGAAAACTTATGTGAAAAAAATAGTTTATGAAATCTTTAAATAAGCAAAAATAGATAAATCGCCCATGGTTCTCAGAAAATAACACCACGAAGACCAGCTTTGAGTTTACTCGTCTGTCTCACCTGAAAAGGAAAAGAGGGATGAATATTCCAACAATACTCAGTGAAGACGCGCTAAAGGGCCCGGGTGATCCTTTGGATACACCATTTAAACCTGCAATATAAGCATACTAAATATATACATTAAACACAAGCAACAACCTACAAAATAATTTTTATCATTTCCACTTTTCAAGTTCAATCATCTTCATACTCAACTATTTCCAACATGTCAATCAACCTAGCAAGTCTATATCGCATTCCCAAGGATCAACTGTCCTTGGTACTCATTCTCTGCCATCGCCCAAATTGGGTTTGACAAGTCACAAGGTGCCACTGCCCAATACAGGGTTTGACAACGGCTCGTCAGCCCTTTCCCGATCACTACAACTTCACAAAAGTCACTCGTTGTAGGCCGTCAATCAACACTGAACCGAACGATCAGCGGTGAAAATATCTAAAACTAGTATGCGAAATAATTATTCAAACTCAATCAGCAATCCACATTCATCAACATCAAACATCAATCAAGTCTAATTCCTATATCAAGCACACAAATACTACTAATTCAACTAATGCATCTTTAGAAATCATAAACCAATCCTCACATTTGCTTTCGGTTGAAAATGGAAAATTGAGAGATTCGGTTACTGCGGTTGACGGAAGATAAAAAAGACTTTCCGGAATTAGAAACTTTCCTAAAATAGAACTTTTCTAAAAATAGAAAGTTTCCAAAAATAGAACTTCTCTAAAATAGGACATTTAGAAACAAGAAATTTCCTAACTAGGTCTAGGATTTTCGGATTAGGGTTTTTGATAACTTGAAATTCAAGAACAACAGTTTTAGGGTTTTCTGACTTTGACAGATTCGACTATTCTTGAGCAACAAGCAACGAGTGCACAAATTAGGGTTTACCTTTTCTGGCAAATCTGACTGAACCGACCCTGACACGTCCTCTACTGGAAACCACCACGGCTTGATCTCACTTGCTCGGATCTGCTCAGAAATGCATACCCAAAACCCAACTCAGATTCTGGAAAAATACAATTCTGCAACTAGGGTTCTTAATCCCAAAATCTAACAGATCTGTTTGCTCAGAAATAAACAATCATAACTTACTGAGTAAAGCCCCAAATCCCACGATGTTAGATTCCACGGAAACCTTAGAGTATCTTCTTTCCAAGGGTACCAAGATCAGACGCTGGGTCGTCCTGATCCGTCGGGAATTCGGCCCGAAACCTCTACTGCAAAACTGGGAAAAAGTGAGATTTCTGGGTTTTGGCAGAATGATATGCTTAGATTAAAAAAGTCATAACTAACGGAATATACCTTCAAATCGGATGATTCAAGATGTTTTGGAAAGACAGGAGAATCCTATTTCCAACCACACCAAGATCGAGATCTGGTTCGATCTGAGTCAACAGGAAATTGCTTCGAAAGGTGACGGATCGGAATGATATTGGTTGATGTGCTGGAGAAAATTTGGCAGAGCTTCGCTATAGCTTTTGTGTAGTCTCTAGGCTTGGTGGACGAAATCTATATATAGGAGAAGGAGGCTAGGGTTGACAAAAAGGTTAGGTTTAGGATGTGGGCTTTCGGATTGGGCCTTTAGGGCTTGTGGAAGAAAGATGGGTTTGGGGACAAGTTGGGTTTGGGATGTCACAAATTGATTCACTAAATGATGGAATTTTTGGTTTGTTTGTTGATAATCGTTGTCGAATTAGATAATTTCTGAAGAATTGAAGATGATGGGACGAAGAAGATGGAGATAACACTCTATAAGTTTCTATTTTTTTTTTAATTTTAATTAAAAATTATAAAACAACATGCAGTTCATTATTTAAAACGTTGCGTTTTAAAATCTGCCACCGATATAATGTTAATTTAACGGTATGGCTATATAGGGGTAACTTTTGAGATAAGAGGTTTGACTTACATTTTTTTGAGGTGAAGGTTAATTTTGCAAAAAAAAAAATTAGTTAGAGTTTTTTTTTACAGTAACCCCTTAAAAGAATTATATTCGGCTTTGAAAGAAATTGGGTAGATTTATCTAACTTAAATCCTATTTTTAACCAACCTGAAAACCTTAAAATAAATCTGCCCCTAAATCTAAGATGGGGGATGTCACAGTTTAGATCAAATTAATCAAGGTATATATTCATTCCGCTACGGAAATGATCAGACAATTATTTTTACAGTTCATATAAGAAGAGAGCAATAAACTAAACTTTGAAACTGTCTAGTTTTGAGTGGAGAATGTATTACAATTAGACAAATCATAACAAGCAAACTAACAAGAATTAGGAAAATCATAACAAGCAAACCATAATTAGAACGTCCTTATGTTCTTTCTTCGTGAGTTCAAATAAACCAAACACCATCCAACTACTTGTTCCTCTTACATAAGAAACTAACAACTAACAAGAATTAGGAAAATCATAACATGCAATTGAAGTCCTCTCACCTTACGCATGATGGTTGGGAAGGGATCCGATACAGCCAACGCGGGAGAACAAACGTCGAAAACGATGATCTGTGTTCTGTCGGGTCCCACTCTCCATCAAAACTCAGAGTGCGACTGTGGCTGCTACGTTGCAAGTTGTTGTGGAGCCAAAACCTGCCTTTGTGTAAACTAGTAGATGCCAAACATCTATGCATCTTGCTCCATAGGTACATTGTATTAGCATCAAAAGGGTTTATTTCCAGCGGAGAGTAATTTAAACCTGGGGAGATTTCAGATACTAGTTGCCATTCTTGAGAGCTCTTTTGCGTCCATACACTTATCTTACTTCCCAAACGTCCTTTGTTGACTATGCTCATATACATGAGAGATCCCTGAGATGTGTAAATTACTCTTTCAAGATTCGGTTCTTCTTAATCGGGGAAAGGTATAACTTTACCGTCTAATTTAGAGCCGAGCCAGTAAAGGTTTCCGTTCAAACTAACGGGATCGAGACTAAAAACACAGCGCAAAGAGATAGGAGAATGGAGAGTGTGGAAACTCCACAAGCCTGTCTCAGATGAATATATCATTAGACTTAGGTCACTGGTCTTGATGTTACATTTATCGATCACAACAACTTTGTAACCTAAAACGAAGCCGTTTTCGTGGCGAGTCCAGTGCGTTTCGATGATTTACATGTTGGAAGATGAGGCAGAGGAGGGATGTCAACAATGTGTGGTGAAATCGGATTAGCCACAGTAGGTTAGGTTCCCGGAGAAAGATTTCAAAGTGAACAAGATCAATTTAACATCCGTGTAAGCCACGACTCTGACCTTTTCTTTTGGAAGCCAAGCTGGTCGGTGTTGATCTCTCCGGTTCTTGAATTTTTCGGTTAGTAAAGAAGATATGTGAGAGCCCAGAGATCGTGAAAGTCCTCAAACCTCGCATCCGTAGTGAGCCAAGACTTCTTTCTGTGATTCACTGCTCATGAGAGACCATGAAAAATGCTGAGTTTTGATGACGAGAAAAGAAAAGCTCGCGCAGAAACGAAGATTCCACGATTGATTTCCATTGCTTGCAGACCAATTGTGAAGTGGCGGTGCTCTTAAGCGGTAGTCTCGCTAGTATGTCTTCCCATAGCGCCTCTGTTAAGAGATTCATCATTCGTTTGTATTTTAAAACGTGAAAGGGATGATTCTTTCTGTTTTTAACAAAAATTAGGATGATATTTATAATGTTCTACATTTTTATTTTTGTGACAAAACTATTATATTTCTTTAACAAAAAGGCTGTAAGTTTTTTTAAAACTATATTGTATATTTGAAGACAAAAAAAATGTTCTCTATTTCCAAAAAGAAGTGTTTAATTTAAAATGTAATGGTAGGCATAATGTTTTCCCATATGAAATCCTCCAACGTTTATGGGAGCCATGTTTGTTTCTGCTGACTGATTTCAAGAAACTCAAAACGGAGAATAATTATATTAATCTTTTATTATCCTTAGAAATTGTTTGATTAATCTTAAACGCAAGAGTCTTATAGCTTATGTACATACTAAAAGTCGCTTTTGTACATAAGTAATTTTACCGAGGTCAGTCGTTAGATGCCATTTAAAGAATCGCAAGTTTTTAGTTAAAAATTAATTGACAATGAGAGAAGAAAAACCAAACAAGAGACTGGTGCTTCGAATTTGCAAAGACAAGAACAAGGTAGAGTGTTGATCCTTATTTATGAAGTTAGTGATTTCGATTTCATTGGAGACAGAGAACCAAACGGGATGGTGGTTTCAACTCCGGCAAAAAATGGACGAAATAAGCGGTTGGTTCTTCAACTCCGGTGAAATAGAAACTCAAGGTAGAGTGTCTAACTTTTGTTTTAAGTGATGATGGTTTTGATTCTGACAAATACAAAAAAAAAGAAAGGTGGATTTGGTGGTTTCTATCGCAATTAGTTATATCATAAGTTAGTAGTACAACATACAACCTGTTTAGCTTAAACATCGTCCCTAAAACTTTGCAAATCATTTAGTTTATTTAGATTAGGCAAACCTTAGTGTTGTTTGTTTAAGTTGACTTTTGGTTCTTGGGCCAACTTTAGGGATATCTTAGCCCGATCATACAACGATTAAGTATCTTGATGACAAGGTCAGATGCTATTTGAATTTTGAACTTATTTTTACTAGATAGTATGTGGCCGCGTTTCCGACAAAATAAGCAATCTTGGCTGAATGGTCAAGCGGCCATAAGACAATATTGGGTTCCTCTAAGAAGTTGTCCGGTCGCGGTCATGTAAGTCATTTTTATGTAAATATTTTATGATTTCTCTAGTCATAAACTCATGTCAGTTTTCGAATAATAAGAACAGAAGCGGAAGCGTACCTTTAAGATCCATTGCTTATGAACTGAATTTGGGAATAACTCTTCCACAACAAACCTTGAATAGCCTTAGATCTCTGTTGATGGGATGCAGAGAGTTTTCTGTATTTCACATTAGGGTTGTTGTGGGGACCATAACCCTTCTATTTATATAGAAACAATTTCTAATTTGGCCTTTCATCAAATTAGAAATTACTGAATGTATCCACGCATTAAATTTACATAACACTTATGTCCCATAATCTTTTATTTATACAAAAGTGACCACATAAGTTTTGACTACTTTAAATAATGACCCTAACACATTGATTATACACATATGACCCCAAAATAATTCTTACATTTTACTCTTAAAAATTTGAGTTCTTCTAAAGCATTCGATTACACTAACTTGTAGATTCTTAACATTTAAATTTTCTTACAAGTAAAAATAAACCCACCATAAACCCACATTTAAAAATTGAGTTATAACTTTGGTTTAAAAAGTTGAATCAGTTTTTAATGTTGATATTAATTTAAACACACGTAAGATCCCAGAAAAAACTTGGAAATGTCCCCCCATTTCTCCAACAGACGACAAGGAAATATGATTAGGTTGCATTGTTGCAAGACGCTTGCTTTTGTTGTTCCTACAAATCTGCACCTTACATTCAATCACCTACTAATAAGTAATAACACATACTAAAATAATAAGAAAATATAATCGAGTAACTTGACACGTGTCACGATCATGTGAACATTCAATCACCTACTAATAAGAAAATAGACTCATTCTCTGTCATTGTCCATACTGGGTTTGACAAGTCACAAGGTGCCACTGTTCAGCAAGAGGTTTGACGACGGCTCGTCAACCTTTTCCCGATCACTACAACTTCACAACTGTCTCTCGTTGTAGGACGTCAATTAACACTAAACCGAACGATCAGTGGTACAAACATCAGCATTTAAGCCACATACACCAATATTATCATACCGTATAACTTCCAACTAAACAATACACTAAATTCCAATCATATGAAAATTACCACATCAACGGTTTTCCTTTTATCATGAACATTATATTTTATTTAACTAGTTATCATATGAGTAAATGATGCATATGAAAGACTACTAATGCAACAATCATCACAATCATTAACAGCAACATTAACCAACATTACACATTCATTCGTCTAGCTAATCATCATATGTTTTTAATAAAATAAATAATGTATTGGATGAATTCTCATAACACATCCCCACCTGGTACGCCTCGATGCAGCAGATCTGAGTTAGATCTCCTTGACTTTTATCATGCTTATGAACTCATAAAATTCGCCATTGCAGCTAAAGAATTACAAATCTAGGGTTCCTGATTTTCCAGAATAATCTGATTTCTTGGAAAAAACGCAACACCCACAACTCTCGGAGGTTATCTCTTAATTTGGATCAGGAACTTGCCGCGTAAAGATGACTAGATGAGCTTTCAAACGTATGCTCATCGTCGTTTGAATCGTCCAAATCGATCTGTAACTTCTTGTACGAAAGTGGGAAAAGTCAGATTTCGGGTTTTCACAGAATGATCCGCTAATATTGAAACGATCATAGCTAATGGAATATACCTTCAAATCGGACGATTCAAGAGGTTCTTGAAAGATAGGAGAATCGTACATAGATCGCTATATCGCTATATGGTTACTTCGGAGTCGACGGGAAACGGCCTCTAAAAGTTGCAGGTCGGAGATTAGATCTACAGAAATCTTCCTCAGGAAAACACGCACAACTCTCAGTATAAAACAACAAATAATGAACCGATTTCTGCTAGAGATCGATCTAGGAGTTGAAAATTTAACCTCAAATTTTCACGCCAAACAAAACCGATCTGACCAGCCGTTTCTCTACTGCACCAAAACAGGTCGGAACTGCTTTCTTTGGTCTTCTAGGTTGCTTCCCTTCAAGGTGTCTAGCTCGGTTTTGGCAGGATTTTGCCGAATTGGTTTATCTCTGCTTCTCTCCATCACCACGAGCTCCTTATATAGGGAAAGAGAAATTAGGTTTTAGAGATTTCAAAAAAAGAAAATAGGCTACAATAAACATGGATTTGGTTTAAAAGAAGGGATTAGTGCAAATCAACCCTCAAACTAATTATTTTTTTGCAAAATCAACCCTCACTTCAAAAAAATACAAGTCAAACCACTCGGCTCATAAGTCACCCGCTATATAGCCCTCAAATATTATAACGTGGCATAATAAAACGTCGTTTGTAATTCAGACGGAATTGAAAACGATGCGTTTTAATTATATTTAAAACAACAGTATTATACAAACACCATGTTGTTTTAGAAGATAAAACAACACACAGTTTTTGTTTTTCTTAGATTTCTGGGTTTTAGGATTTTTTCTTTATGAATTATATATCTTTCAATTCATAAATCTTTGTTTCTTCTGCATACTCGAATTTCTAATTGAACAATTGCTTGCACCATCAAACTTTCTCCCAAGAGAAAAATGAATTCAGAATCCTTGGAAAAACTCCATTGTCTAATCATTGAATTGTTGAAATCGTTCGTGAATTGTTGTATCTCCGCCGAATTTACATGACAATGATGATAAAGATGAATTTCCTCTTCCATCTTGCGGCTTCGACGATCTTCGTCTACGTCATTAACAACCGCATGTCCATTCTCACTCGTATCTTCGCTGGACTCGTCGGTAGCTCGAAACTCGCCGCCGCTTCACTCGGAAGCTGCTCAAGACGATTACCTCGACCGCGATATCTACTCTAGATTTCTCGCCCTCAGATCTCAACCCTCGATTAAGAAAAAAGATCAGCACCAGCGATAATAACGACAGCCGAGATCTCCGCCAAAATTAAAGGGTATTGAAGAAATTGGAGAACATGCTGAAGTGGAGATCTACGGATTAGTTTGACAACTAAAGTCTTGGAAGTGAAAATCGTGAGCTTGGTGAGATAGAGATATCAATTGTGAGAGACCCAATCTCGTTATTCAAGCCGCGTTTAACAACCTTTTAAAATATAACAAACTTATTAAATACGAATTAAACGTCTAAAACGTTTTTATTAAAAACCGATCTGGGAACTCGAAACGTCTTAACAAAGAAATAATTCAACCGTTAAAATAAGAAAACTTATGTGAAAAAAATAGTTTATGAAATCTTTAAATAAGCAAAAATAGATAAATCGCCCATGGTTCTCAGAAAATAACACCACGAAGACCAGCTTTGAGTTTACTCGTCTGTCTCACCTGAAAAGGAAAAGAGGGATGAATATTCCAACAATACTCAGTGAAGACGCGCTAAAGGGCCCGGGTGATCCTTTGGATACACCATTTAAACCTGCAATATAAGCATACTAAATATATACATTAAACACAAGCAACAACCTACAAAATAATTTTTATCATTTCCACTTTTCAAGTTCAATCATCTTCATACTCAACTATTTCCAACATGTCAATCAACCTAGCAAGTCTATATCGCATTCCCAAGGATCAACTGTCCTTGGTACTCATTCTCTGCCATCGCCCAAATTGGGTTTGACAAGTCACAAGGTGCCACTGCCCAATACAGGGTTTGACAACGGCTCGTCAGCCCTTTCCCGATCACTACAACTTCACAAAAGTCACTCGTTGTAGGCCGTCAATCAACACTGAACCGAACGATCAGCGGTGAAAATATCTAAAACTAGTATGCGAAATAATTATTCAAACTCAATCAGCAATCCACATTCATCAACATCAAACATCAATCAAGTCTAATTCCTATATCAAGCACACAAATACTACTAATTCAACTAATGCATCTTTAGAAATCATAAACCAATCCTCACATTTGCTTTCGGTTGAAAATGGAAAATTGAGAGATTCGGTTACTGCGGTTGACGGAAGATAAAAAAGACTTTCCGGAATTAGAAACTTTCCTAAAATAGAACTTTTCTAAAAATAGAAAGTTTCCAAAAATAGAACTTCTCTAAAATAGGACATTTAGAAACAAGAAATTTCCTAACTAGGTCTAGGATTTTCGGATTAGGGTTTTTGATAACTTGAAATTCAAGAACAACAGTTTTAGGGTTTTCTGACTTTGACAGATTCGACTATTCTTGAGCAACAAGCAACGAGTGCACAAATTAGGGTTTACCTTTTCTGGCAAATCTGACTGAACCGACCCTGACACGTCCTCTACTGGAAACCACCACGGCTTGATCTCACTTGCTCGGATCTGCTCAGAAATGCATACCCAAAACCCAACTCAGATTCTGGAAAAATACAATTCTGCAACTAGGGTTCTTAATCCCAAAATCTAACAGATCTGTTTGCTCAGAAATAAACAATCATAACTTACTGAGTAAAGCCCCAAATCCCACGATGTTAGATTCCACGGAAACCTTAGAGTATCTTCTTTCCAAGGGTACCAAGATCAGACGCTGGGTCGTCCTGATCCGTCGGGAATTCGGCCCGAAACCTCTACTGCAAAACTGGGAAAAAGTGAGATTTCTGGGTTTTGGCAGAATGATATGCTTAGATTAAAAAAGTCATAACTAACGGAATATACCTTCAAATCGGATGATTCAAGATGTTTTGGAAAGACAGGAGAATCCTATTTCCAACCACACCAAGATCGAGATCTGGTTCGATCTGAGTCAACAGGAAATTGCTTCGAAAGGTGACGGATCGGAATGATATTGGTTGATGTGCTGGAGAAAATTTGGCAGAGCTTCGCTATAGCTTTTGTGTAGTCTCTAGGCTTGGTGGACGAAATCTATATATAGGAGAAGGAGGCTAGGGTTGACAAAAAGGTTAGGTTTAGGATGTGGGCTTTCGGATTGGGCCTTTAGGGCTTGTGGAAGAAAGATGGGTTTGGGGACAAGTTGGGTTTGGGATGTCACAAATTGATTCACTAAATGATGGAATTTTTGGTTTGTTTGTTGATAATCGTTGTCGAATTAGATAATTTCTGAAGAATTGAAGATGATGGGACGAAGAAGATGGAGATAACACTCTATAAGTTTCTATTTTTTTTTTAATTTTAATTAAAAATTATAAAACAACATGCAGTTCATTATTTAAAACGTTGCGTTTTAAAATCTGCCACCGATATAATGTTAATTTAACGGTATGGCTATATAGGGGTAACTTTTGAGATAAGAGGTTTGACTTACATTTTTTTGAGGTGAAGGTTAATTTTGCAAAAAAAAAAATTAGTTAGAGTTTTTTTTTACAGTAACCCCTTAAAAGAATTATATTCGGCTTTGAAAGAAATTGGGTAGATTTATCTAACTTAAATCCTATTTTTAACCAACCTGAAAACCTTAAAATAAATCTGCCCCTAAATCTAAGATGGGGGATGTCACAGTTTAGATCAAATTAATCAAGGTATATATTCATTCCGCTACGGAAATGATCAGACAATTATTTTTACAGTTCATATAAGAAGAGAGCAATAAACTAAACTTTGAAACTGTCTAGTTTTGAGTGGAGAATGTATTACAATTAGACAAATCATAACAAGCAAACTAACAAGAATTAGGAAAATCATAACAAGCAAACCATAATTAGAACGTCCTTATGTTCTTTCTTCGTGAGTTCAAATAAACCAAACACCATCCAACTACTTGTTCCTCTTACATAAGAAACTAACAACTAACAAGAATTAGGAAAATCATAACATGCAATTGAAGTCCTCTCACCTTACGCATGATGGTTGGGAAGGGATCCGATACAGCCAACGCGGGAGAACAAACGTCGAAAACGATGATCTGTGTTCTGTCGGGTCCCACTCTCCATCAAAACTCAGAGTGCGACTGTGGCTGCTACGTTGCAAGTTGTTGTGGAGCCAAAACCTGCCTTTGTGTAAACTAGTAGATGCCAAACATCTATGCATCTTGCTCCATAGGTACATTGTATTAGCATCAAAAGGGTTTATTTCCAGCGGAGAGTAATTTAAACCTGGGGAGATTTCAGATACTAGTTGCCATTCTTGAGAGCTCTTTTGCGTCCATACACTTATCTTACTTCCCAAACGTCCTTTGTTGACTATGCTCATATACATGAGAGATCCCTGAGATGTGTAAATTACTCTTTCAAGATTCGGTTCTTCTTAATCGGGGAAAGGTATAACTTTACCGTCTAATTTAGAGCCGAGCCAGTAAAGGTTTCCGTTCAAACTAACGGGATCGAGACTAAAAACACAGCGCAAAGAGATAGGAGAATGGAGAGTGTGGAAACTCCACAAGCCTGTCTCAGATGAATATATCATTAGACTTAGGTCACTGGTCTTGATGTTACATTTATCGATCACAACAACTTTGTAACCTAAAACGAAGCCGTTTTCGTGGCGAGTCCAGTGCGTTTCGATGATTTACATGTTGGAAGATGAGGCAGAGGAGGGATGTCAACAATGTGTGGTGAAATCGGATTAGCCACAGTAGGTTAGGTTCCCGGAGAAAGATTTCAAAGTGAACAAGATCAATTTAACATCCGTGTAAGCCACGACTCTGACCTTTTCTTTTGGAAGCCAAGCTGGTCGGTGTTGATCTCTCCGGTTCTTGAATTTTTCGGTTAGTAAAGAAGATATGTGAGAGCCCAGAGATCGTGAAAGTCCTCAAACCTCGCATCCGTAGTGAGCCAAGACTTCTTTCTGTGATTCACTGCTCATGAGAGACCATGAAAAATGCTGAGTTTTGATGACGAGAAAAGAAAAGCTCGCGCAGAAACGAAGATTCCACGATTGATTTCCATTGCTTGCAGACCAATTGTGAAGTGGCGGTGCTCTTAAGCGGTAGTCTCGCTAGTATGTCTTCCCATAGCGCCTCTGTTAAGAGATTCATCATTCGTTTGTATTTTAAAACGTGAAAGGGATGATTCTTTCTGTTTTTAACAAAAATTAGGATGATATTTATAATGTTCTACATTTTTATTTTTGTGACAAAACTATTATATTTCTTTAACAAAAAGGCTGTAAGTTTTTTTAAAACTATATTGTATATTTGAAGACAAAAAAAATGTTCTCTATTTCCAAAAAGAAGTGTTTAATTTAAAATGTAATGGTAGGCATAATGTTTTCCCATATGAAATCCTCCAACGTTTATGGGAGCCATGTTTGTTTCTGCTGACTGATTTCAAGAAACTCAAAACGGAGAATAATTATATTAATCTTTTATTATCCTTAGAAATTGTTTGATTAATCTTAAACGCAAGAGTCTTATAGCTTATGTACATACTAAAAGTCGCTTTTGTACATAAGTAATTTTACCGAGGTCAGTCGTTAGATGCCATTTAAAGAATCGCAAGTTTTTAGTTAAAAATTAATTGACAATGAGAGAAGAAAAACCAAACAAGAGACTGGTGCTTCGAATTTGCAAAGACAAGAACAAGGTAGAGTGTTGATCCTTATTTATGAAGTTAGTGATTTCGATTTCATTGGAGACAGAGAACCAAACGGGATGGTGGTTTCAACTCCGGCAAAAAATGGACGAAATAAGCGGTTGGTTCTTCAACTCCGGTGAAATAGAAACTCAAGGTAGAGTGTCTAACTTTTGTTTTAAGTGATGATGGTTTTGATTCTGACAAATACAAAAAAAAAGAAAGGTGGATTTGGTGGTTTCTATCGCAATTAGTTATATCATAAGTTAGTAGTACAACATACAACCTGTTTAGCTTAAACATCGTCCCTAAAACTTTGCAAATCATTTAGTTTATTTAGATTAGGCAAACCTTAGTGTTGTTTGTTTAAGTTGACTTTTGGTTCTTGGGCCAACTTTAGGGATATCTTAGCCCGATCATACAACGATTAAGTATCTTGATGACAAGGTCAGATGCTATTTGAATTTTGAACTTATTTTTACTAGATAGTATGTGGCCGCGTTTCCGACAAAATAAGCAATCTTGGCTGAATGGTCAAGCGGCCATAAGACAATATTGGGTTCCTCTAAGAAGTTGTCCGGTCGCGGTCATGTAAGTCATTTTTATGTAAATATTTTATGATTTCTCTAGTCATAAACTCATGTCAGTTTTCGAATAATAAGAACAGAAGCGGAAGCGTACCTTTAAGATCCATTGCTTATGAACTGAATTTGGGAATAACTCTTCCACAACAAACCTTGAATAGCCTTAGATCTCTGTTGATGGGATGCAGAGAGTTTTCTGTATTTCACATTAGGGTTGTTGTGGGGACCATAACCCTTCTATTTATATAGAAACAATTTCTAATTTGGCCTTTCATCAAATTAGAAATTACTGAATGTATCCACGCATTAAATTTACATAACACTTATGTCCCATAATCTTTTATTTATACAAAAGTGACCACATAAGTTTTGACTACTTTAAATAATGACCCTAACACATTGATTATACACATATGACCCCAAAATAATTCTTACATTTTACTCTTAAAAATTTGAGTTCTTCTAAAGCATTCGATTACACTAACTTGTAGATTCTTAACATTTAAATTTTCTTACAAGTAAAAATAAACCCACCATAAACCCACATTTAAAAATTGAGTTATAACTTTGGTTTAAAAAGTTGAATCAGTTTTTAATGTTGATATTAATTTAAACACACGTAAGATCCCAGAAAAAACTTGGAAATGTCCCCCCATTTCTCCAACAGACGACAAGGAAATATGATTAGGTTGCATTGTTGCAAGACGCTTGCTTTTGTTGTTCCTACAAATCTGCACCTTACATTCAATCACCTACTAATAAGTAATAACACATACTAAAATAATAAGAAAATATAATCGAGTAACTTGACACGTGTCACGATCATGTGAACATTCAATCACCTACTAATAAGAAAATAGACTCATTCTCTGTCATTGTCCATACTGGGTTTGACAAGTCACAAGGTGCCACTGTTCAGCAAGAGGTTTGACGACGGCTCGTCAACCTTTTCCCGATCACTACAACTTCACAACTGTCTCTCGTTGTAGGACGTCAATTAACACTAAACCGAACGATCAGTGGTACAAACATCAGCATTTAAGCCACATACACCAATATTATCATACCGTATAACTTCCAACTAAACAATACACTAAATTCCAATCATATGAAAATTACCACATCAACGGTTTTCCTTTTATCATGAACATTATATTTTATTTAACTAGTTATCATATGAGTAAATGATGCATATGAAAGACTACTAATGCAACAATCATCACAATCATTAACAGCAACATTAACCAACATTACACATTCATTCGTCTAGCTAATCATCATATGTTTTTAATAAAATAAATAATGTATTGGATGAATTCTCATAACACATCCCCACCTGGTACGCCTCGATGCAGCAGATCTGAGTTAGATCTCCTTGACTTTTATCATGCTTATGAACTCATAAAATTCGCCATTGCAGCTAAAGAATTACAAATCTAGGGTTCCTGATTTTCCAGAATAATCTGATTTCTTGGAAAAAACGCAACACCCACAACTCTCGGAGGTTATCTCTTAATTTGGATCAGGAACTTGCCGCGTAAAGATGACTAGATGAGCTTTCAAACGTATGCTCATCGTCGTTTGAATCGTCCAAATCGATCTGTAACTTCTTGTACGAAAGTGGGAAAAGTCAGATTTCGGGTTTTCACAGAATGATCCGCTAATATTGAAACGATCATAGCTAATGGAATATACCTTCAAATCGGACGATTCAAGAGGTTCTTGAAAGATAGGAGAATCGTACATAGATCGCTATATCGCTATATGGTTACTTCGGAGTCGACGGGAAACGGCCTCTAAAAGTTGCAGGTCGGAGATTAGATCTACAGAAATCTTCCTCAGGAAAACACGCACAACTCTCAGTATAAAACAACAAATAATGAACCGATTTCTGCTAGAGATCGATCTAGGAGTTGAAAATTTAACCTCAAATTTTCACGCCAAACAAAACCGATCTGACCAGCCGTTTCTCTACTGCACCAAAACAGGTCGGAACTGCTTTCTTTGGTCTTCTAGGTTGCTTCCCTTCAAGGTGTCTAGCTCGGTTTTGGCAGGATTTTGCCGAATTGGTTTATCTCTGCTTCTCTCCATCACCACGAGCTCCTTATATAGGGAAAGAGAAATTAGGTTTTAGAGATTTCAAAAAAAGAAAATAGGCTACAATAAACATGGATTTGGTTTAAAAGAAGGGATTAGTGCAAATCAACCCTCAAACTAATTATTTTTTTGCAAAATCAACCCTCACTTCAAAAAAATACAAGTCAAACCACTCGGCTCATAAGTCACCCGCTATATAGCCCTCAAATATTATAACGTGGCATAATAAAACGTCGTTTGTAATTCAGACGGAATTGAAAACGATGCGTTTTAATTATATTTAAAACAACAGTATTATACAAACACCATGTTGTTTTAGAAGATAAAACAACACACAGTTTTTGTTTTTCTTAGATTTCTGGGTTTTAGGATTTTTTCTTTATGAATTATATATCTTTCAATTCATAAATCTTTGTTTCTTCTGCATACTCGAATTTCTAATTGAACAATTGCTTGCACCATCAAACTTTCTCCCAAGAGAAAAATGAATTCAGAATCCTTGGAAAAACTCCATTGTCTAATCATTGAATTGTTGAAATCGTTCGTGAATTGTTGTATCTCCGCCGAATTTACATGACAATGATGATAAAGATGAATTTCCTCTTCCATCTTGCGGCTTCGACGATCTTCGTCTACGTCATTAACAACCGCATGTCCATTCTCACTCGTATCTTCGCTGGACTCGTCGGTAGCTCGAAACTCGCCGCCGCTTCACTCGGAAGCTGCTCAAGACGATTACCTCGACCGCGATATCTACTCTAGATTTCTCGCCCTCAGATCTCAACCCTCGATTAAGAAAAAAGATCAGCACCAGCGATAATAACGACAGCCGAGATCTCCGCCAAAATTAAAGGGTATTGAAGAAATTGGAGAACATGCTGAAGTGGAGATCTACGGATTAGTTTGACAACTAAAGTCTTGGAAGTGAAAATCGTGAGCTTGGTGAGATAGAGATATCAATTGTGAGAGACCCAATCTCGTTATTCAAGCCGCGTTTAACAACCTTTTAAAATATAACAAACTTATTAAATACGAATTAAACGTCTAAAACGTTTTTATTAAAAACCGATCTGGGAACTCGAAACGTCTTAACAAAGAAATAATTCAACCGTTAAAATAAGAAAACTTATGTGAAAAAAATAGTTTATGAAATCTTTAAATAAGCAAAAATAGATAAATCGCCCATGGTTCTCAGAAAATAACACCACGAAGACCAGCTTTGAGTTTACTCGTCTGTCTCACCTGAAAAGGAAAAGAGGGATGAATATTCCAACAATACTCAGTGAAGACGCGCTAAAGGGCCCGGGTGATCCTTTGGATACACCATTTAAACCTGCAATATAAGCATACTAAATATATACATTAAACACAAGCAACAACCTACAAAATAATTTTTATCATTTCCACTTTTCAAGTTCAATCATCTTCATACTCAACTATTTCCAACATGTCAATCAACCTAGCAAGTCTATATCGCATTCCCAAGGATCAACTGTCCTTGGTACTCATTCTCTGCCATCGCCCAAATTGGGTTTGACAAGTCACAAGGTGCCACTGCCCAATACAGGGTTTGACAACGGCTCGTCAGCCCTTTCCCGATCACTACAACTTCACAAAAGTCACTCGTTGTAGGCCGTCAATCAACACTGAACCGAACGATCAGCGGTGAAAATATCTAAAACTAGTATGCGAAATAATTATTCAAACTCAATCAGCAATCCACATTCATCAACATCAAACATCAATCAAGTCTAATTCCTATATCAAGCACACAAATACTACTAATTCAACTAATGCATCTTTAGAAATCATAAACCAATCCTCACATTTGCTTTCGGTTGAAAATGGAAAATTGAGAGATTCGGTTACTGCGGTTGACGGAAGATAAAAAAGACTTTCCGGAATTAGAAACTTTCCTAAAATAGAACTTTTCTAAAAATAGAAAGTTTCCAAAAATAGAACTTCTCTAAAATAGGACATTTAGAAACAAGAAATTTCCTAACTAGGTCTAGGATTTTCGGATTAGGGTTTTTGATAACTTGAAATTCAAGAACAACAGTTTTAGGGTTTTCTGACTTTGACAGATTCGACTATTCTTGAGCAACAAGCAACGAGTGCACAAATTAGGGTTTACCTTTTCTGGCAAATCTGACTGAACCGACCCTGACACGTCCTCTACTGGAAACCACCACGGCTTGATCTCACTTGCTCGGATCTGCTCAGAAATGCATACCCAAAACCCAACTCAGATTCTGGAAAAATACAATTCTGCAACTAGGGTTCTTAATCCCAAAATCTAACAGATCTGTTTGCTCAGAAATAAACAATCATAACTTACTGAGTAAAGCCCCAAATCCCACGATGTTAGATTCCACGGAAACCTTAGAGTATCTTCTTTCCAAGGGTACCAAGATCAGACGCTGGGTCGTCCTGATCCGTCGGGAATTCGGCCCGAAACCTCTACTGCAAAACTGGGAAAAAGTGAGATTTCTGGGTTTTGGCAGAATGATATGCTTAGATTAAAAAAGTCATAACTAACGGAATATACCTTCAAATCGGATGATTCAAGATGTTTTGGAAAGACAGGAGAATCCTATTTCCAACCACACCAAGATCGAGATCTGGTTCGATCTGAGTCAACAGGAAATTGCTTCGAAAGGTGACGGATCGGAATGATATTGGTTGATGTGCTGGAGAAAATTTGGCAGAGCTTCGCTATAGCTTTTGTGTAGTCTCTAGGCTTGGTGGACGAAATCTATATATAGGAGAAGGAGGCTAGGGTTGACAAAAAGGTTAGGTTTAGGATGTGGGCTTTCGGATTGGGCCTTTAGGGCTTGTGGAAGAAAGATGGGTTTGGGGACAAGTTGGGTTTGGGATGTCACAAATTGATTCACTAAATGATGGAATTTTTGGTTTGTTTGTTGATAATCGTTGTCGAATTAGATAATTTCTGAAGAATTGAAGATGATGGGACGAAGAAGATGGAGATAACACTCTATAAGTTTCTATTTTTTTTTTAATTTTAATTAAAAATTATAAAACAACATGCAGTTCATTATTTAAAACGTTGCGTTTTAAAATCTGCCACCGATATAATGTTAATTTAACGGTATGGCTATATAGGGGTAACTTTTGAGATAAGAGGTTTGACTTACATTTTTTTGAGGTGAAGGTTAATTTTGCAAAAAAAAAAATTAGTTAGAGTTTTTTTTTACAGTAACCCCTTAAAAGAATTATATTCGGCTTTGAAAGAAATTGGGTAGATTTATCTAACTTAAATCCTATTTTTAACCAACCTGAAAACCTTAAAATAAATCTGCCCCTAAATCTAAGATGGGGGATGTCACAGTTTAGATCAAATTAATCAAGGTATATATTCATTCCGCTACGGAAATGATCAGACAATTATTTTTACAGTTCATATAAGAAGAGAGCAATAAACTAAACTTTGAAACTGTCTAGTTTTGAGTGGAGAATGTATTACAATTAGACAAATCATAACAAGCAAACTAACAAGAATTAGGAAAATCATAACAAGCAAACCATAATTAGAACGTCCTTATGTTCTTTCTTCGTGAGTTCAAATAAACCAAACACCATCCAACTACTTGTTCCTCTTACATAAGAAACTAACAACTAACAAGAATTAGGAAAATCATAACATGCAATTGAAGTCCTCTCACCTTACGCATGATGGTTGGGAAGGGATCCGATACAGCCAACGCGGGAGAACAAACGTCGAAAACGATGATCTGTGTTCTGTCGGGTCCCACTCTCCATCAAAACTCAGAGTGCGACTGTGGCTGCTACGTTGCAAGTTGTTGTGGAGCCAAAACCTGCCTTTGTGTAAACTAGTAGATGCCAAACATCTATGCATCTTGCTCCATAGGTACATTGTATTAGCATCAAAAGGGTTTATTTCCAGCGGAGAGTAATTTAAACCTGGGGAGATTTCAGATACTAGTTGCCATTCTTGAGAGCTCTTTTGCGTCCATACACTTATCTTACTTCCCAAACGTCCTTTGTTGACTATGCTCATATACATGAGAGATCCCTGAGATGTGTAAATTACTCTTTCAAGATTCGGTTCTTCTTAATCGGGGAAAGGTATAACTTTACCGTCTAATTTAGAGCCGAGCCAGTAAAGGTTTCCGTTCAAACTAACGGGATCGAGACTAAAAACACAGCGCAAAGAGATAGGAGAATGGAGAGTGTGGAAACTCCACAAGCCTGTCTCAGATGAATATATCATTAGACTTAGGTCACTGGTCTTGATGTTACATTTATCGATCACAACAACTTTGTAACCTAAAACGAAGCCGTTTTCGTGGCGAGTCCAGTGCGTTTCGATGATTTACATGTTGGAAGATGAGGCAGAGGAGGGATGTCAACAATGTGTGGTGAAATCGGATTAGCCACAGTAGGTTAGGTTCCCGGAGAAAGATTTCAAAGTGAACAAGATCAATTTAACATCCGTGTAAGCCACGACTCTGACCTTTTCTTTTGGAAGCCAAGCTGGTCGGTGTTGATCTCTCCGGTTCTTGAATTTTTCGGTTAGTAAAGAAGATATGTGAGAGCCCAGAGATCGTGAAAGTCCTCAAACCTCGCATCCGTAGTGAGCCAAGACTTCTTTCTGTGATTCACTGCTCATGAGAGACCATGAAAAATGCTGAGTTTTGATGACGAGAAAAGAAAAGCTCGCGCAGAAACGAAGATTCCACGATTGATTTCCATTGCTTGCAGACCAATTGTGAAGTGGCGGTGCTCTTAAGCGGTAGTCTCGCTAGTATGTCTTCCCATAGCGCCTCTGTTAAGAGATTCATCATTCGTTTGTATTTTAAAACGTGAAAGGGATGATTCTTTCTGTTTTTAACAAAAATTAGGATGATATTTATAATGTTCTACATTTTTATTTTTGTGACAAAACTATTATATTTCTTTAACAAAAAGGCTGTAAGTTTTTTTAAAACTATATTGTATATTTGAAGACAAAAAAAATGTTCTCTATTTCCAAAAAGAAGTGTTTAATTTAAAATGTAATGGTAGGCATAATGTTTTCCCATATGAAATCCTCCAACGTTTATGGGAGCCATGTTTGTTTCTGCTGACTGATTTCAAGAAACTCAAAACGGAGAATAATTATATTAATCTTTTATTATCCTTAGAAATTGTTTGATTAATCTTAAACGCAAGAGTCTTATAGCTTATGTACATACTAAAAGTCGCTTTTGTACATAAGTAATTTTACCGAGGTCAGTCGTTAGATGCCATTTAAAGAATCGCAAGTTTTTAGTTAAAAATTAATTGACAATGAGAGAAGAAAAACCAAACAAGAGACTGGTGCTTCGAATTTGCAAAGACAAGAACAAGGTAGAGTGTTGATCCTTATTTATGAAGTTAGTGATTTCGATTTCATTGGAGACAGAGAACCAAACGGGATGGTGGTTTCAACTCCGGCAAAAAATGGACGAAATAAGCGGTTGGTTCTTCAACTCCGGTGAAATAGAAACTCAAGGTAGAGTGTCTAACTTTTGTTTTAAGTGATGATGGTTTTGATTCTGACAAATACAAAAAAAAAGAAAGGTGGATTTGGTGGTTTCTATCGCAATTAGTTATATCATAAGTTAGTAGTACAACATACAACCTGTTTAGCTTAAACATCGTCCCTAAAACTTTGCAAATCATTTAGTTTATTTAGATTAGGCAAACCTTAGTGTTGTTTGTTTAAGTTGACTTTTGGTTCTTGGGCCAACTTTAGGGATATCTTAGCCCGATCATACAACGATTAAGTATCTTGATGACAAGGTCAGATGCTATTTGAATTTTGAACTTATTTTTACTAGATAGTATGTGGCCGCGTTTCCGACAAAATAAGCAATCTTGGCTGAATGGTCAAGCGGCCATAAGACAATATTGGGTTCCTCTAAGAAGTTGTCCGGTCGCGGTCATGTAAGTCATTTTTATGTAAATATTTTATGATTTCTCTAGTCATAAACTCATGTCAGTTTTCGAATAATAAGAACAGAAGCGGAAGCGTACCTTTAAGATCCATTGCTTATGAACTGAATTTGGGAATAACTCTTCCACAACAAACCTTGAATAGCCTTAGATCTCTGTTGATGGGATGCAGAGAGTTTTCTGTATTTCACATTAGGGTTGTTGTGGGGACCATAACCCTTCTATTTATATAGAAACAATTTCTAATTTGGCCTTTCATCAAATTAGAAATTACTGAATGTATCCACGCATTAAATTTACATAACACTTATGTCCCATAATCTTTTATTTATACAAAAGTGACCACATAAGTTTTGACTACTTTAAATAATGACCCTAACACATTGATTATACACATATGACCCCAAAATAATTCTTACATTTTACTCTTAAAAATTTGAGTTCTTCTAAAGCATTCGATTACACTAACTTGTAGATTCTTAACATTTAAATTTTCTTACAAGTAAAAATAAACCCACCATAAACCCACATTTAAAAATTGAGTTATAACTTTGGTTTAAAAAGTTGAATCAGTTTTTAATGTTGATATTAATTTAAACACACGTAAGATCCCAGAAAAAACTTGGAAATGTCCCCCCATTTCTCCAACAGACGACAAGGAAATATGATTAGGTTGCATTGTTGCAAGACGCTTGCTTTTGTTGTTCCTACAAATCTGCACCTTACATTCAATCACCTACTAATAAGTAATAACACATACTAAAATAATAAGAAAATATAATCGAGTAACTTGACACGTGTCACGATCATGTGAACATTCAATCACCTACTAATAAGAAAATAGACTCATTCTCTGTCATTGTCCATACTGGGTTTGACAAGTCACAAGGTGCCACTGTTCAGCAAGAGGTTTGACGACGGCTCGTCAACCTTTTCCCGATCACTACAACTTCACAACTGTCTCTCGTTGTAGGACGTCAATTAACACTAAACCGAACGATCAGTGGTACAAACATCAGCATTTAAGCCACATACACCAATATTATCATACCGTATAACTTCCAACTAAACAATACACTAAATTCCAATCATATGAAAATTACCACATCAACGGTTTTCCTTTTATCATGAACATTATATTTTATTTAACTAGTTATCATATGAGTAAATGATGCATATGAAAGACTACTAATGCAACAATCATCACAATCATTAACAGCAACATTAACCAACATTACACATTCATTCGTCTAGCTAATCATCATATGTTTTTAATAAAATAAATAATGTATTGGATGAATTCTCATAACACATCCCCACCTGGTACGCCTCGATGCAGCAGATCTGAGTTAGATCTCCTTGACTTTTATCATGCTTATGAACTCATAAAATTCGCCATTGCAGCTAAAGAATTACAAATCTAGGGTTCCTGATTTTCCAGAATAATCTGATTTCTTGGAAAAAACGCAACACCCACAACTCTCGGAGGTTATCTCTTAATTTGGATCAGGAACTTGCCGCGTAAAGATGACTAGATGAGCTTTCAAACGTATGCTCATCGTCGTTTGAATCGTCCAAATCGATCTGTAACTTCTTGTACGAAAGTGGGAAAAGTCAGATTTCGGGTTTTCACAGAATGATCCGCTAATATTGAAACGATCATAGCTAATGGAATATACCTTCAAATCGGACGATTCAAGAGGTTCTTGAAAGATAGGAGAATCGTACATAGATCGCTATATCGCTATATGGTTACTTCGGAGTCGACGGGAAACGGCCTCTAAAAGTTGCAGGTCGGAGATTAGATCTACAGAAATCTTCCTCAGGAAAACACGCACAACTCTCAGTATAAAACAACAAATAATGAACCGATTTCTGCTAGAGATCGATCTAGGAGTTGAAAATTTAACCTCAAATTTTCACGCCAAACAAAACCGATCTGACCAGCCGTTTCTCTACTGCACCAAAACAGGTCGGAACTGCTTTCTTTGGTCTTCTAGGTTGCTTCCCTTCAAGGTGTCTAGCTCGGTTTTGGCAGGATTTTGCCGAATTGGTTTATCTCTGCTTCTCTCCATCACCACGAGCTCCTTATATAGGGAAAGAGAAATTAGGTTTTAGAGATTTCAAAAAAAGAAAATAGGCTACAATAAACATGGATTTGGTTTAAAAGAAGGGATTAGTGCAAATCAACCCTCAAACTAATTATTTTTTTGCAAAATCAACCCTCACTTCAAAAAAATACAAGTCAAACCACTCGGCTCATAAGTCACCCGCTATATAGCCCTCAAATATTATAACGTGGCATAATAAAACGTCGTTTGTAATTCAGACGGAATTGAAAACGATGCGTTTTAATTATATTTAAAACAACAGTATTATACAAACACCATGTTGTTTTAGAAGATAAAACAACACACAGTTTTTGTTTTTCTTAGATTTCTGGGTTTTAGGATTTTTTCTTTATGAATTATATATCTTTCAATTCATAAATCTTTGTTTCTTCTGCATACTCGAATTTCTAATTGAACAATTGCTTGCACCATCAAACTTTCTCCCAAGAGAAAAATGAATTCAGAATCCTTGGAAAAACTCCATTGTCTAATCATTGAATTGTTGAAATCGTTCGTGAATTGTTGTATCTCCGCCGAATTTACATGACAATGATGATAAAGATGAATTTCCTCTTCCATCTTGCGGCTTCGACGATCTTCGTCTACGTCATTAACAACCGCATGTCCATTCTCACTCGTATCTTCGCTGGACTCGTCGGTAGCTCGAAACTCGCCGCCGCTTCACTCGGAAGCTGCTCAAGACGATTACCTCGACCGCGATATCTACTCTAGATTTCTCGCCCTCAGATCTCAACCCTCGATTAAGAAAAAAGATCAGCACCAGCGATAATAACGACAGCCGAGATCTCCGCCAAAATTAAAGGGTATTGAAGAAATTGGAGAACATGCTGAAGTGGAGATCTACGGATTAGTTTGACAACTAAAGTCTTGGAAGTGAAAATCGTGAGCTTGGTGAGATAGAGATATCAATTGTGAGAGACCCAATCTCGTTATTCAAGCCGCGTTTAACAACCTTTTAAAATATAACAAACTTATTAAATACGAATTAAACGTCTAAAACGTTTTTATTAAAAACCGATCTGGGAACTCGAAACGTCTTAACAAAGAAATAATTCAACCGTTAAAATAAGAAAACTTATGTGAAAAAAATAGTTTATGAAATCTTTAAATAAGCAAAAATAGATAAATCGCCCATGGTTCTCAGAAAATAACACCACGAAGACCAGCTTTGAGTTTACTCGTCTGTCTCACCTGAAAAGGAAAAGAGGGATGAATATTCCAACAATACTCAGTGAAGACGCGCTAAAGGGCCCGGGTGATCCTTTGGATACACCATTTAAACCTGCAATATAAGCATACTAAATATATACATTAAACACAAGCAACAACCTACAAAATAATTTTTATCATTTCCACTTTTCAAGTTCAATCATCTTCATACTCAACTATTTCCAACATGTCAATCAACCTAGCAAGTCTATATCGCATTCCCAAGGATCAACTGTCCTTGGTACTCATTCTCTGCCATCGCCCAAATTGGGTTTGACAAGTCACAAGGTGCCACTGCCCAATACAGGGTTTGACAACGGCTCGTCAGCCCTTTCCCGATCACTACAACTTCACAAAAGTCACTCGTTGTAGGCCGTCAATCAACACTGAACCGAACGATCAGCGGTGAAAATATCTAAAACTAGTATGCGAAATAATTATTCAAACTCAATCAGCAATCCACATTCATCAACATCAAACATCAATCAAGTCTAATTCCTATATCAAGCACACAAATACTACTAATTCAACTAATGCATCTTTAGAAATCATAAACCAATCCTCACATTTGCTTTCGGTTGAAAATGGAAAATTGAGAGATTCGGTTACTGCGGTTGACGGAAGATAAAAAAGACTTTCCGGAATTAGAAACTTTCCTAAAATAGAACTTTTCTAAAAATAGAAAGTTTCCAAAAATAGAACTTCTCTAAAATAGGACATTTAGAAACAAGAAATTTCCTAACTAGGTCTAGGATTTTCGGATTAGGGTTTTTGATAACTTGAAATTCAAGAACAACAGTTTTAGGGTTTTCTGACTTTGACAGATTCGACTATTCTTGAGCAACAAGCAACGAGTGCACAAATTAGGGTTTACCTTTTCTGGCAAATCTGACTGAACCGACCCTGACACGTCCTCTACTGGAAACCACCACGGCTTGATCTCACTTGCTCGGATCTGCTCAGAAATGCATACCCAAAACCCAACTCAGATTCTGGAAAAATACAATTCTGCAACTAGGGTTCTTAATCCCAAAATCTAACAGATCTGTTTGCTCAGAAATAAACAATCATAACTTACTGAGTAAAGCCCCAAATCCCACGATGTTAGATTCCACGGAAACCTTAGAGTATCTTCTTTCCAAGGGTACCAAGATCAGACGCTGGGTCGTCCTGATCCGTCGGGAATTCGGCCCGAAACCTCTACTGCAAAACTGGGAAAAAGTGAGATTTCTGGGTTTTGGCAGAATGATATGCTTAGATTAAAAAAGTCATAACTAACGGAATATACCTTCAAATCGGATGATTCAAGATGTTTTGGAAAGACAGGAGAATCCTATTTCCAACCACACCAAGATCGAGATCTGGTTCGATCTGAGTCAACAGGAAATTGCTTCGAAAGGTGACGGATCGGAATGATATTGGTTGATGTGCTGGAGAAAATTTGGCAGAGCTTCGCTATAGCTTTTGTGTAGTCTCTAGGCTTGGTGGACGAAATCTATATATAGGAGAAGGAGGCTAGGGTTGACAAAAAGGTTAGGTTTAGGATGTGGGCTTTCGGATTGGGCCTTTAGGGCTTGTGGAAGAAAGATGGGTTTGGGGACAAGTTGGGTTTGGGATGTCACAAATTGATTCACTAAATGATGGAATTTTTGGTTTGTTTGTTGATAATCGTTGTCGAATTAGATAATTTCTGAAGAATTGAAGATGATGGGACGAAGAAGATGGAGATAACACTCTATAAGTTTCTATTTTTTTTTTAATTTTAATTAAAAATTATAAAACAACATGCAGTTCATTATTTAAAACGTTGCGTTTTAAAATCTGCCACCGATATAATGTTAATTTAACGGTATGGCTATATAGGGGTAACTTTTGAGATAAGAGGTTTGACTTACATTTTTTTGAGGTGAAGGTTAATTTTGCAAAAAAAAAAATTAGTTAGAGTTTTTTTTTACAGTAACCCCTTAAAAGAATTATATTCGGCTTTGAAAGAAATTGGGTAGATTTATCTAACTTAAATCCTATTTTTAACCAACCTGAAAACCTTAAAATAAATCTGCCCCTAAATCTAAGATGGGGGATGTCACAGTTTAGATCAAATTAATCAAGGTATATATTCATTCCGCTACGGAAATGATCAGACAATTATTTTTACAGTTCATATAAGAAGAGAGCAATAAACTAAACTTTGAAACTGTCTAGTTTTGAGTGGAGAATGTATTACAATTAGACAAATCATAACAAGCAAACTAACAAGAATTAGGAAAATCATAACAAGCAAACCATAATTAGAACGTCCTTATGTTCTTTCTTCGTGAGTTCAAATAAACCAAACACCATCCAACTACTTGTTCCTCTTACATAAGAAACTAACAACTAACAAGAATTAGGAAAATCATAACATGCAATTGAAGTCCTCTCACCTTACGCATGATGGTTGGGAAGGGATCCGATACAGCCAACGCGGGAGAACAAACGTCGAAAACGATGATCTGTGTTCTGTCGGGTCCCACTCTCCATCAAAACTCAGAGTGCGACTGTGGCTGCTACGTTGCAAGTTGTTGTGGAGCCAAAACCTGCCTTTGTGTAAACTAGTAGATGCCAAACATCTATGCATCTTGCTCCATAGGTACATTGTATTAGCATCAAAAGGGTTTATTTCCAGCGGAGAGTAATTTAAACCTGGGGAGATTTCAGATACTAGTTGCCATTCTTGAGAGCTCTTTTGCGTCCATACACTTATCTTACTTCCCAAACGTCCTTTGTTGACTATGCTCATATACATGAGAGATCCCTGAGATGTGTAAATTACTCTTTCAAGATTCGGTTCTTCTTAATCGGGGAAAGGTATAACTTTACCGTCTAATTTAGAGCCGAGCCAGTAAAGGTTTCCGTTCAAACTAACGGGATCGAGACTAAAAACACAGCGCAAAGAGATAGGAGAATGGAGAGTGTGGAAACTCCACAAGCCTGTCTCAGATGAATATATCATTAGACTTAGGTCACTGGTCTTGATGTTACATTTATCGATCACAACAACTTTGTAACCTAAAACGAAGCCGTTTTCGTGGCGAGTCCAGTGCGTTTCGATGATTTACATGTTGGAAGATGAGGCAGAGGAGGGATGTCAACAATGTGTGGTGAAATCGGATTAGCCACAGTAGGTTAGGTTCCCGGAGAAAGATTTCAAAGTGAACAAGATCAATTTAACATCCGTGTAAGCCACGACTCTGACCTTTTCTTTTGGAAGCCAAGCTGGTCGGTGTTGATCTCTCCGGTTCTTGAATTTTTCGGTTAGTAAAGAAGATATGTGAGAGCCCAGAGATCGTGAAAGTCCTCAAACCTCGCATCCGTAGTGAGCCAAGACTTCTTTCTGTGATTCACTGCTCATGAGAGACCATGAAAAATGCTGAGTTTTGATGACGAGAAAAGAAAAGCTCGCGCAGAAACGAAGATTCCACGATTGATTTCCATTGCTTGCAGACCAATTGTGAAGTGGCGGTGCTCTTAAGCGGTAGTCTCGCTAGTATGTCTTCCCATAGCGCCTCTGTTAAGAGATTCATCATTCGTTTGTATTTTAAAACGTGAAAGGGATGATTCTTTCTGTTTTTAACAAAAATTAGGATGATATTTATAATGTTCTACATTTTTATTTTTGTGACAAAACTATTATATTTCTTTAACAAAAAGGCTGTAAGTTTTTTTAAAACTATATTGTATATTTGAAGACAAAAAAAATGTTCTCTATTTCCAAAAAGAAGTGTTTAATTTAAAATGTAATGGTAGGCATAATGTTTTCCCATATGAAATCCTCCAACGTTTATGGGAGCCATGTTTGTTTCTGCTGACTGATTTCAAGAAACTCAAAACGGAGAATAATTATATTAATCTTTTATTATCCTTAGAAATTGTTTGATTAATCTTAAACGCAAGAGTCTTATAGCTTATGTACATACTAAAAGTCGCTTTTGTACATAAGTAATTTTACCGAGGTCAGTCGTTAGATGCCATTTAAAGAATCGCAAGTTTTTAGTTAAAAATTAATTGACAATGAGAGAAGAAAAACCAAACAAGAGACTGGTGCTTCGAATTTGCAAAGACAAGAACAAGGTAGAGTGTTGATCCTTATTTATGAAGTTAGTGATTTCGATTTCATTGGAGACAGAGAACCAAACGGGATGGTGGTTTCAACTCCGGCAAAAAATGGACGAAATAAGCGGTTGGTTCTTCAACTCCGGTGAAATAGAAACTCAAGGTAGAGTGTCTAACTTTTGTTTTAAGTGATGATGGTTTTGATTCTGACAAATACAAAAAAAAAGAAAGGTGGATTTGGTGGTTTCTATCGCAATTAGTTATATCATAAGTTAGTAGTACAACATACAACCTGTTTAGCTTAAACATCGTCCCTAAAACTTTGCAAATCATTTAGTTTATTTAGATTAGGCAAACCTTAGTGTTGTTTGTTTAAGTTGACTTTTGGTTCTTGGGCCAACTTTAGGGATATCTTAGCCCGATCATACAACGATTAAGTATCTTGATGACAAGGTCAGATGCTATTTGAATTTTGAACTTATTTTTACTAGATAGTATGTGGCCGCGTTTCCGACAAAATAAGCAATCTTGGCTGAATGGTCAAGCGGCCATAAGACAATATTGGGTTCCTCTAAGAAGTTGTCCGGTCGCGGTCATGTAAGTCATTTTTATGTAAATATTTTATGATTTCTCTAGTCATAAACTCATGTCAGTTTTCGAATAATAAGAACAGAAGCGGAAGCGTACCTTTAAGATCCATTGCTTATGAACTGAATTTGGGAATAACTCTTCCACAACAAACCTTGAATAGCCTTAGATCTCTGTTGATGGGATGCAGAGAGTTTTCTGTATTTCACATTAGGGTTGTTGTGGGGACCATAACCCTTCTATTTATATAGAAACAATTTCTAATTTGGCCTTTCATCAAATTAGAAATTACTGAATGTATCCACGCATTAAATTTACATAACACTTATGTCCCATAATCTTTTATTTATACAAAAGTGACCACATAAGTTTTGACTACTTTAAATAATGACCCTAACACATTGATTATACACATATGACCCCAAAATAATTCTTACATTTTACTCTTAAAAATTTGAGTTCTTCTAAAGCATTCGATTACACTAACTTGTAGATTCTTAACATTTAAATTTTCTTACAAGTAAAAATAAACCCACCATAAACCCACATTTAAAAATTGAGTTATAACTTTGGTTTAAAAAGTTGAATCAGTTTTTAATGTTGATATTAATTTAAACACACGTAAGATCCCAGAAAAAACTTGGAAATGTCCCCCCATTTCTCCAACAGACGACAAGGAAATATGATTAGGTTGCATTGTTGCAAGACGCTTGCTTTTGTTGTTCCTACAAATCTGCACCTTACATTCAATCACCTACTAATAAGTAATAACACATACTAAAATAATAAGAAAATATAATCGAGTAACTTGACACGTGTCACGATCATGTGAACATTCAATCACCTACTAATAAGAAAATAGACTCATTCTCTGTCATTGTCCATACTGGGTTTGACAAGTCACAAGGTGCCACTGTTCAGCAAGAGGTTTGACGACGGCTCGTCAACCTTTTCCCGATCACTACAACTTCACAACTGTCTCTCGTTGTAGGACGTCAATTAACACTAAACCGAACGATCAGTGGTACAAACATCAGCATTTAAGCCACATACACCAATATTATCATACCGTATAACTTCCAACTAAACAATACACTAAATTCCAATCATATGAAAATTACCACATCAACGGTTTTCCTTTTATCATGAACATTATATTTTATTTAACTAGTTATCATATGAGTAAATGATGCATATGAAAGACTACTAATGCAACAATCATCACAATCATTAACAGCAACATTAACCAACATTACACATTCATTCGTCTAGCTAATCATCATATGTTTTTAATAAAATAAATAATGTATTGGATGAATTCTCATAACACATCCCCACCTGGTACGCCTCGATGCAGCAGATCTGAGTTAGATCTCCTTGACTTTTATCATGCTTATGAACTCATAAAATTCGCCATTGCAGCTAAAGAATTACAAATCTAGGGTTCCTGATTTTCCAGAATAATCTGATTTCTTGGAAAAAACGCAACACCCACAACTCTCGGAGGTTATCTCTTAATTTGGATCAGGAACTTGCCGCGTAAAGATGACTAGATGAGCTTTCAAACGTATGCTCATCGTCGTTTGAATCGTCCAAATCGATCTGTAACTTCTTGTACGAAAGTGGGAAAAGTCAGATTTCGGGTTTTCACAGAATGATCCGCTAATATTGAAACGATCATAGCTAATGGAATATACCTTCAAATCGGACGATTCAAGAGGTTCTTGAAAGATAGGAGAATCGTACATAGATCGCTATATCGCTATATGGTTACTTCGGAGTCGACGGGAAACGGCCTCTAAAAGTTGCAGGTCGGAGATTAGATCTACAGAAATCTTCCTCAGGAAAACACGCACAACTCTCAGTATAAAACAACAAATAATGAACCGATTTCTGCTAGAGATCGATCTAGGAGTTGAAAATTTAACCTCAAATTTTCACGCCAAACAAAACCGATCTGACCAGCCGTTTCTCTACTGCACCAAAACAGGTCGGAACTGCTTTCTTTGGTCTTCTAGGTTGCTTCCCTTCAAGGTGTCTAGCTCGGTTTTGGCAGGATTTTGCCGAATTGGTTTATCTCTGCTTCTCTCCATCACCACGAGCTCCTTATATAGGGAAAGAGAAATTAGGTTTTAGAGATTTCAAAAAAAGAAAATAGGCTACAATAAACATGGATTTGGTTTAAAAGAAGGGATTAGTGCAAATCAACCCTCAAACTAATTATTTTTTTGCAAAATCAACCCTCACTTCAAAAAAATACAAGTCAAACCACTCGGCTCATAAGTCACCCGCTATATAGCCCTCAAATATTATAACGTGGCATAATAAAACGTCGTTTGTAATTCAGACGGAATTGAAAACGATGCGTTTTAATTATATTTAAAACAACAGTATTATACAAACACCATGTTGTTTTAGAAGATAAAACAACACACAGTTTTTGTTTTTCTTAGATTTCTGGGTTTTAGGATTTTTTCTTTATGAATTATATATCTTTCAATTCATAAATCTTTGTTTCTTCTGCATACTCGAATTTCTAATTGAACAATTGCTTGCACCATCAAACTTTCTCCCAAGAGAAAAATGAATTCAGAATCCTTGGAAAAACTCCATTGTCTAATCATTGAATTGTTGAAATCGTTCGTGAATTGTTGTATCTCCGCCGAATTTACATGACAATGATGATAAAGATGAATTTCCTCTTCCATCTTGCGGCTTCGACGATCTTCGTCTACGTCATTAACAACCGCATGTCCATTCTCACTCGTATCTTCGCTGGACTCGTCGGTAGCTCGAAACTCGCCGCCGCTTCACTCGGAAGCTGCTCAAGACGATTACCTCGACCGCGATATCTACTCTAGATTTCTCGCCCTCAGATCTCAACCCTCGATTAAGAAAAAAGATCAGCACCAGCGATAATAACGACAGCCGAGATCTCCGCCAAAATTAAAGGGTATTGAAGAAATTGGAGAACATGCTGAAGTGGAGATCTACGGATTAGTTTGACAACTAAAGTCTTGGAAGTGAAAATCGTGAGCTTGGTGAGATAGAGATATCAATTGTGAGAGACCCAATCTCGTTATTCAAGCCGCGTTTAACAACCTTTTAAAATATAACAAACTTATTAAATACGAATTAAACGTCTAAAACGTTTTTATTAAAAACCGATCTGGGAACTCGAAACGTCTTAACAAAGAAATAATTCAACCGTTAAAATAAGAAAACTTATGTGAAAAAAATAGTTTATGAAATCTTTAAATAAGCAAAAATAGATAAATCGCCCATGGTTCTCAGAAAATAACACCACGAAGACCAGCTTTGAGTTTACTCGTCTGTCTCACCTGAAAAGGAAAAGAGGGATGAATATTCCAACAATACTCAGTGAAGACGCGCTAAAGGGCCCGGGTGATCCTTTGGATACACCATTTAAACCTGCAATATAAGCATACTAAATATATACATTAAACACAAGCAACAACCTACAAAATAATTTTTATCATTTCCACTTTTCAAGTTCAATCATCTTCATACTCAACTATTTCCAACATGTCAATCAACCTAGCAAGTCTATATCGCATTCCCAAGGATCAACTGTCCTTGGTACTCATTCTCTGCCATCGCCCAAATTGGGTTTGACAAGTCACAAGGTGCCACTGCCCAATACAGGGTTTGACAACGGCTCGTCAGCCCTTTCCCGATCACTACAACTTCACAAAAGTCACTCGTTGTAGGCCGTCAATCAACACTGAACCGAACGATCAGCGGTGAAAATATCTAAAACTAGTATGCGAAATAATTATTCAAACTCAATCAGCAATCCACATTCATCAACATCAAACATCAATCAAGTCTAATTCCTATATCAAGCACACAAATACTACTAATTCAACTAATGCATCTTTAGAAATCATAAACCAATCCTCACATTTGCTTTCGGTTGAAAATGGAAAATTGAGAGATTCGGTTACTGCGGTTGACGGAAGATAAAAAAGACTTTCCGGAATTAGAAACTTTCCTAAAATAGAACTTTTCTAAAAATAGAAAGTTTCCAAAAATAGAACTTCTCTAAAATAGGACATTTAGAAACAAGAAATTTCCTAACTAGGTCTAGGATTTTCGGATTAGGGTTTTTGATAACTTGAAATTCAAGAACAACAGTTTTAGGGTTTTCTGACTTTGACAGATTCGACTATTCTTGAGCAACAAGCAACGAGTGCACAAATTAGGGTTTACCTTTTCTGGCAAATCTGACTGAACCGACCCTGACACGTCCTCTACTGGAAACCACCACGGCTTGATCTCACTTGCTCGGATCTGCTCAGAAATGCATACCCAAAACCCAACTCAGATTCTGGAAAAATACAATTCTGCAACTAGGGTTCTTAATCCCAAAATCTAACAGATCTGTTTGCTCAGAAATAAACAATCATAACTTACTGAGTAAAGCCCCAAATCCCACGATGTTAGATTCCACGGAAACCTTAGAGTATCTTCTTTCCAAGGGTACCAAGATCAGACGCTGGGTCGTCCTGATCCGTCGGGAATTCGGCCCGAAACCTCTACTGCAAAACTGGGAAAAAGTGAGATTTCTGGGTTTTGGCAGAATGATATGCTTAGATTAAAAAAGTCATAACTAACGGAATATACCTTCAAATCGGATGATTCAAGATGTTTTGGAAAGACAGGAGAATCCTATTTCCAACCACACCAAGATCGAGATCTGGTTCGATCTGAGTCAACAGGAAATTGCTTCGAAAGGTGACGGATCGGAATGATATTGGTTGATGTGCTGGAGAAAATTTGGCAGAGCTTCGCTATAGCTTTTGTGTAGTCTCTAGGCTTGGTGGACGAAATCTATATATAGGAGAAGGAGGCTAGGGTTGACAAAAAGGTTAGGTTTAGGATGTGGGCTTTCGGATTGGGCCTTTAGGGCTTGTGGAAGAAAGATGGGTTTGGGGACAAGTTGGGTTTGGGATGTCACAAATTGATTCACTAAATGATGGAATTTTTGGTTTGTTTGTTGATAATCGTTGTCGAATTAGATAATTTCTGAAGAATTGAAGATGATGGGACGAAGAAGATGGAGATAACACTCTATAAGTTTCTATTTTTTTTTTAATTTTAATTAAAAATTATAAAACAACATGCAGTTCATTATTTAAAACGTTGCGTTTTAAAATCTGCCACCGATATAATGTTAATTTAACGGTATGGCTATATAGGGGTAACTTTTGAGATAAGAGGTTTGACTTACATTTTTTTGAGGTGAAGGTTAATTTTGCAAAAAAAAAAATTAGTTAGAGTTTTTTTTTACAGTAACCCCTTAAAAGAATTATATTCGGCTTTGAAAGAAATTGGGTAGATTTATCTAACTTAAATCCTATTTTTAACCAACCTGAAAACCTTAAAATAAATCTGCCCCTAAATCTAAGATGGGGGATGTCACAGTTTAGATCAAATTAATCAAGGTATATATTCATTCCGCTACGGAAATGATCAGACAATTATTTTTACAGTTCATATAAGAAGAGAGCAATAAACTAAACTTTGAAACTGTCTAGTTTTGAGTGGAGAATGTATTACAATTAGACAAATCATAACAAGCAAACTAACAAGAATTAGGAAAATCATAACAAGCAAACCATAATTAGAACGTCCTTATGTTCTTTCTTCGTGAGTTCAAATAAACCAAACACCATCCAACTACTTGTTCCTCTTACATAAGAAACTAACAACTAACAAGAATTAGGAAAATCATAACATGCAATTGAAGTCCTCTCACCTTACGCATGATGGTTGGGAAGGGATCCGATACAGCCAACGCGGGAGAACAAACGTCGAAAACGATGATCTGTGTTCTGTCGGGTCCCACTCTCCATCAAAACTCAGAGTGCGACTGTGGCTGCTACGTTGCAAGTTGTTGTGGAGCCAAAACCTGCCTTTGTGTAAACTAGTAGATGCCAAACATCTATGCATCTTGCTCCATAGGTACATTGTATTAGCATCAAAAGGGTTTATTTCCAGCGGAGAGTAATTTAAACCTGGGGAGATTTCAGATACTAGTTGCCATTCTTGAGAGCTCTTTTGCGTCCATACACTTATCTTACTTCCCAAACGTCCTTTGTTGACTATGCTCATATACATGAGAGATCCCTGAGATGTGTAAATTACTCTTTCAAGATTCGGTTCTTCTTAATCGGGGAAAGGTATAACTTTACCGTCTAATTTAGAGCCGAGCCAGTAAAGGTTTCCGTTCAAACTAACGGGATCGAGACTAAAAACACAGCGCAAAGAGATAGGAGAATGGAGAGTGTGGAAACTCCACAAGCCTGTCTCAGATGAATATATCATTAGACTTAGGTCACTGGTCTTGATGTTACATTTATCGATCACAACAACTTTGTAACCTAAAACGAAGCCGTTTTCGTGGCGAGTCCAGTGCGTTTCGATGATTTACATGTTGGAAGATGAGGCAGAGGAGGGATGTCAACAATGTGTGGTGAAATCGGATTAGCCACAGTAGGTTAGGTTCCCGGAGAAAGATTTCAAAGTGAACAAGATCAATTTAACATCCGTGTAAGCCACGACTCTGACCTTTTCTTTTGGAAGCCAAGCTGGTAGGTGTTGATCTCTCCGGTTCTTGAATTTTTCGGTTAGTAAAGAAGATATGTAAGAGCCCAGAGCTCGTGAAAGTCCACAAACCTCGCATCCGTAGTGAGCCAAGACAAGACTTCTTTATGTGACTCACTGCTCATGAGAGACCATGAAAAATGTTGAGTTTTGATGACGAGAAAAGAAAAGCTCGCGCAGAAACAGAGATTCCACGATTGATTTCCATTGCTTGAAACTCCACGATTTCTTCAGCATTTAGGCACTTTTTCAGCACAGATTGAAGGCTTCTTCCATTTTGAATCATGATGGCATTCACATGGCGTCTCGGATTGGTATCAGTTTTCCCTGTAAGGAAACCTTCTTGCCTATGAACAACTTCTGCGGTTTGAGCAACTTGAACGTCCAGCTTCTTCATGTGAGAACTTATGCTCTCAATCTTTCCATTCAGATCTTGATACAATGAATCAGCCTTGCCATTGAAGTTCACTGTCAACTTCTACTGTCCTTCCAAGATTTGCTCCAACATAGATGATATATCATGGTTTTTACCCATTTTTGGACCATGATATAAATGTTTTTATAGAGTCTTTTGGTATTTTTAGAGTCCTATTAGAGTCTTTATAGGTTGGACTACGTTTGGAGCATAATTGGAGATTCCGGATCTTTTTGGAGCATTCTGCAAGAAGCTGCGAAGTGATGAAGTCAGAAGAGTAGAATCACGCACAGAGTGTCGATCGACACCAGACAAGACCGACGCATTTTGCCGACTTCCATCAGAAAAAGGAAATTGCCCAAAGTTCTAAAGAATTACAAGATTGCCCCTGGACGAAAATCCTCTTCTATAAATTGTTTACAGGCATTGTTTAGCCACATACCTTTTCATAATTTGTCTTAGAGATTTTAGAGAGAAGAATTTGTCTCCTTCAGAGCAAATTTGGAACTCCTTTGTTTCTATTGATTTCTTTTATGCAAACTATTTTATTCATGATGTTTTCTTCATTCACCATGTTTGAGTAGTTTGCTTGTTAGGTTTAGGGTTTTTCAAAGGTGATTATGAATTGTTAGGTTGAATTAAGTTGTTAGGATAAAATCATTAGAGTTCTTCATCTGGATTTGTGTTTAATGCTGATTTNGGTTTCAACTCCGGCAAAAAATGGACGAAATAAGCGGTTGGTTCTTCAACTCCGGTGAAATAGAAACTCAAGGTAGAGTGTCTAACTTTTGTTTTAAGTGATGATGGTTTTGATTCTGACAAATACAAAAAAAAAGAAAGGTGGATTTGGTGGTTTCTATCGCAATTAGTTATATCATAAGTTAGTAGTACAACATACAACCTGTTTAGCTTAAACATCGTCCCTAAAACTTTGCAAATCATTTAGTTTATTTAGATTAGGCAAACCTTAGTGTTGTTTGTTTAAGTTGACTTTTGGTTCTTGGGCCAACTTTAGGGATATCTTAGCCCGATCATACAACGATTAAGTATCTTGATGACAAGGTCAGATGCTATTTGAATTTTGAACTTATTTTTACTAGATAGTATGTGGCCGCGTTTCCCACAAAATAAGCAAATCTTGGCTGAATGGTCAAGCGGCCATAAGACAATATTAGGTTCCTCTAAGAAGTTGTCCGGTCGCGGTCATGTAAGTCATTTTTACTCTTAAAAATTTGAGTTCTTCTAAAGCATTCGATTACACTAACTTGTAGATGCTTAACATTTAAAATTTCTTACAAGTAAAAATAAACCCACCATAAACCCACATTTAAAAATTGAATTATAACTTTGGTTTAAAAAGTTGAATCAGTTTTGAATGTTGATATTAATTTAAACACACATAAGATCCCGGAAAAAACTTAGGAAATGTCCCCCCATTTCTCCAACAGACGACAAGGAAATATGATTAGGTTACATTGTTGCAAGACGCTTGCTTTTGTTGAGCCTACAAATCTGCATCTTACATTCAATCACCTACTAATAAATAATAACACGTACTAAAATAATAAGAAAATATAATCAAGTAACTTGACACGTGTCACGATCATGTGAACCAAACGGTTGGTTCTTCAACTCCGGTGAAATAGAAACTCAAGGTAGAGTGTGTAACTTTTGTTTTAAGTGATGAACGGTTTTGATTCTGTCAAATACGAAAAAGGTGGATTCGGTGGTTTTTATCGCACTATATTTGTGTATAGTGATTTACAAATCTCAAATTTTTTACTACGATGTGCAATAGAGACCCATCTTTCCACATCAACTGGATCGTAAAATACACTCTTCTTGGCTTCTTGCTATCGAAAAAGTGCCAAAGAACCGTCTGCCAAAAAGCATACTCGACAGATCCTCGTGTATAGTAAACGCGTAAATTTAATTCGATACATATCATATAGATAAACAAAGAAGAATCTGGCGAAATGCGAAATCTGGAGGAATTTTTTTGTGATTTTCAGCTGAATCTAGCGGAATAACTATTAATGTAAATGGTAACAGAAGAACGGAATTGCGGAATTGGTGAAAAAATATATTTAAAAATAATTAAGAAATATAAATTAAGTTAATAAATATATGATAAAAATAAAATTGTTTTAATATATTATTAAGGTATTAAACAACATAAAAACAAAAATATTTTTTTAAAATAGTTCTTTTATTTACTTTTATTTAAAAAAAAAAAAATTTAAAGTTATTTCTATTTTTTTTATCTAAAACAAACATGACTATATGCTATAATATGGTGGATATTTAATAATAATAATAAAATCCCTAACATGACAATAAGTTTTTCAAAAAAATTATTTTGTCCTATTTGAATTGAATTTAAACACAGAAAAAGTTGGTTTCATATTTATTATCAAGCAATTGTCATTACAAAAAAATTTGAACCAGCTGAAAAAAACATAACTTCAATAATTCAGCAGCTAAAATCAGCTCATTCAACTGGTAATCACCTTTTTCAGCAGAAATTGTTTTCAATTCAAACATTACTCTGTTACCATTATTTTGTTTTGGATATTTTGCATAAATTGCGGATAATTCGGATATTCGAAACCGATCTGAACCTAGGCAAAATCAAACCAAACTCGACCTAATAAAACTCTGAATATGTCTTATACAGTAATACTGAAATATTCAAAACCCAAAAAACTGGTTTTTCGTACTACAACTACTACTATTTTTTTTTTTTTTTGAAAATTCAGCTGATATAACTGGTGATTTCTTTTTGTTTTCACCTTAATTTCCACTCAATTCAGCAATTATTTTGTTACCGTGTCTGAAAAAAAAACAAAGATTATTCATTCAAAATTATTAATTTTATTACCATGTCTGGCTTATTATTTTGTTATCGTGCAAAATTTAACATATTGAATATTTAAAAATAATTTGAAATTTTATTAATTAGTAAAATAGTTATGTAATATTTGAAAGATAATTTTAAAATTATATTTAAAGATAATTTTATTAAAAATTATAATTTATCGATTTACCCGTTTTTATCGATTTTTAAAAAGTTTTTATACTATATCCATATTTGTTAGAATAATTACATACTTAACACATATCAAATATGAGACGAGACACTAAAATACACGTTCAAATAATTTATATAAATATTTACACAAAAACTCAAAGTATTAAATATAAAAGTTTCAAAGTAAATATAAAAGTTATATCTAATATAAATGATATCAACTTTGTTTTTTGTACAACTATAAATGATGGTTACATAAAAACATATAAAAGATAGGAACATATTCCACAATTCTTTTTTGCCCAAAAAAATAAAATTGCACAATTCCTCTACTTATATTCCACAAAGTCAAATGGTAATTATTAATCAATTCAGCTCATTCCATTTTACAATTCCACAATTGGGCAGTTACCATTTAAGGCCAAAATAATTACATGTTTCATTTCATTTCAAAGTAAAATATGTTAGTAGTACAACATACAAACTGTTTAGCTTAAACATCTTCACTAAAACTTTGCAAATCATTTAGTTATACTTAGAGTAGGCAAACAACTTAGTGTTGTTTGTTTAAGTTGACTTTTGGTTCTTGGGCCAACTTTAGAGATCATACAACGATTAAGTAACTTGATGACAAGGTCAGCTGCTATTTAAATTTTGAACTTATTTTTACTAGATAGTATGTGGCCTCGTTTCCGACAAAATAAGCAAATATTGGCTGAATGGTCAAACGGCCATAAGACAATATTGGGTTCCTCTAAGAAGTTGTCCGGTCATGTAAGTCATTTTTACTCTTAAAAATTTGAGGGATTCTCTTCTAAAGCATTCGAATACACTAACTTGTAAGTTCTTAACATTTAAAATTTCTCACAAGTAAAAATAAACCCACCATAATAACCTTGGTTTAAAAAGTTGAATCAGTTTTGAATGTTGATATTCTCTAGATCCCACTATATAAGATTTTCTGGCTAAAAACGCACAGATTAAGAAATTAATTTTCTAAACAAAAACTCATTTAATAATTAATTAAATACATAATTCAACCAATCATAAAAATTACAGTATAATTTAAAGAGTCAAATACTTCAAACAACATTAAAAATTTCATAAAAACTTGTAAAACATCCTATAAAAAATATAAAAACAAATTATATTATAAGATAGAAGAAGTATTAATTTAAACATTTCTCCAACAGACGACAAGGAAATATGATTCCGTTGCATTGTTGCAAGTCGCTTGCTTTTGTTGGCTCTACAAATCTGCACCTACATCAATCACCTACTAATAACACATGCTAACATAACATAAGAAAATATGGAGATGTCTCCATGAAAGTGGACCAGTGATATATAGTCAGTCCTCTAGACAAAGTTTCGACTAGGATCTGAGAATATCCGAGGAGAAGACCACATCAATCAAGTTATAAATCCTCCAACTCGTGGTCTTCCGCCTTTCCCATTCTTCTGCCGTCTCTCATTAAGCGAAATGGTGCTTCAACTTGTGGGATTGTCCATGTTTACAGAGCTGCTCTTACCAGAACTAATATTGCCCCCACCGCACACTCTAGAGTTACCACTACAAGAATTTACTAAAATAGCTACCGATTATTCTGTAGCTACAAGACACAATTCGTAGCTAAAATTAGGCAGGCGAGAGACAGCGACGGATCAATTCCGTTACCCCAGCTCCGAGGCTATCTTTGATTCGTAGCCGATCAGTAGCCAACTAGCGACAGATTAGCAAGAGCAATTTCCATAGCCAATAGCAACAATGTGGCTACGACTTGTTCCATTGCTAACTAGTAACGACTTTGGCTACTGATTTTTTTTTGTGGTTATGTGGCTACAAACTTCAACAACAATCTCCACCAGAAAGTTTGTAGCGAATGTAGCCACATATTTGGTTATAAAATATTTGATTTTCAATAAATATAAAATATTTGATTTTCAATAAATATAGCAAAATATAAAAATGGTTTTTAAAGCATAAAATATATAAAATAGATTATAACAAAAAACCTAAGTCTTCAAAACATAATAAAATTGTAAGTATCATACAAAAGTTTATAACTGAAAAGAGACAACATGACATAACAAAAGTTCAAACTGAAAACTAAAGATTTCTATTGCAGAGATCCTGCAAGAAGTCGTAAAAATTGTACTTTGGATCTTCAAAACTCTGTGGAGTCCCTTTCCAAAAGTCAAAGTCCTCGTGATGCGGTCCCCAACGAGTTATGCAAACGGGCTGCTCCAATATCGTTCCATCCCTGAAGTTAATCGAGAATTCCAAAGAAGTAAGTTTCGAGCGAATACAAAAACAGAAAATACAGGGTCTCAAATCTAAACAACAATCACAGGGAGTAAAACAGCAGTTTCCTGAGAACAAGAATCCTTGAACATCACATAAGCAGTGCACTCTTGCTCACCTGACCTTATCTCGTTTACAACATATCAGAGTTTATCTTCTGAATCCAGTAAATGCAGAAAAAGTAATTTGGAATATGGAAGTAAGACTCACTTGGCAAGGGGAGAAGATTCACCAACCTACAAGTGACCATCTTGTCCCCTGCAACATTGAACGAGAACGCTGAAAAAGTAAAAGAGAGAAAGATAGACTAAGAACGTCTTCAAACCCTTGCAATTCTCCAATTTTTCAAGCAATAAACAACATAAAAGAAACCCAGTTGTTGTATAATTCCAAACTGAACCAAAATGTGCACTTCAATTTGCAATATAATCTAACGACAGATAAGCAACTGATGATGATATCTGATGAGATTAAAACTCAAGTACGGAGCAAAAGGAAGAGCCCAGCCACAAATTAAGAATCTTCCGAAAACAATAGATTGAAATTGGTACCTGAAACTAAGTTTAGGAACTTCTCTTCTTGAAATGAGAGCAGTTAAATCAAAATCCAGAAAAGAAAATACAAAACCCAGAAATTAAATAAAAATTAAACGGAACATCTACCTGGGGAAAACCTTGAGTTTGGTGTATTTGTCGTAGAGCTTGGCATAGAGAGCTTCCATCTGCAACTGAAGAATGAAGAGATAGATATGCGACCCGAATAAGAAGCAAAATCGAAGGATTCAGAAGAAGAAAAAAAGTTTACAATTCGATTCGAGAGACCAGCAACACACGCTTTGCTTCCCTTACGGAAAAGGGTTGCGGATTATGAGGGACGAAACTAAAGTAACCTTCTTCGCTCGCTTCATATTCATCCACTTTGATCTCCCTTCACTCGGCCGCTTCGTTCCCGATCTCGCCACCGGCGAAGCTAGTGGAGCAGACGGCGGAGCCTCTTCCTTCTTCTTCCTCTTCTTCTCCAGCAGAAGTCTCGACTTCATCCTCGTCGCTTGAAGATGCCGCTGGTGGAGCTTCGAAAGGGTTGCGCTTCTTTGTTATCGACAATTTCAAAGTGCGAATTCGGAATCTTCGAAAGAGATAAGGGAGAATGGAGGAGAGAATTTTATTTTTATTTAATTTTTAGGTTAAAGCAATTAAGGATCTGAATTCACGCGCAAATAAAATATTGGCTAAAAAATTTGGCGGAAAATGAAAATTTTAACTTGTAAAGTTTCGGAAACTTTCCAAAACTTTGGCGCACATTTAAGAAACAAATAGTAAGTGTGGTAAAGGAAAATCTAATAAGAAATATATAAAAGATGAAAACTTTATTATGATTAAACTCTAAACTCTAATATATATAATCAACGAATTTAACGTACATAAAAATATCTTTTTTAGCCAAAAAAATAAAATCATTCAAACTAAATATAAAAAGCAATCGGCTAACTTATTGTAGTGGTTTTTTATAATATTTTTTTCAACTATTGTTAGATTGTCGACAGTCAAAAACCAAAAAACTATTGTTAGATCGTCTAACTCCATTTCATTATCAACTTCAGCATCAACTGCATGTACAGTCACATGTAATGAATTTAAAATTATAATAATTTTTTTGTTGTATTTGTAAAGTTGGCTCGACAATTTATGGAAAAATGTATCTTTTGTACATACTACAATTTGTCGACAATAAAATATATTTGATTTTCTTGATTAGTTGCAATGAAAATATCATATTTTGATAGTTTTTCTTTGGGCATACATCAACAATGCTAGAAAGGTGTTTATGTGTTCTTTGTCCAATTGTGTTCTTTGTCCAATATGGTTTGATCAAACCACGCCATCACGAATTTATTGTTTTAAGATTGACCACATTGTGATATTCAATCATGAATATCTTATTTATAAGATTGTAGAACTCCAATCTACTTAAACACAAACTCAACAACGTCAGTTTTGTCTCTACACTGTTGCTATGTGGCGAGGGATTGGTGAAGGCTCATTGTAGTTGTCATTTAATAACAAAACTATTTGTAGTCATACATTGCTAGTTATAAATTTTATGGCTACAACTTATCCATGGCCAATTTGTAGCTATTTAGCCACAAAACGCCTACGGATCCCATTTCTAGCTATATAGCTACAGATAACTACAAAATCGCTACGGATTTAGCTACGAAAGTAATATTTTTTGTTTTGTTGCCATCCGTCGCAATTTGTGTAGCTAATGACCATGGCTACGAGTATGCCTTCGCCAGTCCTTCACTATTTTTGATTATTCTTGTAGTGTACAGACTAGACTGATAAATACATGAATCACTATACAAAAACTTTTGATGGTAAGGTTTGGTTGTGAGTTCACAACATCATCATATTCCATTTATTTAAAAACTCATTGATAAATTTGTCCAAATTCTTCCAAGACGAACCAATACCTTCCTCCAAAGCTTTCTTCATTGCCAATGATTAAGTTCATGTATTGTTTGTCTTTGAAACTTTGTCTTCGAAATTTTATCTTTGAAATATTGAATGATTTGGGCTCTCTTTGACAGGTTTTATAGTGTGTTTCTAGGATAGTAAATGGATTCTCAGATTTGTTGTTGGTTTTTGTAATGACTAGATGGATGAGAAATGGTTCATATTATTTTTGGTGATGGAAGCAGCCTCACGCTACTTGATGGAGGAATGGATATGAGAATACTTCTTTTCTTTTTCACTTTTGTAATGCTTGTTGAATTTAGGAATTGCTCTCATATCAAACGTTATGCTACATGTTTTTTAATGGTCAACACAAGGAATCCGTTTGTTATTGATGCCTTTTGGTCTTATTATTGATTTGCTGATTTTATTTGGTATGTGAAAAAGGCACTTTATTGATTTTATTTCAAAGGATACATGACACAAACACTTCATTCAAAGATTAGTTCAAAGATTACAACATACAAAATGATCTCTATTCTACATCAAGAAGCAGTAGTACAATACGATAATTCCAAATCCACAAACAAGCATGTTCTTCAAGCTCTTTAATCGGCCAACACAACCATTTACTTCTTTCTCAAATCCACACACCAAAGCTCTCATCTCTTCCATCTTAAATCAACACAACTGATTTCTTCCATCTTCTTCCCATACCTATCAACCACAGCTTCACAAGTTCTTATCTCAAACGCTACATTGATAATATTTTCTTCAACTTCACCTTTTAACCCACTTATTGCTTTCTTACATATCATCAATCTCTTCTACAACAGACTCATCTATCCATTTAAACAAACGATTTTTGTCCTACAATTAGATCCATATAACTCATTATCAACACACTTCAAGAATGTAAAATACCCTAATTTGATGCTAAAATTTTCGGATCTACATATACAACAATGGAAAAGTCTTTCTGGGTTGTCAAAAGTCTTTGAAGTTCTGATCACACAAACTCCTCCCCACCAACCATTTCCGGGAAACCCTCTCTCTACTTCCCAACCATGTCTTCTCCAATTTTTGCCCATTTCTGCATCAGTTTCAAATTTATGTTCACATTCTCAATTCACTAAAACAATGAATTCAATTATAAATCAACCAAACTAACCTGACCCTGCAGAAGAAATGGGATTGGATGATGAAGACAAAACCTTTCGTAACCCTAATTTTCTTTGTCGTCCGAAAAATATGAGTTTCTCAGAGCAAATCGAAGAAGATGAAGTCTCAACTAAACAAAACGAAGACGTTTTAATGGATCGATGACTTTTGGACTTGATTACGTGACTGTAGAGTTCATACCGGACGTGTCATACTCTCGTGACAGTTGACTAACAGATTTGTGGTCAAGGTATGAATATTCTGATTTTACATAGTTTAGGTAGATAATTTAAATATAATTTGAATTGAGGTATGTTTTAGTACAGGTGAAGAATACAGGAACCCGTGAGAATGTGTTGAGGTAGTAGATTTCCCGCTTTGATATAGTAGATTTCTTGTTATTGATATTGAATTACAGTTCAAAAATTATAGAAGTAAATATTTAAATGAATGAGAGTTATTGTGAAAAGGTAAATAGCTAAAAGTATATATATATATCAACTGCATAACTTTTAGAATGCTTTGAAATACAATGTTTGATCATATTAATATAATTTAATTTTCTAGATATTACAATAGATTTAGGTTATATGTTTGGGGATAATTTAAAAGGGAAAGGAGTCAAAAATAAGTAAAAAAATATTAAATTAATAGATTATAACTAGTTTAACCTACAATTAGAAAAAATGCTAACCTATAAAATATATCCATATGACTAACTTATTTGAAAATTTAATCATATTTTATCCTAAAACTATGTGTTATATAAACAAAAAGATTTCTACACATTTTTGAATAAAAAAATATGTAAGATTATCTTCTTAACAAGAAAATTAATGTTCAATTAGTTATTTTTCTTTCCATTTATGATCATTTGCCAATAAACTCTTAATATAATCAATTCATTATTATGATATAAATAATTTTACAGTTAACTAATATACTTTTTGACGGCATTGGTATACTTATTGTACGAGAAACTATATTTTGTTTTCACTTTTCAATTTAGATAACAAATACTTATAAACAAAACACATTGTGTATTAATAAACAGATTTCTTGTTATTAATTGTGTTTTAAAATTTGAAAAATAATTGTTGTAAATAACCAGGGTCATTATTAAATTTAAATATAGATGTCAAAAATATAAGTACCAAATACTCAATTCTAGAGTGTTTGAAAATGATTTTTTTAATGATTTTAATAGATTTTATGTTTCTTAACTATTGTAATAAATTTAGCTTGTATATATAGAAAGATCTTTTTGAGAACCAAAAACACCTAGGGTGATATAAATACAATTTAGCATAATAGAAATAATTAATTAACTAAATCTCTAAAGTTCTAAATTTAGAAAAGTATCATATGCTAACTTAGAAAACATATCCTTGCAAGTAAATAAATTTAGAGAGTTTTTTTAAGAGCATTAATAATATTAAAATAAACATTGAAGACAAAAAATATTATTTTGGTTGAGAACTATATATAAATATATGTGTTGAGTTCTTCAAATCCTCAATCATTTTATTTTCTGAAAGCATTCTATAAGTTATATTTCTTAAACAGTTAAAAATTTAGTATAATGGATCAAAATATGCTGATAGTAAAAACGTTAACAGATACTGATCTTTCTAATAGCGGTTCGTTAGTTTTACCAAAAGTGAAGGTAGAAAACATACTAAAAAAAATGAAACTTGAAATGCCTCAAAATGGTATTCCAGTGGAAGTTAAGGATGATGAAAAATCATATTCGGTTATCCTTAATTATATGAGTGGTAATTATTGCCTCAGAAATGGGTGGACAAAAATAAGAAATGACAGAGGTCTTAAAAAAGGAGATGTCATCAGATTATATTGGGACCATTTCAGATTCCTTTTGTTGATGGAGTGAGTCTTCTTTTTTTTCTTTTTCTAAGTTACCTTTGATTAATTATTCATTTTTTAATATATTTATCAAACTAATGTTTTTATGAATCATTATATTTTTGTTGGGTTTCATGTATATTGTAATTAAAAGAATAGTATGTCAAATTTTCATTATTAATCGAAATTTTAAATTACGGTAACTTATATGATCTAGAAGTTTTATACAAAACATGTTATTGTGTCGTAGCTATATATAACATACTGGCAAATTTATAAATGCTAAGATTTATACTTAAGCTTTCAAATGATGACAACAGATCGTCATATGCAAAAAAAACAGATCAGGAAAAAGCGAGCAGTTCAAATACAGTTCCTGCAAGTTCAAGTACGGTTCCTGCAAGTTCAAGTACGGTTCATGCAAGTTCCAGTACGATTCCTGCGAGTTCAAGTACAGTTCCTGCAAGTTCAAGTACGATTCCTGCAAGTTCAAGTACGGTTCATGTGAGTTCAAGTACAGTTCCAGCAAGTTCAAGTACAGTTCCTGCAAGTTCAAGTACGGTTCCTGCGAGTTCCAGTACAGTTCCTGCAAGTTTAAGTACAGTTCATGCAACTTCAACTACGCTTCATCCAACTTATATAGTTCCTTCCAAAAAAGCAAGAAAAAAGTAAATGATGCAACGTAAACGGTGGAGGATAAATGGAAGAACACCCGTTTTATGAATAAATTGGTTAATGTATTTGCAAAATAAATATAATAATTTATCAAATATTTTGGATGGTCTAAATATGTTTTATGAATAAATTGGTTAATATATTTAATCTATAGATTTTTTATTATTTTTTTTTATAATTTTGAATCTTATATAATAAAGTAAGGTTTTTTTCAGAAGAGTTTGTATATGCTGCCACGTGTCATTTCGAAATTTGACATGTGTCATATACTAAAAAATAATAATAATGACAATTAAAATAAAATAACTTAATGAATTATATATATGAATAATATATATGGATGTCTATTAAATTGAGATTCTTACTTTTACAGATTTTTTAATCATTTATGTTTTTTATAATAATTTTTGAACTATCTACACATTCTCATTTTCAGTGTGAGACTTTTTAAAACATACTCATATTTATTAATCATTTGAGTAATTTATATTCATTTAAAAAATTCGAATTATAACACATGTATTAAAAAATCTATATATTTTTTACTATATGGATGTTGTGATGATATTTTTTTTTACAAAACTAAGTTTAAACAAAAATAAGAGAAGAAATATGCTGTTTAAAAAAATAATTAGCATGATATATTTTTGGTAAAAAATAGAAAGAAAGACAATATCTTCATAAATTAAATGATGTTTTCATCATAAAGAAAGAAAATATTTAAAATATTATTTGTTTTTAACATATTAAACTATTCTAATATTTCGACTTATTGATATAATATTTTTAACTTGTTATCAAATTTAATTATTTATATTATTTGGTTAATTTATATGGTTCTATTAACAAATCATATTAAACCAAAAAACTATTTATAAATATGGATGACTATTAAATCAAGCTTCTTGCTTTTACGGTTTTTTTTATCATTTATGTTATTTTTATAATGATTTTCGGACCATCTACACATCCTCATTTACAATGTGAGACTTTTTAAAATATACTCTTATTTATTAATCATTTGAGTAATTTATATTCATTTTAAAAAATTCGAATTATAACACATGTATAAAAAAAATCTATATATATTTTTACTATATGGATGTTGTGATGATTTATTTGGTTACAAACCTAAATTTAAGCAAAAATAAGAGAAGAAATATAGTGTTTTAAAAAATAATTAGTATGATATATTTTTGGTAAGAAATAGAAAGAAAGAAATATCTTCATAAATTAAATGTTGAATTATGTATAAATAAATGATATAAGAAAATTAGTCATAAACTAAATGTTATAAGTAATAAAATAGTTAAAGATATATAATGTAATTAGTCTAATCAAAAAAGGAAATTTGTATTAAAATAATGGGAGAATAAGTGTGGTGGTGACACATCAGCAAAATGGCAGCACTGTAAATAATTCAAAAAGTAAGCCTACTCTTTAAAAATGTTTCTCAATTAATATATAGGGGATTAATCTAATCAAAAAAGGAAATTTGTATTAAAATAATGGGAGAATAAGTGTGGTGATGACACATCAGCAAAATGGCACACATCAGCAAAATGGCACCACTGTAAATATTTCAAAAAATAAGAATACTCTCTAAAAATGTTTCTCAATTAATATAGGGGATAGCAAGAACAATACAACAATTTACAAACACAACTCACTTTTATTATCACACAAAATTCCAATAGAATATAAATAGTAAGAACAATAAAACAATCTACAAACACAACTCACTTTTATTATCACACAAAATTCCAATAGAATATATACCATATGCATTTCACTATCAGAGAATTTATTTCACCCAATCAACCGAAAACAAACTTCGGCTCAAAATTACATGTCTTCTCCGTCAAGAATAGAACATCAACTACACAATCCTTTTTAGCCTCAATCAAATACTACAAGCAAGTAACTCTACCTTCAAAGATGTGATAACTTCCACCTCACTTATCATGACATGGATGATATAACATAAAGTACATTAACCGAGAGTTTAATAAATTTTATTCAAAAATCTATAATATCACGTTGACCACATAAAACACAACTCCTCAATGTATTTTTTGAAATTGAAGATTACAACCCAAATGCATCAAGAAGACTAGATGTTGATTTTATAATTGGAGACTTAGAGAGAACATAAACACAAGCTACAAAAGAAGATTATGTCAATTGTGCTATATGTCTTGATAATCGACAAGGGCCAAAACATATCAACACTTTAATTTGTAGTCACAAATTCCACCCCAAATGTATTTCAGTTTTGTTATAATACAAAACAACATGTCCTTATTGTCCAAGAGAAATAATTTGATATTTTTATATGCTTACGATGAACAAAAAAAAATTTCTTATCCACTATAGATATTATTATACCACCAATCTTTCAATACAAAATTAAAAACTGTATGATATTCACAAATTAGAAAAGAAATTAGAAATTAATAATTACCGACAAACTTTTACAAACAAATACTATGAAATAAATTATAAAATTAAAACATTTAAACTATCACAAATCCGTGCAACGCACGGACCTTCTCCTAGTTAGAAAATAAAACAAACATCAAAATCGTGGGTCTACATGATAAAAATAAAATTTGGATGATCGGAAAAGATAAAATAGAGAAGATTGCAGTGGAATATTTTGAAGACCTATTCACGTCGACATCTCTAATAACATTTGAGGATGCACTCACAGAGGTGAGGGCCAAAATCTCTGAAATGGATAACCATATCTTAACTAAAAGCGCAACAGAGGAGGAAGTTAGGACAGCGTTTTTCATGATGCACACAAAGAAAGCTCCAAGGCCAGATAGTATGGCGCCTTTATCTTTTCAGCATGACATGTAATTAAGGATGATACATTTTTTATGGTTAATGATTTTCTCACATCAGGATGTTTGATAAGCGTCTAAATATGACTAATATTTGTTTCATTCCGAAAACAGATAGATCCCCACTCGCATGACGGAATTACGACCCATCAGTTTATGCAATGTGAGGGGGGGGTACACGATCATTTCGAAGGTTCTGTGCCAACAACTATGGCAAATTTTAAGAAGAAGAATCCAATATTTTATCAATTGATAATGTGTCAACAACTATGGCGAACTTTAACAAAATAACAAAACCCAATATAAAAAAAAAACAAATGATTATCTTTTATTAAATCTCTCAAGTTAATGATATTCGGACAATATTTGAGTAAATATAATCAGTTTCATGAGCTCAAAATAACTAAACCAACATGAAACAAAAGACCGAATTAAACAAAGAAACAAATTCAAGAGCAAGTGATTCTGGCGTCGGTGATCTTGAGGTCGAAGCTAGTGTCCCATACGTATTTGAAAACGTAGTCTCCATATCCGATAGACTTCCCATTGTTGAGGAGACACATGTAACCAGTTTTCGACAACACCGAGCTATCAATGGTTGTGACAGATTTGAAACCGACGCACGACAACTTTATCTCAAGGAACTCGCAGGAACATGGGTCCGTCACTTTCACTTCCCACTCCGGTTTGTTCTTAACCATCTTTCTGGTCTACGATTGTGTCAGGGTTAGACTGTCACGGTCACACCCATACCCTTCTAAATGTTTCAACAGAAACAAGAAAATCTTATTTTTCTTTTATTTAGAACCAAAACAAGAAAAACATATAAAAATATTAATTATAATAACATATCTGTTGTTAATCAAAAATAGCTTAGTGATGTCACTAAATGTGTTACTACTTTGATTCAAATCCAATGTATAGGATATCGACTTATAGTGATCAAAGAATGTATTAAGGTTATACACTTATAATATATTTGTTCTACATAGATAATATATTTATTTTATATGTAAAAATGTATACCTTGGGTGACGAAGGCAAAGAAGTTAAGGAGGCAAATGTGTTTGCAAGCCTTTGATGTCATTGTTGGGTGTTTGGAGTTTTATCAGAGAATTTATAAAAAAGTTGCAAGTATTATGACTGAGTAGAAGTGATGATACTGGAGGCCTTGGGGTTATCTTATATACGGGTTTTCGGTTTTTTTCATACATCAAGAGTACGAAAAAGGCCAGATCATACATCAATGATAGTGTTGGGCTATTACATACCCCACTGAATAATCTCGTTCAATTCATATCTAAAATTATTAAAATGAGTCAATCCATACATAATCTTGTTCAATTCATACCCCAATAGATAATCTCGTAACAATGTTAGTTTTGCCGTCAGTTTTAGTCGTTTTAGTCAAAACCATAGTTAAAAAAATTGTTTAAAACAACACCGTTTAGAGATAAAATAAAAATAAATAAAAAATCTAATAAAGAGCTGACCAGAATTCAATTTTTATTGTAATGGCAAACAAACATAAACCACGTAATTTTTATTAGATTTTTTGTTTTTTTTTTAAATTTTATCTTTAAAAACGTCGTTTTAATCAATTTTATAACTACGGTTTTGACTAAAACGACTAAAACTGACGGCAAAACTAACATTGTTACGAGATTATTTATTGGGGTATGAATTGAACAAGATTATGTATGGATTGACTGATTTTAATAATTTTAGGTATGAATTGAACGAGATTATTCATTGGGGTATGCGATAGCCCAACATTATTGTTGATGTATGAACTGACCTTTTTCGTATTCTTGATGTATGAAAAAATCGAAAGTCCTCTTATGGCTATACAATGACAAAATGTTGTAAATAGAAAACGTATGCTAATTAATGAAAATAGTCAAAAGTTTATCCCTTTAATAAATTAAAGTTTTTTCCTAGCTAACAAGGTCAAAATTAGGGTCAAGGCTAATTAATTTGTTTAACAAAATTACAAAAGAGATTTTAAAATCATTTTTTTAATTGATAGCATGAATTACCATTGATTTAGTTTGAGTTAAGGGTCTAATTCATTGATTGATAACTCAAAAATGTTAATAAATCATGAATCAAACAAAAACTTCAAAATTTAAGTTTGAATTACAATTTATGGTTGATATATCTTTTTTTTAAAGTGAATTTATGGTTGATATAACATTTTTAGTTATGTCATTTTGTAAAATTGTTAACTTAAAAATTAACTCAAAATCATGGAAATTTGGATATATTAGGGGTTGAGTTACTGTTTTTTTATTCTTTTGTATATGAAAGATATTTTGTTCATATCTTTTGTCTTTCTAAATCCATTTTTAATAATTCCAATATTACACACACAAAATCATTAGTATAGTAAAATAAACTCAATTCTCTTCCATTTAATATAAAAACTAAAAGATTTCGGTTTTATGAAATTTAAATAAATAACAAAGCCAAATGGTTTTTAAAAAAATCGGGTTCAATTTTGGATTAACCGTTTTAGTTTGGTTCGGTTCGGTTCGGTTGCTGTGCTTTTGCAGACCGCTCTAATTTAGAGCTGAAACTGAGCAAACGCCGGAGAAGCTCACAGTTATAGATAGCTATGGCAACGGCGGAGCCAAGGAAGCTGAGAGGCCACAAATCAACTGCCACCTGTTGTATAGCTTCTCGTGATCGGCCGGGACTTGTTGTCACTTCCGGCGAGGTCTCCAAAATCTCTTTTTCCGATTAATTTAGGGTTTCATTATAGTTACTTCGCATCGATTTAGGTTCTTGCGAAGAAAATTTAGACGATTTTGAATGATGATTATAGGATGGTTGCATTTGCTGGGTTGATTTGCAATGTAAAGATGTCCAATTCACCATTGACGTTGGGTTAGAACCAGTTTCATCTCTTTGTTTCAAGACAGGTTTTGTCTCTATTTGGTTATGTATCTCTCAAATACATCTCTTTGTTTCAATTGGTGATTATATTCTCTTTTGATTCAGGTAACGAGCACATTCTCTATGTTTCTTCTGGAAATGAAATCAAGTCTTTCGATGTTCATACAGTAAAGAAAGAAAAAAAAACCAAAACTTTGATAAACTACGCTTAAGTTTTTCCCTGGTTTGCCTTGGAATATTACTTAAAATGCCATCGGTGAATTTGTATCTATGTTGCATGAAAACGGAAACGAGTATGTGGAAATGGAACATTTTGAAACATGGAAACGCTATTTTCAAAAAATATAGAAATAAACACGTTTTGGAAACGTATATATATACACTAAGCATTAAACATCTAAATTACATTATAAGTAGAATATTTAAATCAACAAAATCTAATATATAATTTTACATAATTATTAAGTTTTAAAAATTAAAATATGCAAATTTAAAAATTTAGAAGATTTTCTTCATTATTAATTTCATTAGTTCCATTAATCAAAATTATCTCCAATTCTAATTTATCGAGAGAACGATTTTCAAACTCAATAATACCAAAATCTGTACAATATTATTTTAGAAGTATATTTCTAGAGATGATCGATTTATGCACAATTATTAATGTTTGCTTGATTTATGCACAATTATCAATCACATTTAAATTCGAAGTCTAACATTAATTCAGAAAATTAATAAAATGATAAATTCGAATATATTTATAGTGTTCTAACTGCCTATTAAAATTAACAATCATCTATGAAAAAAATAAAACAAAATAGAACAATATAAGATTACGAAATAATTTTGCAAAACAGAGCTAAATTAAGTTATTTAAAGTTATTAGTTTAAGATCTTGGTAAGGATTTGCGAAGAGTTTCAAATAAATCTTTCATTCTCGGATACCAAAATCTTAGTCATATATTTTTTATGAACGAAAATGAGAATCAATTCGGATATGACTAAGATTTCGGAAAACAATTAATTAATTAAATACGAATATGTAAATCTTACAAAAAATAGGAACTACCATCACAACTTATAAATAATTAATACCAAAAAAATAGGAACTACCATCACAATTTTGGCTGTTTTTTGTTGCTCTCATAGACTCACTTGCCGTTCCCTTCACACAACATTATGGAGGTAAAGGACCTCTCCAAACAAAGTACAAAAAGTAACCTTACGTTTTAAATACAACATTATGGAGATCAATCCGTTTTCTAACGTTTGTGTCTTTGTAGAGACGAGACTTTAACGAGTGGTCATTGCTATGCCGTTTGGCACAAATAATCTTCGTGGGGATTGGACTTGATTTTCAAGCTTTGAATAAGGAAGCCAATCGAGAAAGAAGCTGAATAAGAAGAATATTAAGAACGAAGATAAGAAGACAGCGAAGGAGAGCACCAAAAAGAAGTAATTTGCATAAAAGGTATTACTTCTTTTGTAATTGTTTAAAAAATAATATTCAAACGTGATTAACAGTTTTGGCAAAACCCAAGCTATTTTGCATGTGCAAACTCTCGGTACATTATTTCGTTTTCCTTTGATAAGCATCGAACATACTTCTTCTTGCGGCTTTCAATTTTTTGTTTTTTAGTTCATAGCTTTCTTCTAAATTTTCTGTTTTTTGTGTGTTTGTGTGTGTGTGTGTATTATGGTCTTTCACTCAACAATTTTCAGAAATTTTCAGTTTCTTCAAAAATTGAACAAAAGTTGTATCATATTATCAATTGTGTGTCATTTTAATTTGTTCTTTTTTATTGGAGTTACCTTTTTTTTGTCTAAACCTAAAGAAAGATTTTATTATCACTAGATGAATACCGTGCATACACGCACGGCTTTTTCTTTCACAAATATTTTTATGTTTCAGTATATGTATATTTTTAAACAATTACTTTTTTTTTTAATGATTTAATGTGTTTACTTTGTAATATGTTGCACTACGTGTGTCTATAGATTTAATCTCGTATTTGATACTTCATTTTTTTATGTCATACACCAATAAAAGATGCAAAATGAGTTTTTTTTTTAATATGTACCATTATATTTATAAAATTAAAAATTATAATTTTCTTAACTCATTTTGTATCACAATTTTTGAAGGTTGAAGTACGCAAAATTCTACTATTTTTGCTCCATTTTTTGTTTCTTTTGTATCTCAAAATTCTACTATAATATCTCAAACACACCAGACCGTTCTAGAATTATGTACCACATCTGCATACTTTAAACCCGGAGTAAGAAGTTATATATGTTTACTTGCAATCCAAGAAAAGCTTTTTATAACGTGGATTTATTTTGCTTTCTAAATTGACTGGATTTCATTTGCAGAATTCCTAGATTCTCTAAACTCCCTACAACATGGAAATATGTTGAAAGGGAGTTAGGGAGAATAAATCGAAGATTCGCAAAAATCTATAATCAACCCGTATATGATATCTTCCGAGAGAAGAGCTAGGTATACAGAAGAGCTTGGAGGTTTAGAGAAGAAGACAATGGAGGTTCATGAAGGAGAGGAAGTCAACATTGATTGTCAACTTGAGGCTGAGCTGGCGTAGAAGGGAATATAAAGAAGCAAATCTTTTACGGTCATTAAGATTTAAGAGGCTTCCGTCTGCTCTTTTCCTTTATGACACTCACTCCTCCGATCGTCATGAGATTGTACAGTAATAGTTTACCATCTTTGTATTTCATTTTTTAATTCAGATATTGGGTACTTTCGATTCATTGAGAGAGTTATCTTGGATAACTATTAGTTTGTTTAGCAACAAGAGAAATGGAAGAAGACTTGTGGATCGGGTTTACGTATATAGTCAAAGAATGTTGCTTACAATTTATTATGAGCAAATCTTTTCGGTCATTAAAAGATTCGGTCAAGTTTTTTCATGTTAATAACCAAAAAACTCATGTATTATAATTTCTAAGTAATTAAGGTTTAGGGTTTAGGGTTTAGGATTTAGGGTTTAGGGTTTTTGAAAAATCTAAAGAAATCACACAAGGGATAACTTTCAAAAGCTTCAACAAATGAGACTTCATGAGAGATATTTCTCACCTGATCTCGATGATTTTTTACATTTATGCTCCTGTAAGGTTTAGGGTTTAGGGTTTAGGGTTTAGAGGAATATCGATTCTAAACATGCAAGATTTTAGGCATTTTGCAATTTGAACACCAAATTTAAGTTCCTAAATATTGACCGTTGTAGAATCGTCGATGTAACAGTTCTCATAATTTGCAATAGATTAATAAATCAGTGTTAAAAAAAAAGATATATCTCTTTTTGTATAATATTTATGCTATAATTTATGCTTTAATTTTGGTAAGTTAGAATATATGAGATTTAAGTTCTTCAATATCATTTGTTAGGGATGGGCGTTCGGATTACCGGATCGGGAATTTCGGGTTTCGGATATTTCGGAACTATAGTCTTAGGTACCGATCGGATATTTTTAAAATTCGGATCGGGTTCGGTTCGGATCTCTCCGGATTCGGATCGGTTCGGGTATACTATTTCGGATCCGGTATTTTTTGGATATTTCAGATTCGGTTCGGATCCACATACATTTATCTCAATTGCAACCGAAAAGTAACCGAAAATAACCAAAAGTAATTATAAATAACCGAAACTTAAAATTTGAAAATTAAGAAGTAACCAAACAAAAACAATGACTCATTGTCACCAAACAAAAACAATGCCTCATTGTCACAAAAAAAAACCAAAAAAAAAACCAAAAACTAAACATCCAAATACATAAAACCAAACGACAAATTCAAAGAATTTGAAATGTCTTGCAAAGTAAAAGCATGTGCCTCAGTTTCTCCTTTTTCCTAACTCCCTTTACATAAGTATCAAATGATTCAAATCAATTGAGAGAAAAAGATATGGTGTTTTGTAAATTGGATGAAACACTACGATATAAAGCAAATGGAATTCTTATACAGCTAAAATAAACAATTAACAAAGAATGGAAAAAGACAAGAGCAGCACCAAGCACATGAAAGATCGACAATGTAGAGAAAAAAAATGATGAAGAGACAAAGAGAGCAAGTTACCTTACCCCCATCTTGGCTTCTAGTTCAGGTTGATTCCTCCATAGAACTCTGAAAAAGAGTTACAAGAATCAGAAAACAGAATGATAAAATTTACAAGTGAAAATCGAAAACTATAAAGAAGGATTCAAACATAAAAAAATAAGAAAAATTACTTTTTTCAAGTTCGGTGTGTAAATCAGCATCAGCAAGCAGAATAGAGTTTGTAACAACTCTTTTGTCACTTAATTTAATCTCACTCTTCATCCATTGCTCAGTGCACATCAAGACCTCAATCATGTAGTGCGTTAAACAACTTCTATAAGGATCGACGATTCGACCACTAGTACTAAATGCACTCTCAGATGCAACAGAGGACACTTGCATTGCAAGAACATCTCTAGCTACTGCTGATAAAATCGGGAACTTCCCCGTATTGACCTTCCACCAAGACAAAACATCATACTCGGTTCCAAGCAAAGTTTTAGGATTTTCAACCGCATCTTTTAGATATATATCCAACTCGTTTCTGGTCTCATCAACGCCTATTTCATTAACCATTTCCTTGTAAACAAAGTCCATCCTTTCATATCCTGGATCATCATCCACTAAATCCATATTTTCAGCTGCTGAAACATGATCGTGACCACTAGAAGATGATGTCTGAGTCGACTGAGATGCTGGCAAAGTCGATTCTTTCTTTAACCAAAGACTATACTCATCAAACAAAGCTTTCATAACATTACCCAATGTTTGAAGCATCCCTTTATAATCTGAAGTATCTTTGCCATAAAGTCTCTCAAAGCAAAGCTTAGCAAATTGCATTTTCTTAGACGGATCAAAGACACTAGCAACAATCAATACCCTATTGATGTTCTTCATTCCGTCCCAATACTTGTCAAACTTTTCTCTCATATCATCGGCTTTAGCTGCTAACTCTTTGTCTAAACTATTGCTCTTGTTCATTAGATTCCTCTCTATAGTCACTATCTCTCCATAGCACTTATAAGAGCAAATCGAAGTAGATGCTGAGACAACCAAAGTAGAATTGTAGAAAATTAGTAGAAATTGTACTAACCTCTCCACAGCTCTCCAATCGCAAGAAAGAGGAGGTCCAATCCTTTTTTTACCATTCTCAAATTCCATAAAATAGTCATTGTAGAGCTTGTCTTCAAGTTCCATTTTATCGAATGCAACCTTAAACTTAATAGCCTGTAGCAACATCAAATATGTTGAATTCCACCTTGTTCTCACATCCAAAGGCAAACTCCCTCTACTTATCTTTCCTATGTCAACCCTCTCATCAAAAGAGTTTAACCTATTCGTAGAAGCCCTCACATATTGCACTGCATTACGAATGGCTGAGACATTATCATCTAACTCAAGCAAACCTTCCTTGACAATGAGATTGATAATATGTGCGCAACACCTCACATGCATAAGCTCCCCATCTAAAACCAATGCCTCATTGTTCAATAACTTGAATTCGCTCTGAAATTTCTTGAGAGCGGATGTGTTGGCAGTGGCATTATCAACTGTGACGGTGAATATCTTCTCTATTCCCCATTCAGCCAAACACTCTAGAAGAACTCTCGATATGGTCTTCCCTTTATGATCAGAGACGTACTTGAACCCGATTATCAGCTTCCTCAACTGCCAATTTGCATCAATAAAGTGCGCAGTGATCACCATATAACTATTACCTGTAGGCTGAGCAACCCATATGTCAGTAGTAAGTGACACTCGTTGCTTATTGACTGCAATATATTCCTTAAGAGCAGCTTTCTTTTTCTCATACATCTTCACAATGTTTCTCGTAGCAGTTCTTCTTGAATGAGGAGTGTAGAGATTGACCTTATCACAGAACCATCTATAAGCCAGAGATTCCACAAATGCAAGTGGTAATTCCGCTAACACTATCATCCCTTCTGTAGCCTCTTTGAAAACATCAAACGAAACCTTTGCATCCTTCATACCTCCATCCTTAGAAACGACTCTTGTGTCTGAAGATTGACTCTCTTTCAATGCCTTGTACTTCTTGCAGCTTAACAGATGCTTCTGCAAGTTCGAAGTCCCTTGTGAAGTTGCACAGCCAAACATTCGCAGACAATGATCACATCTGCATTTGTCATAATTTTCCTCTAATCTTGTATAATTATCCCACACGAGAGACCTTGTACTTGGTGCCTTCTTTGGCTTGGGTGGCTTAGAAGTAGCTCCAGTTGTCTTTCTTTTCCCTCGATTATCAGGCACTTCTTGAGGTTCTTGAGTTTCTTGAGTTTCAGCATTTTGAAATGATGAAGAGTCCATCTACAAAGAAAAAAAACAGAGTGCAAAAATAAGAGATTGTAATGACAAAAACAGAGTGCAAAAATCAAGTTTTTCTTCTTCTTCCGCAACCTAAAAGTTTTATTCAAGAGATTAACCCAATGTGTACACGCAATTCCACAAAAGAAGATGTACGAAACCAAATTATTCACTATGATATGAGATCGATAAAAATATTTAACAAACTAGATAAACATTTACTAGCTTTCTCAAAACCTTAACATTATATTACGAAGAAAAAAAAACTTGCCAACTTGGCTGCCCGAGCACAGTGCACAGATATATACATACAAACTTATTTTTCTAGACATGTATCTGGTATTCTTTATATAAACATCGTCAACTACATTTCAAAATTAGTATTTCTTGTTATCACAGCTATCGGAAAATTAATATCAATGTAGATGAAAACTAGTTTGTCGTTGAAGAGTGAAATTTTGGTAAGTTAGTTATATGATATTTATGCTATAATTTTGGTAAGTTAGTTATATTCACTTTTAGTTATATTTGCTCATCAAGTGGCTTCCGTATAAAGTAGTTTGTTAGATGTCTAATATTTATATTTACTCATCAAGTGGTTTTATCGGATTTAGTTTTTATAGAGAATGAGCAGAATAAGGAAGTCTTTTTATCGTTATATAGTTTTTTTTTCCTATTTATATGGTTATATGTTGGCGTGTTTTATTTCTGTTCAACTGCTAATTGATTAAAATTACATTCTGAAGTGATCGTTGATAATCCTTAAGTTTAATATGAAGCATTAAGTTTAACCTGCCAATAGATCAGTTTAAATTATTTTGAGCAAAAAAATTGTGACCGTAGGAATAAAGTAAATAAATTTATAAGAAACACATGCAAAAACTTGATGATAAAACTTGATTCTTTTAGTACATGGCGTTCAATAAATATTCATTAAAGATAATAAAGTACATAAATATCTCATTTAAAACATGCGGATTTTAGAATATATTAGAAAAAATCAAATTATATGATATGCCATTGCAGATTATAGTTTTTAATAATCAAAGAAAAATCGTCGTCTTAGTGATCCATATAAAACACTATTTGATCCGATTAAAAAAAAACCAAACAGGTTTTTTGATCTGATCCATTTAAAATTTTGATTTTTTTTTCAAATGACATTTAGTTTTTGTAAGTTATTAATTATTTACAATTTTTATTTTTTATCAATAATTATTTATAATTATATCTCAGAAAATCAAATCTTCATAAATTTAGACAAATCTTCATTAACACACATATATTATTTTGAAATAAAACAAATATATTTTAACTGATTTGATTCCTAAGATTATGGAATTAATGTTATAACTAAAATGTTATTTGAATAAAATCAGAATATCCAATTATATAGTTATCTTGGAAAATATTTTTAAAGCGAGTATCTCTCTAAATATTGTTTATCATATTAATAAATTAAAAAATTTCAATACAAATAAAAGAGAATCATAGATTTATATTTCACTTATAAATAGTTTTACCACTCTCTCATATCAAAATTGGAAAAAATGTTAAAACGTTTCAATAAGAAAATACAACTTATATTTGGTCTGGGATGTCTCTACTTTTAAAAAGTAATACTTATATTTCATATAATTATTTTGTTTAAACTTCATATACATTATATAAATAAATTTAATTAAATCTGTTACCCAATAATTTTAAGCCGGTCCGAATAAAAAATCCAGACTACTTCTCAAGTGATCGGGTCACTGGCTCGACTGTAGTTCAACCACGAGTCAGTATATTAATGAATTTTGATATATAAGTTTGATTATCGATATATAAAAAAAGACAATTCAACTTTTGTTATAAATTTAAAACAATAACAAAATAAAAGACCAATAAAGATGTGGATGTCTAACATAATAATAATCATAAAGTTAACATTTTACATTCAAAAAAAAAAAACATTACAATTTTAGAATTTAGTCACATCAACCAATCTTGGCTATTTGTATTACCATTATCTTCATTTTTTTCGATTGGCATAGTAAAATCTTTATTAAAATTTACGTTTCGTTTGTTTGAATTGGTGAGACGAACAATAAATAAACTAAAAAGGTAAAACTTAAAATTTAGAAGGTTATATTTTACTCACAAAGTCATAAACAAACATTTGTTATTGTCACACACCGGTTGAATCAGTAATCAGGTCACAGATTGATAGCAGTTTTTCTGGTTTTTAGCGGGTTTTTAAGTAGCAGATATTAGCGCTAAAGCCGAACTAGATTATCTGAGGGGCCCAAACCAAATCGAACCGAAATAGAACATATGATTGGATTTTGGATTACCATATTAACCGTATGGATATAATAATTCAAAACCGTAATATTCGGATATAGTTTGGATATAAACCGATTAAATTGATTAAACCAGTTAAACCGATTAACTTAAATTATAATATAATAGTATAAAGTATATATTAGGCACTAAATATATGTAAATTATGCAATCAGATAAACTTAATGTCTAAACAAATTTTAATATAAAACAATTTAATCAATTTAATATTACGTTGTTAACAATAAAATAAAACTATATAAAGCAGTCTACTCTTTGCTTTTTGGTAGAAGCAGCCGTCACCTCAAAAGAATATTTCTCTTATTGATAGCAAATATAAAAAACTCGAACTTTGCTTTCATTCAAAATTTAGTTTGATTTTAAGTTTAATTCTTTCATTGATTATGCTAAAATTTCTTAAATTATAATTTTGTATGAAAAATCAAAATCCACATTATACCAAACAAAAATTTGGTTGTTAGTTAAAAACCGAATAAAACGAAAACTTAAGGTATCCAAAATCAAATCCAAGACATAATAGAAATGGTTTTAGAATGGTAGTTATTTTTTAGAAAAATTTGGCAATAGGGTACTTTTTGACTTTCTAATTCACCATAGGGTACTTTTATCTTTTTATTAGAGAAAGAGGTAAAACACTGTTTACATTTCTTTGTAGTTACACTCTAACCCTTCTCAATTTTAATTATTTACGTCAATGCCATTACACTAATATTCTTTTCGTTCTTCTCTATTATCTTCTCTCATGTCTCTCTCCTCTCTCTCTACTCTCTTTCTCTCTCCTTTCTCTCTTTCCCGTCTCTCTCTCCTCTCTCTCTCTCGTCTCTCTTTCTCCCTTCTCTCTCCTCTCTCTCTACTCTCTCTCCCAGCGCTCTTTTTCTTCTCTCTCTCCCCTCTCTCTCTCTTGTCTCTCTCTCCTATCTCTTTCTCCTCTCTCTGTCTCTCTTGTCTCTCTCTCTCTCCCGTCTCTCTCTCTCTTGTCTCTCTTTCTCTCATGTCTCTCCATCTCTCTCCTCTCTCTCCTGTGTCTCTCTCTCCCATCTCTCACTCTCCTCTCTCTCTCCCCCGTCTCACTCTCTCTTGTCTCTCTCTCTCCCATCTCTCACTCTCCTCTCTCTCTCCCGTCTCACTCTCTCTTGTCTTTCTCTCTCCTCTCAATCTCTCTCTCCCGTATCTGTTTCTCTCCTCTCTCTCTCTCCCGTCTCTCTCTCTTTATCTCTCGGCTCTCTCTCCTCTTTCTCTCTCGCTCTCCTCTCTCTCCCATATATCTCTCCCGTCTCTCTCTCTCGCGTCATGATGGTGATGGTGTACAAAAGAAGCATATAATAGAGGTGTACAATAGAGGTGTACACCACACCAAGAGACGTGTATACGATGGTGTACAATAGAGGTATACACCACACCAAGAGAGGTGTACACGATAGTGTACATTATGATGTACATGTTGGTGTACAAGAGAGAAGATGTACAATAGAGGTGTACACGATGGTGTACAAGAGAGATGTACACGATGGTGTACAAGATGGTGTACAAGAGAAAAGAGGTGTACAAGAGAGGTGTACACGATAGTGTACAAAAGAAGTGTACACCGATGGGTACAAGAGACATGTACACAATTGTGTACAAGAGAAGAGAGGTGTACAAGAAGGTGAACAAGGATGGCGTACAAAAGAAGAAAGGTGTACACGAAGCTGTACAAGAGAAAAGAAGTGTACAAGAGAAGTGTACATGATAGTGTACAAAAGAAGTGTACACGATGGTGTACAAGAGAAGTGTACACGATAGTGTACAAAGAAAGTGTACACGATGGGTACAAGAGACGTGTAAACAATGGTGTACAAGAGACGTGTACACAATGGTGTACAAGAGAAGAGAGGTGTACAAGAGAAGAGGTTTAGGGTTTAGGGTTTAGGGTTTAGGGTTGAGGGTATAGGGTATAGTGTCTAGGGTTTAGGATTTAGGGTTTAGGGTTTAGGGTTTAGGGTTTAGGGTATAGGGTCTCGGGTCTAGGGTTTAGGGTTTGGGTTTAGGGTTTAGGGTTTAGGGTCTAGGGTTTAGGGTTTAGGTTTTATGGTTTTGGGTTTTGGGTTTTGGGTTTAGGGTTTAGGGTTTAGGATTTAGGGTTTAGGATTTAGGGTTTAGACTTGTGAATTTGTTAACTGTATTCCCCGTGATTCCCCGTTGAACTGGATCACCCCACCCCCAAACCACACATTTTTGCTATCTCTATCTCTCTCTCACACACCCATAATCTGTCTCTCTATCTCTCTTTAAGAGATAAGGGTAAATTGTCCACAATCTCTCTCTCACTTTCTCTCTCACCCTCTTTTCCAATTAAAAGATAAGTGTACCCATCTGGCGAATTAAAAATCAAAAAGAAACATATTTACCAAAATACCCTATGCTTAAGGCCTTATTTAAGGTGTGAGAAACTGATGTCCTTAAACTCTTATGTCTCTGAGAAAGTTTTCATTCAAACTAAATTCAATGATCATTGGAATTAATGGGTCATGTTTATCGAGACGTCTGCATAAGTGATAACATTCTTGCAGAGAAAGGCTCACTAATGGCTTCTTATCAGACAAGCTTGATCGGATCAAAGGCAAGACCGGTTTGTTAAGAGATGGGTTGAGATTCTGTCGGAGCCACGTCTCACTCACGAGATCTGCAGCATCTGGATCTCTTACTGGTCTCAGGTCAGACCAAAGAAAAACAAACTCAGTGATGAAAAATATCTGCTTCCATTATTGATTTTGCACCATTTTTAGCAAAGCTTAACATTCTGAATCTTTCTCTCTCAGGCTGATCGATCTCTGGGACAGAAACTTGCAAGCCATTTTTGGGGTTTTAATTATTTAATTATGTTCTTGTGATGATCCATTTATAGTCAAAATTATGTAACTTTGTTATACTACTTGTTTACTCCCTCGAAGTTCATAAGGTTGCCACAATTGTGCATATTTGTCTTATATATCCGAGTATTACTATACAGAAAACGAGCCAAAATGAGATATTCTATATACAACAATAATTAGTTTTTAGTTTTCGTTGTTTTTTAATTTCACTACAAAAATGAATATACACAAATAAGTAACTCCAATCGTGCTATTCGACTACCAAGTCAATTGAGGAGAAAATATTGATGATGAGCAAAACTGAATCTAATGATTGCATTGATTCGTTTCATGACAGACACATACTTTTCGATCATCCTATATAGTTGCATGACTAGCTAGGTTGCGCTGGTCGAAGCTTCAAGTGCCAATCGAAAGACTGGAATGAACAGCTCAAGAGGTGGTTAATGATGACGTCCCAGTTATAGAAAGTTAAAGAAAACTTTAGTAAATATTTCAATCCCTATGATGATTTCTCATAACATTAATATTGTAATGTTCTCTTCTAATTATCTAGGATTCTAACTATATATTATATATTCACTAAAATAGATATGAGAGTGAATATATTATTAATTCTTCCAATACAAACATGTTATCACATTTCATTATTGGGGAGTAAATAAATTATATAGCAAAATTCACAAATGTTACACTAGTATTCTACTTTTGATAGCAAAATTTTATGTTCTATATGAACAAATAGACTTCCAACAAATACGAGTTTCTATAGATATAAATAAAGTTTCAATTTAAAATATATCATTTTCATGAAACAACAAGTTGTTTTCGAAATATAACCCTAGTTATTTATATTTATTAATTTTTAAACATGAAAACAAATTAATTAAATTAATATAAGGGAAATTGAAAACATGGTTTGTCAACTTAATAACCCCTCTTAAAAAATTACCAACAATTAGCCAAAAGTGAATAACAATTTATTAATATATTAATAGCTAGTACTTTATGGTAAAAATTTAATTAAGTACCTTAAAATCCAGTCAAAATTGTCAAATCAATTAACACTAATAATTTATGATAGAAAGTTGAATAAAAACATTTTAAAACTATGGTAGAGAATTGAATCAATTAACGAAAACATATACTCAGATAAACTATATATATCTTAATAATTTGTCGTTTAGTAATCTGCAAAAATTGGCGGTGCGGCATTTTTATAACTAACTAAATAAAACCGGGACTTAAGTACAAATTTATTGGAGTCTTCTCGGTCAGCTATCAAGGTACTAGTTATGGAATTATATATGAATTCTAAATATCGTTAATCTTTATTTTTACCATTCACATTTTATTATTATAATAGATATATATATATATATATATATATCACTACAAGAAAACAGGTTTTTCGCGACTACATATACAGTCGCTAAATATAGCGACTAATTAGCGACTCATTTACGACTCATTTGCGACTAATCCAACGTAGTAGTATATTAGTCGCAAATTTGCGACTAAATATGGTAGTCGTCAATTAGTCGCGAATTAGCGACTATTATGCGACTAAAAATGAGTTGCTAAACATGAGTCACAAAACAGTCGCAAAATTAGCGACCATTTTACGATCCTATTCGGTGGGTTGCTAAATACTCGATTTTTTAGTGGTTAAAGAACACGTGTTATTCGTTGCCGGGGTTGGTGTAACTGTTTTTTGCGACTCAAAAACGTAGTCGCAAATTAGACGCAATTTAGTCGCAAATTAGTCGCTAAAAAGTCTATATATATGCAAACCTCACACATTCCTTCCCTTCACTCCACTTTCCTTCCCTTCATTCATAGAATCACAAAAAAAAATCGAAAAAAAACTTTTGTTGCTAGAAAAAAAAATGTCAGGAAATTACAATTTTACGAATGGTTGGGAGTGGATGTATAAGAGGTTCGATGAAGCGACGAGAAATTTTTCGGCAGAGTTCATAGCAGGGGTGGATCATCAATTCATGAAATTTGCAAATAGCTAGTCTCTTGCGCAGAGCAATGGCGGTAAGTTTCACTGTCCTTGTACTGTTTGCAAGAACGACAAATTTATGCCGGGGAGTAGAATTTGGAAGCATTTGTATAAGAATGAATTTATGCCAGATTATTAAGTTTGGTATAAGCATGGTGAAGAACTTGATATGAGTTTAGGAACGAGTTATGTTGATACGACGTGGGGTAGTGCGAGTGAAGAATTGGGTAATGTACTAGAAGATAGAAATGTGGATATGGTGAATGATGCATTTCGTGATAACGTTAATTTTGATAACTATCATCAGTATGGTAGTTATCAGAATGTAGAAGAACATGGTAGTTATCAGAATGTAGAAGAACCTGTACGTAATCATTCAAAAAAATTCTACAACTTGTTAGAAGGAGCGAGAAATCCATTATACGATGGTTGTCGTGAAGGTCACTCGCAGTTATCTTTAACTGCTCGGGTCATGCAAAATAAGGCAGATCATAATATGAGTGAAAAATTAGTGGATTCGATATGCGAAATTTTCACAGAGTATTTACCAGAAGGAAACCAGGCAACCGGTTCACATTACGAGGCGGAAAAACTGATGCGCAATTTAGGGCTCCCATGTCATGCAATTGATGTTTGCATCAACAATTGTATGATATTCTGGAAGGATGACGAAATGTTAGATAAGTGTCGGTTTTGTGATGCACCAAGATGGAGGCCTAACTAGCAACGCCGTAGGAATAATGTACCATATAGTCGTATGTGGTATATGCCTATTGCTGACAGATTAAAAAGAATGTATCAGAGCGAGAAAACTGCAGCGGCAATGAGATGGCATGTCGAGCACGAATCAAAGGAGGGAGAAATGTGTCATCCGTCTGATGCGGCAGAGTGGAAATATTTTCAGGCTCAACATCCCCAGTTTGCCCAAGAAACACGTAACGTTTATCTTGGATTATGTACAGATGGGTTCAATCCATTTGGCATGTCTCGGAATCATTCGTTGTGGCATGTGATCTTGACTCCATATAATTTATCCCCTGGTATGTGCATGAACACGGAGTACTTGTTTCTTACAATTATGAATTATGGGCCAAATCATCCGCGAGCTAGTCTCGATATATTTCTCCAACCTCTTATTGAGGAGTTAAAAGAATTGTGGTCTACTGGAGTCGATGCATACGATGTGTCCTTGAATCAAAATTTTAATCTAAAAGCAGTGTTGTTGTGGACGATAAGCGACTTTCCAGCGTATAACATGTTATCAGGATGGAGCACCCACAGTAAATTGTCATGTCCAATTTGCATGGAAGATACAAAGTCTTTTTATCTGCCGAATGGAAGAAAGACGTGTTGGTTCGATTGCCACCGAAGATTTCTTCCTCGTGATCATCTACTGAGGAAGAATAAAAAAGACTTTTTTAAGAGAAAAGACGCTAGGAAAGAGTATCCACCTGAGTCTTTGAATGGTGAGCAAGTTTATTCCTACCGGTTGCGTCGTGTAAATCCACCGAAAACTAAAGATGTTGGTGGAAACGGTCATGAAAAGAAGAAGCCTCGCTTTGGGAAGACGCATAACTGGCACAAAGAAAGCATATTCTGGGAGTTGCCGTACTGGAGGGACCTCAACCTCCGACATAATCTCGATCTGATGCATATAGAGAAGAATTGTTTTGACAACATCATGAATACTCTTATGCGTGTGAAGGATAAATCAAAAGATACCATCCCGTCAAGATTGGATATTGAAAAATTTTGTTTTCGGCCACACTTACATATTGATAGTGAGGGTAGAGCTCCTTTCCCCGCCTACTCATTGACAGACGAAGCCAGAACAAGTTTATTGGAATGTGTGAAACATGAGGTCAAATTCCCAGATGGTTATGCTTCAGACTTAGCTAGTTGTGCTGATATGGCTAATGGAAAGTTTTCTGGGATGAAGAGTCATGACTGCCATGTTTTTATGGAGCGGTTACTTCCATTTATCTTTTCAGAACTCCTAGATCGGAACGTCCACCTCGCATTATCAGGTACTCATTAATTATACTTCTACGAATTTGTGACACCTAAATATGATAATTGTATTTTATATTGTAGGGGTCGGAGGATTTTTTCGAGACTTATGTTCAAGAACTTTGCAGAAAAGTCGCCTTCAAATTCTAAAACAAAACATTGTTTTAATCATATGCAATTTGGAAAAGATCTTTCCACCATCATTTTTCGACGTGATGGAGCACCTGCCTATACATCTCCCCTACGAAGCTGAATTGGGGGGCCCCGTGCAATACAGGTGGATGTACCCTTTTGAAAGATTTTTCAAAAAGTTGAAAGGGAAAGCAAAAAACAAAAGATATGCAGCAGGATCGATTGTTCAATCATATCTAAATGAGGAGGTAGCTTATTTCACAGGGCATTATTTTGCCTCGAATATACAAACAAAATCAAGGTAAATACTATAATTAATCACATATATATGGAGACACATGCTATATATTCTAAATTTCTTTTAACTAATTTGGTCAGATTAACAAGATTCAATGAAGGTGAAGTCCCTGAATATCATGTCCCTGGAGTACCTAATATATTTACTCACGTTGGTCGTCCAAGTGGGGAAATGCATGAACTTTGGCTTTCAGAGAAAGACTATCGATGTGCACATGCATATGTTTTGCGAAATTGCGATTATTTTCAGCCATTTGAGAGGTATAATATGGCATAACTTAAATTACGATTAAGATAATCATATATGTGTTGTCTCATATACGTTTTTGTCTTAAACAGTATGTTCGAAGAGTTTATTTCTGCAAAATATCCAGATCTCTCCGAAAAAGATCTCTCCACAAAAAGAGCTGACGAATATCATTTATGGGTGAAAGATTATGTATGTCTCAATAATATTCTTAAGTATGTATATATTAAATATTTATGTATCAATAATTCTATATATTTAATATTGTATATCTATATGCAGGTTACTTACTGGAACGAAACACATCCTTTTCCTACTTGGGTTCAAGAGATAGTGCATGGACCCGTGAACAAGGCCAGAACTTGGCCTATCTATTTTACAAGAGGATATTTGTTTCATACGCACAATCACAGCGAGGGCCGAAAAACATGCAATTATGGTGTATGTGTTAAAGGAGAGAATTATACTGATTCTTCTGATGAAGCTGATTTTCACGGGATCTTAACGGATATAATACAACTCGAGTACGAGGGGATGGTTAATTTGAGAATTATACTCTTTAAGTGTAAGTGGTACGACCCTGTTATCGGTAGAGGCACTCGGAGGAACAATGCTGGCAATGTAGACGTTCTTTCATCGAGAAAGTACAATAAATACGAACCATTTATTCTAGGTTCGTACATTCGTATATCTCTTTATATATATATATATATATATATATATATTACTTTCTGGATATCTCATATATATATATATGTATTCAAGTGTAACTTGTACATATTTATTTTGCAGCCTCTCAAGCGGATCAAGTTTGTTATATCCCGTACCCATACACGAAGAAACCGAAGCATTTGTGGCTCAATGTTGTTAAAATCAACCCGAGGGGAAATATTTCAGGAGAATATGTCGACACAGAACCGACTCTTTTGCAACAAGAAAATGATGATCCTGTAATGATGACAACAATTGAAGATCTAGTAGTTGATAATTTGGTACAAGGAGTAAACCCAATCAATCTCGATTGTGATGTGGGAGATGCGGAAGCAGAAGATGAATTTCAGTGTAATTTATCGTCTTCTGATGATGACGATGAAGATGATGAAGAACCGTAATAATGTGTATTTTTATTTTTCAGTTTCTCTTAATTAAACATAATTATGTTGATTTGTATAATAACAAGTTTCCGACTAATAATCTTTTTCACACAAACACAAATATTTAAAATAAAAAATACTATGAGTAACAACTAAGAAATTAAATTAAAAAATACTATGAGTAACAACTAAGAAATGATTTTTTTTTGAGTAACAATTAAGATATTTTGTTCTTGTAAAAAATTATGAGTAAGAATTATGAGTAACAAGTAAAAATTATGTTTTTTTTTTTTCAAGTTTCTATTCTCTCTTGGTTTCTTCTTCCTTTCCCTATCTCTCTCACCCGCAGAAAACTCAAATTCTTCTCTCTCGATTTCTTCTCTCACGATTTCTTCTTCATTGATTTCTCTTCTCTCTCGATTTATTATCTATCTTGATTTCTTCTTCCTTGAACCCTCAATCGAGAAACCTTTTTGATTTTTATCCTATAAAATTAATCTCTCTGACGTTTCACGTTCACACGATCTCCTTCCGTCGCCGTCTTCATCTCCGATCAAAAGCATACTTTCTCTTTCCGATCGTCTCTACACCTTAAGGTAAGATACTTATCCTCGGGTGATTATGCTCTTATAAATCTACTTGTTCGATTTCTTCTTCCTTGAACCCTCAATCGATCCTAGATCTGCTATTTTTCGATGGCCGGCGGAAGAGGGAAGAAAGTAAGAGCTCCGATGGTTCGAGGTAGAGGAAGAGGTCGAGGGCGAGATGCATCCGTCGCTGGAGGAACTCGGTCGAACCCTTCCATATCTACACCGATTACGCCGTCGGAGCTACCTCAGCAGTATAATTTCACTCCGGCGCCAGACCCCTCTCCGCCACGGCTTGCCCCTCTCACCCAAACTCAGATGCACGTCCGCCACTTTCCACCGCCAACCCAGCTTTTCGTAAACAACTCCACGCGCCCTTCGTTGAACCCTCAACCTCAATCTCAAGGTCCTTCGTTGAACCCTCAACCTCAGATGCGAAGCTCTTCGAATCCTCAAGGTAAGCTCTTCGTTTCTTTATTTCAAGTTAACCTCATATGAGTTTTCAGGAAGTTAACCTCAAATTGTCGCTCTCCGAGTTCTTCATTTTTAGTGTTTCTATGATTATAAACGGCGAAGCTCTTCTAATCCTACAGGTCAAATGTCTCCACAAACAATCTCTTCAAATCCTCCGCTGCACAACTCTGAAACACAAAGTAATCAGCCGTCTGAAGCTGAACACTCAAACGATTTGGAAGATGGTGGGGATGATGAGATTGACGACACTGCATACATTGAACCCAATCTCCAGGAAGACCAACTCCGCTATCTTGAGACGCTGCTAAGGACGCCAAACCGTCATCAGTGGACGACTGTCCTCTCTCCACTAAAACCTCAGCCGCCAAATACCACATGGTAAGTTTCCTAAATGTTAAACCTTTTTGATTTAGTCACAGGTTTAAATTTCAGAAGGTATAAATTGTGTCAAATGGTTTGCAACTGTTTTTTTGTTGTCAAATGGTCGATTTTAACTTATATGGTGTCAAATGGAAGTTGCTTGATTGCTTTGATCTCAAAAAATAAATTGTCGCTCTCCGAAAGCGTTGTTTCTTATATTCTGATTATTAATGGAAGGTGCTTGATTGTTTGATATGATTGTGAGAATAATGACTAAGAGATATGAACTCAGTCTTACATTTGTATAGTTTTGACTAAGTTTAGAACGGAGAGTAATGACTAAGTTTTATAGTTTAAAGCTTTCTCTGTTTTATAGTTTAAAACTTACTCTGCTTGTTTTCTCTCTATATGTAGGTTTGGCCGTGACAAGTCCAGTTTGGTCCGGAAGATTACAAAGATCTTCACAAACAAATTTGATGATGCATACTACAGTTGGAGTTGTGTGCCTCCGCCACGAGCGGAGCGATACTTCATGGAATTTGCGGTAACTATTTCTTCTTTGTTACGTTTATATGTCCTTTTTCCTCTTCTCTTTACTAACATGATCTTCGCTTCTTGTATTGTAGAAAGAGCACACATGGGATCCCATCTTAACAGGGTTAGTACAAAGACACTTTGTGGCGATTTGTAAGAGGAGGATGAAAGATATGGTCAGCAAAGCTCACACTCTTGGTGTGCGGCCTACCTGGATCAGCGAGACTCTTTGGTCTGAAATGTGTACCTACTGGGAAAGTGTTGATGCTGTACAGAGGAGTCACACCGCATCTGCTGCTCGAAATTCTGATCGTGGCGGTCTTGGTCCTCACAAGAATTTCACTGGGCAAAAGTCTTTTAACCAAATCCACCAAGAAATGGTACTTTACATTCCTCTATCTATGCTTCTACAAGTTTATATTTTTGTCTTTCTCTGTTTCTTTTTGTTACATTTTCAGGAAGAGGAGTTGTGTAGACCAGTGAGTATTGGTGAACTTTTCCTGAAGACCCACACAAGACCAGATGGGACTTATGTTGATAGGAAGGCGCAAAAGATCGCAGAGGCGTATGAGAAGAACCTGCAAGAGAAGCGGTCCGAGTTCGAGGCAGAATCTTCAAATGGGACTTCACAACCTCGACAGCTAACCACAGACGAGATCAACGACATCTTTCTTCAGGTAACTATGCATCTGATCTTACATTAAGCAATTGCGTTTTCATTCTTTACACATTTGCTAAGTATCTCGGTTTCTTTTCCGTTTCGAAGTCAACTATCGTGAATGAAAGAGGGGATGCTTATGGTATTGGAAGTCTCGGAGAGTCTCACGTAAGCGGCAAGCGCAAGTACCCGGGTAGATCTTCGTCGACTTACCACTCGCTCCAACAAAAACTTGAAGAAGCTCAGCGCCAAATAGAAGCACAAGCCGCTCATAACGCACAGCTTCAAACTGAGCTAGCCCGTCAAGCGGCTGAGCAGCGAGACTTGAGCTTGATGGAGCAATATCTTCGCAAAACTGACCCGGGATACGTTGACTTCCGCGCTTCCCAAACTGGTCCAACTCACTCACCTTGACTTCCGCGCTTCCCAAACTGGTCCAACTCACTCTTCTTCTTATGTTTCTATGTTTCAAACTGAAATGAAATATTTGTATTGTATTTTATGATTTCTTGTAAGACAATGTACCTTATTAGTAATTTATGGGTTATAAGACTTTTTCTTAGATTAAAAACTCATTATTACAAAAAAAAAAAAACAAAACCAAATAAAGCCAAAATGATTTTACCAAATTGTTTTTTTTTTAACTTATTAGTCGCTAAAAAGTCGCAAAATCAGTCACAAAACAGTCGCTAATTCGTCGTAATACAAATTAACAATCTTATCGGCTCAATTAGTCGCTATTTAGTCACTGAAAGAGTCACTAAAGAGTCGCAAAATAGTCGCAATATTTAGCGACTAATTAGTAACTACATAATTTACGACTAGAAAACGGCTAAAATCAATCACAATTTGGTCGTTAAAAAGACGCAAGTTAGTCGCTACTTTTGCGACTAAGTTACGACTGTTTTCACTCGACATATACGTAGTCGCTTATTAGTCGCAAATTTGCGACTAATTAGCGACTACTGAAATTAGCGACAAAATATTAGAGACTACTTATTTTAGTTGCTAATTAGTCGTAAATCGTGGTTTTGCGATTTCTTAGCAACTGTTTTTGTAGTCGCGAAAAGCCTGTTTTCTTGTAGTGATATATATATATGTATGCAGTAATTTTCAAATTTGTATAGATGAATAGTGTGATATCTTAATATAAATTTCCAAATTTTGAAAAATATGTCAATTTGTAACTACAGTTAAACAACCCATATTATCTGATTTCATTTTTTAAAATGCATTAAAGTGATAAAAAAAATTATTTGTAAGAAAAATAATAATATGAAAAATTAGAGTGATGAATTGTATTTACACTTTACTACTCATTTAAATAAAAAATCTTATGTGATAAATTAATTTTTTATATATATAGTGGTTTTCGCTATTGTTTTGAATAGTGAGATATCATTTCTTTCAAATAATTCATATGTTTTCAATAGTGAGATTTTACGTAGTGCAATTTTGAATCTCTTTGATGTTCCACCGTAAAAGAATTTATACTATTTTTTTTCCTAGTTTCTTTACAACAAGATTGAGACTTTATAATTGCTTAAAAATGTAATTATGTGTATCAAAAAAATTATACTAGATTCGTACAAAGAAATTAAGTGATTATATACTCATATTTTTTTTTTTTTGGACTCTACAGAAAAAAAGATGTCCGAAGAAAATAATCAAGAATTGTTGACACTAAGAAAAGATCAAGATCTCAGAATTGGAGAAAACTCTAGCCAATCTGAGCCAAAGAAGTTTAAACCCAACATTCCTGACCTAAATGCAGAACCTTATTCCAATTCGGAGGGAGAAGAAGGAGAAATTGTAGAAACAATTCAGAGTTTGACAGGTTCAAAAGCTCATTATGCACGTTGTGTTTTTCCTAAGCTTTTGGACGAGTTTGAGGTTGAGATCTTTGTTCGTGTTCCATGCTTTAAATTTGGGAAACTAAAATTTCTCAACAGACGGTCCATGCAGTTATTTAAGAGCTTTGACATTTTTAAGGCTAGGAAAGAACGCGGGATTGTGAAACCATACGTGTTTTTGCATTCGGGTGGTGAAACTCGTTGGACAATATTTGATGAGGATTTTGAGAGTTTTCAAGTACTTCCACAAGTTCCTACTAACGACTATTGCTTCTTCCATAGCGATAAGGAAACGATTAGTGCGGGTACGCAATTAATCGTCATTGGGGAGGAGATTGAGAGCATTGTGGTGTGGCGATACGAGCTAGAGGAGCATAAGTGGTTCAAAGGTCCTGCAATGATCACACCGAGGGTCATGTATGGTTCTGCCAACCATGGAACCAATGCTTATTTTGCAGGAGGAATTCATATTGACGAAAATGGGACCCGTGAGGTTTTGAACAAGTCTGAGAAATATGACGCAGAATCCAAAATGTGGACTGCGATTCATGGAATGCATAAGCGAAGGAAATTCAGCTCAGGATGTTTCTTGCGCGGCAAGTTTTACGTCCTCGGTGGCCGAGATGAGAATGATGAAAGCCTAACTTGTGGAGAAAGTTATGACGAGGTGACGAATTCTTGGGCGCTGATACCCAACATACTCGGAGACATCAGCTTCACGTCTTGCCACTCGCCGCCCCTCATTGCCGTGGTCAACGACAACTTCTACGCATTGGACATATCTTCCAACGAGCTTCGTGTTTACGATATAAACGCAAACGCTTGGACGAAACTTGGTGTTGTGCCTGTGAGAGCAAATGCCGCCTTTGGTTGGGGAGTTGTGTTCAAGTCGATTGGAGATATGCTTTTGGTGATTGGACCTTCGCCTTGGAATAGGAGAGTGGTACTTTACTTCACATGTCGGCCTTCTCCAGACAAGGAAGATCAGGTTTGGGAGCAATTAAGAAACTACTGCGATGCTGTTGAACGCCACCAGTTTATTCTTAACTGCTGCGTCATGTTTGCTTGAAGTTTCTTCGTCCGGGAAGAACTTGGCAACATGTTTTGTTTGTGTCTAAAATTAATTTGCGGCAATCTTGACGCCGAAACATAACTAAAGTTGTGGTTTTATGTTGTTTCTTTTTCTTTTGATTTATTTATATGTTTTGCATATCGGTCTTTAATTTAGACTTAAATGTTGGTTTGTTTAATTTTATTTAATATAAGTGTTTGCGTTTGTGTCGAAAAGCTTAATGTCGTTTATGTATTGAATCGTATGATTTTGTTGTTTTTTTTTCTTCGGCCACAAACTAACAACGTTTGCGATTTTGATTCTGGAAAGCATAAACAAGAAAAGCTTAAAGGAAAACGAAGATGGAGATGAAAAAAATGTGAATCTTATACAGCTTTTCTAATGGCTTCTTGTCAAATCGGCAGCTCCTCGTATTCATGGATCGTTCATGGCTACAAAATTACAACGGAAAGTTTGTGTTTAAGTCCGAGTATCCCAGAGGTCTAATCTCCATGTGTCTAGAGCCTCGCTCTTGAGCCTAGATGATCAGCACAAGATCATTAAGAGACAACTGCAAAGTATAATAGAGATCAGCTTCGTTAAACTAATATTTACTTGTTTAATCCCTCTTCTCTTCTTTCAGGTTTTCCCAAGTATATAGTGTCGCCACAATTGTGCATTTCCGTTCCATTACATTTTTTTCTTTTTTTTTAATCATGCACTTGTCTTAAATTATCAACCTAAAGGAAGGTCATTGGTCATCTCTGTAACCCATTTTTTTATTTTCGTTTTTTCTTCAGTTTGAAATATCTATTGTTTTAAAATGATTTTGTTCTTGTCAGGGATAGAGTCAGCACAAATCTTGGCGACTTAATCCAATAATGAAAATGATTTGGCTTCATTAGTTTATTAGTAAACTTTAGGCACTACAAGAAATCAAGTGTGTTGTATCATTTATTTTATTTGTTAATATCATTTATTGATTGATGCAAATTCAGTTGCATCATTTAATTAATTGACCCTGGAAATGGTGACTTTAATCATTTACATCAATATTATTTAATTGATGTTAATATGTATCATTTGCAATAAATGATATTAATATTTTGCATCATTTAAAATAAATAATATTAGTATTTTGCATCAATTAGAATAAATGATATTAAAATTTGTATCAGTTAAAAGAAATGATATTAAAGTTTACATCAGTTAATATAATTGAGATAAACAGTTGCATCAATTAATATAAATGATGTTAATATTTGTCTCGGTTATAACAATTGATGTTATATATTTATATCATATATTTTAGTTGATAATATATAAATTATAATTAATATTAAAATTCATGTAAATTTTAAATTTTGTGTTAGTTTTTATAATATTATCAATTGGAGATAACTAATCATTTTGTATTTATTATTCTAAGGAATATATGTAAATACATATGTATGATTTAACATATAAAAAAATATGGTGTTGATCTTTTATAGAGAAGAAGACTAGTACTCTTCATCCTTCTTTAGCAATGTGGGACAAATAGTTGTTTAGTTAAAATTTTGTTTGCATCACTTTTTAGTGTCAATTTTTAATAAGTGATTCAAAATAAAGTCATTTATTTTTTGACAATTTATAAGTGATGCTATCTATTTTATTTTTATTAATTGATGCTAATTAAGTTAGTATTAATATCAATTATTTTAATTAATGCTAATCAAGTTAGTAATAGTATCAATTATTTTTATTTGATGCTAATCAGGTTAGTATTAATATTAATTTTTTAATTGATGCTATTCAAGTTAGTATTAGTATCAATTTTATTTAATATTAGTATCAATTTTTAATAAGTGATTCTAAATAGTATCAATTATTTTAATGATACTTTATAAGTGATGTTATCTACTCTTTTTCTTGTAGTGAGGGTTTCAACTGCATTGAAGCAATCATGGCGACACTATCTCGACTCCTTTTGACTTTTGAGTTTTGAACATCAGTATATTGCATATTTTCTATATATGCCAATACTACTATAATAAAATTCCAAAAAGGAGCCAAAATAAGATAATATAAACGTTAATTAAAGATGTGTATAAAGCAAAATTCTTCTTCATGTTTGTGTAATAATTCGGTTTTTTTTTTTAAATTATAGATTTTTTTTTCACAACAAAATGAATATATTTACAAATAAGTGAAAAAAGGACCAACGATATAGTGAGAAACGAAACATGAACTATGAAACAGAGATAAGACTGAAATATAGTTCCCTATATTGTGTGATGGTAAACATACTTACAATCAAAAGTTCATAACTATTAGAGATGTTGTACTTGATGCCCAAGCGATCGTGATTCACTCCTAACTATTAGAGATCTTGTACTTATGGCCAGCTGTCGAGATTTTACTTTATATCATCATTAAACCGAAACAAAGCTTCTTCATATACTTATGGCCAATTTGATTGCAATGATCATTCGTTTCCTAACTTGTCGATAATCCTGTATCATTGCATTCCACAAATGGTACACTACCGAAGCTTCAAGTGCCAATCGAATGACTATAAATTGAACTTTGAGGAATTAACGGTTCAAAAGTGGCGACGTCCAATAGGCGTTAAGCAGTTTTCCAAGAGATTTCTGGTAATAGTTGATTAGAGAATAAAATCAAGCCAAGAAAATTACTATGACAAATGTCGCCACCTCCACTGGAAAAGCATCAAAAGCAAAACATAGAGGTCATCAAAAGCAAAATCTAGAGGTCGGGTGGCACTTGGGACGAGACCATATTACATGTTATGGTTTCGGGTCCGGTTTAAAATCTTTTTTTATCTAAAAAAAATTTATCACCGGTTCTTCTAGTTCGCTATTAATTTTTATCTCCTGCACATTAGACTTTCATAACTAATTTTAATCGGAGTAATCAGTGAATTTGCATTGGAATCATGAGAACCGGCTATTTCTAAGCTTACCTCCTCTTTTCCCCTCATTGCGATGATGATTAGAGGCAAGACGTACCAGCACGATAAGCTAAAATGAAACTGCTAGGATTTTCTCAGGGAAAACTAGAGAGATTTTTTTTGGAAAAAGTCTAATCTTAATCAAAAGTCTTAAAGCTTCTCATAAGCTTAACTTTTATAACTATCCTCTAACAACCTCTTAATGACTCTGTTACTATTTACAACTGACAAAGAGTTATGCACACTATAAAAAAAGAGTTATAAGCAAAATCCACTCTGATCCTAGTGTCCAAGATTTGGTCAATATTTATAAATGATGTCTAGGGAACGAATTTTTGAATTTAGGCGGAAAAGGAATGCGGAAAACAAACACAAAACAAGTTTATTATATATTCAGAATGAAACAAAAGTGCACACAACATGTCAACATGAGATTACACTTGGGAGGCAAGCAATGATAAGCTTTGCCTTTGATGTTTTATTTGGAAGCAAAAGAAACTTGAACATAAACATACACAAATGTCATGTCCCCACACTGAATGGTAACAAAAGTTACACCTGGTAATTATAAGCTTTGCCTCTGATAGTGTTTGTTATTTCAAACCTTTTTGTAGCAATGGCAGTGTTTGTCGGTTCCCTCAACAGCCGCCCAACAATACGAAACCGGAGGATTCTCCACTGGCAGTTTGTTGCAACAGTTACAGCAATCAGCATTTGTACCTAGGAACGGTGCCGGCCCGCACTCTGCGTGGAAAACACGTGAAGCGGGCGCAGAGCATCCACCAGGACCACAATCATTAGCCTCGCTCTTGAGGAATCCTAGATGTTGACATATACATCAAGATCATCACGAGGACAAACAATATAATTAAAAGACAACTGCAAAGTATAACAGAGATAAACTTGGTTATTAAATTAATACCGGTTAAAGCCATCACGAGGACAAGCAAGAGAACGGTGAAGCTGACGGAGTTGAGGTTCTTTGCCATTTCTTTTTCTTTTCTTCTTTGCTCTTGCTAAAACTTGTGTTTTCTTTTTCTTTTGGATAAACTTAACTTTGATGATACAAATCCTAAGATGCGGTGATCTATTTATAGTCAGAATTTCTTCTTTTTGGTTTTCCCAAGTTCATAATGTCGCCACAATTGTGCATTGCCGTCTCTTTCATTACATTTTGTTAACCAAGCTAGTCTATTCTTTTTTTAAAAATCATGCACTTGTGTCAAATAATAATAATAAAAAAGAAGGTACGTCATCTCTTACTCATTTTTTTTATATTCATTTTTTCTTTAGTTTGAAGCATATAGATATTGTTTGAAAATGATTTTGTTGTTGTCATGGACACAGAGTAAGCACGAAATTGGAAAAAATTATTCCAATAATCAACTCGATTTGGCTTCATTAGTTCAATTATAAACTTTAGGGTTTCAGCTGCATTGCAGTAATGGCGACACTATCTCAATTCTTTTGAGACTATTACTAATATACATATACACAAAAAAACGAGCCAAATTGAGAGATCATATAACGACAATTAATTTTTATTTTTTCCTTATTTTTAAAAAATTCAAATTTATTTTACAACAAATATAAATATCATCTACAAAAAAGTGAAAAGGGGAAAAACGACGAAACATAAACTGAAGCAAAAAGCTTCAACATATATAATACAAAGAAGAAAACTCCAATCATGCTATTCGACTACCAAATCAGCTGAGGAGAAGATATTGATGATGAGCAAAATTGAGTTTGATGATTGCATTGATTCATTTCATGACCAACTTTTCGATCATCCTATGATAAAATTTTTTTAATGGGACACCGAAGCTTCGAGTGCCAATCGAAAGACAGGAATGAACGGTTCAAGAGGTTGTTAATGGTGACGTCCCAATTATAGAAAGTTAAAGAAAACTTTAGTAACTATCTCAATCTCTATTGTAATGTTCTCTTCTAATTATCTAGGATTCTAACTATATCTTATATATAACACTAAAGAAGATAAGAGAATGGATATATTATTAATTCCTCCAATACAAACATGTCATCACATTATCGGGGGAGTAAATAAATTTTATAGCAAAATTCACTAATGTTGAACTAGTATTCTATTTTGATACCAAAAATGTGTGTTCTATATGAACAAATAGACTTCCAACAAATGTGAGTTTCTATATATATAAATAAAGTTTCAATTTAAAATATATCATTTTCATGAAATAAAATGTTTTTTTCAAAATATAACCCTAGTTATTTATATTTATTAATTTTTAAAACATGGGAACAAATTAATTTAATTAATACAGTATAAGGGAAATTGAAAACATAGTCAAAATTAGTTTTTTGTCAACTTAATAACTCTTCTTAGAAAATTACCAACAATTAGCCAAAAGTGAATAACAATTTATTAATAGCTAGTACTTTATGGTAAAAATTTAATTAAGTACCTAAAAATCCAATCAAAATTGTCAAAACAATTATCACTAATAATTTATGGTAGAAAGTTGAATAAAAACATTTTAATGTTATGGTAAAGAATTGAATTAAAAAAAACATATACTCAGATAAACTATATATATCTTTGTAATTTGTCGTTTAGTAATCTGCAAAAATTGGAGGCACCGCATCTTTCAAACTAACTAAATAAAACCGGGACTTAAGTACGTATTTATTAGAGTCTTCTCGATCAGCTATCAAGGTATAATGCATCATATTTTATAATGAACTTAATAACTAGTTATGGAATTATGAATTCTAAATATTGTTAATCTTTGTTTTTAGCATTCGCATTTCATTATTATAACAGATATATATGTATGTATGCAGTAATTTTCATAATTGTATAGATGAATAGTGCGATATCTTAATATAAAATTCCAATTTTTTAAAAATACGTCAATTTGTAACTATAGTTTAACAACACATATTGCCTGATTTCATTTTTAAATGCATCAAATAAAAATTATTTGTAAGAAAGGACAAACTAGAGTGACGTAAGAATATACAAAATTAGAGTGATGAATTGTATTTCCCCTTTACTACTCATTAAAAAAAAATCTTATGTTATAGTTTTTTTTTTTAATATATATATATATAGTGGTTTTAGCTTCTTCTTTTTTGAATAGTGAGATATCAATTCTTTCAAATAATTCATATTGTTGTTTTCAATAGTGAGATTTTAGGTAGTGCAATTTTAAATCTCTTTGATGTTCCACCGTAAAAGAATCTCTACTATTTTGTTCCTAGTTTCTTTACAACAAGATTGAGAATTTATAATTGCTTAAAAATGTAATTATGTGTATTAAAAGTGTTATGCTAGATTCGTACAAAGAAATTAAATGATGATATACACTCATATTATTATTTTTTGGTTTGGAATCTACAGAAGAAAAAAATGTCAAAAGAAAGTAATCAAGAAATGTTGATACTACGAAAAGATCAAGCTCCCAGATTTGAAGCAAAATCTAGCCAATCTGAGCCAAAGAAGTTTCTGATTGATGGCGTTAAACCCAACATTCCTGACCTAAATGCAGAACCTTATTCCAATTCGGAGGGAGAAGAAGAAGAAGAAATTGTAGAAACAATTCAGAGTTTGACAAGCTCAAAAGCTCAAGATGGACCTAAATGCCAATCTAAACCCAACATTCCTGACCTAAATGCAGAACCTTATTCCAATTCAGAGGGAGAAGAAGAAGGAGAAATGGTAGAATCAATTCAGAGTTTGACAGGTTCAAAAGCTCACGATGTTAAACCCAACATTCCTGACCTAAATGCAGAACCTTATTCCAATTCAGAGGGAGAAGAAGAAGGAGAAATCGTAGAATCAATTCAGAGTTTGACAGGTTCAAAAGCTCACGATGTTAAACCCAACATTCCTGACCTAAATGCAGAACCTTATTCCAATTCGGAGGGAGAAGAAGAAGGAGAAATCGTAGAAACAATTCAAAGTTTGACAGGTTCAAAAGCTCATGATGGTAAACCCAACATTCCTGACCTAAATGCAGAACCTTATTGCAGTTCGGAGGGAGAAGAAGAAGGAGAAATGGTAGAAACAATTCAGAATTTGACAGGTTCAAAAGCTCAAGATGGAGATTGTGTTTTTCCTAAGCTTTTGGACGAGTTTGAGGTTGAGATCTTTGTTCGTGTTCCATGCTTTAAATTCGGGAATCTAAAATCTAAGAAACTATTGTGATGCTGTTGAACGCCACCAGTTTATTCTTAACTGCTGCGTCATGTTTGCTTGAAGTTTCTTCGTCCGGGAAGAACTTGGCAACATGTTTTGTTTGTGTCTAAAATAAGTTTGCGGCAATCCTGACGCCAAAACATAACTAAAGTTGTGGTTTTATGTTGTTTGTTTTTCTTTTGATTTATTTCTATGTTTTGCATATAGGTCTTTTATTTAGACTTAAATGTTGGTTTTTTTAATTTTATTTTATATAAGTGTATGTATTGAATCGAATTATTTTGTTGTTTCTTCTTCGGCCACAAACTTACAACGTTTGCGATTTTGTTTTCGGAAAGCTTAAAAAGCTAAAAGCATAAACAAGAAAAGCTTAATTAATATCTTAAAGGAAAACGAAGGAGATGAGATAATTGTGAATCTTATACAGCTTTTCTAATGGCTTCTTGTCAAGCAAATCGGCAGCTCCTCGTATTCATGGATCGTTCATGGCTACAAAACTACAACGGATAAGGTCGTGTTTAAGTCCAAGTCTCCAAGAGGTCTAAAGCCTCGCTCTTGAGGATTCCTATATGTTGACATATATTCATCAGCACAAAATCATTAAGAGACGACTGCAAAGTATAATAAAGATCAGCTTCGTTAAACTAATATTCTTTAAGGTTTTCCCAAGTACATAGTGTCGCCACAATTGTGCATTTCCGTTCCATTACATTTTATTTTCCAAGTCCATCCTTTTTTTTTTAATCATGCACTTGTCTTATGTAATCAACCTAAAGAAAGGTCATCGGTCATCTCTGTAACTCAAATTTTTATATTCGTTTTTTTTCTTCAGTTTGAAATATCTATTGTTTTAAAATGATTTTGTTCTTGTCATGGTTAGAGTCAGCACAAATCTTGGCGACTTAATTAATCCAATAATGAATATTATTTGGCTTCATTAGTTTATTAGTAAACTTTAGGGTTTCAACTGCATTGCAGCAATCATGGCGACACTATCTCGACTTCTTTTGACTTTTGAGTTTTGAGCATCAGTATATTGCGTAATTTCTATACATGCCAATATTACTATAATAAATTTCCTAAAAAGGCAAATTTATTTGTCATGATTGTGTAACAATAATAAGAATTTTTTGTTTAATTACAGAATTTATTTCACAACAAAATGAATATTTATAAATAAGTGAAAAGGGGATCAACGATATAGTGAGAAGCGAAACATGAACTATGAATCAGAGAGAAGAAGAAGACGAATTGAAGAAGCTTTCTGTGTATTTCGTTAATTGAGAGATTACATCTTTATATTACAATAAAACTGAAATATATATAGTTCCATAAATAGTGTGATGGTAAACATACTTACAATCAAAAGTTCATAACTATTAGAGATGTTGTACTTGATGCCCAGGCTATCGTGATTCACTCCTAACTATTAAAGATCTTGTACTTATGGCCAGCTGCGTAGATTTAGCCTATCCTCATTAACCTGATCGCAAAGCTTCTTCATAATACATGGAAGAGAACTCCAATTTTATTGCATTGATTCGTTTCCTGACCAACTTGTCGATGATCCTACAGTACAAATACAGTATAAATTAATACTAGATAAATTAATAATCACTACAAATTAATAATTTTTACCGGTCCCGAGTCGGACCAATGTAAAAATTAGCAAACTTCGATAAGATAATAAGATAATATTTTTTTTTAAACTCCTATGTAAATATATGGTCCTATTAATATTATAAATTAATAATTTGTATATGTTCCTTCCATTTTACAATAAGTAATGTTTTACGAGGAAAATATGTTTCAAATTCTATTAAGTTTTTTAACTTTCTATAAAAATAATAATTTTATAGTGTTTTTAACCATTTATATTCGATAAATTGTTTTATCATTGGTTGAGTTGTGTTTTATAGTGCTTTTAAAACAATAGTTACGAATTTATTGTTAAAAAATTATTTTGATACTATTTAAAAATATTTCTTATAAATTAATAACTTTATAAATTAATAAAATATCATAGTCCTAACTTTATTAATTTATAGAGGTTTTACTGTATATCATTGCATTCCACAAATGGTACACTACCGAAACTTCAAGTGCCAATCGAATAACTATAAGAGAAATTTGGCAATATGGTACTTTTTGACTTTCTAATTAAGAGAATGAGTACATTTATCTTTTTATTAGAGAAAGAGGTAAAACACTGTTTACCTTTCATTGTAGTTACACTCTAATCCTTCTCAATTTTAATTATTTACGTCAATGCCATTACACTAATAAAAAAAATTAATTTTTTTTCTTTTCTTTCTTCTCTATTATCTTCTCTCCCGTCTCTCTCCTCTATCTCTCCTCTCTCTCTCCTCTCTCTCTCGTCTCTCTCTCCTCTCTCTCTCTCTCTCCCGTCTCTCTTTCTCCCGTCTCTCTTTCTCCCTTCTCTCTCCTCTCTCTCCACTCTCTCTCCCGGCTCTCTTTTTCTTCTCTATCTCCCCTCTCTCTCTCTCTTGTCTCTCTCTCCTATCTCTTTCTCCTCTCTTTGTCTCTCTTGTCTCTCTCTCCCGTCTCTCTTTCTCTCATGTCTCTCCATCTCTCTCCTCTCTCTCCCGTGTCTCTCTCTCTCCCATCTCTCACTCTCCTCTCTCTCTCTCTCCCGTCTCACTCTCTCTTGTCTCTCTCTCCTCTCAATCTCTCTCTCCCATCTCTGTTTCTCTCCTCTCTCTCTCTCTCCACTCTCTCTCCCGTCTCTCGCCCGTCTCTCTCTCTTTCTCTCTCGGCTCTCTCTCCTCTTTCTCTCTCGTTCTCCTCTCTCTCCTATATCTCTCTCTCGTCTCTCTCTCTCCAGTACATGATGGTGATGGTGTACAAAAGAAGCGTATAATAGAGGTGTACAATAGAGGTGTACACCACACCAAGAGACGTGTATACGATGGTGTACAAGAGAGGTATACACCACACCAAGAGAGGTGTACACGATAGTGTACATTATGTACACGATGGTGTACAAGAGAGAAGGTGTACAAGAGAAGAGCGGTGTACACGATAGTGTACAAAAGAAGTGTACACGATGGGTACAAGAGACATGTACACAATGGTGTACAAGAGAAGAGAGGTGTACAAGAGAAGAGGTTTAGGGTTTGGGTTTAGGGTTTAGGGTTGAGGGTTTAGGGTTTAGGGTTTAGGGTTTAGAGTCTAGGGTTTAGGGTTTAGGGTCTATAGTTTAGGGTTTATGGTTTAGGGTTTTGGGTCTAGGGTTTAGGGTTTAGGGTTTATTGTTTAGACTTGGGAATTTGTTAACTGCATTCCCCGTGATTCCCCGTTGAACTGGATCACCCGAATTATCAAAAAAAAATTTATAAAATGTTCGTTTTTAAAAATTCAAAATTCTATATGTGCTGCGAGCAAAAAACAAATATTTTTTTCATTCATATATCATCATATAATTCATATAATTCATATTTTCCAATAAGATATATGAATCATAAAATTGAAGGAGAAACAAAATGAGAAAAGGTAAGAAAGAGAAAATACTATTTTTAATTCTCTTTTTCTCTCCATTCACACTTTTATTTATTTTTTTAGGATTAATTTTTTTTCACATTGGACCCCACCCCAAACCACACATTTTTGCTATCTCTATCTCTCTCTCACACACCCACATTAGGTCTCTCTATTTCTCTCTAAAAGAGATAAAGGTAAATTATCTATAATCTCTCTCTCACTTTTTCTCTCACCCTCTTTTCCAATTAAAAGATAGGTGTATCCATCTGGCGAATTAAAAGTCAAAAAGTACCCTATTTACCAAGATACCCTATTTTTTACTAACCAAAAAACCAAAAAACTGAGAAAACCGAACCAAAACCGAACTGATACCTAGATTAAACAATCCTATGAGGGCACCGATTTTACCTGTACACATCAACAAACTCTACCAAACACCAACTTTATATTTTACAAACAAAACAAATCTATTATTTTATCTCATATTTCTTATATACGGTCTAAACGGATATATAACTTATCCAAAAAGTCATATAATCTTCCCCATTTTCAAACAGAACAAAAAAAACTTCCTTAATTTTAAAAATCTTAACAAAACAAAATTCCCGCCCTTTATCGTTGGCCTCAACGAAATAAAAGGTATAGAGGGAACCTGACCGATTAATTTGATATAAAATAATAAAAATAATGAGGGGGCATTCCGAGAATTGAACTCGGGACCTCTCGCAGCCTAAGCGAGAATCATACCACTAGACCAAAAGCCCTTTGTTGTAAAAGAAGTACGGTATTTAATTACATATTATGTCGCTTTGCATATAATTTATACACCATATAATCATTTCTTTGGGGGAATTTTAAAAATACAACTTTTTGCTGATCTATTTAAATTTAAAGTTTTTAACAATAGTACAAAGGAAAAAATAGAAACAATTAAGGAAATGAAACATACATACTAAAATATAAAGAAATGTAATTCATTATAAGTAAAATAAAATTTTAAAAAAAATAATAATAAGGAAAAACTATTGTAAATTAAGAAATTATATTTTTTTGTCTACAATTAAGAAATTCCTTTTAAAAAATTAATTTAAATATTAAATTAATAATGTTATTTTATAATTACATATTATTAAATCTTAAAATAATTTTAATTTAACATGTAAATATATTTAAACTTAAAGTTTATAAAAGTACAAAGGAAAAAGTAGAACAAATTAAGGAAAGAAAACATACATACTAAAATATAAAGAATTGTAATTCATTAAAAAAGTAAAATAATTTTTTTTTTAAAAAAGAATAAGAAAAAAGTTAAAAGGAAAAACTATTTTAATTTAAGAAATTATATTAAAAATTAATTTAAATATCAAATTAATAAATAATAATTATTTAATCTCAGAGTAATTTTAGTTTAAAGTTAATAATTATCATGTAAATATATTTAAATTTAAAATTTATCAAAAAATACAAAGGAAAAAGTAGAACATATTAAGAAAATAAAATATATATACTAAAATATAAAGAAATGTAATTCATTAATAGGTAAAATAAAATTAAAAGGAAAGAATAAGAAAAAGGTCAAAAGAAAAACTATAGTAAATTATATATTAAAAAATTTTGCTGTAAAAATAAATTATATATTAAAAATAAATTTAAATCTCAAATTAATAATTTTAATTTTATAATTACTAATTATTAAATCTCAAATGAATTTAAGTTTAAAGTTAGCAATTAACATGTAAATATATTTAAATTTAAAGTTTATCAAAAAATACAAAGGAAAAATTAGAAAAAATTAAGAAAATAAAACATACATATTTGAAGAAATATAGGTTATTAAAAATTAAAAGGAAAGAATAAAAAAAAAGGGGAAAAACTATAGTAAATTAAGAAATCATATTAAAATTAATTACCAGAAGATACAGAAAACAGAAATACAAATAATCTCATTTGCTACTAATTAAGTAAGTTACCATATACAGTAGAACCTCTATAAATTAATACTCGATTCATTAATATCTCGCTAAATTAATATTTTTTTTCAGTTCCAAAATTAGTTTTTCAACCAAATAATATATCTATAAATTAATAATCATTATAAATTAATAAATTTTTAGAAAACCTCATGGTCCCAACATTATTAATTTATAGAGGTTTTACTGTAATTGTATATAAACCTGTGTCCTAACTTGACCTACTAATAAGTAATAACACATACTAAAATAATTAGAATTTGTATTAAAAATTAGTTTAGATATCAAATTAATATTTTTAATTTTAGAATTATTAATTATTAAATCTACAATTAATTAACTTTAATGTTACTAATTAACATGTAATATATTTAAATTTTATCAAAAATACAAAGGAAAAAAGTAGAACAAATTTAGAAAATAAAATATACATACTAAAATATATAGAAATGTAATTAATTAAAAGTAAAATAAAATTAAAAAGAAAGAATAAGAAAAAGGTAAAAAGGAAATACTGTAGTAAATTATATATTAAAAATAATTTAAATCTCAAATTAATAATTTTAATTTTATAATTACTATTATTAAATCTCAAATTAATTTAATTTTAAATTTAGTAGTTAACTTGTAAATATATTTAAATTTAAATTTTATCAAAAATACAAAGAAAAAATTAGAACAAATTAAGAAAATAAAATATACATACTAAAATATGAAGAAATATAATTTATTAAAAATTAATAGAAAACAATAAGAAACAAAAATTAAAAAGGAAAAAAAACAATAGAAAATTAAGAAATTATATGCTGTCAACAAAAATTTAGAAATTATATTAAAAATTAATTACCAGAAGATACAGAAAACAAAAGTCCAAATAATCTCACTTGCTACTAATTAAGTAATTTACCTTATAATTGTATATACACTTGTGTCCTAACTTGACCTACTAATAAGTAATAACACATACTAAAATAATTAGAATTTATATTAAGAATTAGTTTAGATATCAAATTAATAATTTTAATTTTAGATTTATTAATTATTAAATCTAAAAATCAATTAACTTATTTTAATTTTAGAATTATTAATTATTAAATCTAAAATTAATTAACTTATTTTAATTTTAGAATTATTAATTATTAAATCTAAAATTAAGTTACTTTAATGTTACTAATTGACATGTAAATATATTTAAATTTTATCAAAAAATACAGTGGAAAAAAGTAGAACAAATTTAGAAAATAAAATATACATGCTACAATATATAGAAATGTAAAATAAAATTAAAAAGAAAGAATAAGAAAAAGGTAAAAAGAAAAAACTATAGTAAATTCTATATTAAAAATAATTTAAATATCAAATTAATAATTTTAATTTTATAATTACTGATTATTAAATCTCAAATTAATTTAATATTAAAATTAGTAATTAAAATGTAAATATATTTAAATTTAAATTTTATCAAAAATACAAAGGAAAAATTAGAACAAATTAAGAAAATAAAACATACATACTAAAATATGAAGAAATATAATTTATTAAAAATTAAAAGGAAAAAATAAGAAAAAAAATTAAAAAGGAAAAAAAACAATAGAAAATTAAGAAATTATATGCTGTCAAAAAAAATTAAGAAATTATATTAAAAATTAATTACCAGAAGATACAGAAAACAGAAATCCAAAAATCTCACTTGCTACTAATTAAGTAATTTACCCTATAATTGCATATACAGCCGCGCCATTGCTTGACCGTGGGTATTAGGAAAATTATTAAATCCCATTTGAACCCATCTCTTTCGTTCCGAAGGTTATACATAGTAAAAAAACTTTAAATGCATGATGAGTACATGCGACATATAAACACACTTGATTATTATCTCCGCACATATATATATACACACACATACATACATATACATACATAGGCCCTTCTCTTCCCTCTGTTGCTCGCGAGCTTTAGCCTTTGGTTTTTACGGGTAACCTCTTTCCTCTTCTCAAACTATTTGTATCTGAGAGAGAGAGAGAGAGAGAAAGAGAAACAGAGAGAGCGAGAGATCCAAACCAGAAGCAATCTTCTCCGTTTGCTTTTTTTTTTCGTTTCTTCTTCTCTTTCGTGTGAAGATTCGTATCCCTTTTCTCCGGCAAACTCACGGCGGCGGCTTACGTCGTCGATCCACTCTTCTTTATCGCTTCTATGTACGTTTTATCTTCTTCGGAAGGAGCCGAGAAGTTCGCTTTTGTCCTTTGAAGAATGTGATCCGGTCTCTACAAGGTTTGAATATCCCCTCTCTTACTTTTCCTCGCTCTCCTCTTTATCTTCCGTGTTCCGATTTTCGCCGATAGATCTAGTTTCTCTTTGTTATCAGAGGGAAAATTTTGAATTTGAATTCGTTTTTTCCTCCAACTTCGATTGGTTTCAGGGTAGTGAAGCGTGAAATCTTTGTAATTTTTCTGTGTAATTCGTAAAAATCGAAAAGAGATGAAGAGGGTTAGAGAAGAGGTTTACGTTGAAGCTCAGATACGAGGACCTACCGTTTCGTCTCGTGGAGAAACGTAAGCTCCTGTCAATTCCTAATTGGTTGTGATTTTGTGTTCTTTTTCAAATTCTGCTTTTTTGTTGTGTACGGAAGTCAAAATTATGAAATCGAATTTGCAGGATGATAGATAAGTCTATGATTGTTCTTTGGGTTGATTACCTTATAGGCTTTAAAGTAAAGATACTGCAGTTTCAAAGGGGGAAAACTTTAATTTGATTTTTCTCAGACCTTAAATGCGGAAAAGCAACTTAATTTTAATGTTTTTTTTTTGTAAATTGTAATGCAGAAATGGTATTGGTAAGCCTCTAACGATAGGTGGAGGAGGAAACATGGGAGGGTTAACAACAGGTGATGCCTTATCGTATCTCAAAGCTGTGAAGGATATGTTTCAAGACAAGAAAGATAAGTATGATACTTTCCTTGAAGTCATGAAGGACTTTAAAGCTCAGAGGTAATGAATGCCTTTCTTCTACTGCTCTTACATCTGGTCTTTCTTCTTACAACAAGAATATGTGTTTTGATGTCTTGGTTGTCTCATGTTGGGTTTGTAGAGTTGACACTAATGGAGTCATAGCAAGAGTAAAAGAGTTGTTCAAGGGCTATGACGACTTGCTTTTGGGTTTTAATACCTTTTTGCCCAAAGGGTACAAAATAACCCTTCCGGAGAAGAAGCCGGTGGATTTCGATGAAGCTATTGTGTTTGTCAACAAGATCAAGGTATGTATGTAGTAGTGTTGTGAATCATATTACCAATCTAGTCATGATCTAAAGAGATATCGTTATTGCTGCAGGCGCGATTCGGTGGTGATGAACGTGCGTATAAAAGGTTTCTAGACATCTTGAACATGTATAGAAAGGAAACCAAGTCCATCTCCGAGGTCTATCAAGAGGTCATTTACAGTAAATGTGCACATTGCTGATTTGCTGATTTTGATAAAGCTTCATTTCTCGTGATTTGTTTTCTTCTGATTATCATCTGTTTGTACAGGTTACTCTGTTGTTCCAGGACCATGAAGATCTGCTTGTGGAGTTTGTTCATTTCTTACCTGATCCAGGTTCTGCTTATTACCCTCTTTCCGGAAGGAATGCAGTACCGCGCGATAAAAACTCTCCAGCTTCTGCCATGCATCCAAGGCATTTTGAGAAGGTCTCTCTTATTCATCTTTCTAAAAGATTCTCATATCGTTCACAGCTTAATCACCAATGTTTCTAATTGCTGTTTGTGGTAGAAAGCCTGCTTTGCGACCATGTATGCTTAGTTTGGAAAGTATTAACACCCTTTCCCTAATGATGCTAAGAGTGATAAATATGTAGGAATTAATAAACAGTTTACTGCAAATGGATGACGTAAATATGTTTAAGAAACTCTGTTTCAGAGTTTGAATGAGATGTTGATACGGACTCTTTCCTGCCACAGAGATTAAAAATACGGAGTAGACCTGATGAGTATCCTGATGATCAACGAGAAGATGGTGACGAGAACCTTGTGGCTTGCTCTGCTGGTAATTCTCTGGGAAGTGAGTATTTGGATCACCTATAGCGTTTTTATTTATAATTCTTTGCATTTTTATTTACTACGGCTTGGCTCAGCGCCTGTTGAGAGCATAATTTCGAATATATGTCTTCAACTTTTCAGTGATTTTGATAAAAATGGAAAACTAGTATATATATCTGTGATACATATCGTCATCTTCAATGGACTGGTCAGTTTTTATGTGGTATTAAGGTCCAACTATGTTAATATTTTCAGAATCACTTGTTAATCAAGGTCAATGGCCGGGATGCCTGAAGGTAGAGGACAACGAGGGGATTCACGATTATGAAAATAACGGTGGTCATGAAAGATATCCAGAAGCTTTTGGCAGTCAGAAAAATCTTCTATCTGCCACCAACCATATGGCCAAGGCTATAAATGAGCTGGATCTTACTGAGTGTGCACAATGCACACCAAGTTATCGTCTCCTGCCAGATGATGTGAGCGCCTCTTAAACCTTAAAATAATTTTACGTATCATACTTCAGTTTAGTGCAGCGTTTTGTGCTCTATGATGATCACATGGTTGGCTTTCTCCTGTGTAGTATGTCATTCAGACTCCAAGCTACCGAAACTCACTAGGTGAAAAGGTACTTAACGATCATTGGGTATCTGTCACATCGGGGAGTGAGGATTACTCATTCAAGCACATGCGCAAAAACCAGTATGAAGAAAGCTTGTTTCGATGTGAGGACGACAGGTAAGACCTAATATATTATTTTAGGTTCTTGTATTTCTTTCTATATCTCGAATTAGGAGTCTTCCGATTACATTTATGAGTTCATGATTGTTTTTATTCCCTTCTGATTTCACTAAGTTGTCTGAAATATGTGTGGATATATGGTGGTTTTTTTATTTTCTGTTGCTGACAATATAATTCCCAAACATATTTTACTTCCATCTGATCTATTAGTTTCCTCATATGGTTTCAGGTTTGAGTTGGACATGTTATTAGAGTCTGTGAATGCAGCCATTAAGCGTGTGGAAACTCTTCTGGAAAAGATCAACAACAACACAATCTCTATAGAGACACCGATTTGTATCAAAGAACACTTAACAGGCAAGTAGTTATCTGATCAAATCTGGATGTGCTATATGATGTCTATTATTCTCTTACTTGGTCTAATGGCCTTATATGTGACGATCTAATAGAGCTGAACCTGAGATGCATTGAGCGGTTGTACGGTGATTATGGCCTTGACGTCATGAATTTTCTGAAGAAGAATTCTCACATCGCCTTACCGGTGATTCTAACTCGCTTGAAGCAGAAACAAGAAGAATGGGCGAGGTGTCGCTCTGATTTCAGGAAAGTATGGGCTGAAGTATATGCTAAGAATCATCACAAATCACTAGATCATCGTAGTTTCTATTTCAAGCAGCAGGACTCCAAGAATTTGAGCACAAAAGGTATGTTTTCTTACAGCTTTATTGAGCGAATCTTGTTTAGATTATCAACATAAACTAGGTTTGTTGAAAGTCGTAGATTTTGTTTTACTGCATTTGAAGCTACATAGAAGAAGGCATGAATATCCCATTAGCAATTTCTTCTTCGACATGGAGAGAACGTATTATATAAAGGGCTCATGATTGTTGATAAAACAAAGAGAATGTCTTCAATCATATTAAGTGCAAATCTTCATCGAGTAAAGTTGTCTGTTATGTCCCAAATGCAGGTTTAGTGGCGGAAATCAAAGATATCAGTGAGAGAAAGCATAAAGAAGACCCGCTTCATGCGATTGCTGTTGGATCTAGGCCTTCTTTCACCCCAGATGTGGAGTACAATTATTCTGATACACAAGTTCATGCAGACTTATATCAACTAATCAAGTATTACTGCGAAGAAATATGTGCAACTGAGCAGTCGGATAAAGTAATGAAGCTGTGGGTAACGTTTCTGGAGCCCATGTTTGGCGTTCCTTCTAGGTCTCAAACTAACGAGACAATGGAAGATGTTGCAAAGTTAAAAGACAACGAAGCGCAGCATGATGCATGTGAGGCAGTGAAGGACAACGCCTGCGACGGTTCTCTTGCCTCAAACCTTAAACTTCTAACACCTCCAAGAACACCTAACAAAGAAAACCCAACAGTACGAGGAAGCTCTTTGGCGCATGATATCCCGGCCAACACACAAGAAACCATTCAGCAAGATAAACTGCATGTTGTTGCAGCTATGACTAATGAGGTAACCTGGCTGTCTCTCCCTTCTGTTGCCGTTGTTCTTTAGCTGATGCCGTATACACTTTTCGCTGGCTAAATATAGTCAATGGTTCTCATAAATTCGGACTGATGGTGGTATATCCTATTTATATGAATGAAAGTTGCTTTCCTTAAGTACCAATTAGATGCCTTAATAAGGCATTCAAGAGTGACTAATCCAAAGTTTATTTCATTATGAGACTTAAGAAAGATTTCCTCTATGTGAAAGAAACAGATTTTTTTCCTAATTTTGGTTTGTGTGTTTCTACAGGATAGCCAGCCTTCCAAGCTGGTGTCACCCAAAAATGAGTTGATAAAGGAGGGTTTAGAGAATTGTAGTAAGGTTAGTGACGTATCAAAGGGAGAGCATAAGGATGAGCGAGAAGAGGGTGAATTATCTCCCACCGAAAGTTTTGAGCAAGACAATTTTGAGGTTTATAGAGAGAACGGGATCGCGCCTGTGCAGAAACTGCCGGACAGTGTTAGAATTAACAAAGACCGAGAACACAAAGAGGGAGGATGTTTTACTGAAGCTGGAGAAAAGAGCAAATCTTCCCCTGAAGATGATGGAAATAAAGTTACTCAAAAGTTACCAGAAGCGAATGAGAATGCCTCCAAAGTTATTGCCTCAGGAAGCAAGTTTGGTGTCCAAGTTTCTTCAGATGAAGAGCATAAAGCAGCTATGAACTGTGACCGGCGTGATAGTGTGGCTGAGAGTGAAAACGAGGCTGTAGGGATGATTAATTCCAACGACGGCGAAGATGGATCCTTTATCACATTATCAGAACGGTATCTGCGACCAGTAAAGCCCCTCGCAAAGCATGTACCTGGGGCACTGCAAGTTAGTGAAAGCGACTCCCGCAATGATTCTCGAGTTTTCTATGGGAATGATTCATTTTATGTGCTTTTCAGGCTACATCAAGTAAGCACCACGAAACAACCTTCTCAAGTTCCTCAAATTGTCAATTGTTTTCAGTTCATACCCGCTAATTCCGTTGATTTCTTACAGATGTTGTACGAGAGAATACAATCTGCAAAGATACATTCAGAAAGGAAATGGAAAGCTCCGGATCCAGATAACACATCTCCTGATTCTTATACCAGGTGGTTTATTTTCAAAGGAGTATTGGTAAGTTTAAGTTGAAACAATAGTTCCTTTCCTTACTGATATTTTGAATCATAGGTTCATGGATGCACTCTATAATTTACTTGACGGCTCTAGCGATAATACAAAGTTTGAAGATGAATGCCGAGCTATTATTGGAGCACAATCCTATGTTCTCTTCACATTGGACAAGCTAGTTCAGAAGTTTGTTAAGCATGTAAGCTTCCATTTCACCCAGCAACTTGTGNTTTGAAGATGAATGCCGAGCTATTATTGGAGCACAATCCTATGTTCTCTTCACATTGGACAAGCTAGTTCAGAAGTTTGTTAAGCATGTAAGCTTCCATTTCACCTGCAACTTGTGTCTTGTCTTGACTCTGCTTCTGTTCTCTCTCCTTTGTTTTTTGTTCTGTACTGATCATTGAAGTGGCTTGGACATGCTTCAGCTTCATGCTGTTGCAGCTGATGAGACAGACACCAAGCTACTGCAACTATATGCATACGAGAACTACAGAAAACCGGGGAGATTCTTTGATATTGTGTACCATGAGAATGCTCGAGCACTTCTCCATGATCAGAACATATACCGGATTGAATATGTAATGCTTCTCTCTTGGTACTTGTGGACATGTGTGTGTTTATGGTCTCACATACTAATCTCTCCTTGCAAATTCCTATGCAGTCATCTGCTCAAACCCGTCTCTCGATCCAGCTTATGAACAGTGGGAACGATCAGCCTGAAGTCACAGCAGTAACAGTGGAGCCAGGTTTTGCAAATTATCTTCAGAATGATTTTCTTACGCTTGTACCTGATGAAGAAAAGCCCGGACTGTTTCTGAAGAGGTGAGTGAAAAAAAGCAATGATGAGAGCATAACTTTGCAACTGCATATAGTAATCATCTTAACATACTCTCTCTTCAGGAACAAGGCGAAACTAAGCGGTCCAGATGAATCGTCAGGGATGTCCCGTGCACTTGAAGGACTTAAAATTATCAACGAGGTTGAATGTAAGATGGCTTGCAGTTCTTCCAAGGTAAAAATCTTATCCTCATCATGAGATACATATTCTGTTTCTTTAATGTGAATACGATTATTGAGAGTTTTCAATTGTTATTAGGTCAAGTATGAACCAAACACAGCAGATCTTCTGTATAGAAGCAAGCAGAAGAAACAAAAGCAGAATCCTAATGAGCCTGACAATGCTAAAACTTCTGGTAGCAGTGAAATCTCGAGAAAGACAAGAATATCGCGTTTTCACGCGAGTCTTAACCGCAGACTCGCTGCCTTGCCTTAATCACATCATCAAGCTCGTAAGTAACCCCATCTTCTTCTCTTAATCATGGTTTAATCACCGCAGATTAGCCTCAATAATTTTCTGATTCGAGATTATTATGTAAGTGTGAAGTTCTTGGCTGAGATATGCAAGCATCAGTTTAGTGGTAGAGCTAGAGACCAAACTGTGTTTGACAAGATTCTTGCATCATTTGGCTCAAAGAGGTTCACATGACAACCATACCTTTTCTTTTCCTAAATTGCGCCTGGAGCCGCCGCCAGTTTTGGTGTATAGTGTTAGATTATATATATATATGTAATGAAGATGCTAAAATCGGAGATTTTTAATTCATTCATTCAAACAAATGTTTAATTTTCCTCCTAATTTTTGTCTCTCTTTCAGTTAAATCTCTCATATTTTTCTTCATCTATTTTTTTTTTCTTTTTTTAGTTATTGCAATTTCAGCTGCAAATCTTGTGTTTAGGACTGTTAGAACTGGATATCTGACAAATCTTATTAGATAAAATGGTTGAGTTTGATATGAAAAAATTGTGTACTCTTTGCGTTTCAAATTGACTGTTTTAGAACTTTTTTTGTTTGTTCCAAAAGTTAAAATATTTTTAATAAACAAAAAAGGTTCTGACAAATATTTGTTAGTTATTGTTTTTTTTTTCAGTTTACCTTAATATTTGTTATTTAAAGAAAAAAATTAAGTAACATTTGGTAAAAATAAAGTTACAACTGTTAAAACTTATCACACACGGGTGAGACTAGACATGGGCATTTTAACCGGACCCGAAGAACCGAACTGAACTGAACCGAATTAAAAGGTACCGAACCGAACCGGAACTAACGTAATAATCTAAATGGGTCCTACACTTCTATATCCGAAGAACCGGACCCGAACCTGGACCGAACCGAGAACCGAATGGGTATCCGAAATATCTGAAATAAAATTATATACCTAAAAATATTATTTATAGTTAAACTCGAATAACTAAAATATTTAAAATTATAATTATAAATCAAATATATTAGATAATTTTAGACTAAAATAATCAAAATAACGAAAAATTTCTAGTTATATTTTTAAAAATAATTTTTTTTGGCAAAATTCAACCAAATAACTGAAATATATAAAATATTTGAGTTTTTGTAAAAAAATATTTAAATAAATTTTGAGTGATTCGGATATCCGGAACCGACCCGAACCCGATTAGAACCGACCCGTACCCGATCCAAAAATTATAAATATCCGAATGGATCCCATTTCTCTATACCCGAAAACCCGATATCCGAAAGATCCGACCCGATTGTATCCGAATAATCCGAACGCCCACCCCTAGATGATACTAAGAAAAATAGCATTCATTAAACTGTAACTACCTTTGAAAGCCAAATTTGATTTGGGCCAACCTGGAGTTCGTGTAACTATGTATGTTGAGTTACTAGAAGTTTGCTCAGCCTTTTGTTTGCTGTCTCATTTCTCTAAAACCAATGGTGAGATAATTTCAATAAAATTCCACCATATTACAATAATTTATAAAATAGAAATGGTTAAAAGTAATATAAAAAATAATTAACTTTTTATTGAAAGTTTAAAACATAATTGAATTTTGAAATAAAATCTTCTTTAAAACAGTATTTACTATGTGAAATAAAGAAAGTATATACTAATTATTATATTATGGTATTAATGGAATCATATATTTGTCTAGGTTTTTTATAAACTTTATTATATTAATATCTTATGAAAATTTCAGGGCTTTCGTTACCATCACGTCTTGTTCTATTTACAAACAAGAACAAAAGTTTATATCATATATGAATGAATTCTCATTATAAAACGAGAATTCGAGATTATAAATGAAACGAAAAATAATCGGATGAAAAATAAATCATAATAAGATGAAAAAATATAAATAAGAAGTATGAAAAATATGAATAATATTTTCAAAGAAGACCAAAAAAGAAAAAAAAGAGAGAAGATTTTTTTTTTTTTGGTTTTAAGTTTTTCTTTGAAGTATTTGAAAATATTATCTTGCACATTAATTTCTTAATGCATATATTGTTTCCAACATATTAAAATATTCTTTCATGAATCATGTTTTGTATATGTTGTTATCTATTATTTATATTTTATATTAACACAAATACTAAAATTAGAAATGGACAAACATTGAATTTTAATATAGCAATCAAAATATTAAAAATATCATTTTACACATATTAATTCGTATATGTATATATATATATATATATATATATACTATATGTTTAAAATCAACAATCTTATATTGTATCAATAATTTAAAATTAATTTGTGTTTATATATTATTCGAATGTGTGAACCAATCAATTATGCAATATAAATGATAAATTTAAATATTACAATTAATTTGTTTGTATTTATTAAACGGAGAGAAGAGAGTCGAAATTCATCAATCAAAGAAGACAAACTCTCAGCCCAGAATGAAGAGTTAAGCCCATTGTGCAAGCATGAGCTCTGGCCCAGATCTCAGGGATAGTGATAATGTGTCTATCTGTGGTTGCCACATTTAATTTAGTCTTTGGGAAAACTTTCTTTCTTAAACAGTTCGTACAGATTATACTTATCTTGTGCGCACATACATACAGAAAACCACATGTATTCAAAGTTAGTATGACTAAAAAGTAAAAACACAACACATTATCCAATACAATATCATATTTACTGATTTAGTTTTAGATTTAGCCTGGAATTATTTGGTCAACAAATGATATGTAGATTTTGTAAGAGTCAATGCATATAAAAATTAAATATGAAGAATTCATATCAATATACTTAATACGTACCATAGTATGGTTTGACTCTCGGGTAGTATATAAGACAAGAGATTTGGCAAATGAAAAACATATTATTACATACATCCCTAAGCAATAATAAAATATAACAGTCTCTAACTCTCTCACCATGTCGAAGCAATTTGTTTCTTATGTTATGGTTTTGATGGTTCTCTTCTCAGGTAACTAACTTTGTTTTATTTTCCGTAACTAACTTCTCAGTTTTTGAAAAATGTGCATGCATGTAGATAATCGACTAATGCTAACATTTTTTTTATATGCACTATTATCACTACAACAAACCTGTTTAATTTTTAGGAAAGCTACATACAATTAATATACATACGTATTCATGAAAATTTAATTAACAGTTGGCTGCAGTGTTATTGGTCATTCCTAAGACTGAGGCACAAAAGAGATGCAGTCAAGAAATGGAGCCGGGGACACAATGTTTGTTGTCAAGGTGTAGGGAAATGTGTCTCAAGAAGTTAAACGGATTCGGAACTTGTGCTGAAAAGCCATCAGGCTCTGGTAAATATACATGTAATTGTGTCTACAATTGTTAGACACCGTGATTTTTACAACAGTCGATGATGTAAAACTACTTGAATTTTAATAAAATTTACGAAAATTATAACAGTTTATTATTCCCCCTTCCAACTAAACCTTAGGTACTTGTTATTATTTGAGATATTACATAGGTACAAGCATTTTTTTAACTAAAATGGTGGATAATTATAAGTATCAATTTAGTCCTCACTTTACTCGACCAGCGGGAGCTCGCCGGCATCTCAGGCGGCGCACTCGTCTTCTCTCTTTCCTCAAATCAACAGATGCCGAACTATGCGAGACCTCTCCCAAATTCATGCCATATTCGTCAAATCGGTTCAAATTAGGAGCGGATCGAGACACTTATTTAGTATGGGTCATTTATTGAAAAAATAACTAATCTAAGGGCACAAAATTAAATGAAATACTAATTTTTAAGAAAAAGAAAAAAATAGGGTGTGGCACATGCCACATAGTTTCCTACCTAGATCCGCCACTGGTTCAAATGCGAGACACGCTCGCTGCCGCAGAGATCCTCTGTTTCTGTGCTACCTCCGATCTCCTTCACCAACTCGCGATTCACCAATGAAATAAGGCAGCAAACCTCTAGTAAAATAAAAACGAATAATAATTTAATGTAAACTTTAATTAAATATTCAAATAAGATATATCTGTAAACAATTTAAAAATCTTAACAATAAATATAATATACAGTTCGAATATTTTTTTAAAATAATAAATATATTAAAATTTTGTATGATGTTGGTAAGATTTTAAATAATTAAAACCATCATCAACTAATACAAATTATATAATATCATCACATACACCAAATATAAAGTTATCAACTCATCTCAACTATTGATTTTTGCAAATATATTTTTCCATACAAAGTAGAAATCAAATAGAAAATGTCGTCCGCTTTCAAGACGGATTAAAATTTAGTAAATTATATAATATAATTATACCAAAAATAAAACCGTCAACACATCTCAAATTTTCACATATCATAAACACATTTTTCTTTAAAAAAAGAACTAAACATTAGAAAAAAAAAATCTGGACGGGCTAGAAACTAGTTAAAACCTAAGCAAACCATGTGAGACGAAAATAGAATTATCTCCACTAGGTGCCTATTGGGAATACAGTCTTGGCGTTCATTGAAACAATGAAAGCAAAGGTTGAGATGCTCTTCATAGCAGTGAATTAATGCAAGATGCAACTCCAGGTTTAGAGACCAGTGGGTTGTTGATCAGGGGGACCAAGTGGTGGATGAACAGCATTAGCAGCAACACATCTTCCACCGTTAATCTTCATCTTCTAACGAGGGTGAAATATTCCTTCTAATTTTTATGTTTCTCTTTCAATTAAACTTTCTTATTTTGTTCTTCATCTATTATTGTTTGTTTGTAGTTATTGCAATTTCAGCTACAAAGTCTTGTGTTTAAGAATACCTCGAACAAATCTTATCTGAAAACATGGTTGACTTTACTACTATGAATAAAATTGTAATATTTGTTTTCTACATTTGGAAACTCAATTTGAACGGAACCGAAAAGGAAAAGACAAAACTAAATTTTCTTTTGGGAAACTGAAAATAAATGTTACTTTATCCTAGGTTTTGAGCTTTTATACTTTTGCAAGTCCTTCTCTGTGAATTAGGCCGTAGATTAATAGAAATTCAATTATACATTTCTTAGTCTTTGTACGAGGATTGTCCACCTAACGGTTAATGCTTCTCTTCAGTCGTCATCAGCTCAGAGCATGGCATGTAGCAATATCTGTTTTACTAACGGATCTTTGTAAATACAAAAAGCATAATTTCATGTTTTTGTGTGTTTTGCAAAGTTGAAACCTCAGAAGGCCCTCAAGAGACTCCAAAATCTCCTTAATATGTTCATCTATCTAGTGATATGGCTGATTAGCACCAACACATTTTTTTTGTGAACAGATTCTTGGTTAGAACTATGACGAAAATTGTGGTAAACCTCAAAAACTATAGAGACTCACCAGATGGAAAGAATACGGTATGACAAAAACTGAGTGGTTAGTTTGCACACAGATCGTGTGATCCACGGTGTCAAAGCAACCGTAACACAACATCGATAATGTGCATAACATTTAATCAACGCAGGCCGAAGTCTACATAATTGGCAAAGAGGAGAATGAAGATGCCCTTGTCGTAGCCATTAGTAACTAGAAGAATCGTGCCTAGCCACATGGCACCTTCTGAGCTCTTGACGAGTCCATCAGTAATTATAGGGCATCAAATTCTCGCAAATATTGCATTTGTGATCCATTCTTTCTAAAAAGAATAGATTGCTGAGTGACAACTTCTGAATCTCTCAATTATGTTAGAAGTTTGTTAATGCTCATCAAGATGCTAGAAAATATGCATATAGTTAGTTGTAAATGAAAAGCGTAACCTTGAGCTTGAACACCTCTTGGACCAACATAGGGACCGGAATATTGTTGAGGCTGATTAGGAGATGGTGTATAGGCACAAAATTATTGATAAAGTATTCTTTGTTTTTAATTTTCTTTTTTCTTTTAAAGAAACAATTTGTTTTTCAAACGTTAAGAAAATATTTTTTTTTACAACTCGAATCTGATCTAAAATCAAAACTAACACCTATCCACAATTCCACACTATTTTTTGATAATAAACCTTTTTAAACCGATAATTCAATAAACTCAAAATATCAAATTCAGCTGAAAATCTCCAGGGGTGTATTGGATTATGAATTTTAGAAGATTTGGTGGTTCTTTTAAAATCCTCTGTTATTGAACTAATGATTTCTAAATGTCTTACCAAATTCTATGTTATTCAATAAATAATTTATAAAAAGCAAATCAAATCCACTGTTATTGGAAATATTTTAGGAAAAATTGGAAATATAAGACATATTTTGAAATGTATTGTCTCATTAATACTTTTCTAAAAAATATTGTCCAACTAATATTTTAAATAATACAAAACCTAAACTACCCTTTTAATATGTAAAATCTAATTTTTTTAATTCTTTTAAAACTATTTTAAAGAAATATAAATTAAATTGTCACATAAATTTTATTTCCCGAGAGAAACAAAAACCCATCGGCTCCAAACTCTCCGCCACCTCCACCTCATCCTTCGTCGGCGTCCTTCTCCTCCATCAGCGTTCTCTTCTGCCGGTATCATTGTCGTCGACTTCTCATCCTCTCTTTCGCCGGTAAGTTTTTCTTCTTTCCTCTTCTTCATTGTTTCCTCCTCAACCTAGGTTTTAAAATTGATTTAGAGAATTCAATTTTTGTAGATAAAGCAGCCCAGCAAATCTTCCTTTTCCGGCCTCCTCCTCTCCGCCGTGCTCCTCCTTCTCTGCCGGTGTCTTCCTCTTCCAACATCAACTGTTATTTTTTAGTTTTTCAATTGTTTTTTCCTTAGATCTTATTGACTTTAATAATTATTCATTAGATTTTATTCAACATCTTTATACTTTGAGATGAAGAAATTTGTCAAAATTTGTGGTTCACCTGTTTTCTCTTTTCTTAGACACAATACAAGGTCTCTGTTACAGTGTTACTTACCCAATCAAACTGAAAGTTTGAAATTCCAAGTGTGACAATAATGATGATTCCATCTTTCTGTGTATAAACTTACAAATTCAATTCAAGCAACACAACAACCAGCTATCAACTAACTTTATCTTAAGATATTATTGACTTTAGTAATTATTCATTCACTTGTTATTCGCTGAAAAACCTGCAACCTGCAACCCCGAAAACGTGTGCAAGATCGGACCTTTGTAGGCAAATTCTAGAACAACTAGGAGGATGCAGATCGCATATAAGGTGTATATGGAAAGATCACTTTTATAGAATCTACATCAGCTTACGGTGTTTCAATCGGAGTTAAACTACAACCACAAATCGCGTCACAAATTGGGAAAAAATCATATGAGTCTGAGATTTTCCAAAAACTTGTGCGAGAATGGACCTTTGTGGGCGAATTCCAGAACAACCAGGAGGATACAAATTGCATGTAAGGTGTCTATGGAAAGATCTCTTTTCATAGAATCTACAGCAGCTTACATCTTTTCAATCAGAGTTAAACTCCAACCACAAATCGCGTCACAAATTGGGAAAAAATCATCCGAATCTGAGATTTTCCGAAAACGTGTGCGAGATTGGACTTTTGTAGACGAATAACAGAACAACCAGGAGGATGCAGATCGCATATAAGGTATCTATGGAAAGATCTCTTTTCATACAATCTACAACAGCTTACAGCGTTTCAATCGGAGTTGAACTTCAACCACAAATCACGTCACAAATTGGGCAAAAAATCATCCGAATCTGATATTTTCCGAAAACATGTGCGAGATCGGACTTTTGTAGGCGAATTCCAGCACAACCAGGTGGATGCAGATTGCATATATGGTGTCTTTGAAAATATCTATTTTCATAAAATCTACAGCAGCTTACAGGGTTTCAATCGGAGTTAAACTCCAACCACAAATCACGTCACAAATTGAGAAAAATTATCCGAATCTGAGATTTTCAGAAAATTAGTTTCAACCCACCATTTTCAAAAGAACTTGGGAGGCTCGTACGTGTTCTGATCAGATCAAATTTTGGTATCTAGAACGGTGACATGGTGAGCTACATAATCAACGGTGGGATTGGTAAAGAGACGGTTGATTTCGTATTTATTCATTGTTTACATGTTCTGATGTATATACTAATATATGTATTAAAACGCTAAGAAAAAACTATAAGAAAAACGAATTTTTAATAAATCAGACAAGATTTTCGGTTATGATATTTCTAGATTTTTGTAGCTGAATTGGTAGAAGACATATTCTACATTTCGCAGAGCGAAAAAAAAGCGGTAGAATATGTATTATAAATCTGGTAGAATAATGAGCAAACGGTAGAAATCACATTCTACCATATTCTACCATAAAGTACAATTTCTACAATTTAGTAGACGACAGAGTAAATGTTAGAATATATATTCTACGACTCGTAGATGATAGTGCAAATAGCAGAACACGTATTATTAAAAATCGTAGATGGTAGAATATGAATTCTAGACTTCGGTAGAAGAGTAGAAAAGTCGTTTTTCAGGCAAATTTTTTCATACATTTATAGTTCTTTGCTTTTATGTATTTTTCATAACATAATCTATTTTTTTCAGATTTTAAAATAATTTATTGGAATTTTTTAATATTTATGTAAGGATAGTTTAGTCAAAATTTGACAAAAGTTGTAAAAGGTTTAGTGGGACAATAAGTTAATTTTTTTGACCTATTTACCCAATTTTCCTAATATTTTAAGTAGTGGATTTTAAGAGATTTGAAATGATTTTATGATGTTTTGATGGAGTTTACTAGTTAAAAATATAAAATTTCAAATCCCATGGTTTTAGGTGAGATTTGATATAACTTCAATAACAAATCATAACAACTTCCATAATTCAACCAAATCATATGAAAATTCATTAAAATTCAAATCATTCCAAATCATTTTAAATGTTATGTTGAATATACCCCCTTGTGTTTAGGAGTGTTCAATCGGGATTTATGAACACATCTTATTTAAAAACATGGTTGAGTTTAATATGAATAAAATTGTAATATTATTTTATATTTTAAAGAAAATCATTTTTAAAACAAAATTTTATTTTAAAGAAAATCATTTTTTTTTCCTTTTTAAAGTTAAAAAATATATTTGATTACAATTTAAAATTCAAAACTATACCGTTTCACAATTTCACAGAATAGATATCGAACTGAAATTTGATCGGAATATGAATCAATAAAGATAGAAAAAAATAGATATGAAACTGAAATCAGAAACTCAAACTGAAAGAGTCTAATCGATTTAGGGATTTTTGATTTCAATTTGGAAAAAAAAAAACAAATTAGAGACAAAATATATATATAAAAAAAAAACTCTTGAGAAATGAAATTTAACGACTCCTATTTAATATTTAACGTTGATATTTTTTAAATTTAATTTTGTAAAGTCAATTCATATTTTTGAAGGTTTAATCTGCACTATTAAAAAAAAAAAACTAAAGGATCATTTTTCTTTGCACAAAAAAAAAAGGATCATTTTCCTTGTTCCACACTATTTTTTGGATAATAAACCTTTTTAACCGATAATCTTAGGAACTCCAAAAAAAATCAAAATTAAACCGAACCGAAATCCAAATCTATTGTAGGTGTCACGTGACCCAGACGAGCCGAGTGCGTGTGGATAGCCTTCTGAGAGTTCTGACACTTTCAGAGTCTCTTAAATTCGGTAATCGGTAGCAAATCTGCTTGTAACTTTTATTCGCATCTCTTTCACTATAGAATCCTCTCTCATTTTTGTGTTTTTGGTTCCTGCAAGTTTTCAACAGATTCGCAGTGAAAACCCTCTGAAAATCAACGGTGGAGATGGCTCTATCACGCCTTTCGTCGCGATCCACCGGAATCTCCCGTCCCCTCTCCGCCGCCTTCAGCCGTTACATCTCAACGGACACCACACCGATTACGATCGAGACCTCGCTTCCTTTCACCGCTCATTATGTGACCCGCCGTCTCGATCCGTCGAATCGTCTAGCCAAGAGCTCCTTACTTTCTTCCGAACCATGGCTCTGATGCGGCGGATGGAAATCGCAGCCGATTCGCTTTACAAGGCGAAGCTAATCCGAGGGTTTTGCCATCTCTACGACGGCCAGGAAGCCGTAGCTATCGGAATGGAGGCTGCGATCACGAAGAAGGACGCGATTATCACGGCTTATCGCGATCACTGCATTTTCCTAGGTCGCGGCGGTTCGCTCCACGAGGTTTTCTCAGAGCTCATGGGGAGACAGGCCGGTTGCTCTAAAGGGAAAGGTGGATCGATGCATTTCTACAAGAAGGAATCGTCGTTCTACGGTGGCCATGGGATTGTCGGTGCTCAGGTTCCGCTAGGTTGTGGTATCGCTTTCGCGCAGAAGTATTCTAAAGATGAAGCTGTGACGTTCGCCCTGTACGGTGATGGTGCTGCGAATCAGGGACAGCTTTTTGAAGCTCTGAATATATCTGCTCTTTGGGATTTACCTGCAATTCTGGTCTGCGAGAACAATCATTGTAAGCATTTTCATTCTTCTTTGTTTGTTTGTTTTTCCTTTTAGGTTCCTTATGGCTTGGCTTGGATGTGATTTGTGTAGATGGAATGGGAACTGCTGAGTGGAGAGCTGCTAAGAGTCCATCTTACTACAAGCGTGGTGATTATGTTCCTGGATTGAAGGTTAGCTCTGAATCTTATTTGTAACAACAACTAACAATGTGAGGCTTGTTAAGATGAAATCACCAGCTTAGACGCCAGAGTAACAAGAGAAGTATATAAGAAATGAAGCATTTGTGCAGATTGCTGATAGTAGATTAGTTCTCTCACCTGTGTTATATTCTTATCTTTGAATTAGGGAGAAGTTTTGCTTGCATCTTTGTCTATTAGCAGATGGATTAGTGTCATTTCCTGAACCACATGAAGTGCTTAGTTTTCCATAGACACAGCTTTCATTCATGATTCTATCAGTTCAGGGCTGAAATGCAAATTTCTTGTGGATAATGATGCCATGGATCCTCTATCATTAACAGAGCCGTAGTGCATCATTGCATCATATTTATTGGGTATCTTGTAATCTGTTTTGAGTTTGACCGGTTGCTGGATTGGATGCAATTTTTTGGGATGAACAGGTAGATGGTATGGATGCATTTGCTGTCAAACAAGCGTGCAAATTTGCTAAGGACCATGCCTTGAAGAATGGACCGATAGTAAGTTTTGTCTATATTTTAGTATTCCCACATTCTCTGTTGTTCCTCTTTGTCGTCTGTCGCATTTTGTGAATTTACCTTTGAACATCATCTAGCTCTCTTGTGGGACTTGTGATCACAGGATGAAAAGCTTTTCTTTAGTTTTGCATTTTCTAGTTGAGTTTTACATTCCTTCAGTTCCTCTTTGTGTACTGGAACTGAAATTCCAATATCTGAATATTGATGGGGGTGGCTGGTTCTTTGATTTTATTTGTTTTCTGTACAGTTTTCAACTTCCTTATCTTTGCGATAGAAATTTACCCTGCTTGTGCATCGGTGTACATCAAAGAACTGTTTTATTGATTCTGCAGTTGCTGATATAAGATAAAAATTGCTTCGGTTTTCCAATTTTTCTGGTGTTTCCTCTTCTCCTATCATATGAACTACATGAAAAATTGATTCATCCATCATTTCTTTGTATACAGATTCTTGAGATGGACACGTACAGGTACCACGGTCACTCCATGTCTGACCCGGGGAGCACATACCGTACACGAGATGAGATATCTGGTGTCAGACAGGTTCGCCAGTCTCTTTACCTGCCGAAAACTATTTCTTGGTAGAGAACTTGGTTACTATGAATCTCAAAACGCTTTATGTGCTATTATATGACTCAGGAACGAGATCCAATTGAGAGAATAAAAAAGCTGGTACTATCTCATGACCTAGCAACCGAGAAGGAGCTTAAGGTATTATTATACTAGCAAATGCTCTTCTTTCTGCATCCTACGTAATCTTTGGTTTAATGATCTAACTCGCAAAAAATTGTGCTTTTTTTTTTTAAGGATATGGAGAAGGAAATCAGAAAAGAAGTAGATGACGCCATTGCCAAAGCTAAGGTAAAACACAACAGTCATATTGCTTCTGGAATTGAACTTTGACTTAACGCTCAAACTCTCTCTGCGGTTTCAGGATTGCCCAATGCCAGAGCCTTCTGAGCTTTTCACCAATGTGTATGTCAAGGGATTTGGCACCGAGGTACTTACTAATTTACACATTCTGCATTTTTGCAACATGATCCTTAAACTTATGTGTAATCTTCTTTATTGACCTTTTTTTTTACTTTTTTATCTGTTGGCAGTCATTTGGACCTGACAGGAAAGAAGTCAAAGCTGCGCTTCCATGAAGATCTTGTTCGTTAAACTGCCACGCACCATTGGCACAGTGGTTAAATAGGAAGCAATGAATAAAGAGGTTTTTGAGCAGAGTGTTTGGTGCACTGTTCTGGGCTTTTGATTGTATACTCTTTGAGTTTGATTTCTCTATCTCTATCTTTACATACATAAAGAGAAACATGTGATTCTTGTGAAGCTTTTGTATTTTGTATCTAGGTTACTTCAAACCTTTTTAATGGAGTCTCTTGTTTCTATCAGGAGGTTTCATATTCAAGCACTTGCCGTTGCCGGTGATATTATTATTGCTGCACTCCAAATTAGAGTTTTTAAAAACAGTAACAAAATGAAATACAAACAAAAGATTTGTATTCTTCGTCTTCCCAAAAAAGAATCAACTTTTTAATTCAACAACAAAGCAGGGTGAGAAATCATAAGAACCATCTTCAAAGAACCTAACGAATCATTTTTTTTTTTTACCAACAAGCTTCCCTATCACCTATATACATACAACAAAAGTAAAGAATCTTTTTTTTTGTTTTCCTTGTTATCAAGAATCCGAGTCTGAGTCACTTGAACTGTACCTTGACTGCTCTGACATGAAATTTGGAGGCAGAATCGGAAATCTAACCGCGTTTCTCTGCGGTGCAGCAGCAGCAGCGCTCGGTGCTGCTGCTGTTGAAGTCGATGCTCCTGTCACCGTTGTTGCTGGTCTCTGTTTCCGTTGACTCCTCGCGATCTCACTACACGCGTTATCAACCATCCCTAAGAAATCGCGGATTATAACAAACAGCTGAAACAGGTTCCTCTCTTTCAATGCTCCAGCTTGGTAATAACTTGTGGTTTTCTTCACCAAGTCCATTATCCTGAGTTGTTCCTCTGTAATAACTCTCAGTTCTTCCTCGGCAGATTCGAAGAAAGATCTCAGCTTTATCAAACACCCGTCTTCTTTCCCTTTGCTCTGGTCTAAGAGGCGTTTCGTTTCTTTCACTCGGGTGCCTAAAGCCAAAGTCGTGGCTACAAACGAGTCATAATCGATTCCAGCTGCTTTCTTCACGTTGGTGAACTCTGAACTCAAGCCACCAATAATGGGTAAACCTAGCTTTATAAATTCAATCTCTTGTTCTTCTCTAGGTGCATCTGCAATATCGCCACTAGCACTATCATTCGAGATCTTGCTCATCGCAGCTCGCTTTCCCTCAGATCTCACAACTTCTTCAACAACAAAGTGAAGCAAAGTAGTTTTCCCATCAACACTCTTCACATCGGAGAGTTTTCTTAGAGCTGTCAGATTGAAAGCCTGAGCATTTCCTCTAGCGGTTCCAGCGTTCATTCTGTTACCTGCTTTCAAGATTGCCTCTAGGAGCTTCATGAACAGCCCACGAGCACGGAGCTCGTTGCACGCGGATTCAAGTGTCAGTAAAGATCCCTTTTGCTGAGCAACCTCCGAAGCATAATTAATCTTGAAGAGCATGACGTTGAACCGGTTAAACGCGGAAGGAACTGCTCGTAAGATGTGGTACAGCAGAGTTTCTGCGTCAGCCAGTTTCGCCGGGTCCCCATTGAACTCTATGATCTCTGCCTGTTCCTCTGGCGTTGGAGCTATACCAGAAAGCTTCTCAAGGGTATCGGAATCAGCATCATGGCCTTCTGTTAACAAGTCGATGATCTCCTCCTTGGTCATTCCCAATGATTTAAGCACGATTGCTTTGTTCTGAGATTTCCGAGGATCGAGAATGTAAGTCTGCGAAGTTGAGACGGTCGGTTTCTGCGGCACACTGTTTGCTTCACTTGGTTTCCGAGCGCCAACGTATCCAAACAGAGCCTCCATGAGATCACCATCAAAGCTAAATCCAAGAAACAAATAGAATTTCATAAGAAGTCATGATCCTAAAATTCACATTCTAGATTATATAGGCGTTAGTGACTGTGAACTATATGCTTACTTGAAAGAGCCACCATCGATTCTGTGCCACACCATTGAATGGCTCGCATCAGGGTTAACCTTATCCCAATGTAAAGGCTTGAGCTTTGGCTGCGCTGGATCCTCAGTTTTGCCTATGGCCGAAGAACTCTCACCTGCCGTCGTCGGTCCTTTCGCATTACCGGGCGGTTTAGGTGGTCCAGCTTTCGACATTGGAGGCGGTGGAGGCGGCCCAGGTGCCTTCTTACCCGGCGGAGGAGGTGGTGGTGGTGCAGGCGCTTTCTTTGCCGGAATAGGCGGTGGAGGCGGAGGTGGAGCCCCTGCGGATGGCGGAGGTGGAGCCCCTGCGGATGGCGGAGGCGGAGGTGGAGCCCCAGCTGATGATGGAGGTGGTGGTGGTGGTGACGTTTGGTTAGCTGCAACAGACGGTGGCGATGGTAACGTTTGGTTGAAAGTAACAGGCGAAGGCGACGTAGAGGACGACGCAGCTGCCGCCGTGAATTGACCCGGAGGAAGCGGAAGTGGCGGAAAACGACCGCCACCACCACCGCCACTGCTTTGGTTTGGCGGAATCTGCGACGGAGAAGAGGGAAATGAGCCGCCGCCAGGAGCTTGAAATTTGGATTGGGATTGTTTTCCGACGGCACCGTAATCGCTAACTCCGCCTGTAGAAGAAGAAGAAGGTCGCGACGGCGAAGCAGCAGAGGTAGAAGAAGAAGTGTAGTATCTCCCTCCTTCACCACTATAGTTATTACTCTGATCTCGGATTTCACCACCTGGAGATAAAGGAAACTGAGATTTCCTCACACCAAACGAAAACACCTCATCGATCGATTCGTCTCCCATGTGATTATCACCCGATCCTCTGTACAATCCCTCTTCATCGTCGTCTTCGTCTTCGTCGCCTTCTTCGTCTGCTCCAGCTCTTCTAAATCCACCATCGGATTTCTCTCCTCTTCCTCCGCCTCCTCTTCTAGGTCTAGGGTTTTTCCTAATTTTCCCGCTGTTTTCAAGCTCTATAAGCTTTCTCCAGTAAATCACATCTAATCCTTCCTCATCTACGATAACCGCTTTGAGATTCCCGTCGATTCGCACGAAATCCTCCGGGAAGAGAAAACCCCAAGGAGAAGGCGGTGGAGGTAACGAATCGGAGCCGCCGTCGTATCTGACTCTCTCTTCTTCTTCCCTCTTCCCTCGATCTGAGTTCCGACCACGAAGTTTTTCTTTGATCCGCCTCCGTGAACTGCTCCCGTTCTTCCGGAAAAGGAAAGACATCGCCGGTGGTTCTTTACCGGAAAATCTCTCGCCGTGAAACGGAGTTTGGATTTCACGCGGCGGAGCTAAGAAAAAGCTTAGCGCAAATCAGAAGGTTCCTATGGATTTTTGACAACGAAGAAAGAGGAATGAGGAAGAAAAAAAAATAAAAATGTGTTGAATGATTCGGATGAACATGACAACCATTTTCATGATTTAACACATTAATGATTATTAGAATTATTTCTCTTTTGGTAAATATAAAAGATTATACTACTTTTTTCTCATGAGATACGGTCCAACGTCAAAAGCGTGGCTGCTTTGACGAAAACAACCTCCACTTAAACGGCTTTAACACGAGTCTAGAAAAGGGTAATTTTGTCGTTTCGCTAATGCGGACGCGTTGACCAGGTCTTGCGTTTTGGGGGTTAGTGTCCGAATTTAGAATTAGAAGAGATGTTTTTTTTTATGTTTGACTTATTTGATCCAACTCTTCGGCTACGCGTTGACTTTCATGTCTCCGTTCAAAGTAATTATCTATGTTAAATTTGTTTCTTTAATATTCACAAAATTTTTAAACCTACCAATTTAGTTCTCTCTAGTGTTCTAACCAACCCGTGACCTTATTACCTTTTTTTTTCTTGTGAATGTATTAGTTTTGGTAATGATGATTATATACGAAACCCAAAATAAACCGGAAGAGAAAGCTTTCAGGTGTAAATGTAATTTTAGAATGTTTGACTTTATGAATCAATGTCGCTTAGCGATAGCTGTTGAGATGTTGAGAAATTTAATCCGTTTGGTCCCATCTAGAGATGTCAATCGGGCCGTCTGCCCGCGGGCCAGGCCCAAGTAGGTTCGTAGCGGGGCGGGCTTGGGCTTCGAAAAAGTTGTCCGCAAATTAGCGGGCTTCGCGGGTCAGACCCGTGCGGTTCTCGGATTCAGCGGGCGGAACCGTCACGGGCGTGCGGGTAAGGCGGGCATAAACTCAATTAGAGCTCGATTTCATCAACTTTAGCTCTGAATCTTCCAAATCCGCCATTGATTAGCCATGAAGCTCAATTTCTCTTTGATTATGCCATTTCTGATCACGATCTACCCTTATTTTCGATTGATTTCCTCTCAAGATGGTGTATTTAAAGAAAATTCGTTGCCGATCGACTTGAACCGTTCAAGTCCCCGTTTCACTACATCGGGGAGCAAGACGGGGACGAAACACTACATCGGGGAGAAAGAAGGTTCCACGGCAGCCTCTGACGCGGACTTGGTCGCGGAGCAGCAGATTTGGGCTGCGGTTGATCCGTACGGCAAGAACCAGGCGTCGAGGCGTTTAACTGCAACAACGTTGATATCTTCAAGTGGAAACATCTGTGGTGGAAGATTCTTGCTGAGGAATTCGGGATCGAGGAGTATGGGTTCGAGGAAGGGAATAATCTGGGTTGGTGGAGATGATGAAAGGGAAAGAGAGAGCGTGGGTCAAAGTGGCATCTCTACTTGAACGAATGCCCCACAAAGCTCGGTCTTCCCAACATAAGAAGAAGCTATGTCCACTCCCTTTGGTAAAAATGAGATTTTGAACTTACCGTTTATGATTTTCTGAAACGTAATGTATAAGATCATGGAAGTGTTTAACATAACATAACAAACTGCTCTCCTCATATTAGAAATCGAAAAAGTTGTTATTAATTCAAACTTTTTCTTCTTTTTATACCTGATTGTGTTTGCTTTGATATGTGTAGCAGATATGGGTTTTCTTCTCCTGAGTCATAGCTCCACCTTGTTATAGGTAATGCCAGTCTTTTCATAGAAAGGTGAGAAATCTGTCTATAATCACTGTGTTGCCGATGTGGCCTTCTAAAACATCATTTTCTTTTCTATTCTGCAGCTGCTTTGATTACACAAATGCATCAGCGGTGAGTGTCTCTCTAGCAGTTAAGATGTCATTCCAATTAGTTTGAAACTCTTTTGTTTTCTTGAATCATCTCTGCTTAAAGCCATATTCCTGTTCGAGCAATGCAAGATATCAAGCATATATTTCGCATGAGATGTATGCAACTAAGTCTTCTAAATAATCAATTTTCTATATTTTCTCAGGTCGAGGTCCTTCTCAGCCGGCGCCACTATTTGTTGGAAACATAATTGCATTCATCCTAAGTTTGGTAAAACTCTCTCAATATAAACACAAACAAAAAAGCAACTTCATAGCAAAAAAGTCTTACTTGTAAATGTATTCTTACTTCAGGCTGGTCCTAAGGGTATAGAATTTGCTCGTTACTCATTGGATTACCATACAATCAGGAACTATACTGTAGAAATTGAGCTCCATTAGTGATATTTTGTTTCTTAAATGCAGTAAAGAGGATTTGAGTGGCGTCACTACTTCAATTAGATCAGAAGGAATCTCTCCTTGCTTTGGCTCTCATTGTCCTTGTACGTTCTTCTGCTCTTCTTTTTATCTGTTCTTATTTGTTTTTGGTATTCACCGATTAATATCTCTGGTAGCATCTGCATCCTTTTGCTCTTATGGCTCAAAAGCTGTTGATGTTCATTCTAGTAAGCTCATCTCTAGGCAGTGTTGGGTTTTCCTTTTCTGTGAAACTAGCCTTGTAGACTTGTAGTTGTAGGGTTTAGTTTACAATTTTTAGGTTTTTCAATTTACAATTTTAAACCATAACTTTGTAAACCTTTTGAACCAACTAGAGTTTACGTCTAACGTAAACCGTACCACAATTAAGTATTAAGTATTAACATACTTTGGCCGCAAAAGGCATCTCAAAATTTTCTGGTTCATTCGGCTGAGACTTGAGAGGTTGAATCATTGAAGGCAGTTGGAGAGAAGATCATCGTGAATCATGTTTGACCTGGTACGTTTCATTCATGACTTTTGTCTTCTCTGTTGTTACTTAATTTTTCCTTACGTGATGAAAGGAATGCTTAGTTTGTTTATTAAGCAATATTGAAGTTTGCTTATGAAACCGTGAATCTGTTTTCTTTGTGTTTTTCATTATGATCTTCACTTCTTATTGACAGAACTCTGGAGACTTCTCCTACTTGCAAACAGTTGACTTTGAGACTCAGCAACTTATGGCAAAATTAGCTGCTGAAGAAGAAAATCGAATGAACTCTGATGGATCCCAATCCGAATCATTAAATGTTCGCAAAAGAAGGCTCATTCAGGTTGGAGATGATGAAGATGATGATGAAGTTGAAATCACCCCTGATCCAAGACAGAACAAAGCATCTCAAATTAAAAGTAAGAAAAATCTGTTTCACCCTGCTTTTGATGTTGGAAAAGGAAGTGAATCGCAGAATAGGAGTAGGAAAAATCTGTTTCAGCCTGCTTTTGCTGTTGGGAAAGAAAAAGAATCGCAGAATAGGAGGAATAGGAGGTTTCAGGTTGAAGAAAGAGTGACTCCTGAACCGAGAAAGAAAGTGTTTGAGGCTGAGCAAAGCCAAACAAGTAAGAAAAGAGGAAAAACTGTCGAGATTGAAGATGAATCAGATGACGAGGAGAAAGAAAAGGCATCGGATCAGAAAGCGAAAAAGCCGAAAAGGCAATACTCAAAAGCTTGGCTAGATTTTACAGTGATTACTAAGCGAGATGGGACAGAAAAAGCACAGTGCAATCATTGCAAGAAGGAATATTCGCATGACTCCCACAAGAATGGTACTAATCATTTACTACGCCATATTGCTACCTGCAATCTCAAACCTAGGAATGGTGATGTTGGTAAAATGCTGGTGACTGCACAGGCGAAATTACAAGCACGGAAAATTGATCACTCTGTTTTTCGTGTGATGGTAGCTAAGACCATAATTCAGCATGATCTGCCTTTTGCTTACGTTGAATACGAAAGGGTCAGAGATGTTTGGAAGTACCTGAATGATGATGTGAGATTTATCAGTCGCAACACAGCAGCAAAAGATGTTTACAAATTCTATGAAAGTGAGACAGATAACTTGAAGAAAGAGCTAGCTAATCTTCCTGGTCGGATTAGTTTTACATCTGATTTGTGGTCTTCTATCACACATGAGGGTTACATGTGTTTGACAGCACACTACATTGATCGAAATTGGAAATTGAAGAACAAGATTCTCTCATTTTGTGCTTTTGCGCCTCCACATTCAGGTATGAACTGTGCAATGCAACTTCTTGAGAAATGGAAGGAATGGGGAGTCGAGAAAAAAGTGTTCTCGATAACACTAGACAATGCTACTAGTAATGACTCGATGCAGGACATTCTGAAATCACAGCTTCTGTTACGTGATGATTTGTTGTGCCAAGGAGATTTCTTCCATGTTAGGTGTTCAGCTCATATTTTGAATCTTATAGTTCAAGATGGTCTCAAAGTCATTGGCGATTCGTTACATAAAATCAGGGATAGTATAAAGTATGTGACAGCCTCAGAATCTCGTGAGCTATTGTTTGCTAAATGTGTTGAATCTGTGAAGATTAAAACGACGGCTGGTGTGCTGTTGGATGTTCAAAAAAGGTGGAATTCAACATATAAGATGCTTGCTAGGGCTATCGACTATCGAGATGCTTTTAGTTATCTTCAGCAGATGGATGGCCAGCCCGCAAACCCGCTAAATAAGGGCGGGGCGGGCTTGGGCTTATAATTTTTGTCCGCAACCCGCGGCGGGCCGACCCGCACGGACAAAGAAAAAAACGAACCCGCGACGGACAAGTCCAGTTGGACGCGGGCCGGCCCGTCTGACATCTCTAGTCCCATCCCATATATAAAAGCCGAAAATGACTTCTCGAAACTTCTTTGTAAAGATCTTAAAATCTATTTGACATTTATAAAAGTGATGATATTTTATTCTTTTAACAAGTTTTTGGTATTTTATTTAGCGGAAGAACAAAATGTACTGTACCATGCTAAGGTTGAATAAAACCGTCAAACGTTAATTAGAAAAACAAAAAAAAGGATAGACTACAAACCAAAATAATGATGGCCCGAAGTGTCGGATGTTTTGACACAAAGAACATATGGATTAGATAGATGCAATAGCTTCATTCAATAATAATACGTGTGTAACCAAGTGGTGGTGGTCTAGTGGTTTCCACTTGAGGAGAAGTTGCCATGTTGGTCTAGACCAGGGATCGATTTCCCTCAAGCGTGAAATTGTTAAATCATTCCCACTTGGCCACACGGATATGGGCCTTTGTTTTCGGCCCATTTGAATACCCGGAAAAAGGGTCTATCCATGGGTTGCACCTCCCCCAGGGATTAGTCTGGACCCCTCCATAGGTCTGGAATTCTCTGAATTATAAAAAAAATAAAAATAAATAATACGTGTAATAGTGAATAGTGATTTCAAATAATGTTTTATCTATCTCTTGAATAGATGTAGAAAAGAAGTTTAGACGCGCGAGCAACTCATCCCCTCAGCCCTCTTCAGCAAGTGGGCTCATTGTTGTTGGGTCTGTATTCCTTTTCTAGGCCCAAAGAAGGAAGTGGAGCATCTTGTTTTCACGTTTAGAGCTAGAAAAGCAGAAAGAATGATCAAATGTAAGTATCCCCACAAGAATGGGGTTGTTTATTATCGAGCTTGGTCTAACTTTTGTAAGATCTGTAGTAGTGTGCTTTAATTTGATTTTTAGTCTTAATTACCCGAGGGTGTCCGATTTAAACCATGTAATATGTCTGATTTGGTGAACTGCAATGGAAATATAGCCATATAGTGAATCAATTATCTAGCCGATATTCGATTTGTGGGTTGTAGTGGATGTCAACAAACATGAATGTACATAAATCTCTGTCCTGGTTCCTTATTGGGAATATCATTAGTAAGAAAATTACTAAAATACTTACTAGTATTGATTTACATAAATACGTGTGTGAAATTTTGAAATCAAAATTAATTAAATCTTAATTGAAGAGTTTGGGAGAATGGTTTTGGCGAGAAAAGAATTTTAAAGCATTGGAAAGTAAATGTTCAATTTAATGAAGGTACAAGTTATGCATTAAAACACTGGTGGGAGGAAGACAATTAATAGGTGTGCAGGTAGAAGGGAGATAAAGGGTGCAAATGGTTGCATATTTAGAAGAACAAAATTTGGTAGAATTGAAGATTTTTCCAAAATAGTAGAAAAAAGTTTCAAGTTGAAAAATAAACTAATTATAAAGAAAATATGTTCAACTTATTTCTCTACTATTTTGGAGAAGAACTTATTCATGTAAAATTCAATGCAATTTTTTATTTTATTATTTATTTTACCAGTATTTTTAGTAACAACCATTTGCATCCAATGTAAATTCGCTGGGATAAAAGTTACAGATTTTTCCAGTTTCGTATGCAATGAGTTTGAAAAAGAGTGATATTTACTGAACAACATTTATTTCAGGTAATACGGGTTTTACAATTGGTTGGAATATGAAACTCTTCTAATGAAGGTTTCAGAAAAAAAAATTTGTTGATAAGAAAAAGATCGGGAAGTGTATGCTCGATCTAGGTTAGTACATGGAGAATAATAGAAATGTGAATATGTTTGTCACATTTGTGGATATATGGTCATTTCGGTTTATAAAGTACTCAGAAGAGTTTCTGTTCTGAAATTTACATACTTTTTTTTTCTCCCTTTGATTAGGGTTGGGCTCTACATCGTATGAGAAAATAACAACCCAAAAACGTCACACTTTATTTTAGCTAATCTTATCGTATTATAGTAGTATAATCCAAATTTCGAAACTTTGGATAGTCAAAATATATAACACCACATCCCCCCCCCACAACACACTAGGATTAGTAATAATAAATATGAATGTTGAATAGGTAGGTGGAGTGAATAAGGTTAACATACACAATTTTTTTAGGTCCTCCTGCACATAGGTATTTCTTCAAAATTTCTAAAACAATATGGCAACATTGTTAGTGATCCTCTAACACATCCTCTCCTTTATTAATAATTCGATAATTGAGTTTGTGCTATGTTTAGTTCATTTAGTTAAGAGTCGTGATTTTTAGTTTAGGTTGTGTTGTTTCGATTTTAGAGTCACAAGTAGGAAGAGACACAACTCTTGAGTTGTTGTGTCTGTTTGTTGAACTATTTAACACCTTGTTGTCGTGATGTAAACTACAGTTTTCAAATTCTTCTAAGAAACTGAACAACACAGATTACAATCATAATATGTTCTCTTTCTATTACACGACAAGTGTTTTACTTGTTGTGTTCTTTGTAAGGAGAAGCATCAGTTTCTAACAAATCCTATGGAGGCATGTATATAAATATATATAAGTCTGGTCCGAGACACTTTGAAAAAATTGTCTTCTAAAGGTTATACATTTTCTGATGAATCCTGTCTGGTTGTATAGAGTGTTGGAAAGCTTGAAACTGAAGTTATGTGACTCACCTCGGCGTCTTGACCGATCTGAGAAATTCACTGTGTCTTAGGAGACGATTGGTGATTGTCAAATCGATAATGCAAACTCAAAGAACTTTAAAGAACAACTTTTCTTTATTGATTTAGAAACTCTCTCAAAACTAAATCTTTTATTCTTGAGTTTTATGGAACATCTCTCCATAACCTCTTATTTATATAGAATTAAGCTACTCCTTATTCTATTAGAAATAGAAAACTACTCTTTCCTATTTTCTAATGACAATGGAAGATTTCATTTTCTCTATCTCTTTAGATTTCCTTATCCTTGAGATAGCTTCTTCTTCAAGTTACAAAATTATCTAACATTTTCCCCCTTAGTTCCAACTTTAACTCTGGGAAACTCGATCTCTTTAACTCCGATGAGGCTTCTCATTTCTTTGAACTTGATCCTGGCTAATGGCTTAGTAAGGATGTCCGCCTTCTGTTCCGGGCCGGGTACATGTTCCACTTCGATCTGCTCGTTCTCCACGCATTCACATATAAAGTGATACTTCTTGAGAATGTGTTTACTCCTTCCATGAAACACCGGGTTCTTGGTTAACGATATGGCTGACTTGTTGTCGATCCTTAGTATGATTTTCTCATCTAAACTTTGTATCTCTTTCAACAACTCCTTAAGCCATATAACTTGTTTTGCGGCTTCCGTGGCTGCCATGAACTCGACTTCACAAGAAGAGAAAGTAACGGTAGGCTGCTTTTGTGACGTCCAAGTGATCGGTGATGACCCCAAGTAGAACACATGACCTGACGTACTTCTTCCATCATCGACATCGATGTTATGACTGGTATATCACTATAACCGATGATCTCTCTTGATCCGTTTTTCTTGAAAAACACCCATGTTTTTTGTTCCTCTTACGTATCTCAGAACATGTTTGATGGCTTGGCCGTGTGACTCTCTCGGACTCTGCATGTAATGACTTAGGATTCCCACTAAAAACGCTAAGTCTGGTCTTGTATGAACAAGATATCTCAAGCAGCCTATTGCTCTTCTATACTCCGTTGCATTGATTTCTGGTTCATCTTCTGCTTTGGATATCTTTAAGTTCGACTCCATTGGTACATGGGTTGAGTTACACGCATCCATCTTGGTGGCCAAGAGAATTCCATTAGCATATCCTTCTTGTTTGATTCTGATTCCATCGTCTCTTTGAATCACTTCAATGCCAAGATAATACGTTAGCTTCCCAAGATCGGACATCTCGAATTTCCTTGACATGCCTTACTTGAATTGGTCAATGATTTCCCATGAAGATCATGTCACAAAAAGATCATCAACATAGATTACAACTATCAAGAAATCCCTTTTGTTTTACTAGAGATAAGCAGAGGTTTCCTTTAAGCATCTCTCAAAGTTCATCCCCTTTAGAACGTGATCGAGTTTCACATTCCAGGCTCTAGGAGCTTGGCATAGACCATATAACGCTTTATAGAGTCTATATACTCAATTTTCTTCTCCCTTCTTCACAAAGCATTCAGGTTGACTTACATAGACCACCTCATTTAGATCACCATTCAAGAAAGCAGTCTTGACGTCTAAATGATGAATCTCCCAACCTCTTGTTGCCGCAAAGGTTATGAGTAGCCATACGGTTTCGATCCGCGCAACTGGTGCAAACGCATCTTCGAAATCCACTCCTTGCTGTTGTACATAACCTTTGGCCACGAGTCTTGCTTTATGTTTATTCACCGAGCCATCTGCTTTCTTCTTGATCTTAAAGATCCACTTTAGCCCTATTGTTTTCACACCATCCGGTTTTTCAACGAGCTACCAAGTCTTGTTTATTACGATAGAGTCTAGCTCACTTTCCATCGCGTCAATCCATTCTTATAAGCTCGAGCTTCGAAGTAATTCTCTGGTTCTCCATCTACTGTGAGCAATAACCTCTCACTTTCAAGATCAGCTAGCAGCACATAATCATTAATAGCCCTGGGCATTCGGGTATCCGTTCGGATTCGGATCGGGTATATTCGGGTTTTAGTTACTTTGGTTTTAGACCGTAAGCCCCATTCGGGTATTTCGAAATTTTAGATCGGATTCGGATCGGTTTATGTCGGGTTTAGGTCGGTTATGTACAAAGGGTGAGGAACCGGGAATTACCCGAAAAACGTTCGGTTTTGGGTACATTAAGTAATTTTTACCCGAAAATACTCATATATTCCTTTCGATTCGGATTCTTTCGGGTATAAATAACCGATCAAGGAAAAAAACCTGAAATCAAAACATTAAGAACCTAAAAACCGAAGCTGCAGATTAATGAAAAGAACATTCAAAAACTGAAACAAACTAATAAGTCGTAAGGTAGAGTCCAAACTAAAATCCAAAATCTGTTTTCAAACATCAAACACCAATCTAACATCCAAAATCTGTTTTCAAACATCAAACACCAATCTATCATCCAAAATATGTTTTAAAACATTGAATGAGATGAATCTAGCCATATTAGAAAGAACTAAGGAAGGAAAGGATCACCATATAACTCGCCCCTGTTGAAAATCAAATAAAATCAAGTTAAACTATGAAGCAAATAGGAAAGAATCTGATAACATAGAAAGTAGAAATCAGTAGCTAAGAATTGTAAGACTTTGAAAGAAAGATTACAAAGAGAAATTGATGAACTAACTTCTAAGACTTTATAAGGAAGATTACAAAGAGAAAGTGATGAACTCGGGAAAGGAGAAAATTGGAGAGAGAGAGGAAGGCGAACAGGCAATCGTCGATGTATTGGACGATACTAACAATGGCAATTGATATATTTCATTGGTTATGTTCGGATTCTTAATCGGATATCGGTTAATAATCGAACCGACCGTTTACCCAAAGTTATTAAGCCTTACGCCCCACTCGGTTAATTCTTTGGATCCGAATCCGATCCGAACCGGTTTTTCAGGTCGCACCTGGGTCGATTCCTCGGGTCCGGATTTTGTGCCCAGGGCTAATCATCAAGATACCTTGGCTTAGTTATTGTGCGGCCATATCTAGTCACCATATATGTTGAGGTTCGGGTTCTTGATTCACCTCGTGATCGTCGTTTTCTCCTTCTTCCTCATATTTGTTTATGTGATCTTGATTGTTGTTTTGCTCATGCTCATGTCCACCTTCGTCTTCTGTGGGTCCGTAATACGATAAAGTGAACATCCCCGGTTCTCCATCAGCTTGTCTCGTTATAGGCGTCCTGTCCCATGCTTTCTTCTCATCAAAGACTACGTCTCTCTCCAGTCTTGTCCACAAAAACAATCGTACCCTTCCCTACGATATCAACATACGATCCATCACCAAACTTCACTTTCCCTTTGATATTTTCATCCAAATTTGAGAAGTAATCTTTGTTCCCCGTCATGTGATTGTTTGCTCCATTGTCTAGAAACCAAACACTTGTATCGTCGTTGTTAATATCATAGTTTCTTGGAAATAATTTATCTTCATTCAAAAACACCACCTCATGGACATAAATAGCGTCTTCTTCTTTAGCATCGTTTAGGTTCGCCTCTTGGTGCTCCTTTTGGTCTCTCTGGACATGCTGATATATAGTGACCCTGCTTGTCACATCTCGAGCATATTATATTAGACCGATCTTTCTCTTTCTTCTGTCTTTGATCACGTCCTCCTGCTTCTCCTCATGTGGTTTGAGTAGTGGCTCTACCTCGACCCCTGCCTCTACCACCGCAGCCTCTTCCTTTTCCTCTTCCTCAAGAATTTCAATAGTTTCCATGACCACTCTGCTCATTGTTTGAAAACATAAGTTTTCCTTGGTCCTCCTTTTGAGTTTCTTCCCCTACACGCTCTTCATACGCCTTAACCTCCCAACTATGTCCTCAAACCCCGTCGTATTGAGGTCTAGATCATGCTCCAGCGAGGCTACAATGTGTATATACCTGTGTCTTGGAAGACCCTTTAAGAATTTCTTTACCAACTTGGACTCTTCTATGGTTTCTCCCAACGAGGCTGATTTGGAAGATAGGCCCGATATCTTTCCTGCGAAGTCATCGACTGTGTTGCTGTCCTCCATCTTTAACCTATCGAATTCCGCCATCAACATCTGAAGTCTTGCTTCTCTTACGCGATCTGCTCCAAGGTGTCGTGATTTGATGGTCTCCCATAGAGCTTTTGATGTGGTTTGTTCTCCTACTTGTAGGATTACGGTTTCGGGAATGGATTGAAATAGAAGGGCTGTCGCTACATCGTTCTTCTTTAGATCATACGATCCCAGTTCTATTGTTTCCCAGACTTCATGCACACGCAATAGAACCTTCATTCGCATCGCCCAAACTGTGTAGTTTGTCGATGTCAACATCGGACATTGGATCGATGCGGATCCAAAGTCCTTTGTTCTCGGTGGTGGAAGTATCGCGTCTCCCATGCTTGGTTACGTGAATCTCCTCTTGCTGTGTTGATCGAGCCTTCTTCCCAAAGCTCGGATCGAGTCTTCCTCCTTGAAGCTCGGATCGAGTCTTCCTCCTTGAACTCTGATACCAATTCAAATCGATAATGCAAACTCAAAGAACTTTAAAGAACAACTTTTATTTATTGATTTAGAAACTCTTTCAAAACTAAATCTCTTATTCTTGAGTCTTATGGAACATCTCTGCATAACCTCTTGTTTATATAGAACTAAACTACTCCTTATTCTATTAGAAATAGAAAACTACTCTTTCCTATTTTCTAATGACAATGGAAGATTTCCTTTTTCTCTATCTCTTTAGATTTCTTTATGCTCGAGATAGCTTCTTCTTCAAGTTACGGAATTATCCAACAGATTGTGGCGCCACATGGATATAGTTTGAGATTGATAAACTCTGAGTTACCATATGTAGTTTAGTGGTCTCCTCTTTGCTTCTAAGCTATCGTTTGTTTAATTTGTAGCTAATAAACGATCCAAGTTTTGATCATTGTGGTTTAAAGTTTAAATTTAAAGTTAGGTAACCAGCAAGCATTTGGGAAAAGGGAATAATAAAGTTTTTTTTTTAATATATAATAAGTTAAATCTTTAAAATAAAATACAAAATAAGACAATACCGAGAGTATTTTTGGGCAAAAATTTACGTAACCATGGAAATAAAAAGATCCAAAATTGTGTGCGCGTTACGTTGATAGAAACAGAAAGAGAAACCCTAAAAACATTATTTGCAATTCATAGTTATTGCTTATGGCGGATAGCGACAGAGACGGCGCCACCGACGAAAACGTCGTAGAAAGCCAAGGCGGCGCCACAAAAGAAACCGAGCAATAGATCTTCAATCAACGGTAGTGGAACTATGATCAGCTCTATGCCAGATGAGATCCTCCACCATATCCTCTCCTTTCTTCCCATCGATCTCGCGATCACAACTTCCCTCTTGTCCAGACGATGGAGGCATGTCTGGTGCGAGACACCTTGTCTCGACTTTTATGGATGTAGACGAAAAGTGACGGCTCGAGGGATAGACCAAATCCTAACTTCCTACAGGGCTCTGAAAATCACGTGTTTCGATATTTGGTTGCACCGATGTGTTCCTGATCAGCCCCAGATTGATAGGTGGATCGAGTTCGCTATGTCCCGTAATGTGGAGAAGCTGTTTTTGAACTTCCAGACACGCAAGACTTATAGGTGCAAAGATTCCTTCTATCTTAGTTCCTCATTAGAGCAACTCACCGTGCTTTCTGGTTTGATTCCCAGATGCACTGTGTCTTGGAAATCCCTAACGAAATTGACGTTGGGTTGTCGTAATCTGCATGATGAATCTATTGCTAATATTCTCTCTGGCTCTCCAATTCTTGAAACCCTGAGATTGTTTGGATGTCGTGTTAAGCGTCTTGATCTGAGTAAATCACCGAGTTTGAGGAGATTGGAGATTGATCAACGCTTTGGGGCTCGAGGGACAACCGAGATTGTAGCGCCGCACATCCATTACTTGAGTTTGCAATGCACTCATGAGGAACCACCTACTTTAGTCGATGTCTCCTCTTTGGCCATAGCTAGCCTTGACACTGGAGTACCCCTTCCTTTGAATTCGAAAGCTGAGTTTCTTCAAATAGTGGTGCTAAAGATGCTAGCAAAACTGCAAAATGTGGAGAGTCTTACTTTTGGGGGAACCCTTCTTAAGGTATACTCCCTCTGTTTCATTATAAAACAAAATTGTTTCAAGTTAATTGATGTTATATATTTTCAATGCAAAATTAAATTGTTTTTTTAATGTATCATTAATAAATAACTCATGACCTACGTTTTCATCATTTTGTTAGATTCTAGATTCTGTCTCTTGCCGAGCTACGCGGTGTTCCTTTTCTAACACTCAAGGTCCAAACTTTGACTCTTGAAACCAGGTCTGCAAAATCTGTTTTTTTGTGTGCAAGACCTGTTATTCCTGGTATAGCAAGGTTACTACAAAGTTCACCTGGATTAAAGAAGTTTATAGCACACGCAACATACTTGGGAAATATAGAGGTATTTTCTCCAGATACCCTTTTTTTTTTCCCCCTTGTATATTAATAAGTAAGACCATGCAAACTAATAACTAAGTAGGAACATTCCACAAAGGCACGAACCATGTCTTTCACATTTTGTTGGGCTAATCTATGTGTAGGAGTAGGACTGATATTTTGTAAAAATCACCTGTTGAGTAACACTTTTTATGCTCTACAGGATAGGTGTCTGGAATGCTGTTTGGATTCACAAGGCTTGGATCCGGATCAATGTTGGAGACCAAAATATGAGGAGTTTCCTACCACAGATGAGTTTGGTAGGATTGTATATTGTTGTAAGTATGCAACGTCGAAACTCGTGGCTTCGTTCAAGGAAATGGTGCTGAGAAACGTAAAAACACTAGAGACGTTGGTTGTAGGGGTGGACTATATGGATCATGATCAAAAAATGGGTTGAAGAGTTGCTTTAAAACATTTTCTAACAACAATAATGTCACCGTTGTGCTCAAACGCTTGTCTCGACTTTTGTGGATGTAGACGAAAAGTGACGGCTCGAGGGATAGACCAAACCCTAACTTCCTACAGGGCTCCGAAAATCACGAGTTTCCATCTTTGGTTTGCCCCCACGTGTCCCTGATAAACCCCAGATTGATAGGTGGATCGAGTTTGCTATGTCCCGTAATGTGGAGAAGCTGACTCTACTGAACTTACCCGTGTCTTATAGTTGCCAAGATTCCTTCTATCTTAGTTCCTCATTAGAGCAACTCTCTGTGTGTTTTGATGTGATTCCCAGGTGCACTGTGTCTTGGAAATCCCTAAGGATATTGACATTGAGTTGTCGTGTGGATGAATCTATTGCTAATATTCTCTATGGCTCTCCAATTCTTGAAACCTTGATATTGATTGGATGTAGCGTTGAGCGTCTTGATCTGAGTAAATCACCGAGTTTGAGGAGATTGAAGATTGATCAACGCTTTGGGGGTCGAGGGCCAACCGAGATTGTAGCGCCGCACATCCATTATTTGAGTTTGGAATGCACTGAGGAACCACCTAGGTTAGTCGATGTCTCCTCTTTGGCCGTAGCTAGCCTTAACATTGGAATACACCTTCCTTTGAATTCGAAAGCTGATTTTCTTCAAATAGTGGTGCTAAAGATGCTAGCAAAATTGCAAAATGTGGAGAGTCTTACTTTTGGGGGAAACCCTCTTCAGGTATATATGTGTTTTTTTTTTTTTTAATGTATCATTAATAAGTAGCTCATCACCACCTTTTCATCGTTTTGTTAATAGATTCTGTCTCTTGCCGCGCTACGCGGTGTTCCTTTCCCAAGGCTCAAGGTCCAAACTTTGACTCTTGAAACCAGGTTTGCAAGATCTGTTTGTTTTTTTGCAAGACCTGCTATTCATGGTATAGCAATGTTACTACATAATTCACCTGGATTAAAGAAGCTTATAGCACACGCAACATACTTGGGCAATATAGAGGTATTTTGACCAGATACCTCTTTTATTTTCTTGTATATATTAATAAGTAATACCATGCAAACTAATTATAACTAAGCAGGAACATTCCACAAAGGCACGAACCATGTGTTGGGCTAATCTATGTATAGGACTGATATTTTGTAAAAATCACCTGTGGTAGTAACACTTTTTATGCTCTACAGGATAGGTGTCTGGAATGCTGTTTGGATTCACAAGGCTTGGATCCGGATCAATGTTGGAGACCAAAATATGAGGATTTTCCTACCACAGATGAGTTTGGTAGGATTGTATATTGTTGTAAGTATGCAACGTCGAAACTCGTGGCTTAATTCGTTCAAGGAAATGGTGCTGAGAAACGTAAAAACACTAGAGACGTTGGTTGTAGGGGTGGACTATATGGATCATGATCAAAAAACGGGTTGAAGAGTTGCTTCAAAACATTTTCTAACAACAATAATGTCACCGTTGTGCTCAAACGCTTAAGTATTTGCATCAGTGTCTTATACAACGTTTTTCAAAGAATCTCACTTCGGAGAAGTGAAATTATTTGTATCTGAAATTTTGAGAGAGAATTTTCAGTTGACCATTTGGGTGTTCAACTAACCACCATTGCGTCTTGTCGCTTTCTCTAGCTACCGATGTGTCTGTTCATTACTAGCTTTAGACCATGAACATTGGTGGTTCTTAAGTGGGTTCTTAAAATAAAAAAAAATTAAAATCTGATGAATAGTGAAGACTTAGTTCTTAATTAAGAACCAATTCTTAGTTTATTTTTTCCTTTCTCTCTTACCATTTTCTCTCTCTTTCCTTTTATAATTAAATATAAACTAAGAACCAATTCTTAAGTTTTTACCATTGCACATGCTCTTAGAGATATGATTGCTCATTAAGAGAAATTGATAGAAAATTCTAACTTTTTTTTGTCGACTAAAGAAAAAAAAAATTGTAGTTATAAAACCAAAAAAAAAAATACACATAAATATACACGTCAAATATATAAATCAAGTTCTTTATGCACTCTCAAAAAACATCACAAGTGACTTTTTAAGCAAACCAACATTAAGTTTTTTTTCTTTCTCTCTATTATTAAGAACACTGAAAACATTTTCTGTACTGTTAAAAAATATTTTATTCTTTAATTGAGATTATATATTCACTTCCAGAAAGCAAACCAAATTGTACTTAAAACGATAAAAAAATGGTTTTAATGTGACGATAGTTTTAGAGCATCTGTAATGGCAGTCTTCTAATGAGTCTCTCAAAAATAATAAAAAAACAAATAATAATCTATACTATTATTTCCGAAGTGATTTGAGCTGAGATTGAAAGTTGAAAACTGAATTATGCTTCTGCCCTTAATGAATACAAGGCTAGGATGAATAATTTCGTAATTTAGTTGGCTTAATTAATTGTGGTATGTTTAATTATTTTTTTCCTTTAATTGTTGATGCGATATTTGTTAATGCGATATTTGTTAATGCCATAAATCGTGTATTTAATTAATCTGAAAAAAATATTTATTATTTCCTAATAATCAACCACTCTGAAAAGGATAATTTCCATTTTTGAAGTCGGTTAATTATTTTTTTTATTATCAATTAGAAAAAAATAGTAAATAAACAAGGATGCACTAACCTAAAAATATCTATATATACCAAATCGTTTATTGGACGTAATCATCAGCCACTTTCTAATGTTCTTGATATTTTGTAATGGTGATGGTACGTCTTTCTTCATTGTTTGTATGACTTTTTTTATCTTCATATGAATCTTAATCTTTGTTTTAATATTCTTTTACGTACTTAGAATACGACCGAGAAACTTTGAAAACAGGCGACGACGAGAGGTTAAAAGAAATCTGAAACTATATTTCTGGTACTGCTTGACTCGATTGTTTTGATATTTTTGTTTCTGTATGATATGAGAAACCTACGGTTGACTGTTCTTAAATTTTTGATCTGAGATTTTTGCTTTTGTTTGATCTGAAAAATCTAATTTTTCTGTTGTGCCACTTTTATGCGAGAAAAGGTCAACGGAGTCAATAGGCCAAGAAACGAAATCATAAAGGTACTTTAGATTTTATGTTGTATTTTTATTTTTATTTTGTTTTGATATATTATGTGTAATTTGTATTCTTTTTCGCCAATAAACAGATCGACATTATAATTAATAATTTGTTTTTCTTATGCTCACCATAGATTTTGTGATCGGTATTTTCTTACCAAGAGACCACGATCTGTTTATTGATTCACTCCCAACAGTTGTGTTTGACTATTGATATTGTTTATGAGGTTTGATCTAAATTAATTGTATGTTTTTTTTAGCTCAAACGATGCAACTCATTTCACTATCCATACGTGAACTCTTTGAATTTCAGGGCAAGATAATACATATCAGCCCGAAAGAAGATGCTCTTGAAACTCCGCAACGAGGGCAAAGAACATCCATTTAGGGGAGGACGAAACAAAGGTAATGAAATTAATAACTTGCATACCACATCAACTTACTTTATAGTGTTACATTTTCAGATGGGGTAAAGATTCTTTTGATGCGTAGGAAGAACAAGAGGAAAAGGAGGCTGTGATGATGAGTCTGCAGAAGATGATGGAAAAGATAGAGCAAGAGCGTGAGACAGTGTTAAAAGAGATCAGATATCTAAACGAGACATTAGATAAAATCTCTGGTAAGCGTCATGTTATCGAAGAAGAAGAATAAGAAGATGAGATAAGAGAAGAGATATAAGTTACTCCAAAGATACCGAGGAACAAGTCAAGGAGTGCTTCAGATGTTTTTCCTAGCTTCATGAGACCAACAGCAAGTAGCAACAGAAGGTTATCGGGGACAGATTTTAGCGTATTCTCCATTGGTCCATGTTTTAGGTCTAGAAGGAACCCAATGATATTTGTCCGAGCTGAATCTGTATGTCTTTCGGTGAAGAAGAACGGGTTTGATTCCGTTTGTGACAAGTCGACTTGCGTCATGCGTATGAATACATCAGATGGTGCTGCAACAGATTATAGTCGGGACATATCTGAATGTGATATTAAGCTGGTCGTGTATGAGCAAAAGCCAAAAGCATTGGAGAGAGGCCTCAGATCTTGAGATGATCAATTATCGGAACCCAATCACGACCATGAGCTACTTTTTTGTTTTTGTTTAATTATGTTATTGGAATAACCATCTTTGTTTTAAGGATAGTCATCGCTTTTTCTTCTTCTCAAGTGGACTTCTTAATTACACATTGTATCTAATGTAATGTTTTTTCAATACAAAGGCCCCAAAATCTTCAGATACAGCTTCTGCGATAAAAAGACGGGTCGTTGATAGAAAACAATCAAAGGAAAGTAATATGATTCTTCTGACTTCTCGGAATGGACCAAAGTCACCAAACAAAGGACTTTGGGATGGTTTCTGACCTTGGTTGGAAGTCACTGGTTCTGGCTGTGTGATTTGTGCGTTCGTCGGTAGATCGGTTGCGGGGATCATGTTATTGTTTGCTCCAGGATCGTTGGCTGGAGTCGGGGCACCGGATCGATGAAGATTCAAGTCGACAGTGGACCGCAATGTTCCGTTCTCTTAACCGCCGGTGTTGGCTAAGTCTCTCTCCTATTTCAGTCTCAGATCCTTATGCTGGATTTAGTTGGTCGTCTTTGCCGGTTTTTCAGTTCCGGTTTGCTTTTGCTTTGGTCTAATAATAGTAACTGGCAAAGAAAAATAAAATCATTTTTGACAAATAAAATATTCGTTATTTCCGATTTTCTATTATTCGTTTAGGGTATATTTACAATTGCTTATGTATATTTATGTATTGTAGCATTTCTATTATTATTTTTGAAACGGGTAGCATTTCTATTATATTAATTGATCATTCTTATTTTTATCGTTTGTTTTCTATATTAATTCTACAATAATATCTACACGTAATAATATTATCTACCAAATATTTTTTTATATCAGATATAAAAGTCTCTAAATAAAATAGAACCATCCATATAAAATAACTTTAAACCGGAATTATTTTATAAGAGATATTGATGATAATTTTGGTTCCCAAATTTTATCATCGCAAATCCTAAAACTAAATCTTCATTAATACGAACTAAGTGAAGCATGTATATATTGATGCATATAAATTTTTATAAATTCAATTGAAAATAAATTAACTAATCAAATTAGTACGTTACAAATCTCCAAAAATATCTTTAATTGAGAAAGATTTCGTGCCGATATGATTTTTGTTAACTATAATTATTGAAAAAATCATAGTCGATTTTTCCTCACAATAACTTTCTTCAAAAAAAAAATTCAAATATATAGAAAAACATATAAAATATGTTGAAAAAAGGAAAATTCCGTATGATTTGTGACTATCCAAAAGTGTATATATTCTGATTTGAATTAACCCAAAAAAATAATTCTATTTTGTTATGAAGATAAAATCGTATCTATGTTTATCAGATTTAGATTAATCTGAAAAGTATAATTTTCATTTCGTTTATGGAGATAAAATAGTATCTATATTTATCGGATTATAAAAAAAAAAAATTAAAAATACGGTGTAAACCCTAAATCTCTATTCGTATAAATAGTATAATATCTGTGCCATTTTTTTATAATATTTTCTACATTTAGATTAGTTCATCCAAATCTTGGGTTTTTTTATCGTTTCTAGGTTTAGATTAGTTCATGCATATGTTCTTGGTTTTTGTTGTTATTTGTTTGTTTTCTTTGAATTTGATATAATTTTTTTTTTTAGATCTTGAGAAAATATAGTCAAACGGAATGAGCGAACTAGCCATCAAAACCAAAACAGAAAATTGGTAGGTTCAATTATTATTTCGTTTTGATGTGTTTGCTTTAGTCAAAATATGATAATACTAATCTTCATGTTGTATTGACGTTATTCTTTGTTGCTCCTTTACATATATTTTGGTATGTTTTTACGTTTTTCGTATTGATATTTTTTAAAATTTTAATGTTTGGTGATGTGTTTTGATTCAGACATATTAACCCTAACTTTGTTGTTGTTTGTAGGAGACATCGAGAGCCTTTTTACAAACTGTTTAACGATATCAAGGTAATATCTTCAATTTAGGGATATGAATGATCCAATTCGTTTTATGAATTTAGATCCATATTATTCTGTCATTTTTCTAAATTTGTTAGTAAGCAAGCAAATTCGATTCATATGTGACTATTTTCTTGATGACTGGCTATGTGTTATACAATTCGTTTAAACTATTTGGTCTTCATTAATTATACAATCCATGTTATTCTGTCGTCTTCAAACTATTTTGTTCTTCCGTGTCAGAAGAAGAACTCGATGTAAGAGAAAAACAAGAGGATGAAATCATCAAAGAAGACCAAAATTGAGTTCTGCAAGGTGTGCCGATTGCGTCACGGCCAAGGCCCGTGCCACATGTACTTTCCTCGAACGATTCCGATCCAAAATAGCCGACCCTACGCCCCCAAAGAGTAATCACAAAACGGTGATCTGTTGGAAATAATAAGACCCGCATCTGAGATCATACAACGTGCAAAACTCATGTCGTGGCCGCGGAAGCTTGCGAGAAGAGGGAGACTCATTGATCTGGTGGATGAAAATTTGCAGTTTTTTTGGCTCAAAACAAGCGCTTTTGTGCATTAAGGTAGCTCTTCACTGTCTGCAAAGATCGATTTCATGACTATTCATAAAATTGGTTTTAGGCATCATTACAGGAGCGGTGAGGCCATCGAACGGAGGAAACAACGTTGATAAAGCAATTTCTTAGGTAGTAGAGTTTTGTAGTATATGTAATAGTTTTATCGACACATAACTATATGTTCTATTTTTTCTGGTGTGTAATTTGTTTATCGATATCAAAGAAGTTTGAATTGTACAAAATGGCATAGTTGACTTTCTTCTATTACATGCATATTAGTATTTTCAATTGATTTGTGATCTTTTGTGATTTTTTGGTGTTGCTTACTAACTGTAGATCATCTTCATTATACAAAGAAAATTTGTTGATTTATAGTTTTCAAGCCTTGGGTAAATTCTTTCAAATTCGTAGGGTTTTAGACATTTGTTTCTATTTCCAAATCCCATGAACGCCATGGGGACAATTTAAACTTAAGTAGCTAGAAGATGGAACTCTAGAGGTTGTCTTCTCAAGCATATTGATTTGCGTATACATTAATGTGCTTCTGATTTGAAAACACATCAAAGGCTTTAAAACCATCGTAATCAAACCCTGGATTTCTTTCTATAGAATTACCTTTATCACAAATTGGTATTTCCTTATTGGACGAGAGTTTAAGATTGATTGTTTATAACAGAAGAACCAGAAGTTATAAGTTTTAGACGGTTTACTTGCAATCCAAGAAAAGTTATGTTAATGTCGTTTAAACTTATAATTGGTGTTTGCATTTTTTTCCTTTGTAGACATGGAACTTCAAATCCAGAATTAGATATTGTTGTTTACCAATCGGTCTATCTCGCAAGCATATAGGTCTCTAAGGTAGAGATTCGCCAAAGAGTTATTACTCGGTTCGCTTCCTCTTCCGTAAGACATCTATTTCATGCCGGAGGTTCCTCTTGTAGTCTTTGTTAATTCCATCAGTGGCGGTTGTCAAGGTCCACTCATCAAAGAACGCCTTCAAACATTTCCTTTGCAGTAGGTTTGTGCTTCTCAATACTCTATATTTGCCACTTTTTCCTTTTGTAGCAAACGTGAGCTTTAAAATCTTTGCAAACTTTGTGTTCCAAGTGTTTTCTGGATTAGTTGAGTCCATTGAAAGAAATTGTACTGTTTTTTGGTGCTTATTGTGACATGGCGAAACATTTCAGTTTGTATATGCACTGTAAAATGGTTCAGATCAACCTTTGTTTAGTTCTTGAAGTTCTCATGTAACTGTTAATTTGGGTAGGAAAACCACTCGCAGAACAAGAACCTCATTTGACATGATCAGTGAGTTCTCTAAAGAGTTTGGGATTGATGACGATCCCGAAAAGTTGGTAATGATGAGTCATTTACGAGAGAATATATTCATCTTTGTGTCTTCAACAAAAAGCTCCAATTACTCTCATCCTATACAATGACAAGCGCCAAGTTGACTCTATTGAAGTTACAACAACTCAAGCCAAACCACTCAGGATCATTGTTCATCCCCAGAAACAACCGGCGAGACTATATTTTATGTTGCCACCATGCTGGAGATGAACGAACCAGAACCAGTTACAATGGTGCCTACAAACTCCTCAACCGAGATGATCAACGAGATTCAGAAGGAGAAGCAGAAGATGCCGTGGAGAGAGAGAGAGAGACCTATGAGTTTTACATCACAAAGGCACAAGTGATAATAAGGCTTCGTCAGTAGCAAATTAATACATTGTGTGGGTTTTTTAAAGTGGACTCGGCAATAGTGGGTTTTTTAAAGTGGACTCGGCAATAGAGGAGGTACAGAAGAAAAGCAGCATGATGGGATCATGGGGATGAGGAGAAAGTAATAATCATGCATCGACAATGGAACACAGAGTTTGCAAAGCTTTTAAAGCTTGGAACAATCTCACTTTCTCTTCTCGCAGTTTTGATTGAATATGCTTTTTGGTAACTTAAGCGAGTATGTAATTTAAATACATTGCTTTGTTTTAGTGCTTTATAAGTATTTATTTCTTAAGTCAACACATCCTTTTTAACAAATGCATTGCTTCATTGTTCTCATTGATATTAGATAGTAAAGCTTTGTTCCATGACAAAGAATTCTTTGAAAAAGATTATGTATCAACAACACTCATTTGGTCCAAAATCAAGCAAATCCAAAGACAGAGTTTAAATGTTATTATTTTGAGTCTTTGACCACGAGCAAAAGCAAGAGCAAAAAACTTGTTCTAACTACTAACGGAGAAAATATGTTGGTTCAATTTAAAGATAGTTGCAATATTTTTCGCAATATAGAATCTAAACTAACAACAAACTATAATACTAAACTATTAAATTTTATTTCTATAAGAAGATAAAGAAGAAGAAGGAAAAGACTAAGAAGAATAATATTTTACGACAGTGTTATTTTAAAATATTTTGAATCAAGAACACATAAAAGATAACATTTTATTTATATATGATAGTATAACGTAGTCAATATAATAATTTTATGTTTGCTGTAGTTTTATTTTCAAAATTAGATGACATACAGTTTAAATAAGTTGTTTTGTGTATGTGCTTAAAATAAAGTACGAGAAGAAAACGCTAGGATTTTTAAACTAATCATGTCCACGGAAGATGAATATAAGATAAAGAAGAAAAATCAGAAGAATTAGATGAAGAAATACTCGAAAAAGATAAGAAGTCAGAGAAGACATATACGATAAAGAAGGAGAAGTAAAAGTCGAAGACGATGAAGAAAAGAAAGAAATGATGAAGAAGAATTAAAAAAAAAGATAGAGAAGAAGAGGAAGAAGAAAATGAAATTGATAAGAAGAAATTAAAAAATATGGGGACGAAGACTGGAATATGAAAATGACAAAGTAGGAGAAGATGAAGGTGAAGAAGGAAACAAAAAAAAATTAAGAAGAATAAGAATAGAAGAGAGGAGAAGAGAGAAGGTGAAGAAAGAAAGAAAGAAAGAAGAAATATGATGAAGAACTTAATGAAAAGGAAGAAAAAGAAGAAGACTAATAAGAATAAGAAGAGGAAGAAAGAAGAAGAAGAAAGAAAGAAAGAAAGAAGAAATATGAAGAAAGATGATGAAGAACTTAATGAAAAAGTATGAAGAAGAAGAAGACTAATAAGAATAATAAAAGGAAAAAAAGAAGAAGAATAATTTGAAATATGCGAGAAAAAAGACGATGAAAAAAAAAAAAACTAGAAGAAGAATAAGAAGACGGATAAGACGAAAATGTTGAAAAAGAAGATGAAGATTTTGGAGAAGAGAAATAATAATTGGAAGAAAAGGAATAAAGTTAGAGAAGAAAACTGTAAACAGTTATCAATTATGTTTATCAAGAAGATCTTAGATACGTCCGGTTCGAGCTTAGTGATGATGGGTATTTGCTTGAAATTATTTCTCAAAAAATCAAAAAAATGTTTCAAATCATCTTCATATTGCTACTTGCCTTAATTATCTACTTTGTATTGTTATAAAATGGATGTTTTTGCGCCGTGTATGGTTCGTGGATCTCTTGCGAAAGATTTCTACAATGTTTACAACAAGACAAAAACTGCACCGGTGGTTTGTGTACTACGCTTTTGGACGATCATAGAGGGAAAAGGTAAGTTAGACTGGACACAGCCAATGTATGTTTTTAATTAATAAAATGGTTTGCAGGTTTGCTCGAGGCGGTGTTGTTTTAAATGGTTGAAGAATGATTGTGGTTATGTAACATACTAATCATCCTAATCGATTCTTCGATTACTTTTAAGTTTGGTTAAACCAATTAACTTTTTCGTTATGTTTTAGGTTTATGTTTTTGTAACATTTTGATTAGTTTAACTTATTATATAGTTAATTCAATTTTTATGAGCACGCTTATTATTATATAAATAATTTAATATTTAGAAACACTTATTATAATTATTAATTCACCATCTACATATTATTTTAAATTAAAAAATTTGTAACAAAAATGAAATAAAACTTTACGCCCGGACATTTGCGAGGAAAAAGACGACGAAAAAATAAAAACCAGAAGAAGAAGAATAAGACAGATAAGATGAAAATGTTGAAAAAGAAGATGAAGATTTTGGAGAAGATAAAGAATAATTGGAAGAAAAGAAATAAAGTTAGAGAAGAAAATTGTAAGCAGTTATGCTTATCAGGAAGATCTTAGCTACGTCCGGTTCGAGCTTAGTGATGCTGGGTATTTGCTTGAAATTATTTCTCAAAAAATCATAAAATATTTCAAATCATCTTCATATGACTACTTGCCTTAATTATCTACTTTGTATTGTTATAAAATGGATGTTGTTGCGCCGTGTATGGTTCGTGGATCTCTACGAAAGAGTTCTACGATGTCTACAACAAGATAAAAACTGCACCGGTGACTTGTGTACTACGCTTTTGGACGATCATAGAGGGACAAGGTAAGTTAGATTGGACACAGCCAATGTATGTTTTTAATTAATAAAATGGTTTGCAGGTTTGCTCGAGGCGGTATTGTTTTAAATGGTTGAAGAATGATTGTGGCTATGTAACATACTAATCCTCCTAATGGATTCTTAGATTACTTTTAAGTTTGGTTAAAACAATTAACTTTTTCGTTATTTTTTAGGTTTATGTTTTTGTAACATTTTGATTAGTTTAACTTATTATATAGTTAATTCAATTTTTATGAGCACGCTTAGTATTATATAAATAATTTAATTTTTAGGAACACGATTATTATAATTATTAATTCACCATCTACATATTATTTTAAATAAAAAAAATTTGTAACGAAAATGTAATAAAACCTTATGCCCGCACATTTGCGAGGAAAAAGACGACGAAAAAAATACAAACTTGAAGAAGAATAAGAAGACGGATAAGACGAAAATGTTGAAAAATAAGATGAAGTTTTTGGAGAAGATAAAGAATAATTGGAAGAAAATGAATAAAGTTAGAGAAGAAAACTGTAAACAGTTATGCTCTCCGGTTCGAGCTTAGTGATGCTGGGTATATGTTTGGAATTTTTTCTCAAAAAAATCATAAAATGTTTCAAATCATCTTCATATGGCTACTTGCCTTAATTATCTACTTTGTATTGTTATAAAATGGATGTTGTTGCGCCGTGTATGGTTCGT